>CM044899.1:22267488-22360530 GCA_024500145.1 Gentiana dahurica var. dahurica
CAGACCTGACTTGAAATATGGGTGTCTACAGTGACCTGAATGTATATTTTCTCCTACTCTTCTTGTTGTGCTTGTGTTGAAGTGACTAATCACTACATGATATCATATGCACTTAACTAAATGAGAATTGTGAAACGTTTAGAAAGGGTATTGGAACCATCTCGTAAAAGTGATTAGAGATATATTCGATTTCTTGATTTGAGTTTTCAACTTAGGTTGAGTGTTTTGAAAATTAGAATGCTTTGAAAATTAGAATGCTTGTTTGGTCATTTAGACCAATACATATCGACCATTGAATTAAACACAGGACGTCATGACACGAAAAGACTTATTTATCTAAAACTGGAAATTGCACCTTTTTTAACAACAAGATTATCACGGATTTTACGGTGGTGCAGCCACAAGTATGATTTGATGGTACTGGACCAATAGAAATAAAGAACAATTAGGAGTTTTTTTTTTTTTATAAAAAAAGACTATCACTTTAAAGTATTCTATTGGTGAAAATTTTGATATGGTGGTCCTATTTTGTTATCCCTGACATTTATAAAATTACTGCAAGATTATATTAACCACAATTCTAGCAAGATACTAGAAAAGGGAAAAGCAATCTTCACCTTACACGGTTTACACACTTGACATAAATAAGATAACAATGACCAAACAACATGAAAATCATTAGTAGGTTGAATTCACTCCCGAGGCAATGGGGCTGAGGCAAGGGGATCCTATCACACCCTATTTATTTGTTCTGGTGATGAAAATTCTGAGTAAAAAGATTCAACGAGCTGTTGACAATGGGATTTGGAAACCGATTAAGATCTATTATTCCGGCCCTCTGTTGTCCCACTTATTTTTTGCAGATGACCTCATACTGTTTGAGGAGGCAAGTGAGGTGCAAGCTCTGGTCATGGACTCTGTGCTTCAAGACTTCTGTAGTATCTCGGTATGAAGATTAATATTCAGAAATCAAAATTCCAAACCTCCCTGAATGTTAAGCCGGCAATTAAGCAGAACATCAGCCAGGCCCTTGAAATGAAGCATACACTCGACCTAGGTCGTTCTTCGGGAGTGCCACTTATTCAAGGCCGCTTAAAGCTTGCCACGTTCAATTTTCTTGTAGATAAACTCAAGCGTAAATTGTCGACGTGGAAAATGAATTATTTATCCCATGTGGGGAGAGGTATTTTGATTCAAACTTCAATGTCATCCCAATCCTTTTATATCATGCAGACCATAAAGATTCCGGTTGGGATCACTATGCAACTTGTACGTATCTGTAGGGATTTCTATTAGGGCTCCGAAGAAGGCAAGCGCAAGATGCATCTTATTTCCTGGGACAAGCTCTGTCTTCCCAAAGCAGCTGGTGGTTTGGGGTTCTGTCGCTTAACAGAAATGAATTATGTTTTCCTTGCCAAACTGGCATAGCAATTTATCAGTAACAAGGACGCCCTTTGGGTAGAAGTCCTTTGTGCTAAGTATGGCGATATTTTTTTCGCCATGTAAACATGACGCTTCCATCACTTGGAGGAGCATTCAATCGGCAGCTCACTTAATTAATTCAGGTCTTGACCCGTCCCATTCCACTACTCATTGGAAAGATCACCCAAAAGAGATGTATACGGTAAGCTCGACTATCATTTATAGCTTGAACAGACCATCGTTGGTAAGGATGAGCGAATATGGGGGGATATCTGGCGTCTCAAAGGCCCAAGTCGCGGTAACCACTTTATATGGAATCTGTGTCATAATGATCTACCAGTAAATGAGCTTCTTTACCATCAGCACGTGGCTAATTCTAGCATATGCAACCTATGCGGAGAAGCGGAAGAATCAGCCTTACATGCGATACGAGACTGCCCTTGGCCAAGAGCTATTTGGAGAAAGTTTAATGATGAGTTGACCAACGGGGATTTCTTTCAATCGAATGAGCCTAAGGAATGGATACGATTTTGTTTGGACTCTACTCACTGGTCTTTGAGATGGCGCTACGCGTGGAGAGAGATCGTGAGTGGCATTTGGAGATGGAGAAATTTGATCTCCTTTGGGGAACAACACAATCGTCCACCCCTCACGTATTTATTGACCAAATGGTGAAACGTGCGAAAAATCTGAGATTAACTTGGCCTGATGTAATTTTTTCTATTTTCCTACAAGTCTGTTGTTTTTGCGCTGGAACATTTTTTATATGGTGGTTTTTGTTGAGGAATAAATAATAAAGTTCATTGTTAAATTAAAAAAAAAAAAAAAAAAACGGTCCAATACTTATTTCATACATTTTTTTCATTGAATTAACTTGACCCACCGGTTCAACCAGAACACACCGACCGGGACACCGGTTGGACTGCCGGTTTTACCGGGTTTGAATGAGTCACTTCTTTAAAGTGTTGATACTTAAACCGGCCCGGTTCCGTGACTGGTCACCGGATTGGATGGTTAAACCACCGGACGGACTAGGTTTTATAACTATACGGACCGGGTTCATTCTATTTTACCTTGATTTGACTTGAGGTGTAAATTTTTCGAACCATACCAATGAACCTTCTTTTGCCGATGATATGGCACGCTGTTATTCCAACGGGAGGTGAGCCATGTGTAACTTTTAACATGGACTATTATATTGAACGGAAATTTTATCGTCACAACAAAATTCTCATAATAAATGATACAATGTATTTCTACACTATAAATATGTGTTATGAAGTGTATCACTCGGTCATATCATAATCTATAATATAAAAATATGTTATGGCATTTTTTGAAAATTTTGTTGTGGTTGTAATATTGCTCTTTATTAATTAATGCTCCGTAATAAAACACTCATCAATGTAATAATGTCATATGCTTTCTAGCTTCAGAACAATTGACTACAACACGGGGAAAGGATCCCCGACGGTGCAAACATGTACAGCTCCTCGACCTGTGCATCAAACGGCGTCGTATCGGGCGAAAACGACGCCGTTTTTTTTTTTCTTTTTCTTTTACATCGGAACGAAACTGCGTCGTATCGGAACAAAACGGTGTCGTTTTGTTGCACAGCTCGAGGGGCTGTGCATGTTTGCACTGTCGGGATCCTTTCCCCTACAACACGTATCACATACTCATTGTCGAAAAGTACAAAATGATTTCTATATCATTTCGAATCTGGAAAGATAAAATATAAACAAAACAAAATACGTAGTAACCCCTCGATTACACATCATAATTAATAAAGTAAAAGTGAATGTGTAACCGTTCTTTGTGTATAAATAGGGTTGTGAGGTAGAATATGTATTATTTAATATTATTTGAAATGTTATAGGGATAATGATAGGTATGCTGTTGTAGAGGTTTTTGAATTGAGATGTTGTAAAATAAGGATATGTATTATTTTATATTATTTTAGGGATAAAATTTGGGGCCTCTGCTAGGAGTGCCCTTAGGCACCACCCCATGATGTAGATTTATACTTTTTTTTAACTTTGTTCTGGTAAACCATCAATTTCCTTAATTGCTTCAACTGAGAAAGTAATTTAGTGTCAAAATTCTCCATTTACAAACCAGAAATGCATGTCGCTCGCAGAACAATAAGTAGTTAAGTACAGTCACACAACGCATTTTTACAGCGTTTTGATCATGATGAAACTCATATTATTTAATAGGTTTTACATTATTACAAATGTATATACATATAACTAAATCTAACCAAACTAACAGAGAAATAAGTTTTTTTGGCCTTTATTTTTCTTAAGTAGTACAGAAATAAGATTTTGCGCACCTGGATAGCACATCCAAGGTACAGAACAAGTCCACACAACGAACAAAACTGCGTGACAATTGTTTGGCATCCTTTGATCTTATGAAATAACAATATTCCACACAAACTGATCGATGATCGACGTGCTTGATGAAAATGATCTATTTTGGGTGATTTTCTATATATTAACGTAGTTGTATATATACTAACCACCAAACGTGTGTGTATATATAAATCCTACGTATCTTTTAAATGTTTAATTACTAATTTTTCCTTGTGACGCTCTTGTGTTTGTCAGTTTCTTTGAAACCATATGCCAATGTGCCTTTTTCTGATCAAAAGGGATCGATTTTATATATAACTTAAAACATAAAGTTCAGCATACGCCATATGACATATATCTATCCTCCGGTTGACATAGAATTTGAAAAGCCATTGTGTTCGTCAGTCATCCGGTTGCATCATACTTTTGACAATTTCCTTCTACAATTTTATAAGCCAGACGTTGCAATCTCTCTCTACTCTTTAATGTCCCTTCAGGGACATCCGATAAATTAAAAATTTGGAACGAATCTCTACTGTTTTATAAGCCAGAGACATTAATCCAATTGCAATACGTTGACATTTTCCATAAATAATACTACCTCCGTCCCAAAATATAAGTCCCTGTTGATTTTTCAACCGTTTTTTGAAAGTCAAATTAATCATTGGAATTTCGTTAATTGATGTAATATTATTAGGGTTATGATAAAGTGAAATTTAAATTACATAAATGTAAAAATATTAGATCATTTGATGAAATTCAAAAGATTAATTAGACTTCGAAAAACGGTTGAAAAGTCAACAAGGACTTACATTTTAGGACGGAGGTAGTATTATAAGTCATTGTGTTCTTCAGTTTCCTTGAAAATTAACCATATCCCGTATATATATTGTCGCGTTGACAATTTCCTTCTAATTTAATAAGCCAGACACTCTCTCCTCTCCCACAAAGACACACACAAATTAAAAATAAGTGTGTACATGTAACGATGCAAGGGAAGGGTATTTAGATAATCCATAGTCAACTAAGCAAAATCAATTACTACTATTTTTTTTTTTTTTTGGTTTAAGGGGATATTTATATTAAATAAAATAATTGTACAACTGTTCAATCGAAAAGCAAAGAATTTACATCGATCTAAAAAGCTACAAAACTACGTGTGCTAGGCTACGTGTAGCTCCCTTGCTTTCCGGAATCCGGATAGCTTGCGAAATAAACACTGACTTGGGTGGCCTATGTTGGTCTTCACGATGATACTTTTCATTACGCCAATACCAAATACTTGAGATCAATTCCCGAAAAAGAAATCTCCAGTAAATTATATTGTCTTTTTTGTATATATCTTTCTGGAGACAAGTGTCAAGCCAAGCCGGGACATCGTGGATGTTAAAGAATCAATTACTACTATTTTGAATCCCCTAATTTACTGATTTCCTTCATTCTGTCAACATAAGTCATGGAAAAATTGATACGAAAAACTCTACAGAAAGTCTACACTAACAGAATCTGGCCAGACATTTTCTAACAAGAAATGGAAAGAAAAAAAAAAAAAGAATAAAAAAAGATTAGACCTTAATTAGAGTTTTAGGAGTATGCCCATTGAAGATAAACACAAACAAAAGGCCCATAAAAGGTAAGGATGCGTGATTAATTAGGTGGGAAAATTCAAACACAGAGACCTCAGAAGGGATACTTCCTGTTTTAATCAGTACTTAGAGTTGAATCAAGAAGGGATCACGCGCACAGGAAGAGTACGTATTTAAGAGAATTTAAAATCCATATACGATAATCTGGCAGCAATCAAGAAAACAGTCTTGGATTTGGATCAAGTGTTTCAATTTTCACATGGTCTTTGATCGATGCAGAATATATGAATTTTCAAACAACAACGCTTATCAAACCGCCATACTCTTCTTTTACCCAATCGGTATGGATTTAGAAGGATATGATCGAGCAAACCGGCCTTTTTCTCTCAAAGAGGACATGGAAGAGGTCTTAGAGGTGTTGGACATGGGCGATTCAGCTCATGTGGCAAGGATTTTATACACGTTGGAAATCACGCAACAAAGGGATGAGAGAATCTGTTGGAAATCACCGAATTTCTTCCCTTTTCCATTCATACTAATGAAATTGAAGGTGTTCTTGATCAAGAACATTTCCAGAATTTGAAAGTAACAAAAGGCGGTAAAAAAGGTGAAGAAGATGAACTTTTCATTCAATTGAATATTACAAAATCTGAGTTTACAAAGTGTAATTCATGCTATATATACACCGCTCTACATCCTAATTGATGCTACAAACAGTTGTAACCGCCTAATTTAAGATAACAAACTATGACCGACTTCTACTCAAAAGTGTTTGTTGAAAGTCCACTAAGACAGTTTGTTGTTGTGTTGCTGTTGCCTCTGATCTGGTGTGCTCTGTTGTTTCAATTTAATGCAGCAACTTCAACACCCCCTCTCAAACTGGATTATGTGGATGGTAGATGTTGACAACTGGATAGCAATCTAACAGAAACTAAAATCATGCCTTATCTAGAGGTTTAGTAAACAAATATGCCAATTGCAGTTGTGTTGAGACTGGAAGAGGTTTCAAGAGTCCTTGTTGGTATCTGTCCCTAACCACATGGCAATTTATCTCTATGTGTTTAGTCCTTTCATGAAAAACTGGATGTTCAACTATGTATAGGGCACTTTTGCTGTCACAAAAAAGAGGGATAGGTTTCTTCTGTTTAATGTTGAACTCTTCAAAGACATAAGTGAGCCATTGCAATTCACATGATGCCATTGCCATGGCTCTGCATTCTGACTCAGAGGAACTCTTTGATGCTGTACTTTGTTTTTTTGATCTCCAACTTATGAGAGATTCACCTAGGAAAACTGAAAAACCAGTGACTGACCTTCTTGTGTCACTACAGCCAGCATCCACAAAGCACTTCAGCTCTAGGTTGCTATTTTCTGAGAAGAAAATCCATTGTCCTGGTGATTTCTTTAGGTATCTTAGAAGATTATGAGCTGCTTGTAACTGTGCCTCTGTAGGCTGATTAGAAACTGGCTTAATTATTGTGTGGCAAATGTGATGTCTGATCTAGTGAACCCTAAGTATAGGAGCTTTCCTACTAGAATCCTGTAGTAACTATTTGAATCAAGTTTTGGTGAGTCCTCACTATGCAGCTTTAGAGAGGGATTCATAGGAGTTTGGCTAGGCTTGCAGTCTGTATATCCATATTCTTCGAATAATTATAGACAATATTTTCTTTGTGATAATATAATGCCTTTCTTGCTTCTTGCAACTTCAATTCCTAGGATGTATTTCAAATCACCTAGATCCTTTATTCCAAACTTGTTGTTGAGAAAATCTTTCAAGTCTTTGATCTCATTCATGTTAGGACTAAAACCCAGCATATCGTCCACATACACTAGGAGTGCTATAAAACTGTCATCTGAGCCCTTAATGAATAAACTGTAGTCTTTCTTTGATTGTCTGAACCCCCTCTCAAACAAAGCTTGGGTTAATTTTATGTTCCATTGCCTACTTGCATGTTTTAGTCCATAGAGGGACTTCTTTAATTTGCAGACATAACCTGGATGTGAGTTGAAACATTGAGGCACATCCATATATACTTCTTCTATTAGATCACCATGTAATAAGGCATTGTTTACATCTAATTGATGTAGATTCTGGCCTTTTGCAGCTGATATAGCTTGTAGGGTTCTTACAATTGTTAGCTTTGCAACATGGGAGAAACTGTCCAAGTAATCTAGGCCTAGTTTTTGAGTATAACCCTTAGCTACTAGCCTTGCCTTGAACCTTTCTACTGTACCACCTGAGTGTCTTTTAATTCTGTACACCCATTTGCATCATATTGGTTGCTTTTCTGGTGGTAAAGGTACAATCTCCCATGTTTAGTGTGTTGTAAAGCTTTGATCTCATTGTCCATGGCTTGTCTCCACTCCTCATGTTTCACAGCTTCATTGTAATTCTTTGGTTCTGTCAAAACCTGTGTACTAAGTGTTTCAATATGGGGCACAATATGATTACATTGACTAGAATACAATTACAATTAAAACGAAAACACAACTGAATCGAATTACAATTGCAAAATGAAAACGAATTAACAAGATGGACTGAACTGAGCCTTGTGTTGAACACAGTTTCCTTAAGACTAATTCGTCCCCTCACCGTCGAGTGCTTGGAGTTTGAACGGAACGTTAGTCTCCCAGGATAGAACGGTTAGCAGCGACAAGATGCACCACGCTTTCAGCTGCTTAAGAACTTTGTTGCTTGAACTCTCTAGTTTCATAAGAAAGGGTAGAAGAAACAGGTTTTTTCAGGTTATGTTTGATGAAGAGAAGCTGCAGTATATATAGGCTCTAGTAGAGGAGAGTGGAAAAACTGATGGAAGAAGGAATGGAACAGTCTCATCATCTGTATCGAATGTCATAAGTGTAGCAGAACTTGAAGGTCTCAGCATTCAGCATAATCACGTTGGAACTGGAAAGTCTCAGCTTAAACACGCCTCAGTTGGATTGGAACAGTCTCACAACAGCATTCAAGAGCATTCAGTATTGGAAAAATAAAATAAAGATTTTATTTTCAAAACCGAGCCTTATCGTGTACGCAGGACACGTGGGCATGCACAAGCCCAAGGGTAAACCAAGGTGAAATCCGGATTGGATTTGCACCCCCCACCATGCGTGCGTGAGATCGTGTATAATGTTGGTTTCTTATTCCAGCTACACTAAAACAACATCATATAAATATTGACTCTTTTCCCTTCTTCCAACCAATGTGGGAGAAATAGCTTCTTCCCATTTTTCCTTTCCATAACACTTTCCATTCACACACTTAAGCCCAATAGGCCCAATATGACATATCATTTAAAATATTCCATTTTAACCATCAATTTTCCAACAATCCCCCACATGAATGGAAATTGTGTAAAACCCTAGCAAAGGCTCTAAGAATGACATAGAGAGTTCAACGGTAGATGAATGCATAGGATAGGTATGTGTGACCCTTTGAACCTTCCCTTGATAAGATATGTTTACTTTACTAGCTGATTAGTAGACGCGATGTCCTTGAACTATTCTGCTGTTGATGTAAACGATGATATATTTACCACAATGCATCTACCTAGCAACATTTAGTTCTTGCGGTTATGTCCATTTTGGCCGTGGACTGCCTAGTTCTGCAAGAGTTTCTAAGAATTGTGCCCTATACGATTCCCTTTGAAGCGACCTCTCTTCTCTCTCACATAGGTGATTCTGTAATTCAGAATTTCTCAAATTATTCTTCTTACACAAATCATTAAAAGCTTTACTGGTAAGCTTATCCTCGTTCTCACAGTTTTTCATCTTAGGAATGAGATGAAGGGTAATCCCCAGAAGTGATCTCTACTTTTGCAGTTAGGTTGTCCCTTTGAACCAAGATCTTGGGATCTTCAATCTACAATGTAGGGTTTTCCTTCACAAAAGTTTATTCCATTGGCTTTAGTCCCATTCCTCTTGATGACTTTGCAACTACTTCTCTATTTAACCCTTTGGTTAGCGGATCCGCAAGATTATCCTCTGACTTAACATAGTCTAAGGTAATCGTACCAGTAGAAAAAAAAGTAGTTGTCTAATGGAGTTATATCTTCGGCGTATATGCCTTTACTTACCATTATACATTTTGTTCTGTGCTTGTCCAATTGCAGATTGACTGTCACAGTGAATACATATTCCTGGCACAGGTTTTGGCCATTGAGGAACATCCTCTAGGAATTGATGCAACCATTCTACCTCTTCTCCATATTTATCTAAAGCTACAAACTCAAATTCCATTATGGATTTGGTTATCACAGTTTGTTTAGAAGATTTCCAAGACACAGCTCCACCTCCTAATGTGAATACAAAACCACTTGTGGATTTTGAATCATTTGAATTTGATATCCAATTTGCATCAGTATATCCTTCTATAACAGTAGGTTCTCTTGTATAGTGAAGGCCATACTTACAAGTATATTTTAAATATCTCAGTAACCTCACTATAGCTTCCCAATGATCATTACTCGGATTACTAGTATATCTGCTTAGCTTGCCAACAACATAAGCGATATCCGGTCTAGTACAACTCATTAAGTACATTAGACTTCCAATAATCATTGCGCTCTAATTGAGACACACTTTCACCTTTATTCTTTAACAAAGGTTGAATCGATCTATCGGAGTTATGGCTTCATTCGAATCATCTTTATTGAATTTTTCTAGGATTTTATCAATATAATTAGATTGACTCAAAATGAGACCATTAGAATTTCTTGTAATTCTAATTCCCAGTATCATCTCTGCTAAACCCATATCTTTCATTTCAAATCTGGCGTTTAACATATCTTTGGTAGATTTGATCATCTTACCATTGCTTCCAATAATAAGCATGTCATCAACGTAAAGACACAAAATGACATAGCCATCTTTTGTTTCTTTCATGTAAATACATTTATCACATTCATTGGTTTTGAAACTGATGACGGTCAAATTATACCCGTAAAAGTCATCAACGTTGACCTTAAATCGAGATTAATAATGTATATTTCATATTAAATCACTTGTTTATATTTATTATTTAATGTTAAGTGATTATTAATATGATATTTGGTATTTAGCCATTTTCATTATTAAAAGCCGATTTATTGTGCGATAAATGCTAATTTTGTAGATCACGACAAATCGAGAGGATAAATGTCATTCAATCAATGGATCTCAAGATAATAAGGAAGAAAATCGGAGCATTAATCAAGAGATAAATTAGAGAAATCAGATCAACACGCAAGCGTGGAGTGGGGAGCAAGATAGACGAGACGATTAACGTGTGCAAATGTTAGGTTCGGTCGACCGAGCCTATAGCTTCGGTCGACCGAGTGTCAGCTCTCGGTTGACCGAGTGTCAGCTTCGGGGCGGTTTCCGGCTTATATCGTGCTTATCTTCTAGAACCACCCTAAGTCGGCAAAAACCCCTATATAAGCAAGCAGCTACGAGAATTGTAATACACACCTTGAGTACCTTAGAATATCATTCAATAAAATCACTCTATTCATATCTTGATTCAATGTAGTTTATTGAGGGTGTTTCCAGCAATTTAAGGGCTGCGTTATGTAAGCCTTTATTTTCTGTTTCTTTTCTTTTAAGTAATTAATTCCCCCAATTATGCTTTATTGTTTGAGTTAGTTAATTCATAGCTAGATGATGTAGATCTAGGCTATGACGTTAGGGATGTGGCGACACCTTGTCTATGAGGATCCCATAACCTACGTCATACACTTAGTTTCTATTCATGAATCTGCTTGGTTTAATTAATGTGTATCTAAGTAGTTTATATGATTTCTTTACGAGTTACTGTTTAATCTGTTCTGTATGATGAAACGCTGAGAAATATATATATTCAGGGATGTAATCTAGCCATGTCTTTATGGTTAGGTTAACTTAATAGAATTTATTATCTCAGTAGGTATGGCTATGGCTACGTTACTCGCTTAGTTTAAATAAAATGTGTAAAAAGGAAATACCAATATAAAACTCTTAGGTAGGCTTATGAATTGATCTTCGGACGTTCAGCGTTATCTAGGTAGGTTTATATTTGGGGATTGCTAGCACCTGATTATACGTACATCGTAGATTAGCATGAGACTATAACTTGGTAATTGCTAGTTGGACGAGAGCTTGAGTGATCGTTTAGGAAGTACGCCTAACCACAGGAATGTTGCCTGGACGAGGTGTACGGTTAATATCGGCATCCTTAGAGTCGTAAGCGTGTGAGTTATGTGAGATGGAGGCACCAAAAGGCGAAGTCACGTAACAATATCACAGTGATCTAGTGACCTACCGGTGCTAAGTCAAGTTAAAGGGGATGACTCCGTAGCCAATCTAAGATAGATACAAACGGATTGACAGTTAATGAGTTCAGTTTATTATATAAATTATCTAGGTCCAAACGATAAAGACTATAATTGGGGAGGTTAATTACGTTGTGTCGAGTCGTGTCTTTACTTTTCTTGTTTTATGTTGGTCGTAGACCGCCTCTATGTCCTTGACATGTTTAATTAATTGTTTGTATATAAGATGATCCACAATTGGTTCCCTGTGGGATCGACCTTGATTCACTATAGCTATACTACGATGGGCCTAGTCCTCTTGCTAGTATTGGTTTATGGTGGTCAAGTATATTATAACCTGATTGACCACGTCATCACAAGTACCATCCTAATGAATGTTATTCTCGTTACTGGAGAATATGGGCTAAATTATAATTTTGGTCCTCTAACTAGACACGTTTTTCGATATTGGTCTTGGTTTTATAGTCCTGAACACCGGAAAGACCACTTATAGGACTAAAATTGTCTCCGGAAAGACACTTACAGGACTAAAGTTGTCGCCGAAAGAGACCAATTTTAGTCCTGTAAGTGGTCTTTCCGGCGTTCAGGACTATTTTTGCAAAAAAAGATTATTTACAAGAAATAAAATTGTCGCCGGAGAAAAACCAGGACCAAAATCGAAAAATGTGTCTAGTTAGAGGACTAAAATTGTAATTTAGCCGGAGAATATGTATCAAAATAGTCAAGACCTTCTTTTTGACTGTAACCTTTTATTACCAGTCTGGCCTTAAATTTATCAATAGATCCATCAAATTTCATTTTCCTTTTAAAGATCCATTTTGATCCTAGTGGTTTACATCCTAGAGGTAGATCAACTAACTCCCATGTATGATTTTGCAATATAGAATTTATTTCACTATTTATTGCTTCTTTCCATATTGGACCTTCAGAAGAAGTTGTCGCCTCCTTGAAATTTTGAGGATCTGTCTCTATCATATATGTGATAAAATCTTTACCAAAAGATTTTTCAGTCCTCGACCTTTTACTTCTTCTTGGCTCAACCTCAGTTGGCTCTTCCTCATTCACTTGTTCAGAAGGGTGATCCTGAACATGAACACGCTTTAATGAACTAGGTTCATTTGTTTTAGCCGGGAATACATTCTCAAATAATGATGCATTTCTTGATTCCATTATCGTTTTTTTGTGTATTTCAAGATTAACTGATTTATACACAAGAAACCAATAAGCACTACTAGTGTGTGCATATCCAATGAATATACAATCAACAGTTTTTGATCCTATCTTTACTACTTTGGGTGTAGGTACGAGCACTTTTGCAAGGCACCCCCACACTTGCAGGTATTTGTAGGATGGAGGTTTACCCTTCCATAGTTCATAAGGAGTTTTCTCTTGTTTCTTTCGGGGTATATTATTCAAAAGATAATTGCTAGATAGGATAGCTTCCCCCCACAAGTTTTGTGACACTCCTGAACTTAACAACATTGAATTCATCATTTCTTTCAATGTTCGATTTTTCCTCTCAGCCACTCCGTTTGACTGTGGAGACCAAGGTGCAGTTATTTCATGTATAATCCCATGTTCAGCACAAAAGTCACAGAGTGGTGCCAAGTATTCACCACCTCTATCACTTGAGTGTTTTGATCTTTTTCCCATGTTGATTTTCAACTTCTTTTGTGAATAGAATAAATTTATCTATCGCTTCATATTTCCCTTTCAACAAGTATACATAGCAATACTTAGTGCAGTCATCGATAAAGGTAATAAAGTAATTATTTCCACCTCTCGATTGCACAACTTTAAGATCACACACGACGCTATGTATCAAGTCGAGTGGTTGCGTATTTCTTTAAACATTTTGAAAAGGCGCTCATGTTAATTTTGCTTCAACACAAGTTTCAAACTTATGTTCTTTATCAATATCGAATTTGGGGATATTTTTTAGATTTATTAATCTACGCAGGGAATCGTAATTAACATGTCCGAGTCTACCATGCTAAAAGGAAGGAGATTTAACCAAGTAAGCAGACCATTACATGCATACCCCTTACCGACATACATACCACTCTTAGTCAAAGTAAACTTGCCGGACTCTAAAACAAGACGGAAGCCATTTTTATTCAATAGCACTCCAGACACCAGATTCTTACGCATATATGGGACATATAGCACATTCTTCAGAGTCAGATGCTTGCCAGAAGTCATCTTGAGAATTACTTCACATTTTCCAGCTATAACAGAAGTAGCCGAGTTTCCCATGAATAAAGTCTCATTCTCTTGAGCTGGCTCGAACTTAGTAAACACATCCCTGTTGGAGCACACATGCTTTGTAGCTCCTGTGTCTACCCACCATTCTCTTGGATTTGAATCCACCATGTTCACCTCGACACAACAGCATAAAGATCAATATCTTCCATGCCTTGAACAATATTTGCTTTAGAAACCTTCTTCTTTGGCAGCTTGCAGTCAACAGATTTGTGACCAATCTTGTTTCAATTAAAACTTTTTCCTTGGAACATAGGTTTTGATATGCCACCTTTCGGTCCCAATTTAGCTTTTGGTCCCGACTTAGACCCTTTCACAAATTTGTTCTTCTTCTTATTCGAGCTTTGGCCATGTTCCACCATATTAGCTCTTGGAAAATTGTTAGAATTGTTTCCATTCATCAATTGCGAACATAAAATCTTGGTTTGGCTCTCCTTCAGTTGTTGGTGGATCCTCAGTCAGTAATTTAGCCAAACGCAATGTTGTGAGTTAACATCATCTTTTGTTGCCATCTTTTAAAATTCAGCCCATTGAATTTTTCAGGCCTCTCATGCTGATTCAGAGGAGCAACAACTCGATTCGGGACATGCTGGACCAAAGCTTGAGTCTGATCATCAGCCCCTTATTGTCCTTCACTGGTTGCCATTTCTGAAATTTTAACACACAAGGATTAAATTCCTTTCAATACTGTATAGAACGTTCGTGAACCGAACTATACTAATTAAAACAATCTCGAAATTGTTTCTGTTAAATTTCTTTCAATAATATATAAAATGATCTCGAAATTGGTTCTATTATATAAAACAATCTCGAACTTGTTTCTATCCTGATTCTTGAACAAATTGTTTGAGAATCCGGTATGATTACTCAAAATAATCGTGAGTATCTTAGACGATCACTCCACGAAAAATTCTGCTCCGTTTATAATTCTGTTTTGAAACAGAAAACGAGCCTTCGATTCGTAAACAACAGTTTACTGTTCGTTTTCAATTCTGTCAATGAACCAGAATTTTCTGTCCTCGTCTCACCGATACAGAAACACGAATTAGTCTTAAGATTGTTGCAATATGGGGCACAATCTGATTATATTGACTAGAATACAATTACAATTAAAACGAAAACACAACTGAATCGAATTACAATTGCAAAATGAAAACGAATTAACAAGATGAACTGAACCGAGCCCTGTGTTGAACACAGTTTCCTTAAGACTAATTCATCCCCTCGCCGTCAAGTGCTTGGAGTTTGAACGGAACGTTAGTCTCCCAGGATAGAACGGTTAGCAGCGACAAGATGCACCACGCTTTCAGCTGCTTAAGAACTTTGTTGCTTGAACTCTCTAGTTTTATAAGAATGGGTAGAAGAAACAGGTTTTTTAAGGTTATGTTTGATGAAGAAAAGCTGCAGTATATATAGGCTCTAGTAGAGGAGAGTGGAAAAACTGATGGAAGAAGGAATGGAACAGTCTCATCATCTGTATTGAATGTCATAAGTGTAGCAGAACTGGAAGGTCTCAGCATTCAGCATAATCACGTTGGAACTGGAAAGTCTCAGCTTAAACACGCCTCAGTTGGATTGGAACAGTCTCACAGCAGCATTCAAGAGAATTTAGTATTGGAAAAATAAAATAAAAGCCCAAGGGTAAACCAAGGTGAAATCCGGATTGGATTTACACCCCCCCTGCGCGCGTGAGATCATGTATAATGTTGGTTTCTTATTCCAACTACACTAAAACAACATCATATAAATATTTCTCTTTTCCTTTCTTCCAACCAATGTGGGAGAAATTGATTCTTCCCATTTTTCCTTTCCATAACACTTTCCATTCACACACCTAAGCCCAATAGGTCCAATATGACTTTTTTTTAAAAATATTCCATTTTAACCATCAATTTTCCAACACTAAGCACATAATTTTTGCAAGGCATAGATAGAGAACTCAAACTGTCAACCTTACCAATAGGGTGAGGTGAAGTCTTAATGTGTGTGTTGTGACACTGATAATTTTTAGATAAGAAAGGGCCCCTAGTTCTAGAAGACCTTCTTGTTTGAATAGGGGGCGAAACCTGCTGCTCATGCGCCTGTTGATGAATATTCTGTTGTTGCTAAACATTTTGTTGTTGGTCAACATATATAGGGTCAACATCATGTTCATGTGCAACATTGTCCCCTAGATCATCATTAGCTAGTGCAATGTGGTCAGTGTCAGCAGCTAAGTGTTGAGTGTCAGGTATAGGCTCATTAAAAGCATCCTGATCAAAAGGAACAAGTAAGGGCATATTATTGATATTACCTGATGAGGAACCAGACTCTTTAAAAGGAAAACACATTTCATGGAGTATTACATCTCTGGCAAAGAAAATTTGCCTAGACTGCAGATCCAACATATAAAATCCCTTGATATTTGGAACCAAACCTAAATAGACAAGCTTTATATTTCTAGCAGCAAACTTATTATTATCATTGTGAAGATTATAAGCCAAAGACAAACAACCAAACACCTTAACAAGATCATAAGTAGGTTTAGCATTATATAATAACTCATGAGGAGTCTTATTGTGAATCAAGGGTGATGGAGTTATAATAATCAGATTAACTGCATGAATCACAAAATAAGACCAATAGACAAGTGGCAAACTAGACTGAAATCTAAGACTTCTAGCAACATTTAGATATATTGATGTTTTCTTTCAACAACTCCATTCTGTTGAGGAGTTTTAATGACAGATGTTTGATGCAATATACCTTTATCAGCATAAAAAAATAGGCAAGTCAAACTCCAAACCATTATCAGATTTCAGAATTTTGATACATTTATGAAACTGAGTTTGAACCATATTACAAAATTTCTGAATCAAATGCCTAACTTCCCCTTTATTCTTTAGCATATAAATCCAGCAATATCTACTAAAATCATCTACAATTGTCAGGAAGAACCTATGACCATGAACACCAATAAGCCTGTAGGGACTCTAGATGTCCATGTTCACAAGTTCAAACAGATCTTGTGTTACAAATTCACTCAAAGGAAAACTGAGTCTAGCTTGTTTAGCTAGAGGACAAACAGTACAAATTTCTTTATTTGGAACAACCATAACAGGGATATCTTGTTTTAGAACTTTTAATCTCTGATATGAAGCATGTCCAAGCCTATAATGCCATAGTAAGTCAGAAGAATCATGATTGTTGATAGCATGGAAAGAAACATGAAATGAATAGCAGGATGGATAAGCCTTTAGTATGTACAATCCTTTAACAAGATCAGCTGAACCAATCCTCTTTAAATTGATCAAGTCCTGTATAACACAAGAATCCATGAAGAACTTCACATTATAAGCTCTAAACCTGATGAGTTTACTAATGGACATGAGATTAAATGTAAAATCTGGCACACAAAGAACATGGTCAAGAACCAGGTCTTTGTTGATCTTAACTCTGCCAATATGTGAAATCTTAATCTTATTTCCATTTGGTAAACTAACAGTCATATTATTAACAGGATTACTATCTAGAAACAAGGTTTTATAAAAAAATAATATGATCTGTCAGAATCAACTATCCAATGAAAACAATTATGAGTGTTAGTCAAACCTGAATCTCCTGTACTAAAATTTGCAGACAAGACTGCTGAATTTACAAAAGGATAATCACCACTTGAACCTGGAAAAAGAACCAGTCCTAAGAATGGATAAAATCTGCTGGTATTGTTCTTGTGTCACTGGAGCCTTAAGATCTGCCATTGGATCCTTGTTGCCAACTTCAGAACCTTCCACATCAGAGGAAACATTGTTTGCAAAGGATCTTCCCCTTCCTCTTCCTTTAAAATTAGGAGGGAAACCATGCTTTTTGTAACATCTATCAATGGTGTGTCCAGCAATACAACAATGAGTACACTAAGGATTCTTGCTACCATTATTATATTTCTTCCAAAAATTTACATTCTGACCTTGACTCTGTGCCATTAAAGCATCATTTTCACCAAGGCTGTAACCAACTGAACCTAGAACAGAACTGGCAGAATGTACACCAGCATTAAGATGTTGTCTTTCTTGTTTCAATGACATAGAGAATACATTCTAGACAGAAGGAAAATGTGTAATCATTAATACTTGAGATTTCAAAGTGGTTGGTCCCTTGGAAAGGCTAACATAAGTTAAAGGGGGGTGAATAAACTTGTCACCAAAAACTAAAAGTACCCCAGGCTGAGTTTCTTCTAAACTCAAACTGAACTATCAAACTGATGTACAATGTAACTCAGCTCAGTTTTGTTCCTATCGTTTTACCTTGTATTGGTGTTAGTTAATTCAGCTTAGCTAGAGCTATAACAGAACTAACTTGCAGCGGATAAGATCAAGCCTTATGTGCAATAGATGTGTCAACAAAGATCTAAGTTTCCTATGTACCAGTTCTGTGCTGACTCATTGTCTGATGTTTGCTGAGTGAAGTAATGAAAAGATAATGCAATAATTAAGGCAATCACAACACAAATATAAATACGTAAAGTAAATCAACACAGAGTTTGTTTATGGAAGTTCTAGGTGGTGTAATCCCGTATGTCTCCCCTTCTCCTGTGGTGTAGGAGGTATCACTAGAATCTTGAGATAACTGTTCCAAAATCCTAGCCCAATGACAGTCCTTCACGACACCCTAGTTTCACTGTCTACACATAAGGAAGAAAGGTAAGATTTCTCCCTTCACTCTGCACACTGATCCTTCGGAGGTGGAGTTACTCCTTCACCAGCTCACCACTAACACAAACACAGTCCGCAGACTGCACCAACAGCTGTGGCATCTGAGTTGCAACCGTATGAGGAAAGGTGCAGTTGCTCTCCTCAAACTATGTACATCCAACCCTTTTTCACAAAGGTTAGGTTTAGAATTAATCAAAAGATTAATTTCAGTGAGCTGTCTGATTCTTCTGGATATGGCGTTGTAGCTCCAAGATGCCTTCTTCCCCCTTAATGGGTTACTGGATATTTCTCTGTAATCTTCAAGGCAATTTTGTTGGCTTCCCCTTTTTCTATATATGAATTCTGATTTTCTGGATCTGGATCTTTAGATATATGCTTTTTAAAACTTGTCCAAGATCTCTGTTTTTCAAGCACTTCCTTCTGTGTATTTATAGGGATGATGTAACGGTCAAATAAATCTTATAGCCGTTACATTTGTCGTTTAGCCAACGTTCATATGTACGACCTTTTGTCATATTGTTATTTCAAATTCAACAAGGCCTTAACTCAGTTTTCGACTCTCCTTCAAAATTGAGTACCTCGTATACTTGACATCTGACTAAGTCAGGGTACACAATTCAGCTTCTTCTTTTCCTGGTAACTGATAATCTTTGTCCTTAAGTTTATTCAGCTTTACATGATCTATAGTTCAGTTTCAGGTCACCACAGACTTGCCTGAATCCTGACTTATAGTCACGACTTAATCAGCTTCTAACTGAGTTTGCCACCTCAGTTCTTCAGTCTTTAATAACTGAGTCCGTGTTCCTCAGTTCTTCAGTGAACTTATATGAATAACTGAGTCTGAAAAGCCAACTGAGTCTGTGTCCCTCAATGAACTTATCTTCTTCAATTCTTTCATAACCGAGTCTGATCCCTCAGTTCTTCATATGTATACTAAGTTTTCTTGCTGTGACTTAGCTGTTCGCTTTGTTCCTATCTATTACAATGCTTGTCTGAAACAACCTATACAAAGTTCAGACTCTAGATAGAACTTATACATTTTTCTCTAGACTATTTCTTGCTTCTTCTTTCATTATGCACTATAACAGTTAGTTATGACTTCATCATCATGGGTTGTAAGTGATCTTACTAAATACGTGACGAATCATCATCAAAGCACAGATATTATTTCCAATAATTTCCCCCTTTTTGATGATGTATCATAACCCTCCCTAAAAGTAATAATAAGAGAATAATGCAAGAAATAATAACAAACTAAAATAACAAACTAAAATAGCTGAGTTCATTACAAGGCTGTGCCAAAACAAACCGAGTTACAGGATTCATTACAATTTATCTTTTTCCAAAAATAACATCTTTTCACCATGAAATATACTTCTTTTTGTTTCTAGAAGCCTTCTTTCTTTTCCTTCTTCTCTCGATTCATCATCTATGGGCTTAATATCCAAATATTCATTGATCATACGATTTGCTTCTTCGTTATCTTGGTTCTTGAGTTTTATCAAAATTTCTTTAATCTCCTGATGTCGGGTCAAGTAATAGAATACTCTATACCTAAATAACCAAATAGAAAGAGAACTAGGTTCAATCGTAGTATAGCTAGATAGAGTCGAGGTTGATCCCACAAAGACTCGGCTTAAACAAGTACAATGTTATTAAACTAAAATAGATTAAAGGGCGGTCTACGACCAACTATAACGAAGAGATAAAGGTTGACACGATAGAAAACACAGAAACTAACAATACGACACAAATACTAAAACACTTATGTTTAAGGTTTTATAAGACTCTAACAAATGGTGTTGATTACGCTAGTAATAATTACTCACCCATATATGTATATCTAAGCCGAGACAGAAAAGACATTAGGATTGATTAAATTTGACTATGGAAGTCATCCCCTAAACTAGATCTAATTCGTGAACGGATAGAATATCCCTATGCTTAATTACGAATCCTTCCTTGGACAGGATAGAACATCATATAACAAGCATTCTATACCAAACTAGGGATGCCGATCTAAAATCATCACCTCGTCTAGGAAACCACCGTGGACGGGTTGGCACACTTCCTAAACGATCGGCTAACTAATGTCTTAGTAACATGACAATTTTCACAATATATCATATTAATTTACGAGAACGATGTAACAAATTGGCCGGATCTATTACATGTTTATATGAAAAACAGAAAGCACGACGTAGCCGAAGTCATTCACAAAGAAATCGTAGAAACGGCCTGGCTACCAGCGAGACCAGTGGTGCCCCAGATTCTCTCATAAAACGCCTTCATATGGCTCAGAGCTACATGAATATGGGTTTGTTAATTAACTACATCACGAAATCAATACACAAACGACTACTCCATAACGAAATAAAATAGAACTACGAATAAAAACAACATATTTGGATAGGCATTACCCTCGTAGATGGAGGGTCCTCCAATCCTGCAATGCAATCTCTAATCGATGAATCCATCACCTCTGTGATGAAGAAACATAATAAAATAAAGCTAAGATATAGTATTGTATTTTGTAAAGCGTAATTTAAGGTGTTCTAAAAGTGTCACTAATAAAATTCGTGCTCAGGCCTTTATATAGGAGTTTAGGCCGACATAAAAATAGATTCGAAAACCCTAAAACGTGTAGAGATAACCCTCAGCCGATCCTTGAGATTTCGCGAACTCTCCCCCAGCGAATCATGGGCTCGCTGCCAGCGAGCACACTGCCTTCTGATTGGCTCGCTGGATTTTCTTGTTCCTTACTCCACGCTTCGTGCTACGTCAATCTCAATCTTTTAATGAATCCGATTCTGCTCCGATTTATCTTGAGAGATTTACTTCCTTTGTCGGTAGATATCCTCCGATTCACCGTAATCTATAAAATCAATAATTATCGCACAGTAAATCATATTTTAATAATAACAATAGATAAATACCAAATTATATCTTATAAATCACATAACATTAAATAAACACTATATACATATGATTTAATATAAAGTATATATAATTAAGCTCGATTTAAGGCTAATATTGATGACTTTACTAGGTATAATTCGACCGTCATCATCTCCTCATCCATTATCTTCTCTTCTTCTTTTGATATAAAACCAAGTTCCTTTTCTTCTGGTTTCAAGATATTTTCTCCCTCAGTTTCTGCCTCTTTGTTTTCAACTTCCTTTAATTCTTTTTTCAATTTAGCACATATTGCAATTTTCTTTCTGATGCTCAACATAGCTTTAACTGAGGCTTCTTCATCTTCCTCAGTTCTTGTTTCTATAAAGACCTCTTCTGCAATCATCTCTTCGATCAATTTATCAGCTACCTCTCCATTTTGTTGAATAACAAGTAGATCAGTATCCACTTGTCTGTCTTGTTCTTCAACCAATTTAGCACAGATTTCTTCAGCTGACTTTGTCTTTTCCAGTTTAGTTTTAACTTCAGCACCTTCAGTTTTATCAGCATCAACACCTTCAGTTTCATCTTCCCCCTTGTTTGAAGATATGCAAACGCTTTCTTCAAATAATTTGTGCAAGGTGATGATGTTGGAGTAATTGTTCAGACCTGAGTAGTGTGCTGTTGAGATAGATTCATGTATGTTGTAGAGCTTCTTTTGTAGAGTCTGCATTAGGCTCTCGATGATCCTCTTTAATCCTTCCAATCTCTTCTCTGTTTCCTTTAACGGTTGCTGAATCTTTTGAGTTGCAAGATGAGGGATGTTAGTCAATATTGATTCGCTTGTTGTTAACGGTGATTTTTACGATTTATATGACTTTATTCCGTAGCAATTTCCTTTGTGTTTTATTACTTTTTATAGAAAAGTAAGTGTTTAAGTGAAATATTGGAAGAATGCGTATAGAAATGATTTAAGTGCAAACTCGAGCTTATTACGTGGTTTTATTAGTGATTTCTAGTTATCTATACGGTATTACATTTTGCACATTTCTATCATCTTGTAGGTACGCTTGCATGTTATGGAGGAAGCTAAAAAGATTTCCAACGGAAGATTAAATGGAAAGGGAAAGATGCGAGATGGAATGAAGAGATTTATGCAAACTGAACGAGCGTTTGTCCCCGTCCAATTTGGACGGACGTCTGAGGGAATGGACGGGCATCCAGAGGAGTAATTCAATTCAGGGTATCGATGTATTTTAGTGGACGAGCGTTCGAAAATGCATAGGACGGGCGTCTGATCAAGCTCGGCCCGAATCGAAGATTTCAAGCAAGATGGACGGGCTTTCGACCTCTTGAACGGGCGTCCAGCCGCCGACATAGCAAGGACCGACTTAAAAACCTATTTATAGACGCGTTTTCTGAACCCTAAAGGAGAGAATTGGATCCCTGGCCGCCCCAGGCCCCTCTGCGGGTGCCTTTGCTGCGTTTTTCTGTCCCCATAAACATCTTTTCATCTACTTTTTATTTATATACCAACGATGAATATAGGCTAGGCGATTGGAATGAGCTTTGTGAAGCCATCTCTGCAACATCTCGATTTCTTCTTTGGGATTGTTTGTGAGTTTTAATTCAAAGTTTGTATCTTTATTATGTTTAATTTGTTTTTATGCAATTATATCGATGGATTGTTGCATTTTTGATGTTTAACGTTTGATGAGAATCGTTGTTAGACTTAGATCACCGTAGTAAAGATTAGATTTTTAACCTAAAAATAACGAGAGTTGTTAGGTTAATTTCTAGGTTGCTAGATTGAGAAATCTTACACCTTTGTTATGAAAGCGTTAATCTTGAAGATCGAGAGATGAGAGATTAATAGGCGAATTATCTAAGAGATTAGAAATTCATACTTTTGATAGGTGAACCACAATCTTCATTAAATCTTCACTAAACAATCTAGAGAGGAAGTTGAGGGTTGTGAGATCGGTGGATAATTGCTTGTTCGGTTTCAATTTATTTGTTATCATCTTAGTAATTTTATTATCTTTTTAGAATAAAGTTATTTTCATTAGTTTGGCTCGTAACTATCTTTCCTGGCTTTGGATTCTAGATCCCCTGTCCAGTTTATTGTTTTCGTTTTTTTAGTTCTGTTTTGTTTTATTTATTGTGACAACTTTAGAGAAATTAAGAACTAGACTAACCTCGATTCCCTGTGATTCGACTCGGTTGTAACTACAATACTACGATCCCTGCACTTGGGGTAAACCGGATTATTTTATTACTTGTTTGTTTTTCATTAGATAAAATCCGAGACACTTGTAGACGCATCTTCGACTCGAGATGAGGAACTGACTCCATGATGATGAGAGTCATGGCTTAACAGTTCTCTCTCATACTCAGTTGCACAAAATTCAACATCTTCCAGATTTTCTCTCAGCTTCTCAGTGTATCCTACATGTTCATCAGCTGAGGACTCACTTTCTTCAGTTTCGTCTTCAATTAGAATTATGTCCTCTGTTCCAGTTTTCTTTTGAGTCAAAGAGAAAAGTTTCTGCATCATCATCCTGGTTTTTAGTTTTGCTAGAAACCAAAGTTTCTCTTATGACTTCATCATGGATTTTTCTTTTCTTTGCTCTACTGGCCACTGATTTCTTTATTACCTCTGACTCTGTAGGTCTAGAGATGGAGAAATAGTTCAGTCTCTTTTCTACCAAATATGGAAATCCCTTTTCAACATGAACCTTTCTCGAATAGCCTTTGTTCCTTGAACTTTTGCTTTTTCGTCCGAAATTTGCTTTAACAAGTGTTTGAAGACAAATTTATTCCAGTCCAGTTTCTTCTCAAACCAAATTGCATAGATTAGTTTCAGCTTCTCAGTTGAAAGATTGTAGAGATTCCAAGTGTGACCAATGACATTTTTTGTCAGAAGAATTGTCAAAAATGCAAATTCTTGTTTTTGTTGATGAATAGATCCAATGAAATTCTTCTTATCCTTGTTGATTGCTGTGACTTTCCAAAGTCTGTCTTTTTCTTCATTTCCAAAAGTAAGAGATGAAGATCCTCCAAATATGTCCAAACCAAAGACTAGGGAAAGAAGATGTTCATTAACAGTAATGCTTTTCTCTTGAATTGATGTCTTGAAACTCTTTCCATCATCGGCGATTATGGCGTTTCTGTAGAAATCTTTGATATCTTATGGGCACAGAATATTGACCTTCGTATCAATCAGATTACAAGTCCTCGAATCTTTTTGATTTTGTCTGCAATCTGAATTGATAAGATGGAGTTTGAAATTTTTTGACTGAAGTCGTCCAGACTCATGGTGATTCCTTCATCAATGTTATATTTCTCCATGGATTTTCAATTTGAGATTTCTTGGGGGAACCTTGAATATCTTGAAGTTGATTGTGTAAGACTTGGTCAAGAGAACAGTATGCGTTTCTGAGTCTTTCAATATACTCAACCGCTTAAGTGAGAGTCGTGTCACAATCAATGAGATTTGTAGGGATGCACATCTACTTCTTCTCCTCGATTGACACGTGGCTTCTGGTGATTTGTTTGTCAGCCCAAGCGTCAGATAGTAGCTAGAAAGTTTTCAATTTTTGACCATTTTGCCCTTCATCAGCTTTTGCCTTTCAACTTTGTGTGGAAGTCAGTTTTTCTATGGATTTTCCAATAAAACTGACCTTACCTGCAAAATAGTTTTAAGTTTTCTTCGGTACCCATATCTTCTTGGGTCCGGCTGGATTAGTTACAGAAGTATAACTTTCAGCTTCTTTGATGAGAGAATCAAACTTTCTCATCTCCTTTCCAGATAGACCATTACGCTCAACCTTAGTTGATTTCACAAGGATTCTTTTAGATTTATCATCTTTATTTTCTCTGTGTAATCCACCAGGTCTTCCAGTATCTTGATGTCTAGAGTTTATGCTCCTTGAAATCTCAAGACTGGGTAAGGGTAGGGAATTATCATTGCTTTTGTCAAATTTACTAGATAATAACCTTTTAGCTAGATTTGACATCTCAGTTTCAAGAAACTCATTCCAATCTTTTGCTTTGCCAAGTTCTATATCTTTAAGTTTCAACTCCAGTGTGATTTTTTCCATTAACTTGACAAGTTCAGAGTTTCTTTGACCGAGTTCAGCAAATGATGACTGAGTTGAAGAATGTACCTTTTCTTGATTGTTTGTTACAGCTTCAAGGTTTGAATGTACTTTCTTTTGTTGCTCTAACGAATCTTCTATATTGTCAGTTACTTGCAACAACTCATTTTCTTCTTCTTCTGAGAGATCACTTAGTGATGGAATTCCTCTGGATCTGTCATCATATACATTGAGATTGATATCCACATCATCACTGAGTTGAGGTTCTGGATTTGTATGTGAATTTGTAGCACTAAACCTCTCAAATACTAGATCCTGAAAATCAGATACATTTTGCAAACAGTTAGTCAGGGGGTGAATAAGCCAACTTCTTATTCTAGATGTATCAATTAAGTTTTAATAAAAAGCTTTTACAACTAATACAGTAAGGGGTTTTCAACAACTGGTTTGTAAGATATCTTTGGATCACTTACCAAAGGAAGAACTGCTTTGACACCAATTGTTGGTCCCTCGGAAAGGCTAACACAAGTTTAAGGGGGTGAATAAACTTGTCACCAAAAGCTAAAGTACCCCAGGAACTGAGTTTCTTCTAAACTCAAATTGAACTATCAAACTGATGTACAATGTAACTCAGCTCAATTTTGTTCCTATCCTTTAACCTTGTATTGGAGTAAGTTAATTCAGCTTAGCTAGAGCTATAACAGAACTAACTTGCAGATGATAAGATCAAGCCTTTTGTGCAATAGATGTGTCAACAAAGATCTAAGTCTCCTATGTATCAGTTCTGTGCTGACTGAGTGTCTGATGTTTGTTGAGTGAAGTAATGAACAGATAATGCAATAATTAAGGCAATCACAGCATAAATATAAATGCGTAAAGTAAATCAACACAGAGTTTGTTTATTGAAGTTCCGGGTGGTGTAATCCCATACTTCTCCCCTTCTCATGTGGTGTTGGAGGTATCACTAGAATCTTGAGATAACTGTTACAAAATCCTAGCCAAATGACAGTCCTTCACGACACCCTAGTTTCACTGTCTACATATAATGAAGAAAGGTAAGATTCCTCCCTTCAATCTGCACACTGATCCTTCGGAGGTGGAGTTACTCCTTCACCAGCTCACCACTAACACAAACACAGTCCGCAGATTGCACCAACAGCTATGGCAACTGAGTTGCAACCGTATGAGGAAAGCTGGAGTTGCTCTCCTCAAACTATGCACAGCCAACCCTTTTTCACAAAGGTTAGGTTTAGAATTAATCAAAAGATTAATTCAGTGAGCTGTATGATTCTTCTGGATATGGATTTGTAGCTCCAAGATGTCTTCTTCCCCCTTAATGGGTTACTGGATATTTCTCTGTAATCTTCAAGGCAATTCTGTTGGCTTCCCCTTTTTTTAGATATGAATTCTGATTTTCTGGATTTGGATCTTTAGATATATGCTTTTTAAAACTTGTCCAATATCTTTGTTTTTCAAGCACTTCCTTCTGTGTATTTATAGGGATGATGTAACGGTCAAATAAATCTTATAGCCGTTACATTTGTCATTTAGCCAACGTTCATATGTACGAACTTTTGTCATATTGTTATTTCAAATTCAACTAGGCCTTAACTCAGTTTTCTAGTCTTCTTCAAAACTGAGTACCTCGTATACTTGACATCTGACTTAGTCAGGGTACACCATTCAGCTTCTTCTTTTCCTGGTAACTGATAATATTTGTCCTTAAGATTATTCAGCTTTACATGATCTATAGTTCAGGTTCAGGTCACCACAGACTTGCTTGAATCGACTTATAGTCACGACTTAATCAGCTTCTAACTGAGTTTGCCACCTCAGTACTTCAGTCTTCAATAACTGAGTCTCTGTCCCTCAGTTCTTCAGTCTTCTAGATAAGCCAACTGAGTCTGTGTCCCTCAGCGAACTTATCTTCGTCAGTTCTTTCATAACTGAGTCTGATCCCTCAGTTCTTCATATGTATACTCAGTTTGCTTGTTGTGACTCAGTTGTTCGCCTAGTTCCAACTATTACAATGCTTGTCTGAAACAACCTATACAAAGTTCAGACTCTAGATAGAACTTATACATTTTTCTCTAGACTATTTCTTGCTTCTTCTTTCATTATGCACTATAACAGTTAGCTATGACTTCATCATCATGGGTTGTAAGTGATCTAACTAAATACGTAACGAATCATCATCAAAACACAGATATTATTTCCAACAATAGTCCTCTGCTCGGCTGCTCCTCGAGTAACAAGAAGATTCAAGATTGGAGCAATAAGGTAAAACATAAAAGCACTCCCCTTTCATCTTTATAATAGGTTCGTTTTATTAGTTGATTTTGTTACTTAGCCGAGAAATTGATTGCTTGGAGTTGGATATGAAATACAATGTTGCATGGATAACCAAATAACCACTAATTTCGTTTTATTTATTGATTTTGTTAGCCAAAAGCAATCCATTTCTTGTTTATTATAAAGACATAAAATATGCCAAGAAAGTTTCTATTACTTGATTTTGTTGAATTTTTATGTATTACTGTTATAGACTTATAGTTATAGAATTCTCGGCGTAAAGGTAACATTACAAATGATTTTCATTATCGTGTGGAAACCTTCTATGCAACTATAGATATGCAACTTTTGGAGCTTAATGAGCGATTCAATGAGATTAATTCCGAGCTGCTTCTTTGTATTGCTTGTTTGAGTCCGGCTAATAATTTTTGTGCGTTTGATGCAAAAAAGTTGGTAAGGCTAGTTCAATTTTATCCTGATGACTTCTCTCATGTTGAGTGCTCGACACTTGAAAACCAATTACCGACCTATATTTTGGATATACGAGGAGATGACCGGTTTAGTCAATTGAATGAGCTTGGCAATCTATCTACAATGTTTGTGGAAACAAGAAAACACTTGGTTTATCCACTTGTGTATCGACTTTTGAAGTTAGCATTGGTGTTATCGGTTACAACAGCAACTGTGAAAAGATGCTTCTCTGCAATGAGTATTATCAAGACGGATTTGCGGAACCGGATTCATGATGATTTTCTGAATGAATGTCTTGTTTGTTTTATCGAAACTGAGTTGTTTAATGGTATTAAAAATGATGCCATAATTGAACGATTTCAGAAAACGAAAAAAACGTAGAATATCGTTGTAGTTTTACGGTTGTATGAAACATTTTGTGTTTTCTAGATTTAACGGTTGTAATTCTCGAACTATGTATTTCAATGAAATATTATGTCATTTTGAACCCCAGTCAAATTCTTTTCTGGCTCCGCCACTGATCGTAGGTGCTATTAATCGGTAAAGTAGTTATGTATTTGTTATAAGCTCTCATTTGGAGTCTTCTAAGAAATCCTTGGTATATGTATATATATACATCATGCAAAGGTATTAGAAAAGCCAACACAACAAAAATTCCTTTGATCTATTTTCCAGTATGATGATATCACAACAACCTTTTATCATCTCCATTCCATGTCAATATTTTGTAGCAACCACCACCATCATCGGCCATACGTAATTGTTTCTGCTTAACCATCGATACCGTAATTGTCTCTTTATACATTTATATATCCACCAAAATCATCCATGGACACCTTTCATCTCAGTCTTCTGTGTATCAACAGGAACCGGAAATACCGGATCGCCACTACTCATGGCCTGGACACCACAGACAACCATATAGAAGCCATCACAACCAAATTACGTTGTTTTTCGAAAGTCGGAACACTATTGTTTCAACACTCCATTTCCTACTACGACCATGGATTGAGTCCGCATACTTTTCAACTGTCATCGTCTACCTCTATGGCAGAAGTATTTGGTAATTATCAAAGTTATTGTCGAAATCGTTTGTCCTTGTTCATCCATGTTTCCAATGATGGAGAAACTTAAAGTTCAACTTTTGCAATCTGGTTTGTCCGAGGTTTTGTCTTAAGCTGTCAAGTTGATTCCTTTCAAAAATGGTTATACCCTAACCATGAGGGCCCCCCACCCCCAATCCCACATGAATGTGGGGAGAGGTTAATCAGGTAACCTAGAGCTTAGAGTCAAGGGCTTGCTGGTTCCCCATCACTGTATTAGCTGTATTTGCGTCCCTACACCACTCATAAACTTCAAACCCCGTTCCAAACCATGTGTCTTTCTCGGTTATGCTCTTAATCAACATGCGTACTACTGTTATGACCTTGTGGAGTCTCGTATGTATATCTCCCGTCATGTCAAATTCGTCAAGTTAGTCTTTCCCTTCCGCTCTCCTCAACACTCGGGTTCCCCCCACCTACCCCACCTCTGGCCTCTTTTTCTGACTGGTTATCCCCTAGCCCCTCCCACGTTCCCATCCCTCCTTCCCCGACTTCCCCATCTCCACCTCCCACCCTCCTCCATCTCCCCCACCTCCTCCATCTCCACCTCCTCCTCCTCCTTCCCCCCCACCACCACCTCCACCTCCTCCCCCTCCTCTCTCCACTCATCCTATGCAAACTCGGGCTCGCAATCAGATTCACAAGCCTATTCAAAAGCCCAATCTTCTTACTCACCTCCCCACCACCCTTGACACTGAACCCTCCAACATTACCCAGGCCCTTAAAAATCCCAATTGGAGAGCTGCCATACAGGAGGAGTATGATGCTCTCCTGCGTAATGACACCCGGTCCCTTGTTCCTTCTCGTCCCAATCAGCATGTCATCAGTTCTAAGTGGATCTTTCGTCTGAAACGTCATCCCGATGGTTCCGTTGATCGTCACAAGGCCCAGCTTGTGGCTAAAGGCTTCACCCAACGCCCTGGCATTGATTACTATGAGACTTTCAGTCTGGTGGTTAAACCCACTACAGTGCGTGTTGTTCCTACTCTAGCTCTTGCTCAGGGGTGGTCGTTACGTCAGCTGGATATCAACAACGCATTCTTATAGGGTCACCTTTCTGAGGATGTTTACTTGACCCAGCCACCGGGGTTTATCAGCACCGAATTTCCCACCCATTTGTGCAAATTGCGCAAGGCTATATATGGGTTGAAGCAAGCGCCTCGGGCTTGGTATGAGGAGCTCAAGGGGTTCCTTCTCACCAGTCACTTTCGGAATGCTGATGCTGACTCATCTTTATTCATCTACAATACCGGTAACACTATCATTTATCTGTTGGTGTATGTGGATGATATTATTCTTACAGGGAATGATGCTAAGGCTCTTGAGAAGTTCATTTCATTATTGGGTCGCCGATTTGCTCTCAAGGATCTTGGTGCACTCTCCTATTTCTTGGGCATTGAGGTTATACCCAATGCTCACGGGTGCATTTTATCCCAGCAGCGCTATGCCACTGAGCTGATTGCTCACTTACATATGGATCAGGCTAATCCAGTAACTACTCCCCTACCGGTTGATCTTTCTGGCCTCACTACTCAGTCTGGCTCTCCACTTGTTGATGCTTCTGAGTATCGTATGTTTATTGGCAGTCTGCAATATCTCCTGTTTACTCGTCCTGATCTTGCCTTTGCCGTGAACGAACTGTCTCAGTTCATGCATGCCCTTACGGATCTTCATTGGACTTATGCCAAGCGCGTGCTTCGTTACTTGGCTGGGACAACTGACTTAGGCCTGCAGTTATACCGTGACTCACCCCCGGTTCTTCATGCCTTCTCTGATGCTGATTGGGGTGGCTGTCATGATGATTATGCTTCTACTGGCGCGTATGTTGTCTTCCTTGGCAGAAATGCCATCTCTTGGAGCTCCAAGAAGCAGTCCACTATTGCTCGGTCTTCCACTGAGGTTGAATACAGGTCAGTTGCCTCTACTACCGCGGAGCTCATGTGGGTTACTTTTCTCCTTCGTGATCTAGGATTTCCCCCTCCCCGAGCTCCGGTCATTTACTGTGATAATTTGGGCACTACGCAGTTCTGTCACAACCCTGTTTTTCACTCACGGATGAAACACGTTGCCATTGACTATCACTTTATTCGCGATCAGGTGCAACGGGGTTCTTTGCGGGTTGCTCATGTTAGTGCTCAGGATCAACTTGTTGATTGTCTTACCAAGTCTCTCCTTCGCTTGGCTTTTGTTCAACAGCGCATCAAGTTAGGTCTCCTCCCTCGTCCAACTTGAGGGGTGGTATTAGCTGTATATACGTATCTCTTTGTATTTGTGTATGCCATTTATTTATATTTAGTACAATTAGTGGAGTAATGTATGTAGCTGTAATTATGGTCATATTCTTTTGTAATTCAGTATATATACTCTGTAACACTCAACAAGTGTGAATATATAAAGGAATATTTCAATACATACAATGGAAATTTAAGTAGCAGCGAAGAATCGATCAATTGCACGGACCTAAGGTGAGTTCTTTATTTTTGATAAAAACCAATGTTATTATGGATCGATCAAGAAGTGATGGTGATTGTGAGTAAAGATATAAGAATAACAAGTAAACAAACATAGAAAAAAGAAGAACACAGATTTAACGTGGTTTCCGGCAATGTGCCGACTACTCCACGGACAAACGAGGATATTTTATTATCAATAGAAAGTTACATCAAGTAACAATTAATACAGACGGTATTTATAGCCTTGGGAATCCAACCCTAACCGACTAAACACACAACCCAGTAAATGACTGAAATACCCCAGAAGTAACTCCACCGACTTAGGAAACCATGCAGACGTGTTCCTTAAGTCTGCTGACCCTCAGCAGACTTGCCTTCAGTAGGCTTGTCATCAGCAGGCTGATCAACCCTACTGCTGCCTCAAACGAACACCAGATTCAGCAGATGCTTCATGCTCTGCTGACCACCATAACTTCCACAGACTCTGCTGAATGCCACACTCAGCAGACCAGACTCAGTAGCATAGTTTAAGTCACCATTACAACCAAAGTGTGATTTTTTTCTTAAGTATTTTCAAGTATTTTATTTATACAAACTATTGATTTAAACTCGTAAGTCATTTTTCGAATTATTTCTATTAAATTAATAATCGATTGTTTTGACCTAGTACGTGCACATTTTTTTAACAATAAACAAATGATACTTGGAATTGATGGACAATACTCGTTCACTCTCTCATGGCACGAAAGTGTCAAAGCTCTCGTGGCTAGGGGGATTAGAGTTACTGCTCTAGGAGAACGGCTAGTCACCGGTCTTGGGGCCTCTTGACTCGAAGTCTTTCCGAAAGTAGCTAGAGTGCTCGCTCGGAAGAGTGGGGACGGTACCTTTTCCTCGAAGATTCATGCTACAGCCGGGAAAGCAAGGGCTGGCGGTTGGTGCATGGGTCCTAGGTCATGTACAGGGTTAGCTGGAGCCGTGTAGGAGGTTTGCACGGTGAAGGTTGATTCCAATCCCTAGCGATCGGCCGGAGTCGTCAGGCATAGCTAGTTCTCGTGGAGTGCGGTTGAAATCCATATGGTAAACATGGTGTTTGGGCGGTACTTGACTCATCGGCTCGGCCAAAGCTGGTGCTTGTAAATGAACCTAACACGTTTTCTTAATGCTCGTGCACTTAACTGTTTTTAAAAATGTTTATTCCATTGTCAAGACATAAAGAAAGACTTCTGTTGTTCTTTTTAAATGTTGAATCAAAGCATTGTTTTTTTTAAATTTATATATATAATATATATATAACACTCTCACACACGGCTCATACCAGCCCTTTGCTGACGCCTCGCTTTCTTTGTTTCTTTTGTTTTTTTCTTTTATAAATATTTTTACAGGTTATCAATCGAGGAAAAAAAACTATAGGTGATGATGTTGACCAAGACCGTAGATAAAGAAAAATCGACGTCATGGATTGTGTCATTCTTTGTAAGGAACTACTGTTACATTATTTGTTATAATATTTATAATTGAAATGCTTAGAGAATATTTGATGTATAAATTTAACTTGTGGATTATTATATTGGGATTTTAGTATTCTTATCGAAGTCGCGGCAGGAGCTTCGCAACCCCTCCTAGAATGACTCCAGCAGACCTACGGGTCGGGAGTCGGGTATTACATGCAGTTTGTGTAACCATAATCTTCTGAGAGCTCTAGGCAGTACTTCCTTTGTGACAGTACTATGCCATCTTTGGATCTAACAACCACTAGGCCTAGGAAGTATTTAAGATCCCCCAGATCTTTGATCCAAACTTTGAATTCAAGAATCCTTTCAAGTCTTTTATCTCGTCCACGTTAGGGCTAGTGACCAATACATCATCAACATAAACCAGAAGGGCAATAAAGTCTTCATCCTTGCCTTCAACAAACAAACTGTAGTCTTGTTTTGACTGCCTGAACCCCCTCTCACGCAAATCTTTGGTTAACTTTATGTTCTATTGACTCTTGGCTTGTTTTAAGCCATATAAGGACTTTTTGAGTCTGCAAATAGTTCCAGGAGCTGATTTACAACCTTGATGAATAGACATATAAACTTCTTCTGTGAGATCTCCATTAAAGAATGCATTGTTAACATCCAATTGCTGCGAATTCCATTCTTTAGCAGCAATGGCAAGTAAAGTCCCGAATGAAGTAAGTTTAGCCACTGGAGAAAAAGTATCCAGATAGTCCAACCTTAGCTGTTGAGTGTAGCCCTTGGCAACAAGCATGGCTTTAAACCTTTCCACTGAACCATCAACATGTCTTTTAATCCTACTGACCTATTTGCAGCATATATGAGTCTTTTCTTTGGGCAATGGGACAATCTCCCATGTACCAGTCTTTTGTAAGGCATCTAGTTCATCTTGCATTGCCTTCCTCCAAGCCTCATCTTTGACTACCTCAATATAATGTCTAAGTTCAGTGAGTACCTGGGCACTCAAAACATATTTTTGTAAGTAGTAGACAAATGAGAATGGTGTTCACGGATACGGTTTATCCGAAAACCGAACCGATCCGAGGTCATTCGGTTCGGTTCGGTTCGGTTATTACTCGTTTCGGTTCGGTTTCGGTTAATAATATAGAGAAATCAAAAATTTCGGTTCGGTTACGGTTAACTCTACAAACCGAACCGAACCAAACCAAAAACCGAACCGAATTAAAAATCAAATAATTAACCGAACCGAAACCTTATCAAACAAAAAACCTTTAACCGAACCGTTTGTATCAACATGTATAATTAGTGTTTATAGCCAAAATATTACAATTTTTTATAAATATAGCTTATAACCGAACCGTTATCCGAACCGTTTATTACCGAATGAAAAAACCGAATAAAAAACCGAACCTTTTAGAACCAAATAGAATTGTTAAATTGTATTCGGTTTTCGGCTAACCGAACCGAACCGAACCATATATTTCGGTTCGGTTCGGTTTCCTAAAGCAAACGGTTCGGTTTCCGTTTCGGATATTTATTAACCGAAATTTTCGGTTCGGTTTCGGTTACGGCCATTAACCATACCGAACCGAACCGTGAACACCCCTAAATGAGATAAGGAATCAAGATTCTAAAAGCTATGAGGGGAAGTTCTGAGCTTTGAATGATGACAAACATAATCATTCAAGTAAGAAGGTGCTCCCCAAGATCTAGATGATCTTCTGGCTATAGGTGCCGTGTCACTGACAGGATTTTGTCCATTGTTAGCATTAGGATCTTGTATAGGTTCATTCTCTGGTTCTTGAGCCATAACAAGTTGTTGTTCTTGCTCAAGACCACTTGAATGATCTTGCTCAAAAAGATCCACAGTGTATTGATCTTGTAAATTCATAGTGTCAGAATGTTGTTCTTCCAAGAATGGAAAAGTAAAGAAAAATTGTCAATGTTGTTAGGTGTGATGCCCGAAAGACAATTTTGTAATTGTTTTTATTTAATAAATGAATTGACATTATTATTCATATTTATTATTCTCATATTCACCGATGTGACAATAGTATTTACACTACAGAAAACCCTAAAGTATATCGTTTATGTAATCACTTAACTCAGTGTATGGTATATACATAGGAGGATTGAGTTAGTGAAGATGTACTTAAAATACAATTAGCCCATAGTGAAGTTAATCGAGAGTATCGGGTCTCTCCTTTAACGTGCTATTAATGCGCCCAGAACACACTTGGTGTGATTGTCTTATCCGGACTTTCGGTTAAGAGAACCTAATGGGGCATTTATATATGATAGATATATCATATAGGGCTGGACCGATTTGATTAGAGTTCACGATATAATTCCGTAATCGAGAAGTCTTATCGAATCAATGGATAATCATATTTATGGATATATCTTAATCCTGAGGTGATCACAGTCAACTGCTTGAATCAGTATGAAGTTTGACTTGACGGTTAAGGATTACACTGAGTCTGTGGTCTGAATTACCCCATCTTGGCATTGTACTGGATTGAGTGAGTAGTCTGTGTTATCACAGATACGGAATCCATTCCTTCCATTTACGGAAGTAGATAGACAGTTCCCTTATTTGTTAATCCTAGAAACCGATCGATCGCGCGAGTTCATATTACACTGATTAGCTACCAGTGAGTTATATGAATTAATTGATCACTAGGGGTTAATGGTAAATAAGGATAAGAGGTTCTAAAAGGGTTAACGGTAACTTCCGATTTAGAATGAACAGTCTATGGAGGATTAATCCATATGTAATGATTATATCAATGGACGCTTATTATTATTCTCGTGAGGGGATAAATATAATCTTATAATCGGAGGAGTGCAGTCACGGGATTATGGTGGCATATTCCTGTGATTGATTTATCGAATATAATTATTCTATAATTACTTATTTGATTTATCGGAGCCGCTGATTATTAGTCCATGGTCCCCGACGTGCCTCCTAATATAGCATAGCTATTCTCGGACGTCGAATCCTAATAATATTAATTTAGTTCTTGTTGGACTTTATTAAAACGATATGTGAATTAATTGTTTAGTGGACTATTAAATTAGTTGGGCTAAATAATTAAATACACGGAAAAGACATTTTTCGTGGACTCGGCCCAAATAGGTGTGTTGACCTTTTTGACCAAATTGGTCAAATATAGAAATATGCGCATGACTTATTTGACTAAGTGTTGGGGCGCATATTTGCATTGATATATTATCAAGAAATTAGTTTTCTTGGATAATTATTTAATGTGTGATTTATCTTTTATTTGTTAATTGATAATTCAAGGAATATTAGATAATAATATGATTTATTCTAATTTGTTTGGGATAATTATTTTATTTATCTTTTATTTGGAAAAAGGATTAATGTAATAATTATCACTTAATTATTTAATCCTTGGAGGTTAAGTTTTACTCTCCTATATAAAGAGAGTTCTCCCAAGCCTTAACACACAATGTAAATTTCGACTTCACCTCTTAGAGAGGAGAAGAAACAAATTTCGGCCAAGGGGGAAATTTGGGGAAAATCTTGGAGATTTTTCCGGTAGCATATCGGAAGGGTTCGAGTCGAGAATTCCTTCCACCGGGAGTTGCTTGGATCACACGATCGGAAGACTGTGGTGCTCTTCACACTTTCACATTCATCCTTTTGCGGTTCTTCACCTTGGATTTTGAGATCCAAGAGGTATGCTCTACATCCCCCTTGTAGAATAGATCTAGTTGTTTTATTACGTGTATTATATAGATCTAGATCCATAAATCGCTTCCGTTGCGGATGGTATTACTAACAGTGGTATCAGTTGCCAAGGACATCTATATTTATACGTATAAAATATTAGATCTAGGAGTGGAAAACATGTAGTTTTTGTCCCTAATTTTTTTAATGGGGGCCGATTCTTGTTTATTATTATTATTTATGTATTGTGATTGTTGTGGTTTGAAGAGATGGATTGTTTGTTGGTACTGTTTACTCGTTAGATCTATTGTAAGCTCTCTCGATTTAGATCGTTTGAGCATAGGATTGATGTAAAGTTGTTGTTTTTTTTTTTTCTTTCTTTAATTTTTTCGGCTTTTTTTTTATTTTTATTTTTAAATCCGGAAGAACGATGAAGAACACGAGATGAAGACGGAACTCAAGGTATGAATAAGAGTCGGGACGGAAAATATTTTGTTTTTTTTAACCAACGGCAACTAGGGTTTGATTATATCAAACCCTAAATTTTTTTGGGGTCAGAGTCCATAAGGACATGTTTTAAACTTAAATGGTTGAGAAGGACAGTCACTACACGTGTTACTATATCTTTATACACGTGTTACTACATGTGTTACTACATGTTTGTCCTTCTTAACCATTTTAGATTAAAACTTGTCTTTTACAACCTTTAACCTAATTTTTTTTTTAACATATACGGCGGCAGCAGCATTTTTTTTTTATGATTAAAAAAAAAAAAAAATTGATCAACTTTGAAAAGTTGATCACGGCAACTTGTAATAAAATTTTTTTTTTTTTTTTTAATAGCAACTGCCGTATTTTTTTAATAAAAAAAAAATTAAATCATTTTATTTTATAAAATAAAGGGGGAATGAGGGAGAAGGACAAAAATATTTCATCAATTAAGTAGAAGGACAGTCTTTTAAAACTTTTGCATAAAGGACAAAACTATTTATCCACTATCGAAATTCACTTGTGTTCGAAATTCACTGTTTAAATTCACTGCCGAAATTCACTGTCGAAATTCACTAATTTTCAAAATTCATTGTCGAAATTCACCGATTTTCGGGATTCACTGTCAAAATTCACTGTCGAAATTCACTGATTTCGGGATTCACTAGGAGATTCACTGATTTTCGGGATTCACTGTTTGTCCTTCTCGCTATAAAAATTATGCAGTTGTCCTTCTCCCTATAAAAAATATGTAGTTGTCCTGTTGCTTAATAATATTTCAGATTGTGTCTTTATCCCTAATTTCCCAAAAAATAAAGGCCCCTTCTCCTTTTGAGTTCGCGGTTCGTGGTTCGAGGTTCGAAGATCGAAGATATGAAGACAACAAGATTGTAATTTACTGCTTTCCTAGAATAGATTAGATACGGGGATACCAACGATCCATCTCGATGTTTAAATTTTCCGCAATTTATTTTTTATGTGTTTGATCATAAAATAGATATAAAATCGGAATTGCCATGACATGCATCATATCATAAATCCACTCCATGCATACATGTAGAATTTTAATTTTGGTAATTAAAATAGGCATGTATACAAACTCGCGTAATTAGTTGAAATTTAATTAATACGTGGTAATTAATTAATTTAGTAACTAATTAAAGATCCGAGGACGGGTTATGAAATCGTTAAGCCTTTCGGTGTGTGTTCTCGGTGAACCGCCTTAAAGCCCAAACGAGATCACGTTTTCGATTTGTAGTGTCTACGAGATTGAATGATGGTAAAAGAACAATAAATCTTGGATACAAACGGTTCGCTTATAGGTTGGGTGGTCAACTGAGCTTCGCTAGACCGACTTAACCCTCCTAGTGTGATGTATGCACGGGGGTCCGGCAAGATTAAGCTACACCGGCGAGCGGAGGGGTGATTCCTTCTTATCTCAATGGGGCCGTCTTGACCAGATTTCGTCCGACTGTCACATATGTTCCAACGAATAGGACGGGTAGGCTTGCCTACGTTACCGACACCATTCGGAATCCTTGATTTGATGTGCTTTTATGTTAACATCAAAAAGACGTGGTTAGTTAACCCACAACCACTTCCAAAATATTGAGTGGGAGCGGGGGAGGCGACAACCAACCCCACGGCCTCTACTATAGATACAAGTAAGTGAGAGAAGGGTGACGCCTCGAGGCGCTTTGATTTCGTCCCCCTAAGGATGGTGTTCGCCCCTATCAACATTCATGGCTTGGTCTCCGAAAGGATAGGATTTCCGGGTACTCGTCGGGTCACTGACCTATCCTAAGACGGCATACTCGGGGCGTACCTAAGAGATCCGATATAGTAGGTCACACTCATCAAGGATATTTTTGGTAATATCTAGGCTAAAAAAGGAAGGTAGTCAATGAATAAAGGGATGTTCGATTCTCGTAGGATGTTCGATTCTCACAAGTTATTCATTGATGAGATTGTCTCGATTTAACCGTCATCTCTTTGACCTACCCTAAGGCGGCACTGAGATGCGAGGTTAAAACCTTGGAATGGTAGAGTAGACTTAATTTTAGTTTACAATTCCTAAAATAAATATAGTAGTGTTAAACTTGAATTAATATATGTCATTTTATTTATAGCATTATATCCCTTAGTAAATTGCTTAAAAATTTATAATTGACTAGTATTGACTTCGTTAAAAGTGGAAAGTAACTAGGACGTTGAACTAGTGAATCGATAATGCAATTAATTTTTGAAAGAGATATTTTCTCTTAAGCCTTTTTAAAAAACCAGTGACATATAGGTATGTCACTAGTGTCATTCGTGTCAAACGGAAGAAAAACTTAGTTTGAACAAAGGTGATTTCGGACTTTGAAATTCTTCTAGTGAATTTTGAGTGTGTAGTAATTACACGAGTAATTTTCTAATTGAAAAATCGGAAAATCATGAAGTGTTACTAGTTGGACGATATTTGGAATCGATGAACTAGTGGGAGCTTTATGATTTGTTGTTTTTCTAGAACATTAGAAAAGTGTAACTGACTACACACGTAACCGTTCTAATTGAAAAATCGGAAAGTCATGAAATGTCGCTAGTTGGACGATATTTGGAATCGATGAACTAGTGGGAGTTCTATGATTTGTTGTTTTTCTGGAAACATTGGAACTATGTACGAAAGATTTTCTAATCGAAAAAAATCGGAAAATCATAAAAATAAAGCATTGCTCGTTAGACGGTATTTGGAACCGATAAACTAGTGGGAGCTTTAATGTTATGATTTGTTTTTTCTGGTATATTAGAAAATCCGAGAAGTCCCGACGAGTAACACTCGAAATAGACATCCCACGGTTCAAGAGTAGTGTCTACTCAAACGAACCGCTGGTTCAAGACTGTTTCCATTCACGGAAAGTCAAGAATGGGAGAATATGTCTAAAAGTGTTAGTCATCTAAACTAAGAAAATTTTAAGGCTGAACCGAAAATTAATTAAACTGAAAATCATTGGATAAGGACAGTGATTTTGGATCACCAACCTATGAATCCTTGGCGATTTTCTCGAGCTAAGTTCTTTGGCAGAAAAGGTAGCAGTGCATTTAACGATTAAAGGAGTAAACAACGGGCAGTTAATTTTAGCTATAATAGTGGGAGTGATATAAGGAAATGAATCTCGGATTCAATCCTTGGATATCGCGGAAAATTTATTTTCTGTTTAAGATTCGTTGGAACGAATGGATTTACCTTCTATCCAATAATTTGTTTGTCGTATAGAAAGTGAATATACCATTTGTGGTACGAATCCAAGACTCGGACTTTTGTTTGATAAAGTCAAAACCACTTAGAAATGCTGAAATATGTATATAAAACACATCTTAAGAACTGTTAAAAGCAATTGGTTTCTATATTTAGATAAACGCTTCTTCATATTCCATAATTAGTGCATAGTCCCTAAAAGACAAGACCTGAAGACTGGCTCAGGGTGATTCCTTTCTCCAGTCTGGTTATATTGTCTCAAAGGTTCAATGACTAAGTTTCCTTTCAATCGGGAAAGGATAATGGATATAAAGAAGTAACATAGCTTGTTCATGACGACCATCGGGGTCTGATGAAAGATTCAAGCTAGTAGGAGCTTCCGAGTAGTGACTTCTTGTCTGATAACTATTCAAACACTCTGGTAAGTTTATCCAAAATATTATGAGGTTTCTCTGTTTTCAACAGAGATAGAGTATTCTATACTCAGAAATGGCCCATCACATAGTCCTAGGGACTGATGCTCGGCCTGCCTCATAGTGAAATGCTTTCACTAAGTGAGAAACCGTTAAATTGCCTTATAAATTTTTTAGATGTGCTACAATACACTGCTTAACTCAATAAAGATATTGGAAGCGAAATAACGGTTTACATTGAAATGTAAGACCGAGAAGTCTACCTAGAATATGCTTTGGAATTTACGGATAAGGTGTGGATTCGGTTCATCCCACTTCCATAAATTTAGCACACGGTGCTTGAAGGTAGGTCTGGGAATTTCGCGAACACGTTCAATCAGTGACCAATCGTTATATATCTTGTAGCACTGAGAAAAAGGTGTGTTATAAGATTCTTGAAATCGGGAAGGGACAGTTATACTGTTGCGTCCTTTCTGATAGAGTCTATGAACAGTAAAACCTTAAACCTTGCAGTACATTTACTCAAGGTAGTTACTAACTGATTAAAATCAGACCACATCCAACAACGGTTGTTGGTGATAACACTAAATACTACTAAACTATATCAGAATTTTGATCCACCCAGAATGTAGTGGGAGTATGGTTTATCCATTACCCATTACGGGTTCCGCGGACTTTGTAGTCTGTGGATCGATTGATAACCTATGGCTCTTTTGTGAGCTGTATAGGATTCTGATAATAGAGGTTGGCTTAATAGTCATAACCCTGTGAATGGAGTTCGGTACTCCAGTTCTGTTCATACTCTTGTAGAACCACCTGAGCGTCTCAGGCCCAGTGGGAGTAATTGGACCTACACGGAAAAGAGTAGAATGAGTTCGGTATTGCATGATTTCGTGCAAAAGCAGAAAATATGGGTGATTCCCTGAGACTTTCTTGCCAAACAAACGGAGTCTGGATTCATTCGGAACAAAAGGGTAATGCCTTATGAACTTATGACAGGATGACTGTCAAGGCTTATATCCTTTTATGGATAAAAAGCAAACCTCTCGGTCATTGGAAGTCATATATTTCTACAATATGTGGATTTGACCATAATATTGATAAGTCTTTTGTAGACTGGATATCAATTTTAGTACAGTAGTGAATATATACATATATTAGTGTTTGTGAAGGATAACACTGCACCAGTTGGAATCAACATAGGGTGTGTTATCTGAAGTCAGAATCTGACAATGCCACAATTCTCTGCAACAGAGATTTGGACAACATTTAAGAGTTTGACTCGGTCAAATTCATTAGAATCAATCACTGGTTTCCCATCCATCTTATTGCTTAAGATGATGCATCTGTGTATGCAACATTCAACGAGGAAGTTCTACCATATTCCTCAGGAATGACTCTCTAAATCTTCGGATCAAGAGAAATGGGATAGATTCTCTTTCTAGTAAGAGATGGCCAGGTTATTGAACGTCAACTTTGATCGAATCTTAGATTCGGCGGTTAACAAAGCAAGGTTAGTATGTCCTTTAGTATCTTGAAGAGAACGAGGAATAATATGCGGACATATTCATGTGTGAACTTGGATATGTGTGATACACTGATTTTGACTTTAAGTCAGATTGAGGATGATCGTTAAGTCGATCTCGGGCTCCGTGTTTACTCAGTACCACATGATTAGATGGACCGGTAACGTTTCGATTCTACGGATCGTCTTGAGCCGACAACCTGACTAATCATTAAGACCCATGACATTTAGATGTAGGTCCTCCCCGAGTCACTGACCTATCCTACGACGGCATACTCGGAGTGTACTTTGGAATCTGAAATGGTTATGATATGCTTAATGGGTACTAGAATACGGGATGGGTCTCCATTGCTTTAGAGCAAGTGGGAGATGTAGTTTGTTGTATTTTAAATAATAGGGTGTGCTCTAAAACAATTAATCACATGCTTTCGTGCAAGTGGGAGATTGTTAGGTGTGATGCCCGAAAGACAATTTTTGTAATTGTTTTATTTAATAAATGAATTGACATTATTATTCATATTTATTATTCTCATATTCACCGATGTGACAATAGTATTTACACTACAGAAAACCCTAAAGTATATCGTTTATGTAATCACTTAACTCAGTGTATGGTATATACACAGGAGGATTGAGTTAGTGAAGATGTACTTAAAATACAATTAGCCCATAGTGAAGTTAATCGAGAGTATCGGGTCTCTCCTTTAACGTGCTATTAATGCGCCCAGAACACAATTGGTGTGATTGTCTTATCCGGACTTTCGGTTAAGAGAACCTAATGGGGCATTTATATATGATAGATATATCATATAGGGCTGGACCGATTTGATTAGAGTTCACGATATAATTCCGTAATCGAGAAGTCTTATCGAATCAATGGATGATCATATTTATGGATATATCTTAATCCCGAGGTGATCACAGTCAACTGCTTGAATCAGTATGAAGTTTGACTTGACGGTTAAGGATTACACTGAGTCTGTGGTCTGAATTACCCCATCTTGGCATTGTACTGGATTGAGTGAGTAGTCTGTGTTATCACAGATACGGAATCCATTCCTTCCATTTATGGAAGTAGATAGACAGTTCCCTTATTTGTTAATCCTATAAACTGATCGATCGCGCGAGTTCATATTACACTGATTAGCTACCAGTGAGTTATATGAATTACTTGATCACTAGGGGGTTAATGGTAAATAAGGATAAGAGGTTCTGAAAAGGGTTAACGGTAACTTCCCGATGTAGAATGAACAGTCTATGGAGGATTAATCCATATGTAATGATTATATCAATGGACGCATATTATTATTCTCGTGAGGGGATAAATAAAATCTTATAATCGGAGGAGTGCAGTCACGGGATTATGGTGGCATATTCCTGTGATTGATTTATCGAATATAATTATTCTATAATTACTTATTTGATTTATCGGAGCCGCTGATTATTAGTCCATGGTCCCCGACGTGCCTCCTAATATAGCATAGCTATTCTCGGACGTCGAATCCTAATAATATTAATTTAGTTCTTGTTGGACTTTATTAAAACGATATGTGAATTAATTGTTTAGTGGACTATTAAATTAGTTGCGCTAAATAATTAAATACACGGAAAAGACATTTTTCGTGGACTCGGCCCAAATAGGTGTGTTGACCTTTTTGACCAAATTGGTCAAATATAGAAATATGCGCATGACTTATTTGACTAAGTGTTGGGGCGCATATTTGCATTGATATATTATCAAGAAATTAGTTTTCTTGGATAATTATTTAATGTGTGATTTATCTTTTATTTGTTAATTGATAATTCAAGGAATATTAGATAATAATATGATTTATTCTAATTTGTTTGGGATAATTATTTTATTTATCTTTTATTTGGAAAAAGGATTAATGTAATAATTATCACTTAATTATTTAATCCTTGGAGGTTAAGTTTTACTCTCCTATATAAAGAGAGTTCTCCCAAGCCTTAACACACAATGTAAATTTCGACTTCACCTCTTAGAGAGGAGAAGAAAGAATTTTCGGCCAAGGGGAAATTTGAGGAAAATCTTGGAGATTTTTCCGGTAGCATATCGGAAGGGTTCGAGTCGAGAATTCCTTCCACCGGGAGTTGCTTGGATCACACGATCGGAAGACTGTGGTGCTCTTCACACTTTCACATTCATCCTTTTGCGGTTCTTCAACTTGGATTTTGAGATCCAAGAGGTATGCTCTACATCCCCCTTGTAGAATAGATCTAGTTGTTTTATTACGTGTATTATATAGATCTAGATCCATAAATCGCTTCCGTTGCGGATGGTATTACTAACAAATGTCACCTGATATTAGAGTATAAGGAAATACCAACTCATGTAAGGTAACATCTCTACTAATGAATATCTGTCTGGTTTGCATATTCAAAAGGCAATAGCCTATGACATTTATAGCATGCCCTAATTAAATAAACAGATTTAATGCTTATTTGAGCAAATTTATTCCAAAAAGTATGAAGGATTCAAGCATAAGTCAAGCATCCAAATACCCTAATGTTCTTGTATGAAGGTACAAAACCAAAAAGCAGTTCATGAGGAGATTTCGCATTTAGAATAGGAGTAAGCATGCCACTAATCAGATTAACAGCATGAATAACACAGTAAGACAAGTAAATAACAGGTATGCCTGACTGGAACTTTAAACTCCTAGCCACATTGAGAATATGTTGGTGCTTCCTTTCCACAACATCATTTTGTTGTGGTGTATGCACAACAGTAGTCTGGTGAATAATGTCCTTAAGTGCATAAAATGCTGGTAAATAACACTCCAGACCATTATCGAACCTCAAAACTTTTATTCTTTTGTTATACTATGTTTCAATCAAAGTACAGAAATTTTGAACAAGAATTCTATCCTCAAATTTAGATTTCAACATATACACCCAAGTATACCTACTAAATCATCTACTATAGTAAGGAAGTATCTATGTCCATATACCCATGTAACTCTATATGGACCCCAAATGTCCATAAGTACAAGATCAGAACAATGTATAGAAGTAGTGATGACGGTTAAAATAGTCTATCCTATGGCATCAATATTCTATCCATTATGAACTAAAAATAGTTGTTTCGACCTATAAATATGAACCATTTACGTTGAATATCATATGTCAGGTTCGTGAGTCGAGAAATCTGCACTTAGCGTTTATTTTCCCTGTTTCGATATTATTTCATGCGTTATTTGATGATTTTCAGGATACGAAATATTGGGCTGAGAATGATGGACGAATCTGGAGTGGACTGGACGAAAGGAATGTGCCTAGGGTATTCTAGAAGCATCCGAGTTAAGTCGGTTGAAGAAAAAGGACAAAAATACCCTCGGTAACCTGAGGGGCGGTGCCGATTTACCGAGGGTCCAGAATCTTCCGAAACGCGTTTTCTTGGACGAGGGGTAGAACTAGATGTTCCTAAGTCGGTTTAGATAGCTATAAATAAGAGGCTTCACCTCAGAACTCAATGTACTCAAATTATTCAAGGATATTATGCAATAAAAGTTCTTTGTTCTTTATTTTATTTATTTTATGAGTTCTGGTCGGAGAGACGACGGAGTCGCCGCCTAGGGAGAGATCCGAAGGAGATCTACGCTCGTCTTCGAGGGTATGATTTTCTGTCTTTTCCAAGATGTAGATCTATCGTCGTTATATTCGACTAGTATATTTTAATTGATTATTTAGTTTAATTATGTAGTAGTTAGTTTATTTTACCCCATGTGTTATAGATCTGATTCGTTGGTGAAGAAATAAAAGAATAGTAGTTGCGTTTTTCAGATCTGCGACAGTCTATATCGCTAGATCTGAATACCTAGTAAATTACTAATTCATGATAATCGGCGCCAGCTACGTTGATTGATAGATTTAATTTACATGTTAGTAGCCTGATCAACTATTTGCATGTTATCGTAAATTAACATGAAGGACCGCAAGTGAAGTGTTAATTAGGACATTATCTAGATGGACCCTAGGAAAGTGCTGGTTAGTGTCGACAGCTGTCTAGGCGGGTTTGCGGTATGAGGTAACACTCAATATCGGAAGCTCTAGTTCTTTATGCGTATGGTCTATTACGGACCAATTAAGGAGGGTAGCTTGTGTATAGATTATCTACTTCCATTGTCGGAGTAGATAGGGTTAGGAGTTGTACCCGTAGCTGAACAATGAATAAATTCACCAATAGGGAGGACTGTTGCATGTGTGGGGGAAATAACTAATTACTCATAATTGAACTAAAACATTAGAAACTCTAGTTGCTTAGTTGAACTTGCATATTCTTGTTAGTTTGAGGCACCAATACTACTGTCTATATATTTAGTTGGTCGTAGACCGTTATTGTGACCACTCAATCTTGATAATTGGACGTTCTTATGAGTCTCTATAGGATTCGACCTTGACTCGCCAGTACTCTACTACGATAGACCAAGTCCTATTGCTAGTGAGTGCCTTGCACGCGATATCAAGAATACTTTTTTATTTAAGATTGAGTTTGATGTATATATTTGAGTCTGTTTAATCGAGTATGTTTTATAGTCTGTTAATAATAGAGTCATATAGAGTCAGTCCTGTTAAAATCTGGAAAAAAAAAAGATACAACCGGTTTACCGAAGGTTGCCTCCGATAAACCGGTTTACCGAGGGTTACCTCAGTCCTGTTTCCAGATTTTGTTTCTATTAATTCAGTGTCAGGTCAGTAGTCAGAATCTGTATTTTTGAGTCTGCCAGGCGAGTGTAGCAGCCGCCGAGGCAAGTTACTAACCTTTTATTTTCTTTTTGTGTCTTATAGTACGCTACACGTAGTTCAGCAGCCAAACTCGAGAGATTCATACCTGAGATTGAAAAGTTTGCTAGACAAAAGAGAAAGGAAACTCGAGAGAGATCTGTTAGGCTGGCGGACAACGTGGTTTCGAACGAAGGAGATCACAGCGAGAGGGAAGAAGAGATACCACCTTTGGAAGATACTATGGCACAGAATGGACAGAACGGACAGAATGGAGCAGGAGTTGTGGTACAACAAAATAGGAGAACTCTACAGATTGAGCAATTCGTACTAGAAATTCAGCCTGAGGATGCAGCTGAGGTACTTCACCCTAAACCAAATGTTATAAAAATGGTGTCCAATTACACTACTTTTCACGGAGTAATGAACGAAGATCCTAGTGTACACATCACCAACTTTCTGGAAATAGTCAGCACGGTTAAGCCAGCAGGAGTACCAGGAGACAACATCAAGCTGAAATTGTTTCCATTCACTCTGAAAGACAAAGCGAAAATATGGTTATTGTCTTTAGCACCGGGATCAATCCAGACTTGGACCGATCTGTTGCAGAAATTTATTAATAAGTACCCTCCCCCTGGGAAGTCACTACAGATGAGACAAGAAATCATGAACTTCAAGCAGAAACCCACTGAAACCTTTGAAGAGGCTTGGGAAAGATTCAAGGAAGCACAGAGGAGATGCCCTCATCATGACATCACTTTGCCAGTACGAATGCATAGTTTTTATCATGGATTGTGGCCAAGTGAACAAATGAGAGTTGATGCATCAAGCAACGGATGTTTTGCGTTGCTATCACCTGAAGAAGCTGTAGAGAAATTGGAGCAAATTGCGCTTACAAGTCAATGGGGAACACATCAAGTTGAAACTGCCAAAGTAGCTGAAGGTGTATTTGGAGAAGATACTTCTAAAAAGATCTTATACCAGCTAATGGCAATGAATGAGAAGATAGATGGCATGCAAGATCACATAGCCAAGGTTGAGAAAGTTCAAGAGATTGAAACAACCAACACTGAGGACATTAACTATATAGGGAGGCAAGGAAATCCTTATGGGGGCGGATATCGCCCAGGTTCTTTTGACCACCCTGGGTTTAGAATGAGTGACCCTAATGGGGGTTTTCGACAAAGTGATTCAAACTGTTGAGAGAGACCGAGACAAACTGGTGGATTCTAACCTCAATTCAATAAGTCCGGTGGTTGGGAAGCATCCATGAAAAAGATGAGCTCAACTGTGACCGACACGGTCAATCAACTTACGAAATCCATGACTGAACTGAATACAAACTTCACCACATATTGTCAGAAGAATGATACCAGACTGACCAATCAAGAAGCATTAGTGCAGAATCTGTCGTACCAAGTGGGACAGATTGTAGAACAAGTGTCAGCCCGTCCTCCGGAAGGATTGCCAGTAATATTGAGAAAAATCCGAAGGACGTGAATGCAATTATGACTAGAAGCGGAAAGGAACTGCATGGACCAGTTATACCAACTATCCAGGAAGAATCAGAAAGTAGTCAGCAGCAGAACGCATCAGAATCTGGAGAAAAAGAGGGGCCGGTAACCCGAGATACTTCTCCGGTAAACTGGGAGTTTGAAAATTCAGCAGACAAGCAAGCAGAGCAGCAGCAGTCAGCAGGTAAATCTTCACGAATTGTAACTATTAATCCTGCTACTTTACCTAGGAAATTATATTAAACATAAGCCGAATAATGATGATGCGCGTTATAAAAAGTTTATAGAGATGTTTAAAAAGATGCAAGTATATATACCTTTGGTAGAAGCTCTGGCCGGAATGCCAGAGTACGCAGAATTCTTGAAAGAAGCCATCTCTACCAAGAGGAAATTGTTAGACCTTAAAACCAATTGCCTGAACGAGGAATGCTAGGCAGTGTTGCAACGCAAACTGCCTCCTAAGTGTAAAGATCCTGGGAGCTTCCTCATACCATGCACAATTGGAGGAGTATGCCTGAACAAAGCATTATATGATGTTGGAGCAAGTGTCAATCTGATGCCACTCTCCATCTTTCATAAGTTAGGCATGAAGGAGTTGAATGAAACATCTATAACCCTTCAATTAGCAGATAGGTCTATGAAGCAACCTGTGGAGTGGTGGAGGATGTTTTGGTGAAAGTTGATAAGTTTATTCCCTGTAGACATTGTGGTGCTAGACATGGAAGCTAATCACGATGTTCCATTGATCTTACAAAGACCTTTCCTAGCCACGAGCAAAACATTGATAGATGTTCATAAGGGTGAGCTGATTCTGAGAGTGAATGAGGACAAAGTAGTATTCAATGTGATGAACTCAATGAAGTATGCTAAGGATGAAGGAGAAGCATGCTACATGCTAGATGCCATAGACGAGCTTGTTTTGGAATATATCAGCAAGTTGCAAGACTCTGAAGTAGCAGATACTTTACTCCTGAAGGATGAAGAAAGTTATGAGGAAACATGGCCTGGGTGTAGTGAAGGTCAAGTGCGAAAAATAGAGCCTATATCTTCTATGGATTTATGAGGAACAATTCATAGACCTTCATGGCACAAGTTTTTTGATTTGCAATTGACTGGTAAGTTGTTAAGATCGTCCTTAGAAGAGCCACCAAGGAACTTAACGTTAAAACCTTTGCCTTCTCACCTGAAGTACGTGTACTTACAAGATGATACTCTCCCCCATATAATTTCAGCGTCATTATCACCTTTAGAGGAGGAAAAACTGTTAAGAATACTGAGAGAGCACAAGGGAGCGTTTGGGTGGACCATTGCGCATATTAGAGGAATAAGCCCATCGGTGTGCATGCATAAGATCTCTGTAAACCCTGAAAAGAAAGCGGTAGCACAACCTCAAAGGAAGTTGACACCACAGCTGAAGGATGTTATTAAGGAAGAAATCATAAAGATGTTGGAGATGGGAATCATTTTCCCAATTGCAGACATTGAGTGGGTAAGCCCGATTCATGTGGTGCCCAAGAAAGGAGGATTCACTGTACAACCTAATGAGTTCGATGAGTTAATCCCTGTGAGACTAATTACTGGACATCAAGTTTGCATAGACTGCAGGAAACTGAATAATGCAACTCGTAAAGATCATTTTCCCCTACCATTCATTGATTAGATGTTAGAAAGATTAAGCGGTCATGTGTTTTATTGTTTCTTAGATGGATATTCTGGTTATTATCAGATCCATATTGCCCCCGAGGACCGTGAGAAAACAACTTTCACATGTCCATATGGAACATTTGTGTACAATCGCATGCCTTTTGGGTTATGTAATGCACCAGCAATATTCCAAAGGTGCATGATGTCATTATTTGCGGATATGGTGGAAGATTTTCTGAAATTTTTATAGATGATTTCTCTGTATTTGGAAATAGCTTTGATAAATGCTTGGACAATTTGAGTAAAGTGTTAAAGAGATGTGAAGAGACCAACCTTGTACTGAACTGGGAAATATGCCATTTCATGGTTACAAAAGGAATACTGTTGGGACATAGGATTTCAAAGAAAGGAATGGAGGTTGATAGAGCAAAGATAGAGGTGATAGAGAAGTTGCCCCCTCCAACGAACTTGAAAACATTGCGAGCCTTTCTTGGTCACGCGGGATTTTATAGGAGGTTTACCAAGGACTTCTCTAAAGTTTCTAGACCTTTGACGGAATTGCTTGCAAAGGATGTACCTTTCGTATTTGGAGAAGAGTGCAAGAAAGCATTCAACACATTAAAGCAAATGCTCATAACCGCCCCAATTCTGGTATCCCCAAATTGGAACAAACCTTTTGAGCTGATGTGTGATGCAAGCGACACGACAGTTGGAGCAGCCCTGGGACAAAGGGAGGATAAAATCTTTAAGCCTATCTATTACTCCAGCCGTACCCTTAACAGTGCCCAGAGGAATTATGTGACTACCGAGAAGGAACTCTTAGCTGTCATATTTGCATTTGACATGTTTCGACCTTATCTGATAGGATTGAAAGTCACTGTATTCACTGACCATGCAGCTTTGAAATACCTTCTAACCAAACAAGACTTCAAGCCGAGATTATTGAGATGGATTCTACTCTTACAAGAGTTTGATGTGGAGATTAAAGATAAGAAAGGATCTGAGAACCAGGTGGCTGATCACCTGTCAAGATTAACTTTGCTAGAAGAAGAGCAATCGACTGAGATCAAGGAAAGCTTTCCTGATGAACAACTGTTGTCCGTCCCAGTGGTCGCTAGAGTTGAATCTCAAACCCGACATCATACATCAAGAGTGGGCAAGGTATACCCTTTGTTTGCAGACATTGTCAATTACTTAGCAGGGAAGTACCTACCACCGGAGTTCACGGATACGGATAAGAAGAAGTTCTTCACATACCTAAAGCATTATCATTGTGACGATCCCTACCTACACAAATTGTGCCCTGATTCCATTCTTAGGAGATGCGTCCATGATGATGAGATTCCAAGTATTCTGCACATGTGTCATGCTAGAGAAGCTGGAGATCACTATGGACCAGACAAGACAGCAGCAAAAGTACTGCAGTGTGGATTCTATTGGCCAACAATTCATAAATCTTCTTACGAGTTTACAAGATCCTTTCATTCCTGTCAAATAACTGGTAATATTTCTAAGCGGAATGAGATGCTGCTTCAGAGTATCTTAGAAGTGGAGTTATTCGATGTATGGGGAATTGATTTTGTGGGACCATTCACATCGTAAGAATCAAATCGTTACATCCTGGTAGCAGTTGATTATGTTTCCAAATGGGTGGAAGCAGTGGCTTCACCTACTAATGATGCCAGGGTTGTCCTGAGATTTCTTAAGAAAAACATTTTGACGAGGTTTGGTGTGCCCAGATCCATATTTAGTGACGGAAGGGTCATTTCTATAATAGGTTGTTTGAGAAGTTGATGATGAGATATGGGGTTAGACATAAGATTTCAGCAGCATATCACCCCCAGACGAGTGGACAAGTAGAAGTCACGAACAGAGAGATTAAGAGAATCTTGGAGAAAACTGTGAATCCCACGAGGAAAGATTGGTCTTTGAAATTAGATGACGCTCTTTGGGCGTACAGAACAGCGTATAGGACCACGATTGGGGTGTCACCATATATGATAGTGTTTGGAAAAGCATGTCATTTACCGGTAGAACTCGAGCACCGAGCACTGTGGGCTATGAGGTTTCTAAACATGGATGAGGATTGAGCCGGTGAAAAGAATGCTAGAGTTGAATAGATTGAAGGAGTTTAGACTTCAAGCATACGAGAATGCAAGGATTTACAAGGAAATAACAAAATGCCTGCATGATAAGAAGATTATGAACCGCACATTTCAAGTTGGAGACAAAGTGTTGGTATACAATTCGCGTCTTCGTCTTTTTCCTGGGAAGTCGAAGTCTAGATGGTATGGACCACATGAAGTCATGAAAGTCTTCAATTCAGGTGCATGTGAAGTAAGAAATGAACGCTCTGGGCAAACTTTCACAGGCTGAAACATTACCTAGAGCACAATTATAACCCTGAATTGGAAGTCTTTGCGTTAGAGGAGCCAGAATATGAATGAAGGAGCCCTATTAGTATAGTCGAGCTGATGACTATAAACTCGGAACTATTTCTAAACCCTTATTTATTGCTTTTGTTTATTTATTTTATTTTGAGTCAATAAAGTAGCATGACAATCGCAAGGTTTTTTTCATCACATGTATCTTCAGTCATCTGACTAGAGATATATGTGGTTTTTTCCTTCATGATTCTCATGTGATAACCTCATAAAAGTTTTCGCGTATTGCTTAGGCCAATGACAGAATAAGTGGCTTAAACTGTTTTTGCGCATTCCTCTGGTATGCACAATTACCGCCAACTTATTTTCTTATTGCCCTTCGTATGTTACTTACAGTTTTGGGAAGAATTTTGGAAAGCAAGTATAAACTTGGAAGAGGAATAACCTAGGAGCTAATGATTGTGCTCCCGGATTCGTTTTGACTCAGCCAACATTTCCAGAGCTAAGTACTTTCTTCTCTTTATTATTAGTCATTGGGGACAATGTCTATAATAAGTGGGGGGTAAGGCATCTTAGCTGGGTAGTCGAAAAAAGGGAATTTTTTGAAATTTTAACACTGTTTTTAGCTTGCTATTTGCACGTTTTCGAGTAAGGAATCGGTAGAAAAGGAGCCCAAGTTCAATTTGAAGTGAGCTGTAGCATATTCAATTTAGTATGGAAGAAAAAGCATATGTTATGTTGCGTGAAGGAGTAACTTATTAATTATTATTATATCATTGCAATCAATATTTGAGCACATAATCTGAGTGAGAAGTGTTTAAGGTTAGATGATGAGTTGTTTTAACCGGGAATCATTATTTGTCTGTCTATATACTTTAACAAATTGTTGTAAGACAAGGGAAGCAACTTGGATGACGAAAGGCAACCGGGACAAACGGACTTGTGAGAGAGTAAGAGAAAAAAGTGAGGAAATCTGCCAAGAAAAAAAATATATAGAAAAAAAAAGAAAAGAAAAATTGAAAAAAATAAAGGCAGTGAGGGAAGCGAACTCGTGTTAAAAGGGCACGACCCTCGCATCAAAAGAAACAAACGAGGACTTAAGAGCGATGCTCAGTCCCCGAGTCCGCCCGAACCAATATCGGTACCATGTTGTGAAACCAAGTCTGAAGGCAAGATGAGCGAGTGTATGTACAAGCAAGTTAAGATTGTGGGGTTAATACAACTTGATTCTCTTCACGAACACACTATCACAACCGATTCATCACACGACACATTGATGCATGATAAGTAGTGATTAATGGGGAGCTTATGGATGGTGGCTTGATGTGTGTTTCGCCGGAAATCTTTATTGAATGTGTGATAGTTAATGGGGATTGTTCTTTGAGGTACATTCCTCCTTGATACTCTTCTCGCGGATGAGCAGAAGGCTAGTGGGGAGTAGTTGATGACGGTTAAAATAGCCTATCCTATGGCATCAATATTCAATCCATTATGAGCTAAAAATAGTTGTTTCGACCTATAAATATGAACCATTTACGTTGAATATCATATGTCGGGTTCGTGAGTCGAGAAATCTGCACTTAGCATTTATTTTCCCTATTTTGATATTATTTCGTGCATTATTTGATGATTTTCAGGATACGAAATATTGGGCTGAGCATGATGGACGAATCTGGAGTAGACTGGACGAAATGATCTAGCCTAGGGTATTCTAGAAGCATCCAAGTTAAGTCGGTTGAAGAAAAAAGACAAAAGTACCCCCGGTAACCCGGGAGGCGGTGCCGACTTACCGAGGGTCGAGAAGCTTTTGAAACGCATTTTCTTGGACGAGGGTCGAACTAGTAGTTCCTAAGTCGGTTTAGATAGCTATAAATAAGAGGCTTCGCCTTAGAACACAAGTGTACAATTTTCGAGACAAATATTATGCAATAAAAAGTTCATAGTTCTTTATTTTATTTATTTTATGAGTTCTGGTCGGAGAGACGATGGAGTCGCCACTTAGGGAGAGATCCGAGGGAGATTTACGCTCGTCTTCGAGGGTATGATTTTCTGTCTTTTCCAAGATGTAGATCTATCGTTGTTATATTCGACTAGTATGTTTTAATTGCTTATTTAGTTTAATTATGTAGTAGTTAGTTTATTTTACCCCATGTGTTATAGATCTGATTCATTGGTGAAGAAATCATGGAATAGTAGTTGCATTCTTCAGATCTGCGACGGTCTATATCACTAGATCTGAATACCTAGTAAATTACTAATTCATGATAATCGGCGCCAGCTATGTTGATCGATAGATTTAATTTACATGTTAGTAGCCTGATCAACTATTTGCATTTTATCGTAAATTAACATGAAGGACCGCAAGTGAAGTGTTAATTAGGACATTATCTAGATGGAACCTAGGAACGTGCTGGTCAGTGTCGACAGCTGTCTAGGCGGGTTTGCGGTATAAGGTAACACTCAATATCGGCAGCTCTAGTTCTTTATGCGTATGTGCTATTATGGACCAACTAAGGAGGGTAGCTTGCGTATAGATTGTCTACTTCCATTGTAGGAGTAGATTGGGTTATGAGTTGTACCCGTAGGTGAACAATGAATAAATTCACCAATGGGGAGGACTGTTTCATGTGTGGGGGAAATAACTAATTACTCATAATTGAACTAATACATTAGAAACTCTAGTTGCTTAGTTGAACTTGCATATTTTTGTTAGTTTGAGGCACCAATAGTTGGTCGTAGACGGTTAGTGTGACCACTCAATCTTGATAATTGGACGTTCTAACGAGTCTCTATGGGATTCGACCTTGACTCGCATGTACTCTACTACGATAGACCTAGTCCTATTGCTAGTAAGTGCTTTGCACGCGATATCAAGTAGATTGACTTAATTGAAAGGTAAGTCTCTTCCGCTTTGCAAGGGGACAAACATGGCAAACAATATCTCCATCATACTTTATATTTTGATTATCATGACTTAAACCTGCAATCTTTTGTGGGAAGCATGCCCAAGTCTGTAATGCCAAAGCAGATGGAACTGATTAGAAGAACTAGAAGCTTCTAACATAGAAACAACATTAGCACAACAATCTTTATCGGCTTTAAGGATGTACAATCCATTAGTTAACTCAGTTGTACCAATCCTCTTCAAACCTAGAATGTCTTGGATCACACAAGAATCTACGTGAAATTTCACATTATAAGCCCTAGTTCTAATGAGTCTACTTATTGATACGAGATTGAAACTAAACTTTGGAACACAAAGGACATGATCAAGAATTAAAACTTTATTGACCTTAATTAACTTGTCATATATGTGTGATTTTGCCACTTCTACCATTAGGTAAGCTAATTGTCATATTGTCCACAGATTTATCACCGATAATATGGTCCGTAGCTCCAGAATCCACAATCCAACAAAAAGCTTAGGATTACCTGACCCTTCTCATGGTTGAAAGTTTGTAGTCAAGGAAACATAATTGACATTAGAAATTCCAGATTCTTGATTGGCCCTTAGAACATTCAAAATCTGTTGATATTGCTCTTGAATGGTGTTGATCTGAGAATGGCCTTGGCCTTCTTCAGACTCATTTTGACCCCAAGATTCCGAGCCAAGACAATTTGTAGAGGATCTTCCTTTACCTCTGCCTTTAAAGTCTGTTGGGCACCCATGTTTCTTATAGAAACGGTCCTGATATGATCCCGGGCAAGATTCATAGTGGTTTTCAAAGGAAAAAGAAGAAAAAGAAAGAGAGTGGAATTTTATCACAAATTGCAAGTTTGGCTGATTTTCTAAGAATTTTATAAGTATTTTTTTCTTTTATTTTTATTTTCAATTCTATCAAATAAAATTATCCCACATCTCTTTGAGAGTAGTTTATGTTTTTTATTCTAGCCTATAAAAATGCTTCATATGTAATATTTACAATCACTTGAATAATTTGAGGGATATATACTTTATTTAAAGCAATTATGTTTTGGTGAGGATTTCAACCGGACTTATCAAGGTCGTGATCGTACATTGTGGGTGTCCACACACCGAGTTTCTTAGGAACAAGTTATTTAAGGGTTGAGGTCATACCAAGGTTTTGGTTACGGGTTAACAAAAAGTCGATGTGCTCGTTTATTGGTGCCTTCATTCAAGTCCTCAGGCATTTTAAGATCTTATTCGCACCGTGATCACATCGGTTGGTATCAGAGCTCGGAACTGACGGTAGCAAATATCCATTTTTTATTTTATTTTTTCCTTATCTACGCATTTAGTTAAGAAAAGAATTTTGCATTATCTTTCTTTTCTAGCCCTAGTTCTTCATTGTTGCATACATCTTCATAATTATTGCATACATCCTAGTTTGATTTTCTCACTATAATATTTTTTTTAATATATTAGTTTTCTGTTCAGCCGAGTTATTTAAAATTAAAAAAAAAAAAAAGAGGAATTCAGTTGTCATTGTTCTTGTTTACGTGTACTTTCGGTTTTGGATCATCATACACTCGAATTGCGTAGCCTAAACACTCCATTTTTAACGGACATCTTAGTGCCATATTTAAGTTCCCTGGTTTTAACGCTCATTCTTTTGATTTGTCCATTGTTTGATCTCCACAAGAGGGTGTGTGCAAACACGAGTGACGTGAGGACATTCTATTTTAATGCAATTCATAATATCAAAGGAGCGTGTGGAGGAGAGTGCTCTCCAAACTAGTTTTTGGTTGTTCGTGGAAGGGCAGTCTAATAAGAATGCTAATCAATTTTTTTGATATGAATCGGCGTATGGATGCTAAGATGGAAGAGATGATGACTCAATTTTAGGAAATGTTGAGGGGAGTCACTACCCCCAATGTTGATAGAGTTGCACATGGTCGGAGGGATGACCGTAGTGATAGCGGTAGTCGTGATGGTGGAGAAGCTAGGAAGAGACGAGATAGAGTGGTGGATCGATTTGAGGAAGAAGATGGAGATGATTCTGTGCATTCGGGTAATACTAGCAGTGATGGTAGTGATGATGACAAGAACAATATGAGGCAAATAAAAATGAAGATTTTGGTATTTAATGGTACAAATGATCCTGATGCGTAGCTAGATTGGGTGCGTAAAATGGAGCAGATTTTTCGGTGTAATAACTACTCGGAGAAAAACAAAGTGCGGTTGGCAACGCTTGATTTTGAGGGATACGCGGAAATTTGGTGGGGCCAACTGATTGTTAGTAGGCGTAGGGCAAGGGATGACCTTGTAAAGACATGGAATGAACTTAAGTGGGAAATGAAGCGAAGATTTGTACCGGGTTCATATCACCGTGAACAGTACAGGAAATTGCAAACACTTACACATGGTAATCAGTCCGTGGAAGATTACTATCAAGAGATGGAGCTGACTTTGATTCGCATAGCTACAGAAGAGGATTCTGAGGCAACCATGGCTAGATTTTTGAGTGGTTTGAGGCCTGAGATTGCACATCCGGTTGAAATGAAAGATTGTGATACTTTGGAGAAGATGGTTCATGCAGAAATTTTGACAGATTAGCCTTTAAAGAAAGTAAGTTCAAGTAATTCCTATTCTTATTGTTCTTTTCACCCTAGAGATGATGGCTCATGTTCTAGCCCACCGAGGCCAAACCGTTTGTCTTCCAACGGGGCTTACAAAGCTAAGGAAAACAACAATGGTAAAGCTCAAGCCACACCACATCAACCCACTCACGAGCTTAGAAGTTACAAGTGTAAAGATATTGGGCATAAGGCAGGTGATTGTGCAAATAAGAGAGTAACGGTTGTTGTGGGAGGAAAGCATGGTGAGAAGGAATACATGTCACAATTCGAATAGGAAAAGGGGAGTGATTCCGATAAGAGTTTGGAGAAGGTAATTATAGACCCACCCAAGACTGGACCTGAAGGATTTCTTTGTGTGAATAAGGAAATTGTGGTCAACCAAGTCAAGGTAGATGCTAGTGTGCATCGCGACAACATTTTTCAAACACGTTGCTTTATATGGGATAAGTTGGACGGTGTGATCATCGATTCGGGTAGTTGCACCAATGCTGTTAGCAAAGAGTTGGTTGAAGAGATGAGCATTAAGACTACTAAACATCCCCAACCATACAAGCTACAATGAATGAATGAATGTGGGTTAGTTCGAGTTACAAAGCAAGCGATGATCACTTTTAAAGTTGGTAAGTTCGAGGATACGGTTATGTGTGATGTAGTGCCTATTTATATTGCACATGTTATTCATAGTAGGCCTTGGAAATTTGATCGGCGAGTTAACTATGATGGGTTCTTGATCACGTATGCATTACATCACCGGGGCAAGCAAGTTACATTAGTTTCATTATCACCCCAAGAAGCACATGTGAAGCATCTTAAATTTGCTCAAAGTTGGGAGCTTAAAAAGCAAAAACTGGGTGCAAATTATGTTGTGCAAAGTGGAGAAAAGAAGACGTTTCTAACTTCAATGGCTATTCATTCAGTTTTTTCTTTTTCTTTATTGCAGGGACATTAAGATCCATCACTTCACGTTGTTAAAGTTAGAGCCAAGCTAGAGAGCAAATCCATTACACTGAGCATTGTTCGAGATGTTGATGTTCGGATTCGAGGTCGAATCCTTCCCAAACCGGAGGGAATGATATGATCATGGGCAAGATTCATGGTGGTTTTCAAAGGAAAAAGAAGAAAAAGAAAGAGAGAGGAAAAAACCGGCATTTTAACCCGTACATTTCAAGTTTGACATATTTTCTTAGAATTTTATTAGTATTTATTTCTTTTATTTTATTTCTATTGAATAACTTTGTCCCACAACGCTTTGAGAGTAGTTTATGGCTTTTATTCTAGCCTATAAAAAGACATCATATGTAACTTTTACAATTAGTTGAATAATTTGAGTGATATATATACTTTATTTAAAGCAATTAAGCTTTGGTGAGTTTCTCACAAGTAGGATTCCAATCGGACTTATCAAGTTCGTGAGGTCATACCAAGGCTTTTGGTTACGAGTTAACCAAAGGTCGATGTGCTCATTTATTGGTGTCTTCAGTCAAGTCCTTGGGCATTTTCGGATCTGATTCGCACCGCGGATCACATCAGGTCTACTGTATGCCTTGTCATTCCACAATGTGTACACTGTGGTTTCTTGCTTCCATTATTAAAATTCGTTCTATATCCAACACCTTGATTTTGAACAGCAAGAGCAGACTTCTGTTCTGATTCAGAAGATCCAAACACAGTAGCATATTCTACTATTTTGGCCCAGAAAAGGAACTATAGTGTTGTTTTTCTTGTTTAATAGCCATGGAGAACACTGCTTTGATTGAAGGTAATGGATCCAACATCAAGACTTGTGACTTAATAGCAGAATATTCATCATTCAGCCCTTTCAAGAAGCGGATTACATATTGTTTCTCAATATAACCTTGAAACCGGTTCTTCCCACAATCACTATCTGGAGCAACTGTAAGAGTCACTAATTGATCCCATAAAACCTTCAATTTTTTTGAAATATTGTGACGCGGATTAATTGCCTTGCTTGGTATATTGAATCTCTTCCATTATATTGGAAAAGGTATAAGTATTGCCCCCAAAATCATCATCCGGATCATCCCACATATGTTTATTTGTTTTGTAGGAGGCTATACTCGAGCTATATCCCTAGAGACTGAATTGACTAACCAAGCCTTCACCATGCTATTGCATTGTCTCCAAGTCGAGTAGTGATTATCATTGGGCATGAGAGCAGGATCGATCAATCAACAAAACCCATTTTGTTCATCGAAGATAATGCAGTAGTCATAAAATTTTCCTGCTATGATAATTGCTATCATCGAGCAATGGCTGAACTAATATGAGTGCTGGATTTTCATTTGGATGAATGACCAAATCGGCCGGAATAGCAGTACCTTGAATCTCCATCAAGAAATCAGCTAAGAAGAACAAGAACCAGAAAATAAAGGAAACTCGAAGAGGAAGCTTTACAACTCGATACCATGATTAGATTTTTGATCACTTGAAGGAGAGAAGAACATAAACTTTATTAAGAAGAAGAAGAACGGTAGTAATACATTTCAGTGGAGGAAAACTTAACTAGAAAACTTAAACTATATGGCTGTACTTAATGCTTTATATATTAGAATTAAGATAGTTACAACTGCTAATTAATACTAACAGATTTAAATAACTAACTACCCCTGTATGTGTAACATTTCTCTGTTAAGTGATTTCCTATTGTGTTTGGATGCTGCAACAGGACTAGAACCTAAAATCTCTTGACCCTGAGACCACAACACAACCAATGCAGTAGACCTCATTGACATATGATATTGGACTCATCATGATTTGTTTTCACTTTTAGGTACGGGTGGGAATCGGCTGAGCCCGTCCGTAAACCTCATACCCGATTTCCGTCTTGATAGAATTCGAAAATTTTCTTTTACCCGCCCCTCACCGAAAAGTTTCGAGACCCGATAATTGTGATTCATGAATGCTCGAGATCCCATTGGGTTAGAGAAAATATCCTGAAAAATGTTCTTTTAGTTTCCCATCTAATTTCTTAAACAAAATTGTGCAAACACAACTTCGCTCATAAATTAATTAAAAGGCATGTCGTGAAGCGACAATTTTTTTCTTCAACTTAGGCTCCCATTTTAGATGTGGAAAATTTATTGGATTTGACTTGATTTATGATTTGTTGATGTCAAACGCGATTCATAAAAATACATAAAGACAATAACAACTTATTGAAATTTTTATGAAGTAAAATGAAGAGCTAGTTATGAAATAAATTATAACAATAATTACAACTTAGCGGACACAGATAAATGATTACTCAAGTTCTACCCTATTATGGTAAGAAAAAGAGTAGATACACATTTTAGTTGTCACCTAGCACAATATAGGCTCATTAAAATTGAGTTTGACACTGGAGACTAGAAATCTTGCACACAAAAAACAATAATAAACCTAATGTTTTGTGAAAAATATTTTATGTGAAAAATATTGTTGTTAAAGTTGATAAAATATACAAGGTAATCTTAATTATAATGTTATATTATTCATTAAGTAAAAAATCTTGAAATTTATTACACCGTATTATGTTAAGTTGGGACGCCGGGTCCGGATTCCCGTAAGGTACACAACTTGTGTTCGAAATATTTCCCAACTATATATAGTATATTGTTGGGATGAGACAATTTGCAAAGAGTTTGGGTCGGAAAAAGTTGGGGACAAAGTCGGTATAAGAGTTGGTGATTTCAGAAATTTTTGTTAGCCATACTTTTAGGTAGGATGTAATCGAGATGTTGGCATTGTTGATAACAACTTTTAAGCAATGATGCAAGTATCTAGATGTTGGCATGTTTGGTTCAAATTCAAACTTGGATAATGTTAGTCGTGTTGAAAAAATCTATATTGACAAAATCGAAATTCTCCTTCTTTCCGATAAATGGAAAGTGACGATTGATATTGGGGATTTCAAGGCTAATCAAGGTGGTAAGCTCAAATGTGTAAAAGTTCTTAAGGCGTCGTCTGCGGTTTCTTTGGAAGATATTAATAGGAAAATGAAATGTCCACAACTTCATCGTGCACAACATGATGCACTACACATCATCACACCATCAATAAGATATGGTACACATTGATTGATATTAATAGACTGTTTAGATTTAAAAGAACAAAAAAGTCCAAAAATAAGAGTCATCAGAACGCCTCCGGATACGTAGTTCTTATCCGAAAATGAACGTTCGACACGTATAATATAAAAAATCTCATATTATACGCCGCCTCTACTACATTGTATCGAGCTAAGCAAAACGGAAGCAAAAGACTGGGTATAAAAATTTTCAAAACAACCACAAATAGAAACTCAAGCCTAAAGATAGAAAATGTAACATTTATTAAATTGGAAAACCAAACGAATCGAAACGCATTTAAAACCTCCAAACGATATTAAAAGGAAATTGCATAGTTCTTTAAGAACAACAAGTCTAGTATAAAATAATAAAGAACATAAAGTAAATGCTTCAACGTCGGCGTCCTCAAACGTCGTCATCAAATTCCTCCTCGAACTCCGTATTCACTGTTCATCTTCTCTCCCCAAACACATAGAAAAACAATGCATTTGGGGTAAGTACAAAGTACTCAATAAGAGGTTGAAGCTACAGATTAACTAAGGTTTATAACCAAGTTTTATAATTAACAAATTATCTTTATAAGACCGACTCAATCCAGATTCACTTCATGTCCATGTCATTACTATACGTTTCTAGCTTAACTTATCTTAGTTACGCCAAGACTCAAAGGCACTACGCAGGAGTGTCCACCACGAAGGTGCCAACCAACGGGCTAGCATTTAGTCCCGGTTTCGGTATGCATACAGTCCGTGAAGCTCCTTCATACGTAGGGTCTTGGACTTACGGGTGGTGTTCCTCCGCACGTAGGGTCAAAAGACTTCTGATTTATCCATCTATCCGGATGAGTCACATAGCCGATGTTTACATGTGCCTAACCAAAAGTGACATGACGTTTAAGCTTATTACTAGGCAAGTATGTATCTATTATTCGTTGTTAACTAGCCACCTAAGTATTTTCAAATAAGCTCCCTCACACCTACTTCTCTCTTTTCCTAGACCACTAGACACGCATAAAGCCTAGCAATTACACGACATTGATGAACGCTAGTTCATCAAAGCACAAGCCCTTTCATGCCCTTCCGACGGTCCCGAACTTCAACTCCTTGAAGAGTACATCCGTGCCGGAACTAAGCGCATCAAAAGATCAATCGAGGCTTGTTCGTGCTTAGTTAATGTTATACGATCAAAGGACAACATTTATGACTCAAACCATAGCTTAAATCAACTTATTCATCAAAAATAGGGCGGTGCACCCATACTCGGATCCAAAGTGCACTCAGACCGAGCCTCTCAGATTTAAAAATCGACTTTCGCTTGTCTAGTGCGCCAAGACTGGATCTGCGCCAAGATCGCTCGTGCATCGCACCAGCCTCCGAATGTAAAAACGACATTTATGTTCTTCCAAAGGCCAAGATCGACTTGCGCTCAAGACAGAGCGTGGTAAACTCCAAAACTCGTTTTCTACCCCAAACGATCCCTAATCGCTCCCAAACATGTTCAACATCATAACACTTAAAATAGCAAAAAAACATAAATTTTATCTACCATAACGACTATAGATCCTTAGGCAACACGAAGGTATGATTTCTAGCATAAAATCATATTAAACCTTAACATAAATCGTAATTAATTCGTAGGAAGATCCTCACTTGATAGCAAGCAATCCAATCTTCAAACTCTCGAAAGACAAAGAAAACTTGAACCTTTCTTAGAAACCTATGTGATCAATTCCAAAACAAAGTTAGATTTGATCACACGCTCAAACAAAACTACGAAAGCTATGAGTTTTGATCTCTAAAACTCATCCAAGAACTCATCTAGGTCTAAATTACATACCTTGACAAAGCTCCAAACTTTTAGTACTTAAACGACGTCCTCTTCACAACTATTCCAACGCTTTACTAGAATCAAAACGGTTAAGATCCGTCAAACCGGAAGAAAAGCTCTTAGCCCTTTTCTCGCCTCTCACATGCCTCTAAAGAACTTAGGGAAATTTCGATTTCTTTTGGTTATGAGAACTAATGAGATTTATTTTCCTTAAATAACCATTCTCAAAATAATGACATATCTTCATTTTCCTTAATTGCCCTTTACTTATAAAAATCAGATTTTCTTTATATATATATATATATATATATATATATATATATATATATATATATATATATATATATATATATATATATATATATATATATATATATGTTTCAATGAATATATATATAAATACAAAATACTTAAATCCACTAAAGAAGAAAAGAATATAATATTTCGTTTTCGTAAAATGACACATCTGCCATTTCCTGAAAATCAGAATATTACATTCCTCCCCCCTTAAGAGAAGTTTCGTCCTCGAAACTAGAACATACCTCGTAAATCCACAAACTCGAAACTCACAGATCATATAGTCTTCAACTTCCCAAGTGGCTTCATTCGGTGAATAATTGCTCCATTGCACCAAAACCAAAGGGATCAACCGTCTTTTGATCATCTTTTCTTTCCGGTCTAAGATCATGATTGGTTTCTCATCATATATTATCTTGAAGAACTTCCAGGTCAACTGTCGTTTCAACATCAGTCATTGTCAAACACTTCTTCAACATTGATACATGGAAAACATTATGGACTCTCGACATGGATTCCGGTAACTTGAGCTTATAAGCCAAAGGTCCAACTCTTTCCAGAGTCTCAAACGGTCCAACATACCTTGGACTTAGCTTTCTCTTTTGTCCAAAAAGTTTCACTCCCTTCATCGGTAAGGCTCATAGATAAACTCTTTCCACCAACTTCAAACTCAATAGGTCTCCTTCTAACATCTGCCCAACTTTTTTGTCTATCTTGTGCAGCCTTCAGATTCTTCTTAACCAATTGATCTCTTCCTTTAGCTTGTTCAACCAACTCTGGCCCGGTGATTTGTCTTTCCCCGACTTCATCCCAAAACAGTGGCGTTCGACATATTCTTCCATAAAAAGCTTCAAACGGTGGCATGCCTATGCTTGCGTGATAACTGTTATTGTAGGCAAACTCTGCTACGGGTAGGTAATCATCCATGATCTGCCTACTTCCAAACACAAGCTCTTAGCATATCTTCAAGTGTTTGGATCGTTCTTTCCGACTGTCCGTCTGTTTGAGGATGGAAAGCCGTACTCAAATCCAAATTTGTACCTAAAGCCCTTTGCAAACTTCTCCAGAATTGACTGACAAACTGACTATTGCGATCTGAAACTATAGAGATAGGTACCCCGTGCAACTTCACTATATTATTCAAGTATATTGTTATCATCCTCTTCAAAGACATGTCAACCTTTGTTGGCAAGAAGTGGGTTGATTTGGTCAATCTATCCACAGTCACCCAAATCACATCATGTCCACTCTTTGTTTTCAGTAAACCGGTGATGAAATCCATCATGATCTTATCACATTTCCATTCAGGGATATCCAATGTCTTAAGTATTCCTCCTAGTCTTCTATGCTCCGCTTTAACTTTCTGGCAAGTATGACATTCTTCTACATACTTAGCTACTTTCACTTTCATCGAGGGCCACCAAAACTTTTCCTTCAAGTCTCTGTACATTTTAGTAGCTCCTGGATGAACTGCAAAAGCAATCCTATGTGCTTCTTCCATGACTCTTTGCCTTAGGTCGCCAACATTAGGCACACATAACCGACCCCGATACCAAATATTCCCAATCTTATCTAAAACATAGCCCACTGTAGGTTTTTCTCTTGCAACTCGCTTCAGATCAACTAACACCGGATCTTCATCTTGCTTTTTCGAATATCATCCATCAACTCGGATCTTGCTAACAACGGTGCCACAAACCGTCGATCTTCAATCTGATCAAAACCTCGGATTTTCAGCCCATCTAAGATTTCTGCCACATCTTCAACGCTTGAAACTAGGAACGCTAGTTTTCTATTTAAGGCATCTGCATGATGACGTAGATCAAGTAATAAAATACTTGACCACCATAAACCAATACTAGCAAGAGGACTAGGCTCATCGTAGTATAGCTATAGTGAATCAAGGTCGATCCCACAGGGAACCAATTGTGGATCATCTTATATACAAACAATTAATTAAACATGTCAAGGACATAGAGGCGGTCTACGACCAATATAAGACAAGAAGGGTAAAGACACGACTCGACACAACGTAATTAACCTCCCCGATTATAGTCTTTATCGTTTGGACCTAGATAATTTATATAATAAACTGAACTTATTAACTGTCAATCCGTTTGTATCTATCTTAGATTGGCTACGGGAGTCATCCTCTTTAACTTGACTTAGCACCGGTTAGGTTGCTAGATCACTGTGCTACATTACGTGACTTCACCTTTTGGGTATCCATCTCATATAATTTGCACGCTTACGACACTAAGGATGCCGATATTAATCGTACACCTCGTCTAGGCAACATTCCTATGGTTAGGCGTACATATACTTCCTAAACGATTACTCAAGCTCTCGTCCAACTAGCAATTACCAAGTTATAGTCTCATGCTAATCTACGACGTACGTATAATCAGGTGCATGCAATTCCCAAATATAAACCTACCTAGATATTGCTGAACGTCCGTGAAGAGCAATTCATAAGCCTACCTAAGAGTTTTATATTGGTATTTCCTTTTACACGTTTCAATTAAACTAAGCGAGTAACGTAGCCATAGCCATACCTACTGAGATAATAAATTCTATTAAGTTAACCTAACCATAAAGACGTGGCAGAAATAACTGATGAAACAGGGCTCGGTCGACCGAGTGTAAGGCCTCGGTCGACCGAATGACACCTTTCGATCACCCGAACGATTTCAACCCAGAATACATCTCAGAATATATCTCTCAGCGTTTCATCATACAGAACAGATTAAACAGTAATTCGCACAGTATTCATATAAACTAACATAGATACGCATTAATTTAATCAAGTAGATTCATGAATAAATACTAAGTGTATGACGTAGGTTATGGGATCCCCATAGACAAGGAGTCGCCACATCCCTAACGTCATAGCCTAGATCTACATCATCTAGCTATGATTAACTAATTCAAACGATAAAGCATAATTGGGAGGGATTAATTACTTAAAAGAAAGAAACAGAAAATAAAGGCTTACATATTGCAGCCCTTAAATTGCTGGAAACCCTCAAATTATTCTACATTGTATCAAAGTTATATTATGAATTGTAAGATTGAAGAAAGAATGAAGGGATAATTTACAATTTCTCGTAGCTGCTGCTTATATAGGAGTTTATGCCGACTTATGAAGGATCTAGAAGGTAAATACGAAAAAATCGATAAGTGACCGAGATGACACACTCGGTCGACCGAAGCTATAGGCTCGGTCGACCGAACCTATTTTTGGCACATTTTAAATATTTTCTTCGTCTATCTTGCTCCCCACTGCACGCTTCGTGTTGATCTGATTAACCTTTCGTTTAATGCTCCGATTTTCTTTCTCTATTATCTTGAGACCATTGATTAATTAACATTAATCCTCCCGATTTGTTGTGATCTGCAAAATAAACATTTATAGCACAATAAATCGGCCTTTTAATAATAAAAATAGTTAAATACCCAATATCATATTAATAATCACTTAACATTAAATAATAAATATAAACGAGTGATTCAATATGAAATATACATTATTAATCTCGATTTAAGGTCAACGTTGATGAATTTTACGGGTATAATTTGACCGTCATCAACTACCCCCCACTTAGACTTTGATCGTCCCGAACAAAGCATCAAATAGTCATTCCCCAAGACAACATTTTCTATGGTCAAATCATACTTACACAAGAAACTCAAGTCAACTCATATTAGTCATGCTCATAAGATATCCATTATTCACTACTTACTATGAATCGAAGTGATGTGTGCATGTGCATTTAGTTTTATATATTCGTGGCAAGATTAGAGTTTATGCTAGCTTCGCAATCTCAACCTACCAACCTCAGCATTCATACTTCTTATGCCTCGCAATGGTTAGAGCAATAAGCAAGAGCGTATCTATAGGGATTTTGGACTTGGAGACCGAGTACTACTCAAAGCCTCTTAAAAGTTGAATTTCTTCAATTCTTCATATTTTTCAAATACTATCAATCTCAAGGAAGAAAACTTTTTAAAGTATCCCCCTATCTTAGATCATGTATAGCATCGAATATTACCACAAGCGCGGGGCTACTTTGGTAATGTCACTACAAGCCCAGTGTCTAACATTTTGCTAAAACACAGGTACGTCTCAAGCTTATTACTCTGCTTTAATGGCTAAAAGATAAGAATGCATCAGCAGATAGATATTGATACTAAGTTCACATAACCAATCATCTATGCAATGTACACATAATTCTTCAGTTATTATAATTTGCACGGTATACTCGATTCACAGATTGAGTAATTGAATAATAAATAACTACTTGCAAATACGGGCATGAATATCCTTAAATTTACTTAACATAAGTATAAAATGATCACGTACTCATGAAACTTGGTTCCTTTCCTATCAATTCTTAGCTAGGAACTCACAATTCTAAGGGTACGAGATACATAATATGGTATTTATTCAATTTTTTCAATCATGTGCCATTTCATTCAATTTTCAATTATAACATAACATGGCTAAGTCTCCTACCCCCCACTTAAACATGGCATTGTCCTCAATGACAAAAATAAATGAGAATTTAAGAAAAAGACTTAGCTCTGGAACGGGTCCAAGTAAAGGAAAAATATCGGAGTAAATTTCAGCACGTCGTGGAGAGATAGACACGTCCTGTATAAGCAAACAAACTCCACGAAACCGTCAAATACCATGTCTATGGAAGTTATAAAATAATGTGGCAGTAATGAGGTATAAATACCTAAAAATAGTTTAAGCCACTTTATTTTATACAACCAATGACAAGGGAAACCAAAAAGAAAAATACTAAATAGAAAGAAAAATAAACAAGCAACTAAAGATGGTGGTCTTCATCTACAACCTCCACCGCCTAAATATTCTTAAAACCGGGTGGAGAAGACAAAGATCAAAAAGCATTACCCGACGTAGGAAAACACGAGGGTGACTCGATCGAAAAGGTATTCAATCCAGGAAAAGAGAAACTTGGTAAGGTATAACAGATTGAATGCGAATTATTGGCTAAAGATAATATCAAATACTTAACGCAGAAACTTTTCGCTTGCATTGGATATCAACAACTTAGGGAGATGTAGCTACTCCTCGAAATTACTAATAACCCTATGTATCACGTAAAAGTCATAACCGTCATCAACAAGGTCGGATCGGTGTGATAGTTCGGAACAAAACTTATCATCTAGAAATGCCGGAATAGTCGGAAAAGTGTGAAATTTAAAACTTCCAGTAGAAAGATAGGTTGTATTTTGATTGAACCAAAAAACTCTTAAAATCTAGCTAGGTCGAGCTACACTTACCCCAACTAGTATCATGAAAATCAAAATGATAAAAGATAATCATTAAAGCTGAGCAATATTTCAAATTCCGCAACACATAGGTATTGTGTAAACAAAATGGAGGTTGAGACTATGATGGGTTTAGAAAAAGATACACATAAGGATGGGAAGAAAAGATAAAGGGTGGGTAAGAAATTGTGTTTTTGGGATTGAGAATTGTTTAAAGGAATGGGATTGGGTGGGAGAGTGAAACGGATGGAAAGAAAGAGAGGCGATGAAAGAATGGTTGGAAATGTGAACTGTTGGGGCAGATTGGTGAGAGGATCGAAAAGTTTGAAGGTGAAAAGGTGTAAAGGGAAAGATAAGGATAATTGCAGAATGAATTGCACACTACGTTGGATTTTCACTTGGATCACCTTTCTAAAAGGTTTTAGAAGTTGATCAAAATTGTTCTTGTTCACACCAATCATTCTCTGTTACATTTTCAGTAATTCTCAAGTTCTCTTAACGCCTCCATCTTAAGGTGGATTGCTAAATTTCCTTTTCTTTAGCAATTTCTTGACTCTCCTACGGAACTCTATTTCACGTGGCCTATATTGAGTAAAAAAGTTTTGCACATCCTTAGCCCAAAGGCCATCGGAACACGGCAAAATAAAAAACCTCAACATATGTCACGTTACTTTTATTGGACTCAAAGAAAGAAAAACCTAAATCCTAAAAAGAAATCCTAAGGGTTTTAAAGAAGTAGTTCTGAGTTTAAAGTCCTCAGCTTGACGTTCCAAAAAATTATCCTTGTCAGTCATTATTCTTGGATCACGAGATATTGACCCCTCTGAGCACTATAAGAGGTGGGCCCATCGCTGTTGCGGATTAATACCCTTCCCTTGGTTGTGAGATCTAGGAAACGACATTTATCCATACCATTTATCCAAAGCTCTTACCTCGGCTCTCGTTTTAGGAATTAGTGAATTCTAAGAAACTCGGTTAAAATTTACGGTTACTAATTACGGTTTTTGCCTTGACAATAAGAAACAATGAATCAAAGTACTCCGAATAAGGTCGGTTATGTAGTCAAGCCTACGCCGTCTTATTCGTTGGAACATATGTGACAGTTCAGGCCAATCCGTCAAGATAAGCCCCGTTTAGCCCGAAGGTTTATCGGCTATGCTGAGTCTTGTCGAACTGTTGTAACGTACATCACACGTTGAGGGGAGTCGATTGAGCCGAAGCTCGGTTGAACTCGCCCAGCCATGGTTAGACCATTTCCGAACCCATGTACTACGATTCTGCGATTTCTAAATTGTCACCCAAAGCGTAATCTCGTTTCTGTTTAAGGTGGGTTCACCGAGAAGCCATCACCATAAAACTCAACGAAAGAAGAAGATTGTGTTCTCTCAAAACTCAACGTCTTCTTTAGATTGTGAATGCTTAAACTACACAATTTGTTGCTCCCATGGCCAGTAGAAGCAATCTCATGCATTGGTCAATGAGATTTTAACAGAACTACGAGGAACTCTTTTTTCACTGCTTCCTTTCAACGACTACATGTTTCCCTACACCCTCTAGATGAGAAAGATATGGGGCAAAACCTTCGATACTAATAAAATTAATCTTACAAACCAACTCCGGGCTAAGATTCATACTAAGGTTCATGTATAGGCTAACTTATGCTCAAAAAACCAAAAGGTAGTAAAACATAAGCAAAAAAAGGTAGTACATTGCCTTCAACATTGTACCACGAAGAATTTAAGCCTTTAAAAAAAATTCGGAGCCATCTTGGTGCTTTAAAGGTATTGCTTCCGTCGCTTTTCCCATCTTAGATTCGTAGCTCCACATGTTTGCTGGGTTATTTTCTCAGCGCCCGCGAAAAATTACTAACTCAGATTATTGCTTCCCTGGTTTCTGCAAACAGAAGAAAAACAAAACAGACCGTAGACTGATTTTAACATGGTTTCCCATGCTGCTATCAGACCTACGGATTAAACATACGGGGATAAACAGACACGCCAAGTCCCAGAAAATAGAACCAGGCTCTGGCAACGAGAGGCAGTCTCGCTGGGAGCGAAACCAACTGTTCCAGATTCTGGAATTTTTACACATAGCAGACAACCAGAGGGACTCAAAAACAGACTCTAAAACAGAAAACTCGACATGAATAAGAAAATTATTTATATATAAAATTGACCGTTGGTTCCCCGACAACGGCGCAGACAGACGTTTTCTAGGCTATCAATCCTTACCGGCAGTGTACCGGGTCAAATTGTAGTGCTAGTCTGGTGAGTCAGGTCGTATCCTCAGGGAAATGAAGGCATAATTCAAAGTGTGGTTAAACACCAAGAAGCTATTATTAACTCGATCTAAGTCGCAATTTTATCAGTTTTATCGGGTTAGATCGTTAGATTAGTTAGATGTTAGTAAAACAGTAAATATAATATATAAATATAAAATTAGATAATATATATATTTTTGAGATCTAGCCAAGAATACGTTACTGAATTAAGATCTCTTTTTAGTAGAAATAAATGAGAAGATCTTTTCCTTGATGCAAGGAGGTCAATTATATATGAACCGGTGTACTCCTAAGCTATACAACTCCTCCTCACACGAGCGTATGAAATTGTCATATGTCAAATTGTCATTAGTTTAATCTCCACAACTGCCCCATGCTAATCTCAGTTAGTCTGAACAGGCACCGAGTACAAATCTACCCCGGATAAAAGAGGTTATTCTGTTTGTCAGACGGCCGATGTTATTCAAAAGGCTCCGGTTGTCAGGCGGATCGATTTAACTTTCCGGTGTTAGTTTCAATTAAATCGTTGATTTTAACATTATTACGATCTTGAGCACAAATTTAATATGATTCATCTTTCCCAAGACAAATCTGCCCCCGGGTAGGAAATAGGATTCCGTTGTCACGTTTTCACTCGGCCATTTTTACCCTCCGGTTTTTCTACCTTTTTTCTCATATCCTAACTTCACCGTTTAGTTCGTCATTAGGTTACGATTCTGTTTATATTGATTAGCTATGTCAATATTAACGTTTCATTAAGCTCAGGTAGAAAAAGATTCATTATAATTGGTTTTAATCATTATTACCAGAGTCGATCATCCATTTTACCAAAAAGATTAACTAATTCAGATTCATATCTTGGCTAGATATTACTACTACTAATATATATATATATATAAATAGATAGAAATAATAAACATAATAACATTAGAAAATTACCGATTACAACTGCTGAATTGGAGCCTAATCCTCGTGAAAGTAACAACGGCTTCCGAGACAACAATCCTCGATAATATATCCAAGCATTACAACGATACTACTCTATTTATTTATACACATATATATATATATATATATATATATATATATATATATATATATATATATATATATATGGGCCCATAACATAAAAGAAATAAAAAGAAAGAGGTAGAGGGAAATATATATAGAGATTTATATATATACTAGAGGCGGTGACGTGCGTTGCACGTTTTTGCCCTCGTTTTGGTTGTGTTTTGTGTGTAAGAAATGAAGAGGCAGCAAACCGTAGTAGATAGGCATTACTCTTGCTCGGTACATAAATGTTTGTATCAGCAAAGACACAACAACTACTCCTATTAACAACTACTCCTATTAACAAATATATACAGTGGAAAGGAAAAAGTTTCAACTGGATTATCCATGGATACGCTTAGCTTCCCCATTAGACAGAAAGGAGAGGAACAAAGAAACGAACATAACAACCCCGTTTACGATATACGATCTGGAGTTCTTCATTCCGGCATTTTCAAGGTACCTTCATCCACAAGTCAAAGAACCAAATTTCAAGAAAGACTAAAATGACAGAGATGTAAACATGTAAGCCGAATTGACACATAATTTGAAGGGCTGAATATCACTGTATCATCTCAAATTGACAGAAGGGGTAGTAGTTTCAGAAATCAAGACCATGAAGGCGTAAAATTGCCCTTCACCAGTCGGTATCGCATACATCAAAGGTACCGTAGCAAGAAGGTGATGAATTACCTGAAATAGCAAAATCTAGATACGTCTTTTCAGAAAAACAGATGCATCGTACCTCCAGAATGTTATAGTTGATAAGAAAACTTGAAGGGTACAATATGAAAATAAGTATATCCGAAACGTGTACTTACATACTCCATCCCACCAAGAGAAGGATAAAACCAGAAGATCATCGCAATATCGCTTAAGAAATATCCAACTTAAGCCTGTCAAAAGCGTGTCAAATTCAAATCATGTGGAGAAATATCTTAAAGAAAATAGACACCTCCATACAAAAACAAAGGAAACCTATATCTTTTGCAGGAAAAGAACCAAATTGGGTGTGTGTGATTTAGATGGAATAGGAATTCATAACAATTTGGGTCAATCCTTCAGCCTTTAGATCCAAAATATCTAGGTAATTGTCAGATTCCTTATGACAGGACTACTTATATCAATAAAATTGAAAATAAAAACGACGACAATACTTATGAGCTTACCCCGTTGATCATAAAAAGGGCGCGCAAGAGAAACGCCAGAGTACAGATCTGACAAAAAGACGAAGTAGATTGACACCGTTGTGATGAACACAGCATGAGTCGTTGATATGGCACTGCAGGACATAAAAGTACATATATTATGATCAACGAATCATATGGAAGAATCCTGCATAGCAAAGAAAGCTCATTATCAGAAAACCATAAGAAAGGAAGATAATTTACCGATTGTTCCACTCGATTTTTTGGGATTTTGTAAGGCTCGGGTAGCTCTTAAAATAACCTTCACTAAGAACTTGACTGAGATCATAAACCTAAATTGAAAGAAGTTGTACTCCCTGATATTCTTGCAAGCCATTTCTTAAAACTTGTCCCCAAAACACAATACAAAACAAAAAAAAGTTGATCATTTTGGCAAGCCATTTCATAATACTTGTCCCCAAAACACAATACAACACTAAACAAATAAATCCCAACCCAGATCCAAGTTTCTCAAATCAACAAATGCACCTTTAATTTGAAAATGGAAATGTAATCAGAATTCTACTTTATAGAACTCCTCAATCGAGTCCAACTTCATTTGAATGGAATGATGCTGATATATGCATCAAAGAAATCATAGTTTACCGTGGAAGGAAAAAAATTGCGCTTGAAAAGTCGGCGATGCGACGAGATGATAGAACCAGTTCATTGGCCTTTAACTTTTCCACCGGACATGTCCCTTTCCTCGATCATAGCCCTGAACAATTTAGGAGCACTCAGACTCACTAAATGTTCACTCATACGAGTAGGTTGTATTGTTGCACCGCCAATGATGTAAGTCGAGAAAGGAAGAAAGCTTCTTTGTAGGACATTGATGTTGGTGTTCCAAAGGACACTCTCGACTTTGCTACCCTGTTTGGATCATGTGCACATACAAAGTAAATTAAAAGAGAGGTTACAATGGAGTATAGAACAGAAGAAAGTGTAAAAGTCAGCCTTGTTGGGACAAACCTGCACGAACTGAGAGTACAAAACGGAAGAAAAAGGTAAACTGATGCTTCTAAGTTTCCTCTAGACGATAAACTTCAGCATACTTATATAAGACAGGTTCTGACCTTATATTGAACCTACACACATTGTAGTTTTCATTTTCATCCAGTAAATCCTTAAGGTTTTCACTTCGTCAAGAAGAACTAAGATCACATGAACTAAGTAACCCAGAAACTGCATGACTGAACTGCTTGACGTTTTGTTGCTCAGACGATATCATCCCCTTGAGGCTTTGTGCAGCCAAATGTACCTAAGATATTGATGGCAAGCACGTCATAAACACTTAATGAGCCTAGTAAATTAGAGAAATTGAAACAAAACAGTTCCGAATTACACTTTTAAACGAAAATTTTAGAAGTATAAGATCAATAAAGTTGAAGAGGGTATTAAAGAAATTACAAGCAGAAACAAACAATATTATGCCAATAATGTTGAACAATGTATTAATATACAATAACAATCATAATATAATTAGAAGTATATTATGCCAATAACAAGCTAACCTTCTGTTATTTGCAGTATCTTCAACCCAAACACGGACCAACATCATCACCTTTGCTAAAATCGGAAAGAGATATCAGAGTTGTGATAAAATGCAACCTCATTTGGACAAGCCACTATCATCTTTTGGAGGAGGATGACTGCTTACATCTACCAACAAAAATATTCCAAAATCAACAAATTTGGAGAAATGCAAACTCAACCAACAGAAATATTTGAAAATCAACAATTCTGAAGAAATGCAAACTCAAGGAAAGATGTAAAGCCGAAATATTCATAGATCTGCCAAAAAAAAAGATCAACAAACATGGATAATCTCAAGTTCAAGTAACATCGCTGATCTCCTCAACAACTTCTAATAGGTTGCGATCTTTCTGAAGCTGCAAGAGAAAATAAGACAACCATATTCAATCATTTCACCAAAAATCCAAAATATGACTTTTTCTTGTGCAAGTATCTAAGACAACAGAAGTATACAGTGAAAGAAGACATCATTCTCGCTATAATACCCCTGTGAATACCATGTAGACAACATTTCTTACAACCACATCACATTATTGAATCTCAACGAAGGGCACCATTAGTTCGCAGACACAGGATTACCCACTGCAATTCCACCAGAGTTGGCATTATAGACATTATGTCAAACACTTGAAAAAAAAGATTAATAAAAAGTATGTATCTACATACTTTATATTATAGATAAAGTAGGACATTATCAAGAACATGACTTCTACAAGAGCATTCACATAATACACACACCCACACACGTAATATATGTCACATATATACATACAGGACTCAGATCCAAACAGACAAGTACAAGCATATTTCGATTAACATATAAGTATTCAACAAAGTAGATCTACAAGGAGATTAGGAGCTAATTAGCTATTTTAATCAGTAAAAGGTTATATCTTTAAAAGCACAAATATGTCAAATTTACACAGACTACACTCGGGAAGATGACAAGAGCATGCATTTACAGATTGAGTAAAAGAGACGGAAAGACTGAGATTAAAAGCATACAGATTTTTCGAGATGCTAAAATAGATTGAAATAACAAGACGCTAAATTCGATTTAATCAACACTGTTGAAAGAATAGACCTTTTAAACAGAGATAAAAGATCTAGCCTTTTTACCAATGAAACATGAGAAGGCATAAAAGAGGAAAGATATTACCAGATTTTGGCTTGGTTGATGTTGAAAGAACATCATAGGCCTCAGAAAAGAGTCATCATCGGCCTCAGCAGTCATGGCTTCATCAGATGACAAATTACTCAACCTTCACGGACCACGTACTTGAAAACGCCAAACGAATCACTAAGCATAAGTCCAGGAGTTGCAGAGAACAGTCCATAGAGCCTTTCAGATTTGTTTCATAAAAAAAAGTCGGAGCTTTTTTTTTGGAAAACAGAAAGAGGGAGAAAGATTTTCAGGTCAGGGAGACGGATAATGCTTGTTGAAGCGGTGGTGCGTTGCTGGATCTATGTTGGAGCCTTGGAGGTAACACGTGTGCTGAGAAAAGGACGCGTGTGAGGACAGGGAAAGAAAACATTTGATAAAAACGGCGTCGTTTTGCTTTTCCCAGGGAATAATAAAAAAAAAAAGGAATAGCGACGACCAAAACGTCGCTAAAGGCGGACGACCAAAAACGTCGCAAAAAGCCGTATGCAAATTTAATATGTATACTACTATGTATGATATTTTGGGGCATCTTGAACAAATGGACTGAGGGGAGTATTTATAGGGGTAGTGCACCGGCGCGGGCCGGTGCTACAGTGCAGATTCTCTCCTTGTCATACCCACGTGCTGTAATGATGATTATTCCGGCTCGGGCAGGTCTTTTTCGGTTCGGGCCGGACTTTGAAAAATGTCCTTCTTCGGTTTTCTACTGTTTCGATATTAATTCTTCAGTATTTCATCACACGTACCCTGAAACAGTCAAAAACACGAGTCACAGTAATTTTGACCACAAAATCATAAGTTTTATTAAATTTATAACGATAATATCTATTTATAACGATTTAGGTTTTTATGAGTTTTTAGTATATTTTTATGAAATTATACGAAATTTTATATAATAATTACTACTTATACATTTTGATAAAACTTAGTAATTATGACTTAAATTGGTACAATAATGCTCAAAGTGGTATCAATATTGGGGTAAAATGTCGTAATAATGATCATTAATTTGTCTCTCATCACAACTCCCCACTTAGGTTTTGGTCGTCCTCGAGCAAAACAAGCGGTAAAACAAAATGAATGAGAGATAAATTCATGAAGATATAAGATATAAGAGACAACCAGATAATACACCATTAGAATTACAACCAGGCTTTAACCTTAATATAAATGTATAACAGAGTGTGTGTGTGACAAGCCTTTTCAATTTCCACTATCCTCTCTTGAATAATTCAAGCAAACGCACAAATATCCATTCAGACAGTCCTAATGACTTTCCTAGGTATAGGCAGTAACAGTTGCACACAAAGTTCTCCCGTGTACTTATTAGGATAATCCCTAATGCATATCATTCATTTTATACTGGGGATAGTCAGAAGATAACTAAGTTTTCAACCATTGTCATTTTTTTCTTTTTTAATTTCACATTTGTAGCATATGCCTTCATTCCCAGCAATAGGACGTTTCGTGATAACACCCTAGCTGGACTACTATCATCAGGCAGTCGGGAGCTTTTAAACCTCTTAGTGATATAGGACGTTTCGTGATAACGCCCTACTGCACTCAAATCATTGGTAGCTACAACCGACATATAGATAGTTCATCTTAATTTGGTATTTTTCTTTAACTTATATCCTTCCTATCACATTCAAACCTTCAGATATTCACAGTACACATTCAAAAGTTAGGTACTAAGTTACTGCAATTATCTATAGAATAACCACTAGGATACTGAATGGATACAGTTTAAAATTTTCCGCTTCCATATCAAAGGCTTTACATGAAGGAATTCATGTTACACAAATATATTTGGAATTACAATGCACTTACGGTTCACGTTGGTTATACACATCCAAATTGATCATTATATCTTCAAATCCATGAAATATATACCTTATACAATTTATTTTAATCAACTAAATAATTTTCGAAAAAAAATCGAAAACTAAGGGATTTATTGATACAAAATAAAAATTAATTCCATTGCTAGACCAACGACTCCACTCCCCACTTACGAACTTACATTGTCCTCAATGTAAAGTGAGTGTAAATAAGTTGTTGGGAAAGCAATGGTGCACTAAAACAAGTCAAAACAAATACTCGGATGATATTAAAGGGTGGGTGGGTGGGTTAAAGTTATGACCTCCTCAATTCCATAGTATTTGAACTAATACATGTCACACGTTATTTGAAATTTAAAACAGACTAGATCATGAAATGTAACGTATGGCAAAGTATTAACTCTGAGTCTTTTATACCCAGATCCTCAAGGGTTATTTCAAATCGTTCTATCAACCTTAGTCTAAGAAATGATGCATTTGAATTTTCTCTTTTTTCTCCATCGGGATTTTCGGATAACCACCTAATCATTCCCTTTTTTAATGACATTCAAACATTCATCCTAAGACTTGGTGAAACAAAATGAAAATCAATCCGAAGTATTCACAAAGTATCATCCAAAGTATGAGTAATTATTATATTTAACATTTTTACGGGCTGCCTCCCGGTAGCGCTTTTGGTTAACGTCGTTTGCTCGACAAACATAAACAACCAAAATGATGATGATTAACTAATATACTAAAATAAAATATGATACTTCTAACATTTACTCACAAAAGCATGTAATAATTAATTTCGTGAACCAACTAAAAAAATGCTTAAGGAGTAAATAGGAAGGATAGTACCCGTTTTATAGTCTATAGCTAGACTTTCTGCTCCGGTTTTCTAATGCACTGGTGGTGGGTCATCCTCACACACCACATCCTCCTTCAATACCGGTCTCCAACATAGAGCAGACAATTTCCACCAATCCAAACGATTCTTGACCTTTTCCTTTGATTTTCGAGCCTTCGGTTTGTGAGCTTTCACATTATTGCTGAAGTCATCTTCTTCAATTACCTGCGTGTTAATACGATCCACAGCAAAAGGACACAAAGGGTCCACACAAGAACAAGATTCTAGTGTAGTGCATGGATATTTCAATGAATTGTAAATGTTAAAGACAACGCGCTCATTATTCATTCCCAAACTAAGCTCTCCCTTACAAACATCGATGAAAGGGATATTAATAGTTAAGTGCGAAAAGTGTCAAGAAAGCGTGCATACTTCTTATCAAACTTCATCTCTTTGATTTCCTTTTTCGAGGAATAGGGAAGTAATTCAAGATCAATTAAAGCAGAGTTAGAATGTATACCTCCCTTACCCTTATCGTTAGACGAAGATGGTAAAGCTTCCTTGAATGTTTGTGCATGTGGAGGACACTGTGTGTCATCATTCAGTACCTTCTTCTTCAAAATATGCACTGGATATAGTGTTGCCCTATCAGATTGAACCGAGGTGAATTTGGGTTGAGCCGGATAAGGTTCGGTTTGAATTGGCCCTTTCAAACTTGATTCCTTTTTAACCTGCTCATTGAACAAGGTCCTACCCATTCTTGGATTTTTCAATATTTTAGGAACCTTGACCCATTCCTCATCCTTACTCTCAGCGGCCATTTTCTTATTTTGATTTGAAGATGATCCTTGGTCAAGATTTCCCCGACTAGTATGACCTCGTTTACTTTCGACTCTTAACCGCCTTTCGTAAGTGTTTATGTCAGGCTTATAAGGAGTGAGTGGGGCCTTACCACTTCTGGTCATCAACTATCTAAAATAGAAAATGCTCGAATTTTGTAGAAGAAGAAAATTGGTAACTAAAAGAAGGTAGGTACCAACGGAAAATAAAAAAAGAAATGTGATAAGAAGAGTGTTGACTTACCGGCAGTGTACCGGGTCAAATTGTAGTGCTAGTCTGGTGAGTCAGGTCGTATCCTCGGGGAAATGAAGGCATAATTCAAAGTGTGGTTAAACACCAAGAAGCTATTATTAACTCGATCTAAGTCGCAGTTTTATCAGTTTTATCGGGTTAGATCGTTAGATTAGTTAGATGTTAGTAAAACAGTAAATATAATATATAAATATAAAAATAGATAATATATATATTTTTGAGATCTAGCCAAGAATACGTTCCTGAATTATGATCTCTTTTTAGTAGAAATTGAATGAGACTGATCTTTTCCTTGATGCAAGGAGGTCAATTATATATGAACCGGTGTACTCCTAAGCTAGACAGCTCCTCCTCACACGAGCGTATGAAATTGTCATATGTCAAATTGTCATTAGTTTAATCTCCACAACTGCCCCATGCTAATCTCGGTTAGTCTAAACAGGTACCGAGTACAAACCTACCCCGGATAAAAGAGGTTATTCCGTTTGTCGGACTGCCGATGTTATTCAAAAGGCTCCGGTTGTCAGGCGGATCGATTTAACTTTCCGGTGTTAGTTTCAATTAAACCGTTGATTTTAACATTATTACGATCTTGAGCACAAATTTAATAAGATTCATCTTTCCCAAGACAAATCTGCCCCCGGGTAGGAAATAGGATTCCGTTGTCACGTTTTCACTCGGCCATTTTTACCCTCCGGTTTTTCTACCTTTTTTCTCATATCCTAACTTCACCGTTTAGTTCGTCGTTAGATTACGATTCTGTTTATATTGATTAGCTATGTCAATATTAATGTTTCATTAAGCTCGGTAGAAAAAGATTCATTATAATTGGTTTTAATCATTATTACCAGAGTCGATCATCCATTTTACCAAAAAGATTAACTAATTCAGATTCATATCTTGGCTAGATATTACTACTACCAATATATATGTATATAAATAGATAGAAATAATAAACATAATAACATTAGAAAATTACCGATTACAACTGCTGAATTGGAGCCTAATCCTCGTGAAATTAACAACGGCTTCCGAGACAACAATCCTCGATAATAAATACAAGCATTACAACGATACTACTCTATTTATTTATACACATATGCATACATATATACATACATCGATATATATATATATGGGCCCAAAACATAAAAGAAATAAAAAGAAAGAGGTAGAGGGAAATATATATATAGAGATTTATATATATTTTTTGGGGCATCTTGAACAAATGGACTGAGGGGAGTATTTATAGGGGTAGTGCACCGGCGCGGGCCGGTCTTTTCCCGGCTCGGGCCGGTGCTACAGTGCAGATTCTCTCCTTGTCATACCCACGTGCTGTAATGATGATTATTCCGGCTCGGGCCGGTCTTTTTCGGTTCGGGCCGGACTTTGAAAAATATCCTTCTTCGGTTTTCTACTGTTTCGATATTAATTCTTCAGTTTTTCATCACACGTACCCTGAAACAGTCAAAAACACGAGCCACAGTAATTCTGACCACAAAATCATAAGTTTTATTAAATTTATAACGATAATATCTATTTATAACGATTTAGGTTTTTATGAGTTTTTAGTATATTTTTATGAAATTATACGATATTTTATATAATAATTACTACTTATACATTTTGATAAAACTTAGTAATTATGACTTAAATTGGTACAATAATGCTCAAAGTGGTATCAATATTGGGGTAAAATGTCGTAACAATGATCATTAATTTGTCTCTCATCAGGCGCCAAAAACTTGATGACGTAGATGAAGTAATAAAATACTTGACCACCATAAACCAATACTAGCAAGAGGACTAGGCCCATCGTAGTATAGCTATAGTGAATCAAGGTCGATCCCACAGGGAACCAATTGTGGATCATCTTATATACAAACAATTAATTAAACATGTCAAGGACATAGAGGCGGTCTACGACCAACATAAGACAAGAAAGGTAAAGATACGACTCGACACAACGTAATTAACCTCCCCGATTATAGTGTTTATCGTTTGGACCTAGATAATTTATATAATAAACTGAACTTATTAACTGTCAATACGTTTGTATCTATCTTAGATTGGCTACGGGAGTCATCCTCTTTAACTTGACTTAGCACCGGTTAGGTTGCTAGATCACTGTGCCACATTACGTGACTTCACCTTTTGGGTATCCATCTCATATAATTTGCACGCTTACGACACTAAGGATGCCGATATTAATCGTACACCTCGTCTAGGCAACATTCCTATGGTTAGGCGTACTTATACTTCATAAACGATTACTCAAGCTCTCGTCCATCTAGCAATTACCAAATCAGGTGCATGCAATTCCCAAATATAAACCTACCTATATATTGCTGAATGTCCGTGAAGAGCAATTCATAAGCCTACCTAAGAAATTTATATTGGTATTTCCTTTTTACACGTTTTAATTAAACTAAGCGAGTAACGTAGCCATAGCCATACCTACTGAGATAATAAATTCTATTAAGTTAACCTAACCATAAAGACGTGGCAGAAATAATCGATGAAACAAGGCTCGTCGACCGAATGACACCTTTCGGTCACCCGAACGATTTCAACCCAGAATACATCTTAGAATATATCTCTCAGCGTTTCATCATACAGAACAGATTAAACAGTAATTCGCACAGTATTCATATAAACTAAAATAGATACGCATTAATTAAATCAAGTAGATTCATGAATAAATACTATGTGTATGACGCAGGTTATGGGATCCTCATAGACAAGGAGTCACCACATCCCTAACGTCATAGCCTAGATCTACATCATCTAGCTATGATTAACTAATTCAAACGATAAAGCATAATTGGGAGGGATTAATTACTTAAAAGAAAGAAACAGAAAATAAAGGCTTACATATTGCAGCCCTTAAATTGCTGGAAACCCTCAAATTATTCTACATTGTATCAAAGTTATATTATGAATTGTAAGATTGAAGAAAGAATGAAGGGATAATTTACAATTTCTCGTAGCTGCTGCTTATATAGGAGTTTCTGCCGACTTATGAAGGATCTAGAAGGTAAATACGAAAAAATCCGATAAGTGACCGAGATGACACACTCGGTCGACCGAAGCTATAGGCTCGGTCGACCGAACCTATTTTTGGCACATTTTAAATATTTTCTTCGTCTGCCTTGCTCCCCACTGCACGCTTCGTGTTGATCTGATTAACCTTTCGTTTAATGCTCCGATTTTCTTTCTCTATTATCTTGAGACCATTGATTAATTAACATTAATCCTCCCGATTTGTTGTGATCTGCAAAATAAACATTTATAGCACAATAAATCGGCCTTTTAATAATAAAAACAGTTAAATACCCAATATCATATTAATAATCACTTAACATTAAATAATAAATATAAATGAGTGATTCAATATGAAATATACATTATTAATCTCGATTTAAGGTCAACGTTGATGACTTTTACGGGTATAATTTGATCGTCATCACTGCAACTACATTCTCTTTACCCGGATGGTATTGAATGTCCAAGTCGCAATCCTTTACGAACTCTAACCATCTCTTCTGTCTCATATTCATATTCTCTTGAGTGAAGAAATACTTCAAGCTTTTGTAGTTTGTAAAGATCCTAGCCTTAACTTCATACAAGTAGTGCTTCCAAATCTTTAAGGCAAACACTACCGTTGCAAACTCTAAGTTGTTAGTCCTAGAGAAGGGTGAAACTATAGTCAGGGGGTGAATGACTATAGTGGAATTTCAAAAACTTTTCTCAATATAAAAGCTCTTGGGCAGCGGATATGTCCCTTCTTAAAATGTTAATTCAAAGTGGGATATGCAATCACAGATATAATATGCAATAAAGTAAGTGCAGTAAAGTTAATTGCTGAAAGTAAATAGACACAAAGGTTTATAATGGTTCAGGGTGGTGTAATCCCTTAATCCACTCTTCTCTTGTGATGATTGGAGGAATTCACTATTGTTTTCACTGATACAATAGCAAGATTATACTTGGCTACACAAGCTTTACAATCTACAAAACTATCACTCCCTGGCTTCAAAAGCTTCAGTGACTCGGTCTTCAACACTGCTCATTGAGAACAAATCCTTCAGCAGCTATCACAAACACAACTCCTTCTCAGATGGCTCTGATTCAGTTGCTTGACTGTTGTGAATTTGATTCACAGATCGGTTGATCAATATCAGTGCTTGATGTGGAATTTTAGCTGTGATTGCTGAGTTGATCTCTAGATGTGTTCTTTAAGTTCAGATAGAAGGCTTTTCAAATTGACAAAGTTTCTGCTTGTTCTTATGTAATTAAATCATCGTTTTTCCTATCTGTTAATGCCTTCTATTTATAGCCTTGATAATCCATGATTTGAATTTTCGTCCGTTGGCTATTTAATGTGGGGAATAATCCTTGATTTAATTCATGATTCCCCCTTAGTCATACTCTCCTTGATTTGAGTGATCCGGATTTTTTCTTCAAACGTTTATCGAAAAATCCGTCCTTGATTGATTGTGCATTTAATGCTTGATCCTCTGGATCTTCCTTATTATCTCACGTTCTGATGAAGTGTAAATGATATACCTTACTCAGTTGTTCCTTTACTTGACTGCTGCTTGAATGGTTGAGTGTTTATGCTGACATAGTTGTTTAGTTCTTCCTTCACCGCTTTGTCTTTACTCAGCCGATAGTCGGTTCACTTTGCCGGTTCACCGCTTTCTTGATTTCTTTGAATGTACAAGATTGCTTGTACTTCACTGATCCTTGATTTGGGTGATATCGGTGTACACCATATTTAACAATGAATTTCATCACTTGAAATATCACTTAGACTTATCCAAGGTCATCACAGACTTCTCTGGTTATAAGTCGGACCATATGTCTTCATGCTTCTCTGTTGGTATTTGGTCGCTTTTACTCTGCCGGATTTTTATTTTACTTAGCCATTCTACCAATTAGTACAATACTTGTCCGACTCAACTTATACAATATGTCAGACTCTAAGAAAGACTTAAACAGAGATTTCTAACTTATTTCAGGCTTGCTATAACAGCTAGTATGGCCATCATCAAAACATAATAAAATGTTCCTAACATAAGTCATGTGTGGGATAGTTCTTTTCATGCACTTTTAACTGTCTGGATGCATAAGCAATTACTTTTCCTCTTTGCATCAACACACAACCTAAACCTTGTCCAGTAGCATCGGTATAGACATCATAGTTATCAAAGATCTCCGGAACTGCCAAAGCTGGGGTTGTGGTCAACTTTTTTTCAACGTTTGGAAAGCATCTTCACACTCACTAGTCCACTCGAACTTCACATTCTTTTGAGTGAGTCGGGTAAGTGAGGTAGCTATATTTGAGAAGTCTTGTACAAACTTCTTATAATAGCCAGCCAAACCAAGAAAACTTCTAACTTCCGAAACTGTAGTCGGTCCGGACCATTTCTCAACTGCTTATATCTTTGCTAAATCAACTTCAATGCCATCTCCGGAAATGACATGACCCAAGAAACCGACTTGATTCAACCAAAAGTCACACTTTGAGAACTTAGCATACAGTTGGTTTTCCTTCAAGGTATTCAACACTATCTTAGGTGTTATTCATGTTCTTTCTCGTTCTTTGAGTAAACTAGGATGTCATCTATGGACACTATCACAAATTTGTCCAAGTATGGCATGAAAACCCTCGGCATCAAATCCATAAATGTAGATGGAGAATTAGTGAGTCCAAAGGGCATAACTAGGAACTCATAATGTCCATATCTAGTACTGAAAGCCGTCTTCGGTATATCTGCTACCTTGATCTTCAATTGATGATAACCGGACCTAAGATCAACCTTAGAGAACACTCTGTTGCCTTGCAATCGATTAAACAAATCATCAATACTCGGTAAAAGATACTTATTCTTGATGATAAGGTTATTCAAAGCACGGTAGTCTATACACATTCTCATGCTACCATCTTTCTTCTTAACGAACAGAATTGGGGCTCCCCAAGGTGAGGGACTAGGCTGAATTATGTTCCTCTCGAGCATATCTTTAAGTTGAGCTTTCAGAAACTGGTGCCGCTCCGGGTACCAACTTGATCTCAAACTCTATCTCTCTATCCGACATGTTTCCCGGTAACTCTTCCGGAAACACTTCTGGGTACTCCTTTACTATAGGGGTTTCCTTTAAATTAGGCTTCATTTGTTCCACATCCTCTGCGTATAACAAGTAGCCTTTGCAACCCTTTTGACAAGATCTTATTGCCTTAACTGCTGATAGTATCGGATGATGCTTCTTACTAGGCTTGTAAACATTACCCTGATAAGTCTTAGACGATATTTTGGGTATCTTAAAAGTCACTCTCTTTTACCTAAAATCCAAGTGAACACAATTCTCGGATAGCCAATCTATCCCAAGAATTACATCGAAATCCGAAAAGTCCAGAACTGTGAAGTCACTTTTACATCGATATGATCCAACTCGAACATCCATTTGAGGTATCGTTCTAGTTACCTTAGTTACCTTTCCTAGGGGTGTAGTTATTTCCAAAGTGTTTCTTAAGCTTTCCGAAGGTAGATGCAACTTCTTAGCTATCTTTGACGACACAAACGTGTTAGACGCTCTCGTATCAAACAAGGCCGTAATCGCTAATTTGTCTAATATTATTGTACCCGAAATAACATTATCATCCGGTTCTGCATACTCTGCATCCACGGCGAAAACTCGAACAGGCCGACTCGGGCTGCCTTTCCCGCTTCCTTCATTTGAGTTACTCGTAGCACCATTAATGACTGAAGGATTGTCCTTGAAGGTCTCGGCTTCCAAGACCTTCTTCAACATTTCAGCCATGTTCCTTGGTGTACTTCCCAACCTTCCGCTTGGATCTCACGGGACAAACCATTCTTGAACAACTAAAACTGCACTATTCAACTTCTACTCGGTGCATTCCTCACCGGAAGGTACTTCCTTATGTTTACAATCCATGTAAACAATATTCTTGGATAGCCGACCTATACCAAGAATTACACCATGATTCTTAGGATTCAGAACTATAGGGCCATTTTCCTCTTCTTCTTTTTAAACGGTAAACTCCAACACGATCATCAACATCTTCTAGATGAACCACAACTACTAGACCTCTATCTTCAACCAAACCACTCGCTTCTTGTTGGGCCCTCGAACTTCCGATTCCAAACTTATCAACACAAGTATCTCTGAGGTTACCTACCATTCCGAAGGATCAAGAAGAATCGAACGGTTCTAAGTGGTCTAAAGAGATCTTATCTTAAGGAAGGAAGCCTAAAGGGCGCTTCGCTCTGATACCAACTGTAACTCCCCGTTCCCGGACACCGAGTCCTTATCTGGAAAAGAAGCGTTTGGCATGTATAATATAAAATAAATATCGAGTTAAGCAAAAGACTCGGGTATAAAAATTTTCCAAACAACCACGAATAGAAACTCAAGTCTAAAGATAGAAAATATAACATTTATTACATTGGAAAACCAAATGAATCGTAAGACGTACGAATACCTCCAAACGTATATTAAAAGGAAATTACATAGTTCCCAAGGAACAACAAGTCTAGTATATAATAATAAAAAAACATAAAGTAAATGTTTCAACGTCTGCGTACTCATACGTCGTCATCAAAGTCCTCCTCGAACTCTGGATCTACCTGTTCATCTTCTCTCCCTCAAACACATAGAAAAACAATGTATTTGAGGTAAGTACAAAGTACTCAATAAGAGGTAGAAACTACAAATTAACTAAGGTTTATAGCCAAGTTTTATAATTAACAAATTATCTTTCCGAGACCGGCTCAATCTAAGGTTCACTTTATGTCCATCAACATGTCATGACTATACGTTTCTAGCTTAACTTATCTTGGTTACGTCAGCACTCAAGGGCACTACGCGAGGTGTGTCCACCACGAGAGGGTACCAACCAACAGTGGCTTGTACTATTAGTCCCGGTATGCATACAAGTCCGGTGAAGCTCCTCTGTATGTAGGGTCTCGGACTTACGGGGTGGTGTTCCTCCATACGTAGGTCCAAAGACTTACAGAGTTATCCACCTATCCGGACGAGTCACATAGCTGATGTTTACATGTGCCTAACCAAAAGTCACATGACGTTTAAGCTTATTACTAGGCAATTATGTATCTATTATTCGTTGGCCACTTAAGTATTTTCAAATAAGCTCCCTCACACCTACTTCTATCTCTATCCTAGACCACTAGACACGGACAAGGCCTAGCAATTACACAGACATTGATGAACTCTAGTTCCTCAAAGCACAAGCCCTTTCATGCCCTTCCGACGGTCCCGAACTTCAACTCCCTTGAAGAGTACATCCAGTGACGGAACTAAACGCATCAGAATCTCAATCGAGGCTTGTTCATGCTTAGTTAATGTTATAAGATCAAATGACAACATTTAAGACTCAACCCATAGCTTAAATCAACTTATTCATCAAAAACATGGCCGGTGCGCCCACACTGGAATCCAGTGCGCTCATACTGACCCTCTGTATGTAAAAATCCGACTTCCTGCCTGTCCAGTGCGCCCGCACTGGATTTGGTGCGCCCGCGCTGGCTCTGGTATGCACGCACTGGCTCTGGTGCGCCCGTACTGGCCTCTGAATGTAAAAACGACTTTTCTGTTGTTCCAATGCGCCCGCACCAAGCGTGGTAAACTCCAAAAACTCGGTTTTCTTCCCCCAAACGATCCCTAATCGTTCCCAAACATGTTCAACGTCATAATACTCAGAAAATAGCAGAAAAACATAACTTTTATCTACCATAAAAACTATAGATCCTTAGGCAACACGAAGGTATGATTTCTAGCATAAAATCATATCAAACCTTAACATAAACCGTAATTAATTCGTAGGAAGATCCTCTTACTTGATAGCAAGCAATCCAATCTTCAAACTCTCAGAAAGACAACAAAACTTGAACCTTTCTTGCAGGAAACATATGTGATCAATTCCAAAACAGGTTAGATTCGATCACACGCTTCGATTGAAGCAAAACTACGAAAGCTATGAGTTTTGATTAGGGATGGCAATTTCGATCCAACCCGGTGGATATCCACCCGACCCTACCCGTTAGGGAAGGGTAGCGTATGGGTTTTATTTTTCAAACCCGCCGAGGGTAGGGTAGGGTATGGATATCTATTCTATACCCGTCATAATACCCACCCGACCCATCATATACTATATTGTTTATAATGTATTATGTATTAAAATTAATAGTCTGTATAGAAAAAAAATCGTCACGCTTATTTAAAAAGGAAAAAAAGAACAAGTCACATCGGCACTAACAAAAAGAAGCTAAATAAATATTAATTAAATTAATAATCATGCATCGATCATTGGTAGTATTCTACAAAGATTGGAAGTTATTGTTGTGACTTTTCTTCCGAATTAGCTAATTCTTATTGCATTTACCGGCAACCTTGTATTCCATCGTAGCAACAGAACTGTTAGAAAATTAGAATTGTTCTTATGTTTTTTGGTTGATTTCTTTAATTAATTCTTCAACTCTAATACATATTTGGTTTTATAGCTATGTTTTTTTAATACTTTTTTTCTTGTTAAGCTTTATGTGTTGTTACATTCGTGACAACTTCTACGTCTCTTACCTACCCGATTCATATCATATGTTTACTATTCTTGAAGATGAAAATAGTGATATACATGAAGTTTGATGGTTAAATATAGTGGTCTCTTCTTTTTTTTTTTTTTTTTTTTGCTAGAACGGATATATAATACATTGAATATAATAAGTGTTTGATTTAATGTTGGTTTTAAAAAAATTATGTTTTGATAGGATATTGATTTAATATTTTATTTTTGTGTGACTACTTATTATTATTAATATTAATATGCTTGAGTCATATATTTATTTCAATGGTAACCAACTTAGTTGGACAATTATTTTTACATTAAAATTTATCACTTGGAGTTGTCGATCGACCTATGTTATTTGTTTCGATTTACGTATTGGCTTTCTTTATTATATGGAGTTGTGATACTAAATTGAGAATAAAATTAGATATTCATGGATATCCACATACCCGTGGATATACGTATGGGTTTGAAGTTTTCTACCCGCATGGGTAATGGGTAGGGTATGTGTAAAGAAATTTTTTGATAGGTAGGGTTTGGATATAGTCAAACCCGTACCCACCCGTACCTATTGTCATCCCTAGTTTTGATCTCTAAAACTCATCCAAGAACACATCTAGGTCAAAATTACATACCTTAACAAAGCTCCAAACTTTTAGTATTGAAACGACGTGCTCTTCACGACGATTCCAACGCTCTACTAGAATCTGAAAACGGTTCAGATCCGCCTTAAAAACGGGAAGAAAAGCTCTCAGCCCATTTTCTCTGCCTCTCACATGCCTCTCATGAACGTAGGGGAAATTTCTGATTTCTTTTTTGTTATGGGAACTAATGAGATTTATTTTCCTTAAATAACCATTCTCAAAATAATAACCTATCTTCCTTTTCCTTAATTGCCCATTTACTTATAAAAATCAGATTTTCTTTTCCAAGAATATATATATATTTCGACATGAATATATATATATAAATACAAAATACTCAAATCCACGAAAGAAGTAAAGAATATAATATTTCGTTTTCACAAAATGACTCGTCTGTCATTTCCCGAAAATCGGAATATTACGGTCAATTCTTTTCAAAAGTAAATCTCAAAATACTTACATTAGAATACAATAAAAGGTAGGGATGTCAATTTTGATCCAACTCGGTGGATATCCACCATACCCTACCCGTTGGGGTAAGATATTTTTATGGATAGGGTAGGGTATGGATTTAATTTTTTAAAACCCGCTATGGGTAGGTTATGTTATGGATATCTATGTTTCACCCGACATATTACCCACCCGACCCACCATATGATATATTATTTACATCTATATATACATTTATTTATAAATATATACATATAAATAACAATTCACTATTCCATCTCAAAATCATGCAGAGAAGCAAACAATTCTCTTTTGATCATTTGTGACGATTGTGCTCATCATTGAAAAAAGTCAAACGATAGTAAATATACACTTTAATAGTTCAATAGCACATAAAAATGATGATGTTGATGTTCGGAGAAGTTTAATATTTTTTTTTGGAAGGATAATACTCTTGTTAGTTGTAAAAAGATTAAATAAATATTATTTAGCTTGAGTTAAATCACAATTTAAATGGTGATTTTTTTTCCGAAATCTCTTAAATTCCCTTTTCTTGAATTACAGAAAATATACGATATCAAATACTTGTTATTACAAGAAATAATTAGAGATTTATATTTTATGCCCGTGACTACTATGCCTTCTGAATCAACTTTAATAATAAAAAATAGACTGGACAAAAAAAACTCCAATATAAGTGTGTTGAAAGTAATTTCGAAGTGTATGTATTAAAAAAATAAATTAAAAAGTGACGTAAGAATCGTTTTTATGACGCCAATATAGTCCATTTCATTTTTGTGAATGAAATCAAATATCCATGAATATCCATAATTATGTGGATATCCAAATGGGTACGGTATGGATTTAAAATGACTACTCACACAGGTTGTGGGTAAGGTATGTGAACGAAAATTTTATAATAGGTAGTGTATGAATACTGCTAAACACGTACCACCTCTGCCCATTGTCATCACTAATAAAAGGTGGAATTATGGCCTTGAATACAGAAAGCTCTTGGATACATCCGCCATATGCGAAGTGCACACGTGTGGAATGATGTGGTCTATCTGTTTTTGAACTAGCTAGATTCAATCAGTGTGGTCTAAATTTATTTAAGTGTCGCTTCAATTCATGCGAAAACACCACACAAGAAGAATACAGCATAATCCAGAAAATGGGAAATGCTAAGAGCAACCCTAATGGGAGGGTTCTAGCCAAGATCTATAGAAAAAATGGCAAAGTAGAGAATGAAGTTAGATAAGTTGTAAAATAATAGTGTTAAAATAGAGAGGTTT
>CM044899.1:22361030-22609451 GCA_024500145.1 Gentiana dahurica var. dahurica
CTCCTGCTAAAAAATCAATGCACTTGAACTTCGTTACCGTAAAACATTTTCATACGAATGTTTATCGAGAACGAAGAGAGCATCACATAATGGTTCACTGAAACCGTAAATCCGAACGTTAATCAAGAACAAAGAGAGCATCACATAATAGTTCATTGAATATAATTACGCCACTGCGGTTAAAATTAGTAACATCCATTGATTCTTTTAAACTACCGTCACTACATCATCATTCACTATATTAACCATGTTCTCCGTTCATGTAAGCAGATCCATTTCAATGTATCCATTCAATGGCATTCCAAACAGAGAAACACATGGATGGTACATCGTCATTGACCAACATATGCAGTGACAATTATTTAAGACCAAAGCATGTGTCACTGCATCATTCGTCACTTCATCTCTAGTATTACTATTTACACGTCATTGTAGTTTTACCGATAGATGTCAATGTTCTTTTGTTAACTGAAAAAATATCACTATTCTTTTTTCTTTTTTTTTTTTGAGTGGACCCACTGTTCTTTTGTTAACCCCAAAAATTCATTAAAAAGGAATACTCCCATTTTCCAAAGCTAAGCGAAATTATACTACAACAACAATTCCAACCATCATGTTTCACATTACAAGTGGGTCGTAAAGCTAAAAAACTTAGTCAATGCAGGTTCATTGAGTAACATTGTACACTATAAGGAGATCGACCACCGTCATTACATCAGTCATTCTGATTTTATGTCATTTTTCGTACGACAGTCATACAAGGTTCTCATACTCCATCTACAATAAACCATAACTCGAATGTCACTGCATTCATTAAACAATCAAAGCATTTATCTCAAAAAAAAAAAAAAAAAAAAAAAAAAAAAAAAAAAAAAAAAACCTTATAAACTGTGACATACGACTAATGACAACGAAAATCGAAATATTATCCTTTCTCATTCGTCTCTTCATCTGTGAATCAATGTCAATGTCACCCATCTTGCTCTTCGGTCCTCTTCTTCGACACAGTAGGGATTTCCGGTTGCTACTCCGAAATCGACGGATGAATTGCCTGTAATTTTTTCAATTCCAGTTCAGGATAAATCCTACGCACTAATTCCACATATTTCGTTGTTTTAAATGAAGACGTAATCGAAAACAAACAACCATTTTTCACAGAAAGTTTAGGTTTCATTTATTTTAATTTTTTTAAGATTTGCCGTTTCTTTTAACAGATGATTTGATTACATTATCTGATTCCTTAAATTTTGTGAATATATATTGAAAATCTAATTCCTTAAATTTTGTGAATAGATAATTAGAAGGTAGAATTATAAGAGGGTAATTTGGTCAACCTAGTTTCATCTTGTCCTTCTATAAAATTAAAAAAAATACCTTGCCCGATTTTCCTATTATTTCACTGTTCTCGTCCGTTAGGACCCTTCCAAAAAAAAATATGGATTTTCCTATTATTTCGATAAGAATTCTGAATTTATATCTAATTTTTCTTTCTTATTATTCAGGGGAGGCGGAAGCGGTGAATTAAATACTATTTAGTTGAGGAAAAGCTGACACATTCTCCTAAGGAACAATAAAGAAAAAGCAAATTACTTGCGCATTTGCCTCCCTCCTACATTATTCCATTCTCTCTTGTTCTTCACAATCACATGAATGTCTGAATAAAAAGGCGAATTCTGCTGCCACTGCATTTCAGTGTTAGTGTATAATCCCTCTACTAATGTCCTTCCGGAAATCTGAGTTGAAGTTGATTATCATTCTTCATTCTGGATGAGGTAAGCAAGCAATCTCCTTCCAAAACTTCATATTGATGATGTCCTTTTTTTTTTTACCTTGAACCTCTTCCTCATTTTTAGCACTTTCTCCTCTCTTTGCTTCTAGATCTATCAAACCCTTTTGGGGTTTCTTCTAATTTTGCTTCTTTTACTCTTTCTCTCTCTCTCTTTTCTTTCTGAATTTCCACTTCACTTATTGAAACAGAGAGGTTTAGGCCTTGGTTTGTGCAATTTTGTGCTTCAGAATTTTGGGGGAAAAATGGTGGGTAGGTCTCAGATTTTTTCCAGGGATGGAGTTTTTAGGCCAGAAAATTTGGGGCCAAGTGCATTAGCAATGATTGGGAATCTATGTTTTACTTTATTTGTTATTGGGGTCTTGATTTTCACTATAATTGCTGCAACTTATCAACCTGAGGACCCTTTGTTCCATCCCTCTACAAAGATTACAACTTTTTTGACATCTACTTCAAATGCCACTTTTAAATCTGATGACACTGTACTCAAGACTGGGGAGGATTTCATGACTGCGAATCAGACGGCATTCGCGACATTTATTAACATGACTGATGTGGAGGAGGATGCAGTGTTAGAGGTCGTTACTCAGGAAGATAATAATGCTTGTGAGGGTAAACAGAACGAGCCGATTGATTGTACCGAACCTGAGGTGTTCCATTTGTTAATGAGGGCTGCAATCGAGAAGTTTAAGGATTTACATTTTTACCGGTTCGGGAAGCCCGTTCGTGGAAATAACGATAAAGCATGCCACATGGCATGGAGGTTTAGGCCTAAGGATGGAAAGACTGCTTCATTTTATAAAGATTATCGGAGCTTCCAGGTTTTTAGGTCGGAAAATTGCACCCTTAGTGTTACTAGGATAGGGGATTATCATTCAGGAGGAAATGCGCGTAAGAAAAGAAAGAACCAGAAGGGTTTCGAGAAATCCCCACCTAAAGTCCAGAAACAGACTATTGTTCTTCCTGAGGTTGGGGAAACTGTAAATGACACGCTTCCTGTGGTTGAATCTGAGGGCTCTTTTAGCCATGGAAAGTATCTGATTTATTCTGGAGGTGGAGATAGATGCAAGAGCATGAACCAGTATCTATGGAGTTTCATGTGCGCGTTAGGTGAAGCTCAATATCTGAATCGAACATTGGTAATGGACCTTAGTATCTGTTTATCCAAGATCTATACTTCGTCCGATCAAGACGAGGAAGGTAAAGACTTCAGATTTTACTTTGATTTTGAGCATTTAAAGGAGTCTGCATCGGTGCTTGATAAGGAACAGTTTTGGTCTGACTGGAAACAGTGGCACGGGAAAGATGGATTGAACCTCCATCTCGTGGAGGATAATACGAAAGTAACACCGATGAAATTGGTCGACGTGAAGGACACTTTAATCATGAGGAAATTTGGTTCAGTGGAGCCGAATAATTACTGGTACAGAGTGTGTGAGGGCGAGACTGAATCTGTTGTTCAACGTCCATGGCATCTAGTTTGGAAGTCTAGACGGCTGCTGGATATAGTATCTGCGATTGCATCAAGTTTAAACTGGGATTATGATTCGGTTCACATCGAGAGAGGAGAGAAAGCTCAAAATAAGGAGTTATGGCCAAATCTTGATACCGATACTTCACCGAATGCTCTTCTATCAACATTGCCAGATAAGATTGATGAAGGAAGAAACCTGTATATCGCAACAAACGAGCCGGACAAAAGCTTTTTTGACCCTTTAAAGGATAAGTACTCAACTCATTTTCTAGATGAATACAGCAATCTTTGGAACACGAGCAGCGAATGGTATCAAGATATGACGACACTTAACAATGGGATTCCTGTTGAATTCGATGGCTACATGAGGGTGTCTGTTGATACAGAAGTCTTTCTGAGGGGAAAGAAACAGATTGAGACTTTTAATGATCTGACTCAAGACTGTAAAGACGGTGTAAACACATGCACTGCTTCAAGTTAATCGGTTTTGGTACGAGATTCAGACGTTTCTTGTTGCTTTTATGATTTATATCTTTTATGAAAAACGCGGGCAATTCTTGTTTGTTGGTTATATTGATTGTGTAATTTTAGCTGAGTCTACAAATCATTTGTTGTTATCTACTGTTATTAAGGTTCTGTACTCATAAAACTACTCGACGACATTCTTCGGTATTTATTATCTTTTACATTCTGGCTACTGCACAACATATTTGGATGAATACCCTATGTGTTACTGATCATGAGTGTGTATTTGAGCTGGAACTTTTTTTTAAGGTAGTGTCGTTATGCCAGGTGGATGGACACGATGGAACTGTTTTTGCTCTCTTTCATATCTATGGAAAGATAACTATATCACAGTATTTACTGTTACAGTAAATACTGTTCCTTTTACTGTCTTTTTATTATTTACCTTGTGTAACTAATCCTAGGATATTTTCTACTCCTAGTGTATTAGCTTTGTTCTTTTGTTTAAAGGCTTTTATTATATTCTAATAATAGAGCCGTTGAACTAGCCGTTGGAACCATGCCTTATGGCTATGCCATGCCTTATGGCTGTGTTCTTCTATTTATAGTTGTAATAGAGTTCCAAATTTACTAAGCAATAAACATAACTTTATTTGCTATCTTCTCTCTATTCTATATGGTATCAGAGCTAGGTTCTCTCTTCTCTTCTTCTTCTTAAAATCCTCTTCCTCGTTCTATTTCAAAATTTGAAAAATGTCGGAAACTTTTTCTGGAACTCCAGCAAGTACTGCTACCTCTTCCAACCGCACAAGTGGACTCGGATTAGAGCATCCAAGCCTACAAATCACCTCTGCAAAGTTCAATGGGTCTAACTATAGACAATGGGCAGCAGCAGTGAAAATCTTTGTTACTGGAAGGGGCAAGATGGGATACTTGACTGGATCAAGGAAGATGCCAAGTGAAGAAGATGCTGATGCCTTCTTCACATGGGAGATAGAGAATGCCACTGTCATGTCATGGCTGATTAACTCTATGATTGATGATATAGGTAATAATCATTTGTTTGCCTCTACTGCCAAAGAAATCTAGGATTCTGTAGGACAATTTTACTCAAACAAGGGAAACTTTGCCCAGGCTTTTGGAGTAAAATCTACCATTAGAAATCAGAAACAAGGTTCTCTTGACGTCATTAAATATTTCAGTGCCTTGACCAAACTCTGGCAAGAATGTGATCAGTTGACTGCTGTCAAGTGGACATGCAGTACTGATACTCAAACCTTTCAAACTTTACTTGAAAAGGAAAGAGTCTTTGAATTTCTGGGAGGTCTTGATCCTTCCTTTGAAGCTGCCAGGGAAAGAGTCTTGTCCCAAATTCCTTTACCTAATACAATGGAGGCCTTTGCCTATATAAGAAATGAAGAAAGTAGAAAAGGAGTGATGGGAAGCCATCCTACTCCTCTGGGAGAACAGTCTGCCCTTGTTTCTCAAAGCTCTGAAAATGCCATGTTTGGCAAGAAAAAGACTGATCAAAGAACTCTGTTGGTGTGTGGTCATTGTAAGAAAAAGGGGCACACTAAAGAAAATTGTTGGCAGCTGCATGGAAACCTCCTAGAGCTCAACCTACAAAGAAACCCACTCAAGGGGCTTAACAGAGACATGCTTTTACTGCTGCATCTCAACCTTTTTCTAAGGAGCAGCTGGATATTCTAAACCAGCTTTTTGGAAGGAAGGAAGAGCTAATGCAGTCCCATCTATCTACTAGTGGAGTGGCTCATGAAGGTATTGTCCCTTGGATTGTGGATTCTGGTGCATCCAGCCACATGACAGGGGACTACACTCTTTTTTCTACTTATCACCCCTCTAATGGGCAGCACAAAGTTAAAATTGCTGATGGAACAATGTCTATTGTTGCCGGAAAAGGAAGGATTCAAATATCTAAGGATATATGGCTTGAATCTGTCCTCCATGTTCCAAACCTTACATGTAACCTGTTATCTATCAGCAAATTTACCACTGACACTAATAGCATTGCTAATTTCTACCCTACTCACTGTGAATTTCAGGAGCAGGGATCAAGGGTGAAGATTGGCAGTGCTGAACTTGATGATGGTCTCTATTATTTCACCCACCAACCTTCCAGTTCTGTGTATAAAGCTGTGGATACAGATAATGACATCCTTTTGTGGCACCAAAGACTAGGGCATCCAAATTTTGCTTATTTGAAGATGCTTTTTCCTGGTTTATTTTGTAATAAGGATCCTAAGCTTTTTAGATGTGAAGTGTGTGAACTTTCTAAACACACACGTTCTGTTTTCAAACCTAGGCCTTATTGGAGTTCTTCTCATTTTTCTTTAGTGCATAGTGATGTTTGGGGTCCTTCAAAGGTCCCAAATCTTAGTTGTAATAGATGGTTCTTAACTTTTATTGATGACCACACAAGGTTGTGTTGGGTGTTTTTGATGAAACAAAAATCGATGTGGCTTCTATTTTCAAAAATTTCGTGTCTATGGTAGAAAATCAATTTCAAACTTGTATAAAGATCCCAAGGTCTGACAATGGCACTGAATATCTAAACTCTCTGTTAACTCCTCTTTGTTCCGAGAAAGGTATTGTGCATCAAACTTCATGCACAAATACCCCCCAACAGAATGGAGTTGCAGAAAGGAAGAACAGACACTTGTTAGATGTTGCTAGGGCTATTTTATTTGAAATGAATCTTCCTAAATCCTATTGGGGAGATGCAGTCTTAACTGCTGCATTTCTGATCAACAAGATGCCTTCTAGGATTCTTAAGTTTAAAACTCCCTTAAATGTGTTCAAAGACCTATATCCTGGATCTCAGTTGGTATCTTCTATACCACTGAATTTTTTTGGATGTGTAGCCTTTGTTTATAATCTTTCCCCCACTAGGGGTAAACTGGATCCTAGAGCTATAAAAACCATTTTTATTGGTTATTCTTCAACAAAAAAGGGGTATAAATGTTTTGATCCTATAAAAAGGAAAGTCTACAATACTTTTGATGTTACCTTTTTTGAAGGCATTCCTTATCATCCTAAAGATTCTATGATCACTAGTGATTATGACTCTTTCTGGGAAGTGGATGGGGCACCTTCCCTGCTGTTCCAAAACCTGAGTTAGAGCCTATAATCACCAGGGGAGTTAGTCCTGAGACTAATAAGGAAATACCTGGAGAGCCTGTACAAAAGGATGTCATCATTTATACTAGGAAAGGAAGGGTGCAGTCTACCAAATCAAGTTCAGTATCTGTCTCACACACTGATCCTACTCCTGCACCTGTTGAAAGTGAAAGGACTAATGATGAAGACAGTCTTGATTATGATAATGAATCATCTGAGGAGATCCCCAATTCTCCCCAGGATGAAAGTGCTAATGATCACCAAATGCCTACCCCTATTGCTCTAAGAAAAGGGGTTAGGGAATGCACTAAACATCCCGTGGAGAGGTTTGTCTCCTATGCTACTCTAAAAGAACCTTACAAAACTTTCCTCACTAATTTGAATGATGTTGTCATCCCTAGAAACATCACTCAGGCTCTTGCAGATCCTAATTGGAGAGCTGTTGTTTATGATGAACTTAAAGCTCTCAGGAATAACAACACCTGGAAAAATGTCACTGTAACTAGAGGAACCAAAATGGTTGGATCAAAATGGGTGTTCTGTGTTAAATATAAATCTGATGGGACTATTGACTGGTTAAAGGCCAGACTTGTGGCTAGAGGTTTTACACAAACTCCTGGCATTGATTTCATAGAAACTTTTGCTCCTGTAGCAAAGTTAAATACTGTGAAGAATCTTCTGTCCCTAGCCTCTGTCAACAATTGGCCTCTTTACTAGATGGATGTGAGAAATGCATTCCTGAATGGTGACCCAAAGAAGAGGTGTTTATGCATCCTCCTCCTAGTTTTGAGCATGAATTTGGTAAACATCTGGCCTGCAAACTGTTAAAATCCTTATATGGATTAAAACAGTCACCAAGGGCCTGGTTTGCTAAGTTCTTCAAAGTTATCAAACATGGTGGTTACACTCATGCTCAATCTGATCACACTCTGTTTTACAAGCATTTGAAGGGAGGGGGAGTTGTAATCCTCCTGGTTTATGTAGATGATATAATCATCACTGGCAGTGATGATAGTGAAATTGAAAGTCTGAAAGAATATATCAAATCTCAGTTTGATATCAAGGACCTTGGCCAACTTAGATATTTCCTTGGTATGGAAATATCTAGGTCTAACCAGGGCATCCTTGTTAATCAAAGAAAATACACCCTAGATTTGCTGAGTGACTATGGCATGTTAGGGTGTAAACCCTCTTATACTCCTGTTGACAACTATGTTGTTCTTACCAATGCAGATGAGAATGATCTGGTTGACAAGGAAGGGTACCAAAGGTTGGTGGGAAGGCTGATCTACCTATCCCATACAAGGCCTGACATCTCCTTTGCTGTCAGTCAAATCAGCCAATTCATGCACAGGCTTGGAAAAATGCATCAGAAAGCTGCTTTCAGAGTTTTACAGTTCCTAAAAGAGAATCCTGGGAAGGGCATACTATTCAAGTCTGATTCTAAAATGATCATTGAAGGTTATGTTGATGTTGACTGGGCAGGTTCTAAAGTAGATATGAGATCTACTTCAGGAAGGTGCATCTTTATTGGGGATAACCTTGTTTCATGGAGAAGCAAGAAACAGGCTGTGGTTTCTAGAAGCAGTACAGAGTCAGAGTTTAAAGTTGTTGCTCTTGTTATCTGTGAGCTTCTTTGGATAAGAAGAGTACTAAGAGAGCTAAAACAAAACATCATTCAACCTATGAAGCTCTATAGTGACAGCAAATCTACCATTGACATTGCAAATAATCTCGTACAACATGACAGGACTAAGCACATTGAGATAGACAAACACTTTATTAGAGAGAAATTGGATGATGGAAGCATATGCCTAGGCTATGTTCCAACCAAGAAGCAGGTTGCTGATGTGTTTACCAAAGGGCTACCTAGAGCCTCATTTCAATTCTGTATCAGCAAACTTGGTCTCTTTGATGTCTTCCAACCAAGCTTGAGGGGGAGTATGGAAAGATAACTATATCACAGTATTTACTGTTACAGTAAATACTGTTCCTTTTACTGTCTTTTTATTATTTACCTTGTGTAACTAATCCTAGGATATTTTCTACTCCTAGTGTATTAGATTTGTTCTTTTGTTTAAAGGCTTTTATTATATTCTAATAATAGAGCCGTTGAACTAGCCATTGGAACCATGCCTTATGGCTGTGTTCTTCTATTTATAGTTGTAATAGAGTTTCAAGTTTACTAAGCAATAAACATAACTTTATTTGCCATCTTCTCTCTATTCTATATAATACCTTGTGTAACTAATCCTAGGATATTTTCTACTCCTAGTGTATTAGCTTTGTTCTTTTGTTTAAATGCTTTTATTATATTCTAATAATAGAGCCGTTGAACTAGCCGTTGGAACCATGCCTTAGGGCTGTGTTCTTCTATTTATAGTTGTAATAGAGTTTCAAGTTTACTAAGCAATAAAAATAACTTTATTTGCTATCTTCTCTCTATTCTATAATATCCATCTGATACAACCACTGTACCATAAAATTTCTCGACCGAGCTTAAAAGGTATGATGGCATTTGGCTTTCTGTTGATCTGATTTTCAGCCAAATATTTGCTGTTGTTTTTCTGTGCATGTTCTTGTTTAAGACTTTAATTACCCGTGCGGTCTTTTAAAAGTCGATTATATGGTCCATGATTGAATTTTTAAAAAGTCCATTTTCACGTTCGACTTTCTGAAAGTCGATTATCTGTATATAAGTCAAATGCTTGTTGTGTTATATAAGTTGAGTGTGATACATACATCTAACAACCCCTTTCTTTTCATTTAAGATTCCTCTCCTGCCAACGATATTATAAATGCAAATCATCCAATTAATTCTTTTACCTAACAATCATATGTAAGTCAACTTTTACAGTTGTTTTATTCATAAGGGAAATGGTATGTCATAGATTAAAGTGGTGAATTATTTATTGTGATGGGTTCCAACAATATGAATGGTGTTGATTGTGTTGTGTAGGATGTTCTGGTAAGATTAGTAGTGAATGTATCACTACTCTATTCATAATAATTATCCCTATTCTTTTTTAATATTATTATAAGATTATTATTGGAATTAGTGTGTGAAATAAGCATTAGGAAGAAATGAATAGAATGATTTTGATCGTATGTAATGTACAATATAACTTTGATAAATGAATGTTTTCAGGATCAGAAAAAAAATATTCGTTTAGCGAGGTTATTCATTTATCGAACATTATTTTAAACTCATTTGCCCAAGTCAGGATCAGAGAAAATTATTCATTTGACGAGGTTATTCATTTATCGAGATTATGACGTATAATGTAATAAAATGGAATGACACTACTATTACTCTATTTCTACGTAAAGCCCATTCCTCTTTTACGTCACGTTTACAAATCCGAGTAAAGCCCATTCCTCCTTCGCGTCACGCCCTTGTTTTTATTAATATCCAAGTAAAACACAAATGATATACAATATCATCTTTAAATGTTTATACACTATTTTTGCTTCACTCTTTGCCATTAATATCCCTCAAGAACAAAGAATATGTAACTCACTAGTTTGGCTCTTATGGTAAAATATGGTCTGATGATGCCCCTTACAAGTTAAGGGTCTGATTTTTTAAGACGGAGACTCCTATAGACACCTACTTGACTTCATCAGTACCATACAGTATCATTGCAGAAAGAACTGTGTGAAAAAAAAAAAAAAAAAAACCATTGATACAGAAAAGGCCAACAGCTAAAATGGGTAAAACCTACAAAAAAAGCATTGCCCTTGTCCAGATTCTAACAAAATTTGCCAAGAAATGCAAAACTTGTCCATTATTGCAAATTTAAGATTGACAAAACATCAAGAAAAATCTAAAAGCTTTGCAGCAAAAACTCGATGCGAAAAAGAAAAAAAAACCAGGTAACACAGAACCAGTCTTTGATATAGTAAAAAAAATGTACAACGACGATCCAAATGTTGGCCTCAAAGGGCCCGTCACCATAAAGGACGCGATACAAACTAGCTAAATCACCGCACATTACTATAAACTCGTATCGACTCAGCTATGCTATACAACCACAACCACAACCACAACCACAACAACAACAACAACCAGAAATCTCAATTTTCTCTTCTTGCCATATTTTGGTTCATCACTTCACTTCACATTGGACAAGTGTTTTCATCAGCTTCTTGAGGCAACATGTAGTTTCTACAAAGAGGGCAAGTAAAGTTCCAATATTTCAACCATTTCTCTACACAACCTTTGTGAAACAAATGCCCACAAGACAACCGGTTTATCTCTGCATCGCCTTCAAACTCCGTCAAACAGACCGCACACTCTTGTACAGAATGCCCCCGTGGCTGTTATACATCGAGTCGTAACGAACCGCTGGTGTTCTGCTACGGAATTCTTCCACGTAGGATTCTGAAGGGCTTCCACGGCATTCAATCGACGAGTCTAAAGAAGGGTCGCGTGAATAATCTTCCCACGAAGTAACGTGGATGCCAACAACATGAAGTATCGAACGAACGAGTTCCTTCATGATGGATATCGAAATAGCGGTGTTTACTAATAGCACACACAGGACTCCTCCATCAGCTGGGGTTGAGTAAGGTGAAAGACCCATGGGTTAATAAGCAGTCTGGTATACAACAACAATAATCCAAATCACAAGAGTAAGCACACAGAAAACAGGAAAATTAACAGCATAAACCAGATCAATCTCAATTAGTAATATATTCATAATTACTTAATGAATAGGATGTGTTTTTTTTATTGCATAAACTTACCTTGCAAACTAAAGCCAACTTCTAAAAGAAACACTCCGATCAGTAGATTTCTCCTCTTTCAGCAAGCAGATCTGCAAAAGAATGAATCAAACAAACCATTAGGCCGATTTTTTTCCTAATAAAAAAAACAGCATAAAACATACAGATCTATGAAAACCATGGTAAAAGAAGGCTTCTTTTTGGTACAAAACTAATTGAATCTCTAAAGCACAAAATTCTTGGATGTCATCCAAGAATTTATGAAAGATGCATTGCACAGCTCAGCATGGACTATAATAATACATGAATTTAAACACGAGAAAACAATTTTCCTATGCTAAATAATTTTCTTATATTTATTTTCATTATAAATAACTGCAACCGCCAAAACAAAAATAAGGGGATAAAGGAGGAAATAAATCTGTAGGGAATATCTTTAATCCCAGGAAGAAAAAAATCACTTCACATTGAACTTGCACCAACACAATCAAATCTTTACACCGCTAGGAGACAAGAAAAAAGAGGAAAAAGGAAAGATTTTACTTCAGAAAATTAGGCATTTAAAGAGCCGTATAAAGCCATCAACAATTTTCCAGCAGACACCAAGCCCAATCAGATGAATTAAAAAGATCCCACTTAAAAAAGTTGCCCAAAATAACAATTATTAAAAGATAAAAAGAAAAAACTAACAATAATAAATAGCTAGGGCTGGTAACCTTCTAAAATTAACTAGCTTCACAGATGAAGAGGATAACACAAACACAGATTAATTGAAATCTAAAGATCTGGGGGTGCAAATATGAGGGAAATAAGAAAGGATTCTACACTTTTACGACAAGTATTGAAAGAAGATTCATGAAGAAAGAAAAGAATAGAAGAGAAAAGACTTACAAAATGAGCAGAAAAGAAAGGAAAGTCTTATGGGTTTTGGTTGGAAAGAAAGAAAGAAAAGAAAATACAGTTGTAAATGGGGTGGAGGGAGGGTCACTTACTTAAATATTGGGAAGAAAAACACAAGTTGGAGGAAGAAAGACGAAAAATAGCGCATCAGATCCAAAGGTATAAAGATTGGGACTGTGTTGTTGATATTTGATAATACAGCCAAGCAACAGGACACTCTTTCTTGATAATACACCCATTTATTACCGCGTTTTCATCATTATTATATTCTTCTTCTTTTTTTTTTTTTCTTCTTTAATTATATATAATATTTCATTCATTTATACCATCTCTATTTTTATAGTAATATACTAGTTATAATTTAACCAAGTTACTCTTAATGTATCCACCCTCAATTTATCCAGACCTCATTTTTAGAAATTTTTGAATTTGCAGAAATCGAAATTTTTTTCAAACTTTTGATAAACAGATTTTTTTAATGTATAAATTCAACTTTAATGGATTCGAAGTTGGTTATGGTGTATTTTATCAGTACATGTAACCAAGAATTTAACATTTTCTGCAGTAACCTAGTTCTAGAAAGAAAAAAAAAACTCAATTAGTGTGACTTATAAAAAAAAAAACAATAAAAAGAAAGTCATCAAGCTCTTCCCTAATAGAGGATCCAAAACCTTCTTCCCTCTCGCCAACAACCCTTCTTTCCCCACCCCTTGTTTGGGGTTTTTTTTTTTTTTGGGTTTCTCCAACCTCTCTTCTTGAGCACACAAACTCAATGTTTTGTTGTAATTAGTCTAAATATATTTACTGTAAATTGTGGGCAAAAAAAAGAAGAGAATTCTGCATGAACATATATATAAGATTCATATACTTTTCATTCTAATTAGTAATTTCTTGTTTTTGTAAAGAAAAGAAAAGTGGGATCAAATCAATTAGTGAATTTAGTGTTATTGGCTACTTGCTTTTGCGACAATTGTCACGAGGAATATAATCACTGCTGCTGCCAAATTAATTGGTTTCATTATTTCTATTGAAAAAGACAAACAGAAAACTGCTATATATTCACTACGTGCGTGTTTTTCTTCCTTCAAAACCAAATGGTGAAAAGGAAAAATGTATTTTCCAAAAGTAAAGGGGTCCTCTACTCTCATTATTCTCTTCTCTTCATAAGAATCAGAGTCCAAATGTTCGACAAATTAAATGGCCATTCTTAAAGGGAAAAGGTCTCGCAGGCAGCTGAAGTATGGGTCACGACTCACGAGAGGCTCCATTTCTTAAGGAACAAGTGCATTTGTATGAGTAATCATTAATACTATTCGAAATATGTAGTGTGGAATTTGTTGAATCGAAGCAAGAAAACAAAGAAAATTGACAGAATGGCGTAAAACACCATTAATGTGTGGAAAAGAAGCAATAATGACGGAAAAAACTGGAAAAACGTTTTACAGCACCATTTTCACTCAATTTGCTAATGATACAACTGATGATTAGTTCAGCTCTCTATTCTAGTATTTGAGCTCTACATCATAATTATGCTAAATAACTGCTTGTGACCACCAAAAGTAACTATCAACCAACTTTTGAGGAAGGTGTTTGATCAATTGCCCCAATGAACACTTGAACTTGTTTAACACATAAAATGGCTGTGTGTTAACTCCAATACCTCCACCCCCCTCCCCTCCCTTCTCTCAAGCTGCATGTAGGATGAAGCTTGCACTTGAACTTGTTTAACACATAAAATGGCTATGTTTTAACTGACTTGAATATGGGGAAGGCCTCTATCTTCTGTAACCAGGTAGTTGAAAATAGAAGCATTCAATGGCTTAGTTAGGATGTCTGCTAGCTGATTTCTATTCCTAACAGGCATTAGCCTTAGAAATCATGCTTGTACTTTTGCCCTTGTGATGTGACAATCAAGTTCAATGTGTTTTGTTCTTTCATGAAAGATTGGATTTTTTGCTATATGGATGGTACTTACATTATCACAAAACAGTAGGATGGGTAGAGGACCTGGAATCTGCAAGTCCTTCATGATATATACCAGCCATTGGAGTTCACAAGTAGCATCGGCCATGACTTTATATTCTGCCTCAGATGAGCTTTTGGCAATGGTACTTTCTTCTTTGATTTCCAAGACACTGGTGCTGTTCCGGAAACATAATGTAGCCTAAAATTGACTTTCTGGACTCCTCACATCATGCCCAATCAGAATCTATATATCCTTTTAGTACTAATTCATTACCTGCTTCAAATAGAATATATTGACCAGGGTTATTCCTCAAGTATCTTAGGTGTCTATGGCAGCCTGCATATGATTAACAGTAGGATGAGATAAGAATTGACTTAGTTGTTGAATTGTGTATGCTATGTCTTGCCTTGTAAAAGATACGTATATCAGTCTACCAACTAATGTTCTGTATAATGTGTTATTTGCAAGTAATTCTAAGTCTCATATGTCAGCTTTTGCTTAGAATGCATAGGAGTTCTTACTGGTTTTGCTTCCAAGAAACTATATTCTTCTAATAGGTTTAATGTGTACTTTCTTTGGTTTATGTATATGCCTTTGTCAGATCTAGCAACTTCAATGCCTAGGAATTATCTTAGATCACCAATATCTTTGATTTTAAACCTCTTATGTAGTACTTTCTTGACCACATTTATGGGATCCATGGAGGAACTAGTAGCTATTATATCATCACCATAAACTAGTATAGCTATGAAGCTGTCACATGTACCCCTAGTAAACAAACTGTGATCATGTGGTGACTGATTGAATCCAATCTCTATTAAAGCAGAAGTAAGTTTTGAATTCATTGTCTACTAGCCTGTTTAAGGCCATATAAAGACTTTGTTAACCTGCACACTTGATTATGCTTCTCTGTTTTGAAACCTAATGGTAGGTCCATATACACCACTCCATCCAATTCCTCATGTAGAAAAGCATTGTTGACATCCATTTGGTATATATGCCACTTTTTGGATGCTACAAGAGCTAGGACAATTCTGATGGTAGTAACTTTTGCCACGGGTGAAAAGATTTCTTGATAATCAATCTCATAGGCTTGTGTGTAGCCTTTAGCCACTAGTCTGGCTTTGTACCTCCCTATTGAACCATAAGCATGTTACTTCACCTTATACACCCATTTGCAACCTATGGTAGACTTTCTTGGTGGTAAGGTTACAATTTCCCATGTTTTTGTTGCTTGCAATGCATTTAACTCATTTTGCATGGCTACCTTCCGGCAATCATGTTTAGTTGTTTGATTGTAAGTCTTAGGTACTTGAATGTGATCTGCTAAACTTCTTATAGTTTTTTGCAAGACTATCATAGCTCACCACATTATTGATATAATGTGGTGATTTTCTAGTATGAAGCACATACTCTTTAAGATAAGTAGGTGCACTTCTTTGTCTATTGGATCTCTTTGTATCTGGCAGTACTGGTTGATCAGGAACAGCTGACACTAATGGATCTATTTGAGGATCCACTAGATTATCAGGATCATTGACTGGAGGAATGTGTAGAAAGTCTTATGATGCAACTGCATATGCGATTGGCAGAGGTACATTTGCCCTATTTATATTTGTAGAATGTATATGTAAAGGAAACACTTTTTTCACAAAACTGAACATCCCTAGACACAAAAACGTCCCTAGTTTTTTTATCCAGCAGGATGTGACCTTTAGTGAAAAAAAGAACCAAAAACCCTAAGTTCGTTATAATAAAATTGCCTATCATACAAGAGGTAATAAGGGGTTTTGTTATGAATTACTGGAGAAGGAGTATGATTAATCAAATAGACTGCATGTAATACACAATACCCCTAATATTTAACAGGAAGTTTGGACTAAAATTTTAGAGCCCTAGCCACATTTAATATGTGTTTGTGGAAATATTACATATCAAATAGTATGTAATATTTATTTATTTCGTGTATACATTATTTGTACACTTTATTTATGAAAGGACATATTAATTGTGGTACATATAAACAATTAATATGTCAAACTCTAGTTACTTTATGTCATAGACATACTTTTACTTTTTACACATGCATGCTTGCCGCCCATATCTAGTGGCCGCCCAAGCTAGCTAGTATCTCCCATCAATTGTAACTATTTATACTTTTCTCATTTGATGAATAAACCAAGTTGAAGTTTACTCAAGTATTATTTACTTTCTCAAACTCTCTTCAAGGTAGCAGAGCCTTAAACTCCTGAATCCGCTGCAAATTCTCAGTACCCTGCTGAATCAAGAATGTCTTCATTATCTGAAGCTTCCTCACCCTCAGTTGAGTCCCAGCTGCCTCAGCAGACTGGGGTCACTGAAAACCATTCTTGTACAAATCACAGACTTGATGGCAACAACTACCTGTTGTGGTCAAGATCTATGAAAATATATATCTCAGGCCAGAGCAAGATGGGATACTTGTCTGGTTCCAAACCTGAACCTGCTGAAACTGACCCCAAGTTTGAAGCATGGGATACAGAAAATAACCAAGTCATGACCATCCTCACGAGGTCAATGACAAAAGAGATCAGTGAGAACTTCATGATGTATGATACTGCAAAGGAAATCTGGGACAATGCCAGAGACCTTTACTCAAAAAAGGACAATACTTCTGAGGTCTATGATCTTGAAGCTCAGATTCAAAATTTGCAAACAAGGAGATATGTCTGTAACTCAATACTTCAACCAACTATCTAGGGCATGGCAACACCTAGACATGTTGGAAACTCACCCATGGAATGATGTTAAGGATGCTGCCCTCTATAAGGACATTATTGAGAAAAAGAGAGTATTCAAGTTTCTTACTGGACTGAATCCTACTCTTGATGATGTTAGAGGAAGAATCCTTGCCACAAAACCTCTCCCAAATCTCAAATCCATGTTTGATGAGGTCAAACATGAGGAAAGCAGGAGAAAAGTGATGCTGCTGAACTCCCCTACTGACAACCCTACTGAGAGTGCTACCCTACTGACGGTCAGGAAGCCTACTGAGGTCACTGAGACATCTAGGAAGCCTACTGATAGAACTGGAAAGTTGTTCTGTGAGCACTGCAAACGCACAAATCACACCAAGGACACTTGCTGGAAGCTACATGGCAAAACCTAACTCCTCCAAGCCTAACAGGGAAAGTCAGGGCAGGTATGTCAATGGAGAGGAGAATGATAACAAGTTGAATGCTCAGTTTGCTGCATTCAAAGCTTTCCTCACTCAACAAAAAGAAGGGAGTCCCTCTACTGACATGGCTGCTCAGGCTAGTGCAGGTAAATTCTACTCCTCTATTAGTAATGAAACATGGATTGTTAATTTTGGGGCCTCCTCCCATATGACTGGCAATAAAAACCTCATAACTCACTTTATGCCATGTCATCAAATTCACAATGTTAAGACTACTGATGGATCTATCTCGTGTGCAAAAGGCTTTGGAAATGTTAAACTCACTAATAAGATATGCCTAAAGGATGTCCTATTTGTTCCAAAATTAGACTGCAATCTCATATCTGTCAGTAGACTTGCAAAAGATTTGAATTGGACTGTTGTTTTTAATAAGAATCAGTGCACTTTCCAGGACCCTTCTTCACAGGAAGTGATTGGGAGGGCTAAACCCTGCTTAGGTTTGTATGTGGTCAACCCTACTGAAGATGACGGTTATGACTTTTGTTCTGAACTATCACACCGATCCGACCTTGTTGATGACGGTTATGACTTTTACGTGATACATTGGGTTATTCGTAATTTCAAGGAGTAGCTACATCTCCCTAAGTTGTTGATATCCAATGCACGCGAGAAGTTTCTGCGTTAAGTATTTGATTTTATCTTTAGCCGATAGGTCGCATTGCATCTGTTATACCTTACCAAGTTTCTCTTTTATACTGGACTGAATACATAGTGAGCCAGTCCACCTCGTGTTTTCCCACATGTGGTTATGCTTTTTGATCTTTTTCTTATCCACCCGGTTTTTAGATGAAGACTACCATCTTTAGTTGCTTGTTTATTTTTCTTTCTATTTAGTATTTTTCTTGTCTTTGGTTGTATAAAATAAAGTGGCTTAAAATGTTTTTCGGTATTCATACCTAATTGCTGCCACATTATTTTATAACTTCCATAGACATGGTATTTGACGATTTCGTGGAGTTTGTCTGCTTATACAGGGTTTCACTTGATTCTCCACAACGTGCTGACATTTACTCCGATATTGTTCCTTTACTTGAGAGCCGTTTCCAGAGCTATGTCTTTTTCTTAAATTCTCATTTATTTTTGTCATTGAGGACAATGCCATGTTTAAGTGGGGGGTAGGAGACTTAGCTATGTTATGTTATGATTGAAATTTGAATGAAACGGTAGAAAAATTGAAAATTTGAATACATACCATATTATTTATCTCGTACCCTTAGAATTGTGAGTTCCTAGCTAAGAATTGATAGGAAAGGAACCAAGTTTCCTGAGTACGTGATCATTTTGTACTTATGTTAAGTTAATTTAAGGATATTCATGCCCGTTGTTGCAAGTAGTTATTTATTATTCAATTACTCAATGAATGAATCGAATACCGCACGAATTATAATAACTGACGAAAATATTGTGTACATTGCGTAGATGATTGGTTATGTAAACTTAGTGTGAATATCTATCTGTTGAGGTATTCTTATATTCTAGCCATTTAAGCAGAGTAATAAGCTTGAGACGTACCTGTGTTTTAGCAAAATGTTAGACACTGGGCTTGTAGTGACATTACCAAAGTAGCCCCGCGCTTGTGGTAATATTCGATGCTATACATGATCTAAGATAGGGGGATACTCTAAAAATTTTTCTTCCTTGAGATTGATAGTATTTGAAAAATATGAAGAATTGAAGAAATTCAACTTTTAAGAGGCTTTGAGTAGTACTCGGTCTCCAAGTCCAAAATCCCTATAGATAGGCTCTTGCTTATTGCTCTAGTGCTCTAACCATTGCGAGGCATAAGAAGTATGAATGCTGAGGTTGGTAGGTTGAGATTGCGAAGTTAGCATAAACTCTAATCTTGCCACGAATATATAAAACTAAATGCACATGCACACATCACTTCGATTCATAGTAAGTAGTGAATAATGGATATCTTGTGAGCATGACTAGTATGAGTTGACTTGAGTTTCTTGTGTAAGTATGATTTGACCATAGAAAATGTTGTCTTGGGGAATGACTTATTGATGCTTTGTTCGGGACGATCAAAGTCTAAGTGGGGGGTAGTTGATGACGGTCAAATTATACCCGTAAAAGTCATCAACGTTGACCTTAAATCGAGATTAATAATGGATATTCATACTAAATCACTCGTTTATATTTATTATTTAATGTTAAGTGATTATTAATATGATATTTGGTATTTAGCTGTTTTTATTATTAAAAGACCGATTTATTGTGCGATAAATGCTGATTTTGCAGATCACGACAAATCGAGAGGATAAATGTCATTCAATCAGTAAATCTCAAGATAATAAGGAAGAAAATCGGAGCATTAATCAAGAGATAAATTAGAGAAATCAGATCAACACGAAAGCGTGCAGTGGGGAACAAGATAGACGAGAGAAACGTTTAACACGTGCAGAAAAAAGGCTCGGTCGACCGAGCCCTGTCATTCGGTCGACCGAGTATGTCGGTTCGGTCACTCACGGGATTTTTGCGTGTATATCTACTAGATCCTCCCTAGGTCGGTTACAGCTCCTATATAAGCAGCAGCTACGAGAAATTGAAAATCATCCCTTCATTCTTTCTTCAATCTTACAATTCATAATATAACTTTGATACAATGTAGAATAATTTGAGGGTTTCCAGCATTTTAAGGGCTGCAATATGTAAGCCTTTATTTTATGTTACTTTCTTTTAAGTAATTAATCCCTCCCAATTATGCTTTATCGTTTGAATTAGTTAATCATAGCTAGATGATGTAGATCTAGGCTATGACGTTAGGGATGTGGCGACTCCTTGTCTATGGGGATCCCATAACCTACGTCATCTACTTAGTTTCTATTCATGAATCTACTTGATTTAATTAATGCGTATCTATGTTAGTTTATATGAATACTGTGCGAATTACTGTTTAATCTGTTCTGTATGATGAAACGCTGAGAGATATATTCTAAGATGTAATCTGGGTCGAAATCGATTCGGGTGACCGAATAAGTTCCTTCGGTCGACCGAGCCTATTCACTCGGTCGACCGAGCCCCTGTTTCATCAGTATATTTCTGCCACGTCTTTATGGTAGGTTTAGCCTAGTTGAATTTATTATCTCAGTAGGTATGGCTATGGCTACGTTACTCGCTTAGTTTAATTAAAACGTGTAAAAAGGAAATACCGATATAAAACTCTTAGGTAGGCTTATGAATTGATCTTCACGGACGTTCAGCGTTATCTAGGTAGGTTTATATTTGGGAATTGCATGCACCTGATTATACGTACGTCGTAGATTAGCATGAGACTATAACTTGGTAATTGCTAGTTGGATGAGAGCTTGAGTGATCGTTTAGGAAGTACGCCTAACCATAGGAATGTTGCCTAGACGAGGTGTACGGTTAATATCGGCATCCTTAGTGTCGTAAGCGTGTGAGTTATATGAGATGGAGGCATTTAAAAGGCGAAGTCACGTAACAATATCACAGTGATCTAGTGACCTACCGGTGCTAAGTCAAGTTAAAGAGGATGACTCCCGTAGCCAATCTAAGATAGATACAAACGGATTGACAGTTAATAAGTTCAATTTATTATATAAATTATCTAGGTCCAAACGATAAAGACTATAATTGGGGAGGTTAATTACGTTGTGTCGAGTCGTGTCTTTACCTTTCTTGTCTTATGTTGGTCGTAGACCGCCTCTATGTCCTTGACATTTTAATTAATTGTTTGTATATAAGATGATCCACAATTGGTTCCCTGTGGGATCGACCTTGATTCACTATAGCTATACTACGATGGGCCTAGTCCTCTTGCTAGTATTGGTTTATGGTGGTCAAGTATATTATAACCTGATTGACCCCGATCAGAGATCTAAAAGCCTTTTATTAGACATATGACCAAGTTTGTAATGACAAACTTGTTCATCTGAAATAGTAGACTGATCTGAAGATAAGCTATTAACTGCACTAGACTTGAGCAAATCCCGGTGATCAGTATCCACTACAAATAAACCTCTAGATTTCTTAGTTGATCCTATCTGAATCCCATGCTTCTTGTCCTGTATCAGACAAGAATCAGGATAAAAAAAACTATAGCAAATGCAGGATTAGCTCTTAGTTTAGCCAATGAAATAAGATTGAAACTAAAATCTGGTACGCACAGCACATCTGTAAGCACCAGTCTGTCATTCAAGCACAATGTACCCATATGTGTGACCTTAACAATAGAACCATTAGGTAAACCAACTAACATGTTAGTAACAGGCCTGAAAGACTGTAAATAATCTTTACTACTAATTATATGATCAGTAGCACCAGAATCTACTATCCAAGACATAGAAAGACCAAAGTTGGCAGATAAAACAGTTACTTAATTAGCCAAGTGATCATAAGAATTTGACTTCTGAACCTCTAACAGCCTCATTAACTGTTGATATTGAGCTTTATTCAGTGTGAAACTCTCAATGCTTGTGTACTAGACATAGAACCACCTAAAGAAACCATCCCTTTATTTTCTAACACTGTTTCTACCATATTCACTCCACTTCTTGGCTTTCAACCAGGTGGATAACCATGCTTTTTGTGGCATTTGTCCACTGTATGCCCTGTAAACCCACAGAAAGTACATTGCACTTTCTTACCAGCTTGATTGCTCCCTGCATTTTTCTTGAAATATGTTGTATGCCCAACTGCAGACTTGTTAAAATTCTGCTGATACCCAGAGATTTGTGAATTCATAGTACTAGCAGGAGCACCACTAGATGAATTACCATTGGAAGCTCTATTAAACAAAGTTGTTGCCTCTAGAAATCTACTCTCAGAATCCCTCTGATCCTCCAATTTCAAGGACATAGAAAAAACAATTTGTAAATCTAGAACCGGCACCATTAATTGTGCTTGTGTCAAGAATTGTGTAAACTCTGTATTCAGAACCCTCGAGAACTTCACAACCCTTTCCGTTTCAGCATAACCAGTAAAGGAAGAAATAGCATCACAATGACATATAGGAGTACAAGAACATGTAGGATTTGGCCTCATAATGGCTATTTCAACCCACAATGTGTTCAACTTTGTGTAGTAGCTAGAAATATTCAAATCTCCTTGTTTAAGGGCATGAACATGTTCTAATAAATCTCCTAAACGAAATACATCCAATCTAGAGAACCTGGCTTGTAAATCTAGCCATATTTCTCTAGTTGTTTCTTTATACGTGACACTTTGCGCAATATATGGCTAACATAATTCAATATCCAAGTCTTAACAAACGTATTACATTGAAGCCAAACATGAAATCTGCAGAATTGACAGTAGGCTTGGTGATTGAGCAATCTATAAATCCTATCTTGTTCTTGGTAATCAAAGCCATCTTCATAGAATGGCTCCATGGGTGATAGTTCTTGTTGTTCAACAATGGTTGAACTAACACCAGCGTGTGATGTAAGTCAACCCGATGATACAATTCCCGATGATTTATTCCCTTTTCTCATGCAATTAGTGACATTTTGACATCAACTTTAGCAATTATTATGATAAATTGAGCTATTTTTGTGTACATAGGAAATATCAGAAAACCATGTTTTTACTTTTATTATAGGCTTAATAGCCAATTTTGTTATCAGTTTTACACGTGGTATCTTTGTGTCTGTTTTGCAGCACAAATATCACGGGTTGGAACTTGGATTTTGATATGATGGTGTCATTGGATTGACAGTGAGATGGTTTTCAGAGCTGAGGCAAGGATTCCAACCCACGAGGATAGTTGATACATGTCAGAGGGTTCGATCCATGCCGGGTGGATGATAATTTTGATCAGGGATATATTATATGCATATGGCGCACATCATGTTACATCTGACCCGCGCCAAGTGAAGATTCAAAGTCTGCTGAGCATTTAATGCATGTTATTCAGCCAACCACCAAATCAGACATTGCGCACGCAAATTGTCAGTGACCTACGCCAATCCTTCATTAAGGATACATGACGCACGCCAGTTGGTATGACGCGCGCCATTATTGCAGAGTCAGCAAAGTTGATCCCTTTTATTCCTCCACTTACCAAAAATATCAAAATATACTTCATCTTCTCCAACTTCTTACTCCTTGAAGACACCCAACCTCCCAAGGGCACTCCTAGCCAAATTTAGGTAGAAATTAACTCTTGATTTTGATTGTAATAATTAAGAATTCTTAGTTAAACTTCTACTACTTTGTTTGGAGTTAAAAATACATTAGTGTGTTGACTCCATTGGAGGTTTTGGAAGTTTGAATGAAGAACACCATTTTTGAGTTCTTGCTTGTGATTGGTAATTCTTAATCTTTACTTTGATTCAAGTGTTCTTATGATTATTAATGTTAACCTTGATTGTTAATGTTTGTAGTTATGAGTGTCTAGGTGAAACTAGCCAAAATTATGTTGTAGAACTAGTTAATCTCTTATGTTGATTGAGAATGATTGTTTATGTTGTTAGCTTCAATTGTTGTGAATCTTTTCCTACTTGTATTGTATGAATTGCTTGCATTGGAGTAATTAACTAGTGCTAGCACTTACACATTTAACGGAGACCGAAAGGAGATGTTAAGTGTGGGAAATGGGTAGGAAAACCGGAAGGTAAAATTGACCTCTCGAGGCATTCGATTTCTTATCCGGGATAGTTGACATTGTCATTGCCTTCAAGTGCGTATCATACAAATTCATTAGATTTAGGACAAGGATGAGGTATATAGTAGTTTCATACACTCGTATGAGGGGGAACTACTTGCTTCGGAATGCACATTTTCACACTTTTGAACATCATTGGTAGGATGGTAGGATATCATTCCCATGATACTACGAGAGATTTGCTAGTTTACACATTGTTTTGGCTAGGCTCTTTTATCATTTTATCACCCTTATTGTTACGAGAAAATTTATTTATGCACTTACTATCTTGCAATTTGCGACCTAGATCGAATTAATATAAGCTTTTTAGTGTTTAACCTCACAAATCCCTGTGGAATACGACCTTGACCAACGTACTAGATTATAATTGATCCGGTACACTGCCGGTTAGATTGGACTCTGGGAAAGTCGCATCAGCGTGGGGTTTTCATTAGGATGGAGATAAAGAGGATTCACAGGCAAGATTCCTTGATTCTGAACTACAAGTTCCATGATTGGAAGAAAGAAGAAAAACAAACAACAAGAAATGCAGGAACAAAGAAAAAAAGGTAAGACTTCCATCAAGAAATCAAAGAACAGAGTAACTAATTCTGCCTATTGAATGCAGCATTACGCAATTGGAGCTAGAAAATGCCTTGATACCATGTGGAATTTGTTGAATCGAAGCAAGAAAACAAAGAAAATTGACAGAAAGGTGAAGGACACCAGATAAAACATGATAAAAATTTATGGTCTAGAAATCTCCAGATGTCTACCCACGTCGTCTTGTGTTTAAATATGAACACACTAAGTAAACATCACTTAGAACATGGTTGTGGCAATTTAGTTCTTTACCTATCATTACTTGGTTGTATTACATTTTAATTTAATAAGATTTGTATGTGTTTGTATATCACAATTATCCATCATAATTTACTAACAACAATACCTGTGTATGATACTTATGCTTGTTGTTGGTAGGATATAAATGAATAATAAGTCACAATATGTGAATCTTTATAGAAAGGAAAAAATAAAGGCTTGAATGATAATAAAATTGTACAAATTTGGTCATAGACCAAATCTTATTTGGTGGTTCTTAACCAATCAAAATAAAATAAAATAAAAAGATTTGATCCTTTAGAAAAAACATATTTTTTAAAATCTTTCATTGGCCAGAAGTGATAACAAGATGGTCTAAAACTTAATCCAATATAACTATAAAATCCATGATAAAATTGAGTCAATGTTTTTGAACATTAGTATACTATTCATGCCAATCATTTTACTTCATAAAATCAATGCACTAATTATTGCTCGCTCCGTTCCAAAATAACCGTTGAGTTGATAAAAACACACAGATTAAGGATGTGAGTTAATATTTTAACTTTAACATCAAAATGACTAAAAAAACTCTTTTGTTTATAATTAATGCAATGTTCTTTTTTTATTTTTTCCCATTAGTAAATAAGTCTATATGCTCGAAAAACACAATAAACAGTGTTTTGAAAATGGAAATACATCTGATAAAATGAAATAATTTTAATACTAACAACATCATTTAAATTGGAATTAAGGAATATTTTTTTCCTATAACACAAATGATTATCAATAATGATAGTTTAGTATTATCCTGTGATTGTTCATTTTTAACCACCCCACGCGGAAGGAGTGGCATTTATTTATAACTTTTTTTTTAGAGGAGCAATTATTTATAGATAGTGATTTAGGCACAGAAAATATACACATAAATCATCCACACAACACTTTATAACCACATATTTTAACTTTTAATCCAAAAAGAAAATAACACAAAAATTCTGAACCACACACACAGAATTCGGGGGATGAGATCGGTATTATTTTCTGTGCCTAAATACTTTTCCTTATTTATACTTAGAGTGACCCCAATGGGTGGATTTATCCCCCCTCTAAAACTAATATAGAGGGAGCAACCCACTTTTAAGCCCACAGTGGCTCCCAACCCAACACCCTATCCCTAAGGCTCCCCCTAAATATGAAGGGTCTGCTAATATGAACAGTAACACCATTTATCTCTCTTTTTACTCAATAAATTAATTTCACACATCAATATCATTTATATAATAATGTGTTATGTATCGAGTAATGATACGGACACAACGGTAGTATCACAACGGTGATATACATCATTGAAAAAAAAATTATATATACTATTTTTTTCATAAAAAAAAATTAATCTGTCCAAATATTTATTTTTTTATTTTGAACTCTTTTTGTGTACGGATACGACATTTTTTTATTTTTTTTACCGTTGTGCGACGTATTCAAATATCACTTTGTAAGCATAAAATATTTTTAAAGGGATGTATAGAGGTTGCTTATTGGGGTGAATTATTTTTTGGGTGTTGAAAAAGTGTAACTGTAACGGAAAACGATGTGTTTGAAGGGTGTAATTAGGTGTCCCCATTGGGGTCACTCTTAATCCGTCCCAAGTTGGCACCGACTAATGGAAGTCTTTTTTTTTTTAGGGGGACTAATGGAAGTCTAAAGTCTTAAATATCATATGATTATAATTAATGTATAATTACGATGTAATAAAAATTATTAAAGAACAAATGTTTTTTTTTTTTTTTGAGAAACAAAACAAATGTTAAAAAGTACAAAATTTAAGTATTAATAGATATTTAGTCCAGTGGATTGCAAATAATGGCAAGAAGGACAAATATTCATTTCACTGGACAATTATGCCCTTTTGCCCTTCTTTGTTTTTGTCTTTGATTTTGTGGATTTTTTTAGTAGTGGATTTGTATGATATATTAAAAATGTTATATTGGATTTGTTTTAGTGGATTTGTTTGATAGTGAATTTGAAGTCGTTAAATTTAGAAAGGGTAATTTCGTCATTTCAGATGTATTTTGTCATTTTTCACTATTTTTCACTACGTACGTCCTTTTGACAATTTATCATCTGCTTTTGTCCTTTATAACTATTATCCTAAAAATTATTAAATTAATAAATTAAATTATTAATTAAATAATAAATTAACAAAACTCTCATATTATGGGATAAAAAAATTCAAAAGGACCTTGTAGTTTCGGACAGTGTAGCGTCTCTTTCCCTGATATCGAGTCGTTATCCGGAAAATTGACGTTCGGCACGTGACATTTAGAATAAACCATAAAATCCATGTAAACCTTTTGTCGTATCAGGAAACGTGAAGGGAAAAAAAAAACAGACACTTGAAAAACTGACACTAAAGATCTTTCATTAACAAAGTCAACAAAATTACAAGTGTTGCAAGTCAAACTAAATCATAAATTACTACTAACATTTATTACAACTCAACTTGACTAAGAAGGTAAATGTTGATACATAAAGAATTTCATAGCTTCACTTCTAAGCTTTATCTCCATACTCATTTATCCAACTCGTCTCTAACAAGCATTTCTTCTTATTCTAAATAAAGGAGTGAGTATTGGCTGGAAGCTCAATATGGGAAAAAGAAGAGCAAAAAATATTCATGTATGTCGGATGCTGGGAGATATGACATGAATCTACTTCATCTAGTTGGGAATGAGTTTAAGAGCATGACTTGAAGCGTTTGGAAAACCGCTCTTAAAACATTGTTGAAAAAACATGTCTTGAAACATAATGGAATCAATTTTATCAACTTTAGAACCAACTTTAAACCATGAATAGAAAACATGTCTATTAACTACATTCAGTTCATCTTGTTACGTTAATTACCTACTTACTATGTTTAGTATGCTGAATAAACTTATGTAAGTAATCTACTGGCCCATGTTGTACTTGTCAACTAACTGTAGCATGTTGGTAACTTGACTGTATTGTTCCATTTTCTTACTAAGCATGTATGTATGTAATGTTTTGTCTTGTTTCTTACTGACTTAACCTGAGGGCGCATGGTACAACTCGGCTAGTACAACTAGCTATACCCCCAACTTGGGACTTTGAATAATACTTAGGGTACTTCATACAATATGTCATCTTAAGAACGGCATGGCTAATACAACTAGTCACATATCCAACTTGGGACTATAAATAATACCTAAGGTACTCCGTACAATACGTCGTATTAAGAAGGCCATTGCTAATATAGCCAGTCACATCTCTGACATGGGACTTTAAATAATACTCTTGGTAACCCGTACCATTCATTGCTAATAACGAATACCTTGCTACGCTAAGTATATTCGGGCAACACATAAAGCAATTAGGAGCACATAAAACACTTATGTCTATGTCAAAATCCATATCTAAACTACGCGACCTCATTAAGGCCATAACAACACCATACTCTCATCCTATCTCCGCTCCTCGTAAGCGAATGCATATATAGTTTACAGAAAATTAAGAAGAAAACCTATTAAAGCTTGAAAACACTATTTACCATAAAGTAACTTGAAAACAAAATAACTTCTTGAAAACATAGTTTGGCGGGTACCCGGAAACACATAATCATGTCTTGTTTCATGCAGTTTAACATAAAACAGTATTCAAAGCAACTTAAAAAAATAATCTTTACACTAAAAACGGAACCTTTTAATAAGAAAAACTTCTTACCTTAAAGATGAGTCGACTACGAACCGAACATCTTACTTCCAAACCATACACAAATCTACAATCCGACAATGAATCTATCATATATCTTACAAGGACCCACCCTACCAAGATCAAAGCCAATAACTATTACGAAAAGTTCAAATCTTACCTTCAAGAAAATATTCCGAACTTAGAGCAGCTTATACAACTCAATCTGCTTCGAAAACACTATTCTGATTTGCAAAACAAACCTTGAACGACCAAACCGGACTCCCCACAATTCACCTGGTGCGCTTAATCGAGAGCAGTGCTCGGTTCAGCATGCCGGGCATTTCATGCAGAGCCTAGAATGTGTCGTGGATTGCCCAGAACTTCGTCTGGTGCACTTAGCCGAGAGGTGCTCTAGGTTCAGTGTGTCAGTCTTGTCTTGAAACCTCGAATACGCGAAATTGAAGCAGTCTAGATCGGTTAGGGTTCAGCCTTGTCTTGAGGCCTTATTATAGGGTTTTTCTAAGCCTAGGTTGGTTTTAGGTGTCCTAGGGGTCAAGAAATGCTTAATTAAACCTTAAATTAATAGAAAAAGAAAACATTAATCCCAAAAGACAAAAATACCTTTAATGAAAGTTGGGGGTTTCACGTATATATGGAGGTAGTATAAGATGCGTGTGTATACTGATCATATCATCTTCATTTTCATTCAAAGCTTTTCTCGTTAGGATGTAACCCAAACGAGATATTGTATTAGAAAATGATGCATACACTATGTATATCCGCACCATATAACACGATTGTGAAGGTTCCAACAAAAACTTAAACATATTTACTTTAAAAATTAGAAAATCTTTGCAGTACGGACCACTTATTACAAGACGTTTACATAGCGAACACTTAGATTCGGTTTTATCTGAACTTTTCTAACTTATGTAAAAATTCCTTATCTGTCACATTGTTGCTGAGTAGTTTTTGGATACCAAAAGGGGTAGAAAACCCTATAAGTTATGGATGAATTATTATTGTATTGTAATGGCAAAAATTAACTAGTAATTATTGATGGCCGTTTGGATCTGATTCTTTTCTTAATGCAATAGACAAAATGGTTGCAGTTGGTCCGTTGCTGTCACTTGTCACAATGTTGTTGTTGTTGTTGGAGGGATAGCTACCCATAATTGGTGTCTCTTTAATTGATTGATTTTTACATTTTCAGGATAAGAACTTTGGTATTTCTAGGTGTGTGACCACATTACATTATTTACCTCATTATTTTTTTCCTTATTTTATGTACAATTTTGGAGATGATGTTCAAGCAAAATCGGCCAAAAATGGGGTTACAAAATTTGCATTTGTTTCAATTTTTTGACATGGATTGAAGAAGGAAAGAAAGAAAAGTTTAAAAAAAAAAAAAAAAACAGATTTCCCATCAGAGAGAATAAAAAATGTCTCTTGAAGTTCATTCATTTTCATATTCCAAATAATAATAATATATATATATATATATATATATATATATATATATATATATATATATATATATATATTATGTTTTGAAATCTCGAGTTTATGAAGAATCTTGTAGTGTGACTCAGACAAATAAAAGATGGTGGAAGAAAAAAAAAAAGAAAAGGAAGAAAGACGCCCACGGCCCATCCATTGTCAGATTCCCTTTTATTTATGTCAATAAAAAAAAACAATAAAAAGTTTAAGCGAATGAAAGAAATATAATTGAGTACTACATGTAGGGCCTACTCACATGGAGATTCATTTTAAACATATAATTTTACGGACCTAACTCAAACCCAAAGAAATAAGAATGATGTTTAAAGGGCGATATGGACATGAAAATAATAATAAAAAAAATTCAAAATTGATAAGCCTAGATGAGTGTTTAATTTTTATAAAATGTGCATTGTTTCATATTTAAATTCATTTTACGTGATTTTTTTAGTTGCAGTTGGATATTCATTTTCACGGGGCGGATCAATGTATTATTTTTCAATGTAGCCATCGGATTTTAAAACTAAATTTTAATCCATTAATTTGTTCTAGTTGAGTCACTGAAGCCTAAAACGACGTATTTTAACAACAAAGCTTTTTCGTTTTAATACTTAAAAAATCTAGATCTCGATGGAGTCACATGACCCCTTTTAACTACATACATTTGTCCATTCATTTTGGATGTGTGGTTAGATCACTTATACTTGTGAGAACACTTCTTCAAGTACTTGAGAGGATCGTGACTCCATGATCATTAAGATAAAAACTTATTGTGTTATTTCGTCGCGTCTGAATATTAGTGACTCGGCGTTATAGTCATTATTTATAAAACGACAATCATACATTCGTAGTATATTTGTTATTTTTAACATTTGTTCATTATTTTTTACGAGTCATACGATATGAACAATAATGAAATATATTCACTCAATAATGTACCAGACAAGTTATAATCCTTCCTAAAAATATAAACCCCCACCCAACCCAACCCCACCCCCTCTCTTTAATAATACTGGTAATTGTCATAAGGGCATCATAACTCAAGTGTTAAAAGAGTTTGGTCGAAATCGGATATTTTATTAAAAAAACTTACGAAAGCTGTATAAGCAAACGAATTGTATAAAAGATAAACTTTACAGATGGTAACACTAGAAAAAAAAAAAAAAAAAAAATACAAGAAAGGCTCAAGGCCACGCCAATCGAAGCTCTCGAGCGCGCCCAATGGCTTCCGAGATGAACACTCTCCGGGGGCTCATCATGATGAAACTCCTGATTACGCCAAAACCAGATGCTTAGGACAATCTCGCGGAAGTTAAAAGAGTTATTGTAACGAAAGAGTTAAAAAGAGTTATTGTAACGACAATCTTTGCTCTAATTTAGATTTTAGGAGTTTGATGTTGTAAATGGAAAACCGTTTCTAGCCAAAAGAAAATATGTACGGACAAGCTATTTACACCGAAGCACCGATGCACGTCTCTATCTCTCCCTCTCTCTAGGGAGATTCACGAATTCCAACACAATAATGACGGGAAATTATTGTATGGTACATACCTATATGCGAATAGCTCATGCGAGATAGAGGCAAGGCTGAATAAGCGATGTTGGAGGCTGGCTTAATCCGTAACACCAGTTTTACAACTGGATACAACTTGTGTGGTTCTGATCGTTTTATCCGTCACTTCATCCTTATTACTCTCCGTGCAATAATTTCCCAATAATGACAGTAAATGTTTTGTTTTGGGTAAGAAACATACCGATTAAAATAAGGTCGTCATATATGGATGGCAAGACTAAGCCCTTTTGAATTACTAGTAAAGTGTTGTGTTGGAACTACCAAAAATCTCTAGACAATCCATTATTCTATAACCTACCTACTATTATTGCTCAAAAGAAGGATTCACCCGTCTACATCAATTCCCTTTAACTTCGAATATATAAAAGAAAGATGCTTCTGGATGGAAAAAGAAATGATCCATGACATGAGCGGGGGGGTGTCCATAACCAGGTCCACAATGTTTGATCACCATAGACCAAAAACGACATACATACATTGTATCATTCTATGTAAATAATAACAAATTCCACGTGGGTGACATACATACATGTTTACATCTTGAAAGGCCATATGCCCTCCTTCTTCAATTCATTTAAAAAAAAAAAAAAAAAAAAAACACAAAGCACAATGACACTGGCTAAAAAATTATTCCTTTTACATATTTGTTTTCTTGTAATAATAACCTTTATCCTCTGGATATGGTCTAGTGGTGAGCGGGTGAGATGGTGTAGTGTCAGGGCCGGCCTCCGTTTTTATTGGGCCTAAGACAAAATCCTCGAATTGGGTCTTTTAGTTGAAATTGGTTTTTTTTTTAAAAACATACTTATTGTTAGATATTTTTTCATAAATAAATATTTTGGTTATCGTTTGCATACGAGTTACCGTACGAATTAATGTTATCGCAACGCCCCCGAAACCTAAACCAATGCATGCATCAGTTCATGAAGAGATCGATATGCATTTTTTCAGATACACGCATTTTCGAACTGATATGTACTTACCCTTTCGTGGAAGGGTTGCATGCTTTCATCCGGTGAACAGTGACAACCCTACCCTTTCGTGTAAGGAGTACATCCATTCGTTTATGGGGTACTTGCAACCTATAAAAGGCATAAGTATGAAGACGAAAATCCATAAATTTGACAACATCATTAGAAAAACTTCGAGTGTTCTCGGGTTTGATTCAAACAAGTCACTGTTTGAATCAAACACCCCCATTGTATCCTGAAAGAGATTTTCATTTGATCCCTTAGTGACAAATCGTGTGGGACAAAACATCTCTTAAAAGACAACGTTATTAACGTGCCTTGGAGTTTCTAATTCTCTGTCAAATCCCAAGTACTACATTTTTTCCAACATTTATCGCGTTTTTAACATCCGTAAATGCAAAAAAGTAATAAAACTTGTTTGTATATATCTATTTTTTTTGGTCAAGTAAATTTTTTTATTGGGGTCTTTATCAATTAGAGTAAAAAAATAAAAAAATTGGGCCTTTATCAAAAAAGAAAATTAACATATTATATTAGGTTGAATCGGATTAAATCTACACGAATTTTTTTTCTTTTAGCGAAACATGTACCGTTGGGCCCCCCGACATAATTGGGCTTAAGACCCGGGTCTCGCTGGCCTTAGCATAGGGCCGCCCATGTGTAGTGTTTTGCTATATCTAAAGCCGGAGGATGAGAGTTCGAGTCCCGTAAAGGGCCGGCCCCTTTCGGTAAGAGATATCTAATGCAAAGCCTCATCCCTGATTAATAATAACCTTTTATGTATGCATTATTATTAGTACCACATGTGCTCACGTGCTTAGCCATAAAACTACCATGCATGCCCCTTACCCTATCTAATATGTCCCTTTGCCAATGTGATGGAGAGGGACGATAAGACATCTGCACCGTTTGTTTTTTGGGGGAATGAGGGAGAAGGACAAAAATATTTCATCAATTAAGTAGAAGGACAGTCTTTTGAAACTTTTGCATAAAGGACAAAACTATTTATCCACTATCGAAATTCACTTGTGTTCGAAATTCACTGTTTAAATTCACTGCCGAAATTCACTGTCGAAATTCACTAATTTTCAAAATTCATTGTCGGGATTCACTGATTTTCGGGATTCACTGTCAAAATTCACTATCGAAATTCACTGATTTCGGGATTCACTAGGGAGATTCACTGATTTTCGGGATTCACTGTTTGTCCTTCTCGCTATAAAAATTATGCAGTTGTCCTTCTCCCTATAAAAAATATGTAGTTGTCCTGTTGCTTAATAATATTTCAGATTGTGTCCTTATCCCTAATTTTCCATTGTTTTTTTTCTAAAAATGGACGTAAACGGTGGGTTCAGATCAAATTCAAATCATTCTATATGAAATAATAACTGTGAAAAAATCACCCGCGTGTAAAAGCTATATCAAATGGAGGGCTTGGATGAGTTCAAGACAAAATGCATATTCTTTCATTTAGTATATATAACCTTTAAACAATCGTTTATAGTATTTTTATTATTATAATCTATTTAGTACAAAAGATTTTCCCTGCAAATCTGCCATTCTCTTATTCCAGGATCCAGTCGTTGTTGATACTACTTTATATTGTATAAATCAAATATCTTTCCTCCAAAAGGCTACAAGGATACTGTGTAATAAAGAGAATTTGGACCCCCCCACCCCACAAAAAATTAAAATTAAAATTACAGCAAAACACAACATCCACATCAGCAGCCACGTCACCTACGAATGAACAAAAATTGTAGTATCGGCAGTGAATCTTCAACAAGATTGCATACTATTCATCATCACTTGAACTGTCTGTGTCCATTTGTTTCCTTCCACCAATGTCATTCTCTGCTGCTTCATTCTACATTCCAATTATCGGTATTATAGGTATTGAATCATGTATAAACGATATATACACAACATTTGGCGATTCGTATTAGTTTATAATTTTGGCAAATAATCATACAGATACTCACAGGTTTCTTCTTATCCCAATCTTTTAGTTTAGGATTGGTTAGCATGTAGTTATCGCGTAATGGAGCCCATGAAGGGCCATCTCCTGTCTCTGAATTTGTAGATGAACCAACCTACAAGACAGGATTAACATATTATAGTATCGTTCTCCACAAAGCACGAAACTACAAATTTACGAGCCAAATGAATAAGAAAAACTGCACAAGACACGTAGAAGAAAAAAGAATGAACCTTAGACGTGGATGATTTCTTTCCCAACTCTGAGAAAAACGCATCTTTCCTTCGTTTTCTTATTGCTAGAGAGGATCAAGATAAAATATCTTACATTAGTACATACGCATGCAATGAAGAAGACGGTAACATTGATGATGTTCGAGTTCTACAAGCCGTCTCCAGGATACTTTCAAAATGCAGTACGCAAGCAAGTACACAGGACTACAAGAATATGCAACTTTTGTAAATTATCTCAGAGTAATAATGGAAGCGAACAAACACAAAAATCTTCTTGCCACTCGACATTTTTAGTGCTATATTTAACACACAAATCTGGTTTTTGCTACCAATCCAACCTCACTAAAAATACAGCTGAATACTCTGAATTGACTGCAGATATGGGGCGGTAGGAATGTTTGAAAAGAAAAGGAGAAGGGGCACGATTTCAAAGTACAGGCAGACATACAGATAAAATGAAAGCAGCGACTAGGGTCCTAAATCAGAACAGCTGCTGTAAAATGTGGTTACAGTACTAGTAAGACAGCCTAAGAAGATGCCATGAACTTTTACCAGCCCCGGTTGGCAATTTTGACGAGCTAAAATACGTGAACAGATTGATCAATAATCTATCGTTCACAGGGCAATGCTCAAAAAAGTTTCCATCATTCATAACAGGAAAAATATTCACTACATCCATGGAACCTACACACGTCATACACAATTGCAACAGAAAAATCACTTGCTCATGATTATAATATGTTTTATAACATCTCACTGTAAAGGGATATAAATATTTAAGGCTGTGACAATATATTCTCAAGGACTAGTTGTAAAGAATCTGCTGTAAACTGAATCTTTTGTCCTTGAATAGTCGAAGAAAATAGAAAACAAGACATTTCGATACCTCTTTCATCCTTGAATGTAGATGGATTCAATCCTTTCTGAGCAAGTTGTGCCTTGTTGACCTTCGTACATTAAAAGTCATAAACAACTTAAATAAAACAAATGAATCAGCATGAAGACAAGGATAAAAGCTCTTTCTTGAAGAAAAATCACAGCAACTTACCGCGTTGAATAGCTTGACCACTGGCGTATCACGAGGAGGAGCAAGAAAAAAAAAAAAAAAGTTGGTAACAATAATTTGGAATGCCACTATGCCAAAGAAACTGAAAATACCTCCTTTAGTAGCAATTCCTATAAGAAATTTCTCATGTGAATCCAAATAGTTGACAGGCTTTACATGTCCCTGCTCTTGTACCTTTGTAATTCATGAAAAAGAAATAGGGTGAAAATATATCAAAGAAAAGAACAGCAAAAGTGTGAAAACAAAACAAATGCCAAAAGTACAACTGCAATGTAAGAACTCAACCTACTCATCCAAATTTAATCTCTCAACTCGACTTACTCATTGCTTCATCTCACGATTAACCATCCCCACAATAAAAAATGCAAAAGATTAAAGGAAAAGAAGTAGAATTTGCAGGTACCAGGTGCTTGTCCTTTCTCGCCTCACTCTTTACTCTATGCTCTGCTTCCTCTTCTGCGAGCTTCTCCGCCACCAGCTTCTTGTTTGCAGATAATACAGGACCCTACTTAACAAAGAAAATATTCATTCAACTGGGCACCATAAGAATGACATTAATGATAACGAAAAAGTAATCAAAATAATAACCAACAACGTTGCAGGATCCTCTGTTCAACCCCCAGACTAAACACCCCCCCACCTAAAAAGAAAAAAAAAATCAATCTTAGCTTAATACGGGCAGTGATAAAGCACCATTACTATTCAGTATAATTCATTAGTCCTTCTAGCTCATTACATTGAAGCCAGAAATACTATGCAAGGCAGAGAGCAGGACATGCCAGGACATACTATTTAGCCAGAGGAAGTTGCATATGCATAACGCCATAACTTTCCTTCTAGCTGTAAAGGTACATTGTGCCTCTAAACTATCTAAACATACAGGTCAATAGTTGCACAAAAACAATAAAGGGCCTACTGAAAGTAAACGCTCACACGGCATGCCAAAACATATTTTGATATATATTAAAGCGCCTATCTCCTGAATTACAAAAGCACCTAAAGAATTCATTCCTATAAAATAAAATGAATATTTCATTGAGACCCTTATGAGAGCATTACTCTAAACTGCTGCATGCATGCCACAGAAAATTATAGGAAATGAATCATCTACTCACCAACATATCATCATCATAAGCACTTTTTCTCATGATCTTCTTGAATACCATTCGAAAAACATTGCATCCCTCTGAAAATCTCATAATGCCAGGCTGAATTGCACCCTCTTCATCCTCCTCGTCTTCATCCTTCTTTTCAACCATGACGGTTTCTTCCTCACCTTCCCCCTCATCTTCCCCCTCACCGCCAACAAATTGCACTCCTTGTCCTATCGACCCTTCCAATTCCTCCTCAACATTATCAGCACGATCATCATCGTCGTCATCTGAATTGTAGTCACGAGCCTTTTTCTGGAACCTTTTTTTCATCCTCCAATCCATTTTTTTGACCCCATGTTTGTCATGAATTCTCAATTTATCAGTTATCTTCCTATTTTTCATATGTCCACCGTTATTTTTGTTGAATCCTCCATTCCTCTTCATTTTTGTGTCTCTTTCTACTGCTTCTTCAGCCATGGCCTCCTCAAATCTAACCAAAATCAACACAAACACAAAATTTAAGTAATTCCTTTCTATAGTATCACAAACAGACCTATACTCAAAAACTACCTTCAAATAGTCCATAAAATACATTCGGTGGGATAAAGAAAAAAGCTTGCAACTAACACTAATACAGTAGAATTAAAAATAAAGAGGAAACCAAACACACAACGAAGCAAAAAGAAAAGAACACACTCGCAGGGGATAATCCGTGTCATTCCATCCCAACCGGGCTGATAATCCCAACCCTTCCTCCACCTCTCAAGGACCTTCCTATTCTACAATCAAGCTTTTCTACACCCCGTCCGTCCCCCATCCCCCTCCCCAAGTTTAAAGTGATTATTGCATAAATGAACAGAACAAAAAAGAAAAGCATGGGGGAAATCATAAATCCAACATTGAAGAAGTAAAAGCTGAGGATTTTCTTCCAAGTAGTATACCTACTTCGGCGTTCACAAAGTGTAGATTCGATCGTTGATTAGGGTTGGACTGTGTTGGAAGTGGATGAAGTACAACGGAGGGAAATTTCCCAAATTTTTTTCTTCGGCGAAATGGCTTAACAGAGATTTTGTGTTGCTATAAAAGGCGCTTTTCTGAAAATTTTTTTAAGGTGTAAAGACACATTTACCCTGAACAAAATTTTGCCCAAACTCTTATTTATAAGGGTTCTATTGGCACCGCACTATTATTTCTGGCATCTATTTTTTGATTATTTTTTTACTTCTGGCATCACAAATATATCATTGTTTTTACTTCCGGCACCACACTAGAAACGTCATTAGTGTCACCGACGTTTCTATGTACATATCAACATCAGTGGACTGACGTTCTAAGTTGTGATACTTTTATAACGTAAACGTCGATGTCACTGACATTCGTTTTTGAACAGCAACGTCGGTGTTAGTGTCGTTGACGTGGGTTTTCAATAGCAAAGTCAGTGTATTGACGTTATGTTCATTAAAAATAATCGTGGTGTCGAAGTAATTTTTTGTGATGCCGAAAATAATAGGATATTAGTAGTAAAAATCGGGATCTCAATAGACCCCATATTTAAATCTAATAAATTATTGATCTATTAACAAGACATTGGCCCGAAATAATCACCGTGGCCCTTAACCCGAAGATTTCCGGTTACGTGTTTGAGTTCCGGTGGAGAAAAAAAAATATGTGTGCGTATATTATTGCTTGTTTAGTACTAACAATAATTTTAAATAATTGGATAACTATATAGTAAAGTTTAATTATAGTATACTTATTTCAATCACTTATAATAATCGATAAACACTATAATATATTTCGATTAACATCAAACTGATGTTAAATTTAATCGTTAATATTAATGTTATGGTAGAATCACTATACATATGTATGTAGGTATTGTGTATATGTTTATATATGTTTTTCTTATGTACGTATTGTGTATGTATTTATATGTGTGTCTATATGTATACATATACACGTATATATGTGTATTTGTATGTTCTTTGTTTTTGACAGAAACGGTAGGTATAATTATACAACACACGCACATTTTTTTTACATTCACTGAGGCTTGAAGATAGCACATCCGGGTCATGAAGGCCAAAGAATGACAACTGGTCATCGTCTCATTGGCTTGTACGTTTATATATATAAAACTACATAATATTAGAGCATTTGTAGCAGAAGTCATATACGGTGCTCTATCCCTAAAATAAAGATAATAAGTAGAATTTTCCCTCAAATACCTTAACAGCGGAAGCCTCATCCCTATCCCTATTTTAGGGTCAATGAATAGTGTATCCCCATTTGTGGGGCATTATCCACATTTTAAAGCACTATCTCTATTATATGTTCTGAATTGAGATGTGTAAAATAAGGATATGTGTTATTTTATATTATTTTAGAGATAAAAAATAGAGCTTCTGGTGTCAAAATAACACACTTAGTGAATCAATTTTGCTAGCCCATGAGGTTAAATTGAGGTCTTAGGATCAAGTGAGTTTGCATTCATCATTTGAGACAATGATCTTTGGTAATGTATATTTCCTTCTCTTATCCGTTTTCAATTATATTCACGGAGTAGGTTTTGGTAAAGAAAAATCAAAATTTTGTATCGGGTTATCACACCCAAAACTACCCTTAAAATTAGTTTCGGGCTATCACACCATTATTTCCTATCTTACCGTGCGTCTGAAACAATCTTCTTCTTTTTTCCTTCTTTATTTTTTGAAAGTTTGCATTCATCATTTGAGACAATGATCTTTGGTAATGTATATTTCCTTCTCTTATCCATTTTCAATTATATTCACGGAGTAGGTTTTGGTAAAGAAAAATCAAAATTTTGTATCGGGTTATCACACCCAAAACTACCCTTAAAATTTGTTTCGGGCTATCACACCATTATTTCCTATCTTACCGTGCGTCTGAAACAATCTTCTTCTTTTTTCCTTCTTTATTTTTTGAAAGTTTGCATTCATCATTTGAGACAATGATCTTTGGTTTTTTAATGTATATTTCCTTCTCTTATCCATTTTCAATTATATTCACGGAGTAGGTTTTGGTAAAGAAAAATCAAAATTTTGTATCGGGTTATCACACCCAAAACTACCCTTAAAATTAGTTTCGGGCTATCACACCATTATTTCCTATCTTACCGTGCGTCTGAGACAATCTTCTTCTTTTTTCCTTCTTTTTTTTTTGAAAAAAAAACCAATTTTATTAAATTCAAATCCGCAATAGAGGCGTAGAGTACGTCATACGGGGATGTCGCACCCAAGAATTGCACTTGAAACAATGACGTATTCTTTTATATATGTTTTTCAAAAAGAATCACATATCACAATATTAATATACTAACTAAAAACCCCTGCATAATGCACGGGTGATGTAAAACTAAGAATACATGTATTATTTAGGACATGATTTTGTATCAAAATTTAATAAGTGCAATATTCGTGACATGTGGAATTCCTGAAGTAAAATAATGCAATGGTGTAACATAATACATCATTGATAATCGAAAATACATATGAATGTAAAATGATGTTCTAAGAAAATAACTAATAGAATGTAGATGAAAAACTAAGATAATGTAAATTACGCAAAACATGAATACCGTATTCAAATAAATATTTTGCATTAACATAAGACAGTCCCTTTTTTTTTAATATATATATCAAGATACAACGGAGAAGGAAATGCATTTCTTTATAAAGTGTTTTACAACAAAAACAAAAAAACTAGTCCAACTCAGAAGCAGAGTGGACAAAAAAATCGTCCCCCTCTTTAAGACATTCATCATCTTCTACGGTAACCTTAGACGTATGTCTACCCCTACCCTATATATGAGTAAAACACACCAAATTAGTGTCCAGAAGACTCTTGAGAAGACTGTCATTTATCCTCAAGACCACAAAATCATCTAGCCAAAAACCCGTACATTATGCACAGGGTAAATGGACATGCTTAAGATAATGAAGACATACAAAGATGCAAAAATATTGAAGTACTAAGAAACTTCTATGGCATAGTCATCTATGTATTTAATTGTGACTAAATAAGTCTACACAAACACCTGCTTGGGAAGCAACGACGCCGTGTAAAACGTATGATTTTGTTTTTCCGTAAGTGTAAATATAGTGCAATATTTGAGCAAATCAACTCAAAACAAATATTTACAGAATAGTGTATGTTTTGGAAGTAAAGCCGGATCTACACCCTCTCATTTACATGAAAATCTATGCCATATTGTCTTGGATCTACTCCATCTCCTTCACTTATAAATGTTCGCCATATCGTCTTAGGTCCCAATTGTCTAGCCCTTTAATCAACTTGACCCAAAGGAAAAACATACATTTTAGTTGCAATACAATACACACACAAAAAAGTCAATCATAAGCAATACACAATCATATATGTTAACAACAAAGGGTGAATGAGTCTCAAAAGCCTTGACCAGAAGGCTCCACTACAGGCAATGGTAAAATCAATGGATATAATAACAACTCATACAATTTTTTTAGGGTCAACTCATACAATTTTGACAGCACAAATACGTACTGTATAAAAATTATGATACTCGAAAGTAAGATAAGTAAGAAGAGCTTCAATACCTAAAACCTCACCCCACTATACAAAAACTCGATCTGAAGAATATAATCAAAGTGAAAACAAAACATATGGCTCTGAAGAATATAATCAAAATACCAAGCTTTCAACCAAAAAAAGGGAAGTTAAATAGCGTGGGCATCAAATGAAGAACGCATCAAGACACCAACTTACTCAACCATAGTTTCAAATGGAAACATAGCAGAGATTCATGATCCGCAAAGCACGCCTTTTTATCTATGATTCAACGTCAACCTCGTGCTCATATGCTACAACATTGGCGTCTAAGTCGCACGTAAAAATAGCAGGTATGCCCAAGCAACCAAAGGTATATGTAATTATTATAAGTTGAAAAAGAAAGGTAATCATTAGAAGTAGAATAACACAAAGAACTTTGACAAATAAAGAAAATAATTGAGGGGGAAATACCATCTTTGTCAAGAATCGTTAACAACTTTGTTTGAAGGTTTCTCCCTCATGTTCTAGCCGACCAAAAATTGGATCCAGGTTGGATTAATTCATTAAATGCATCATCTAAAAGTCACACCACCCCTACAAAACAGCATATCATTTGGCCTAGCCATGTTAATTTTGAGAGCAATAATGAAGAGATTGCTATCAAGTACATTGTCAATGTTTTGCATTAGTGTGTTGAATGGCTAAGAACTAACCAAGCAGGTTGAAGGGATTTCATCATTGAAGAACACATACCAATATTACTTGCAAAATATTACACTGTTCTTAGAGTTGGAACCAATCTGAATGTTTATGGTTGCATTTTCGAGGATTATACATACCCAAGGACGAGCTAGGATTTCAACGTGGGATGGGCAAATGGACTATATCGAGTTCGTCGGGTGGGCTGGATTAAGAATATTTTATGGATCAAACTGAAGTACATAGACATTTTAGTGTAATATTTTCTTATACGGATGGGCTTAGCCCCCCTAGAATCATACATGGCTCCGTCCTTGTACATACCTGAATGGCAACAGTCGATGTCTGGTCCCAAATTGTCAGGAACTCGAAGATATTTTTACTTAGATATTTTTTCTAGCAGCTGTATTAACTAAGTGTTAGCTGTAATTAGCTAGTTATGAGCTGTCAAATTGTTGTTAGTGTTTCCTTATGCATATAAAAGGCTGTAAACTGATGTAAGAAAGCATTCTTGAAGACATTAATAAAAATCTCAGTTCTTACCTCTTATTCTCCTCTGTTTTTCCTATTTTCTCTGCTCTTTTACTTCTCATTCCTTACATCTGGTATCAGAGACACTGATTCTCTGCCATGGCTGATACACGCTTAAAATCCGTAGATGAGCTAACTAAGAAGAATGCAAAGGACATCGAAGAGCTGAGCAAGTCTATACAGGACCTCAAACAGAACTCAGAGGATCAACTTGCATTCATGAAGGATCAATTTGCTGCTGTTTTTGCAGCATTGTCCAACAAAACCGCAGCAGTGGAAATTCCACCTTCTAGTTCAGGAATTTTGGGGCCTCCTCCTAGTGAACAGAGGTATGATAACTCCTTAAAGCGTCCTAAAGTAGATTTCCCTATGTTTAAAGGTGAGAATCCTAGAGCTTGGTTAAGAAAATATGAAAGATATTTTCAGTTTCATTTTGTTAAAGAGGAGGAAAAAGTATCATTAGCAGAAATGCATCTTGATGACCAAGCTGAGTTATGGTATAGCAGTTGGAAGATCAATAAAAGGTTTATCACATGGTCTATTTTCTGCAATGAATTGTGTAGAAGGTTTGCTAATCAAACTTATGATGATGTAGTGGATGAATTCCACAAATTGAAACAGACTGGTTCAGTAGATGTATATCAAGCAAAATTTGAAGAAATAAAAACTCTAGTATCATTAAAGAATCCTGGTTTAGATGAGGCCTATTTTGTATCAAGCTTTATAGGAGGTTTAAAGAAGGGAATCAGAGCTATTGTGAGAGTAAATAAACCACCTGATTTAGCCACAGCATTGGAATTAGCCAGGGCACAAGAAGATGTATTAGAATCCCTAAATCCTACACATCCAACCCTGGTTAGGCAGAATACAGTTCAGAAATATAATCAGCTTATGCCCAATAATCAGATTAAAGGAAAGGAGGTTACAAAATACATCACACCAACTGAACTTCAAGATAGGAGATCAAAAGGATTATGTTTTAGATGCAGTGAAAAATATACTCCTGGCCACCAATGTAAATCCAAGCAGCTGAATTTCATTTTGGTTGATGACAAGGATGATGATTTTTTAATCATAGATGATTCTGAGGAGTGTGATGGACAAGAAAATGAGACTTCACAATTATCTATCAGCACTATGACAGGACAAATCAGTTCAAATACTATCAGAATTCAGGGCATGCTTAAAAAGAGATCAATAAATATCCTCATAGACAGTGGGAGTTCACATACATTTCTTGACCAGAAATTAGCCAAGGATGTTCAGTGTGTGGTAGAAACAACTAAACCTATGGGAGTAACAGTTGCTGATGGAAATAAGATGATCAGTGACAGTATTTGTCCAAACCTTCCTTGGACAATGCAGGGCATAAGGTTTTCTCATGATGTAAGACTCTTAAAACTTGGGGGTTGTGATATGGTACTAGGGGTTGACTGGATGAAGAAGTTTAGTCCTATGATATTTGATTTTAACAAGATGGAATTATCATTTCAGAAGGAAGGGAAGCATGTTATTCTTAAGAGCATCTCAGAAACCTCCCAGATTAAGAGTATCAGTAGTAAACAGATGAATAAAAATTTCAGACCAGGATCCAGTGGGGTTATGGCATGTATCAATTTCATCCAAACTGAAGCAGAATTGCAAATGGCAGAATCTGTACCCCATGAAATCCAGGACTTACTGGATCAGTACCCTGATGTGTTTGCCACCCCTACTGCCTTGCCACCAACCGGAGACTTGACACATGATATTATACTTAAAGATGGGACAGATCCTTTCAAACAGAGGCCCTACAAATATGGCCACTACCAGAAGCAAGAAATTGAGACTCAGATTGAACAGATGTTAGAACAGGGGTTTATTCAACCTAGCCACAGCCCCTATGCTTCACCAATTCTACTGGTTAAGAAAAAAGATGGATCCTGGCGTTTGTGTGTGGATTATAGGAAGTTAAATGACCTCACTGTCAAGGACAGGTATCCTATTCCTCTTATTGATGAGTTACTAGATGAATTAGGCAAGGCAAAGTACTTCACAAAGATTGATCTAAGAGCAGGTTTCCATCAGATCAGAATGCATCCTCAAGCTATTCCCAAAATAGCCTTTGTTACTCACCATGGGCACTATGAGTACACTATTATGCCATTTGGTCTAACCAATGCACCTGCTACCTTTCAGAAAGCAATGAATGAGCTCTTAAAACCTTATTTGAGGAAGTTTGTTTTGGTTTTCTTTGATGATATATTGATCTACAGTCCAGATCTGCAATCTCATGTTTCTCATTTACAGAAGATATTGGATTTACTGAGAAATCATACTTTCCATGCTAAGCTCAATAAATGCAGCTTTGCACAAACAAGAGTAGAATATCTGGGGCATATTATCCAACAAGGAGAGGTTATGCCCGATCCTCACAAGATAGAAAGTATGCAGAAGTGGCCTGATCCTAAAAACATAACAGAATTAAGGGGCTTTCTGGGACTGACTGGTTTCTACAGGAGATTTATACCTTATTATGGCATTCTAGCTAGGCCATTAACCAATTTACTAAAGAAGGATGGATTTATATGGGATGAGGAAGCTAATAATGCTTTCAACAAACTGAAACAAGCAATGTGTGAAGCACCACTGTTAGCCCTACCAGATTTTTCTATTCCATTTGTGGTTGAGACTGATGCATGCTGCAATGGGTTAGGTGCAGTTTTACAACAGCATGGGAGACCAATCTCTTACCTTAGTAGAGCTTTTAATACTAAAGAGATGGGCCTATCTATCTATGAGAAAGAATTGCTTGCTGTGATTATGTTTGTTAACAGATGGAGACACTATCTACAAGGACATCAGTTTGTTATCAAGACAGATCAACAATCACTAAAGTACCTATTAGAACAAAAAGTAACCACTGCTTTACAGCAAAAAGGGATTACCAAATTGTTAGGTCTGGATTTCAGAATTGAGTATAAGAAGGGAAAGGAAAATATAGTGGCTGATGCACTTTCAAGGCAACCAGTGGAACAGGCTAGTACAATGGCTATAACTACTGTCCTACCTACTTGGATGACAAAAGTAATTGAAAGTTATGATGGTGATGAGCAGGCTCAGTATAAAATCAGCTGTGTTATTTTGGATCCAAACACAGAACCAGATTATACAATCCAGCAGGGGATCCTTAAATACAAAGGGAAATTATATGTGGGAAATTCTGGTACTTTGAGACAAGAAATTATGTCCCAGCTCCATGAAAGTCCAATTGGAGGACATTCAGGTATTAGAGCATGTTTGAAAAGAATCTCTTCTATATTCTATTGGCCCCATATGAGAGATGATGTTAGGACATTAATTCAATCCTGTACAGTTTGCCAACAATGTAAGAGCCTTCATGAGCATCCACAAGGATTACTACAGCCCTTACCTATTCCAGATCGGGCATGGCAACATATCAGTATGGATTTTATAGAAGGACTTCCAAATTCTGAAGGGCATGATGTTATTATGGTAATAGTGGATAGATTCACAAAATGGGGTCATTTTGTGCCTATGAATAAGGGGTATACAGCAGAATCTGTAGGTGATGTTTTCTTTCACCAAATATCTGATTACATGGCCTTCCATCTACTATAGTAAGTGAGAGAGACAGTGTTTTTACTAGTGAGTTTTGGCAAAGTTTGTTCCAACTAGCAGGGGTCAGATTAGCCCTTAGTTCAGCCTATCACCCTCAAACTGATGGCCGGACTGAGAGGGTGAATCAATGCCTAGAAATGTACTTAAGATGTATGTGCTTCCAAAGACCAAAACAGTGGTTCGGATGGTTAACATTAGCTGAATTCCGGTATAATACAAATTTCCACACTGCTTTACAAACTTCTCCTTTTGAAGCACTATATGGCTATAAGCCTAATACTATACCAGTTGGTAGTTTCAGTGAGCAAACAAATATTACAGTGGATGATTTCCTTCAACAAAAGCACATACTTACAAGAGAATTAAAGGAAAACTTAGAGCATGCACAATCTAGAATGAAGTACTTTCCTGATAAAGGAAGGACTGATAGGGAGTTTCAGGTTAATGATCTAGTTTTTCTCAAATTACAACCTTATAGACAGAATCCTGTGGCTCTGAGGAGAAATTTAAAACTGTCAACTAGATATTTTGGACCCTACAGAGTGTTAGAGAAGATCAGTCATGTGGCTTACAAGTTACTTCTACCCGAGAATTCAAGACTACATCCTGTGTTCCATATATCATTGTTGAAGAAATACAAAGGGGCTCATATTCCTGTATCAATTCATCCTCCTATTACATCAGAAGATGGTCAGATGACCATATATCCTGAGAAGATTTTGAGTATCAGAACTATTAAGAGGAAAAATGCACCAGTAGTTCAGTGGTTGATGAAATGGATCAATTTGGATGAGGCAGCAGCTACATGGGAAGATGCAAACTACATCAGCACTAAATTTCCAGAATTTCCTTCACCATGAGGTCATGGTGTTGCTCAAGAAGGGAGGGATGTCAGGAACTCGAAGATATTTTTACTTAGATATTTTTCTAGCAGCTGTATTAACTAAGTGTTAGCTGTAATTAGCTAGTTATGAGCTGTCAAATTGTTGTTAGTGTTTCCTTATGCATATAAAAGGCTGTAAACTGATGTAAGAAAGCATTCTTGAAGACATTAATAAAAATCTCAGTTCTTACCTCTTATTCTCCTCTGTTTTTCCTATTTTCTCTGCTCTTTTACTTCTCATTCCTTACACAAATTGAGTGGGGAACCATTGCATAAGGGGCTCATATGGCTTCTCTTAACTTGGAAAGTTCATAGAATTTGACAATATTACAACCACTTCCATCCTGTAATTTCATTTTTTACCATCATATGAACTGAGTATTTCATATTCATGTTCTAGTAGAAAACCCGTGCATAATGCACGTGGTAATATGAAACAAAAAATTAATTGAATTTATAGGCCTTATCGGAACAACAAATGAAACAAAGCCACACAATAAGTCGAAAGAGGCGTGTTGAGCGAAGGAAGAATTTTTTTAAAAGGTGCAGACATGCAGAGGTGCTCAGACAATGCCTCAAATTCAATAGCAACTCGTTGCTTGGCAATACAAAGACATACAAACTAGAAATTACATAAAATAAACTACACCCAACCACACAAAACAAAATATTTAATTAATTAAATTTTTTTCTTCAAATAGCTGGAAGCTCATCCAGGAGCATCACCGCCGCCGGCCAACTACTCCACCCACACGCCGCCGGGAGCCACCACTGGAATAGAAAGAGCCCGTAAGAAAAACTTCCTCTCCACCCAGAAAATGACCGACGGGAGGAAACGTAGGTTGAACGGAAATAATAGACTAACGCCGGTGACACCAAACAAAATCCGAGGGCCTCACTCCATATTCATACAGGACAGCCATAGATCTAGCCGCTCCCACCACATACAAGCACTATTAAATTATTAAATCTATATATTAGCCAAAAATAATTTAATTACTGTGGTCCTTAACCCGAAGGTTTCCGGTTATTTGTTTGAGTTTCAGTGGAGACAAAAAAAAATATGCATGCGTATATTATTGCTTGTTTAGTACTAACAATAATTTTAATAATTGGATTACTATAAAGTAAAGTTTAATTATAGTATACTTATTTCAATCACCTATAATAATCAATATACACTATAATATATTTCGATTAACATCAAATTGATGTTAAATTAAATCACTAATATTAATGTTATGGTAGAATCACTATACATGTATGTAGGTATTGTGTATATATTTATATGTGTTTCTTATGTATGTATTGTGTATGTATTTATATATGTGTGTCTATATGTATACATGTATGACGAGGGTTGGCCCCAGTCTTGGCCATTTGTCATGAATAAGTGATTTAAACTCGATCAGTGTGGAAATGTCTTGACCATAGGTTGGGAGCCTGACCACTACAGGATGGTCGGTCAGCGGAATATGCGCAGAGCTCGACCCTCATAGCTCAGCCAGTAGGACCGAGCCGTGTGTAAGTAATATACACGCTTCCACAAAATGCGGGAAAATGTGGGAAATGAACCAGGACTCATTAAGGCTCTGATTCATTCCTAAACGACAAGGGAGAGATCATCTCCTGTTATTTAGGGATTCATATCAATCTCATTTAATGCCAATAATTAATCGAATCCTTGAAGGATACAGCGGTATTAGGGTTAAGACTCCTTATATAAACCCCCTATAAGAACTACGGCCGACTTGATTCCAAGAAGACTTGATTGGATACGTAGGCAGCTTGAGGACAACTCGAGTTCAGTCATATTACTCCATAAAATATCATTCCCTGTTTCGGTGTTTTCCGATAACCGGAGATCTACCATTAAGTCAGTCAACCCGGAACACTTATTGGCGGATTCCGACTTCGTCAATATACACATATGTATGTGTGTATTTGTATGTTCTTTCTTGTTGACAGAAACGGTAGGTATAATTATATAACACACACACATTTTTTACATTCATTGAGGCTCAAAGATAGCACATCTAGGTCATGAAGCCCAAGAATGACAACTGGATCATTGTCTCATTGGCTTGTACGTTTATATATAGTAAATTACATAATATCAGTCACACACTTGTGAATCAATTTTGCTAGCCCATGAGGTCAAATTGAGGTCTTAGGATCAAGTGAGTTTGCATTCATCATTTGAGACAATGATGTTTAGTAATGTATATTTCCTTCTCTTATTCGTTTTCAATTATATTCACAGAGTAGGTTTTGGTAAAGAAAAATCAAAATTTTGTATCGGGTTATCACACCCGAAACTACCCTTAAAATTAGTTTCGGGTTATCACACCATTATTTTTTATCTTACCGTGTGTCTGAAACAATCTTCTTCTTTTTCCTTCTTTTTCTTTTTGGAAAAAAAAAAACCAATTTTAGTAAATTAAAAAATCCGCAATAGAGGCGGAGATGTCGTTCCCAATAATGGCACATGAAACAATCTTCTGACGTATTCTTTTATAGATGTTTTTCATAAAGAATCACATATCACAATATTAATATATAATTATATATGTGACAAAACTTTCGGTTCTAACAGGGATACATATTTCTAAATTCTCCTAAAACAGTTGTAATTTGACACTAATTATTTCCTCTAAATTCTTCCTATACCAATTTCTTTACAAATGGAGGCTTTGAGAGGATAGTATCTGAAACAGGAGTGTATCTAAGGAGAAAAAATAGCGGAAAATGAGACTTAGAACATATTTTGATACCATGTCTATATATTTCTATACTTAAAAGTTTAAGGGCTTTTTAAGGCATTGTTTTGGGTCATTTATAAAGTACCTCAAATCAGTGTCCATCGTATTATATACTTTTATCATTTTATAAAATGAATTATGTATATATATTGGATTGAGTCACACTATAAATTTAAATATGAGTAGCTGAAAAAGGTTGCAAGAGATCAGATACTGGAATAAAAAAAAAAACAGAAACAGTCAGGGAGAAAAAGGACAGACATATATCAATATTTCAAGACACGCAATATGCGTTGTCTTTTAAAAAATATTTCGACCCTTTAAAGTTACTTGGGGATTTACACGAAAATCTCCCTCACAATACAATTGAAGAGTTTGATTGAAACAGTGACTTGTTTGAATCAAACCCAATTACACTGAGAGAATCCTGATGATGCTTTCGATCTTGGGAATGATTTCGTTTGCATGCTGGTAAGTTTTAATAACTTGTAATGTACATTTTATGTATAGTTGGAGTGGTAGGCATTGGAGCAAGAAGAGGATATAAATTGCAAAAGGAAATTCATGAGCCATTTGCAGGATCAGGTTTAAAGAACACAATGAAAAAGCTATCATCATCTTTTTGTTACCCAATAAATTGCAGTGTGTGCCCTCCAGATGACAAGTTTAGGTTTTGCAGACCTTTCGACGATTTAACCCCTATTGATTGTGTCCCTCAATGCCATGTAGTTACACTAACTAACAGTTGCCCTTCTGATATTTGTTGGTGCGATTATCGTATTAATTGTTGCCCTGATTATGTCATAAAATTAGAAGCATTTCCCCATAATTAGTTGGAGACAGCCTCTCAACATAGAAAGAATAATTAACGGATTCTTCCCCCACCCCCTCTCTTTCATTTTACATATGTAAGATTGTTATTGTTAGTGTAAATCTTTCCCCCAATCAAGCTGGAATTTGAATTTTACTTAAATTAGTAAAATTATGTTATTTCCTTTTTTTCATGAGAATTAAATCATAATCCCTGCTCTATTACAATTTTTTTCTCTACGAAAGGACGAAAGTTTTATTAATTTACAACAAATAGTCTTGCACAACAACCCAAATTATTGCATAACTCTCTGTCAGCCAACAACAACAATACTCACAAAAGGGTTCATTTATTACTCATAATGAAGTACACATATTCAATACACTTAACACAAATAATGATTATTCAAGTAAAGGGGAAAGGGGGAAAGGGGGAAAGGGGTGAAAGGGGGAAAGGGGAGGGTTGATACATTTTCCACTACAGGGTACCTTCATGATAAACTGCTACAGTATATAATAAGCTGCAGATGAGTAGGAATGATGCATAGATTTAGGCAGAGGGAGTTTCCACTTTCTGTTTTGATTCAAGCATTTTTTCATATTCTTCAATAGATTTGAAGAGCTCGGAGAAATTTCCCTTTCCAAATCCTCCACAGCCAGCCTTCTGGTATGGTTTTCCCTCCTCGTCTTCCAGCATACATCCCACTCTCTGTATTATCTCTATAAAGATTGTAGGCCTGTCCATTTGGGGCAACAAAACAAAAGATAGGGCATCAGTATGCATATTATCTTTTTAACTAATCTAACTCTCTAAGTCTGTAACCATACTAAATCTCTCGCAACAGAAGATGTTCAACAATGTCATAAGGATCAGGTGTTACAGAGGAAGCAATAACACAGATGTGTATGCCATCTAGCCTTAAACAAGTAAAATGCATGTAAAAAACATGTAGAGAGTGAAACAATGTAAACATGCAGGCATCACATCATAAACACACGGTAATATGTGTACAGTACAATACAATTACCCTAAATGACAACTGCAGGCCTGTGCTGTCAAGGTGGGGGGGAGAGAAATTTGGTGGTATATGCTATAAGGACTCCAAAGTGAGGCAATGTACTTTTGAGCTCTGGGTTACTAGAACTAGTGTGATTTTCTTTTTAGCTCGAACCATATTAGCCACGTGAAATTATGGGAGATGAATGTCAATTTTCGAATGAAAGCATACATATACACGCAACCACACCACCAAAGAGAAGCAAATGGATTGCTGTTGTTAGAGCTAACTAAATTAACCGGTAAAGGGACAGCATTATAGGAAATGCAACCTTAACTAGGTAAGGAGGGCCTTGCTCATTCCAAGTACAAACCAAAAAAAAAAGGCCGAGAGTTCTACTCAGGAATTATTGTGCAGTTCTTTGCAAAAAAACGCAAGAAAGATTCCCATGCTAATGGATGAAAATCAAATGGGGGTGGGGTAGTGGAGGGGAGCACAAGTCTAACTCTAATAAGAATGAACACACTGTGAATGTGCCAAAAATATCCAACTATCTACTGGGGACATTTTTTTTTGGCTAATTTATCTTCCAAACTGCAATTAATTTTACTTAATTTTCTAATTTCTGTTCCATAATGGCAGGACCAGACACTAAAGATCCATTAAACCCAGAATCACACATTCAAGTCTCGAACGTTTTCTTTCCCTCTCGAGACTTTTGCTTGCTTTTCACAAAAGGTAACAAGCCTCAAATTGTGCGACCTCTTAAGTCCCATTGTTCTTCCTTAGAAATACATAACAAAACTATATTCACTTCGTCAGTGTAGAACAAAGTTTTACTAAGGAATTTCATAGGAAGCATGACTTACGGTATGATACATGTCAGTGATAAGGCATCTAGAGCATAAAGGGACACGCTGGAGCATTAAAGCAGCCAGCATGTGCAGGACTTAAGAGGAAATTGTTACGTTCCTTTGACCTAGGTTGTCTTGTAAGTCTATAAATCCACAATGATGAGATAGACAGACCACACCACCCAACACACTTATTGACTAAGGAGCTGGATATTCTACAACTTCAGTGTCATACTATATCATACAATTTATACTGCTGCCATGACAAAGCCAATTAACCCCTGAAAGTCTGAAACTACATACACAACACTCCACGGTGTATGAGGTCAAAACCTTTTGTACCTAACAATTCTCAGAATTCCTTGCCATTTAACAAAAGTAAACATGTGAACACTAAACAAAGGGCACTGAAGACAAAAGAACCAAGAACTGCAGCATGACTATGAGGACCAGTCCAGACACAAAACTTTGGTAAGTTAACAGTTTAACATTTTCCCTTGACTAAACTCACAGTTAGTACAACAAGCAGATCATGCATGCATGGCACCAAAATACTTTACTATCTCTGTCAAAAACACCTAGCTATTAGCCTTCCAAAACAAATATTGCACTCAAAGCTACTAGAATCCTTAACAATATACCAATAAATCATTGATTTCAAAACCTTGGATAGTCTAATAACAGAACAGAAAACTATAAAAGGATAACAATAAGGAAAATATATTTTAATCGTGTATTACCTGTCTCCCACAGGCTTTGTGAATATCTGAAGCAGAGTTCCCTGATCATCTCTATCCACCAAAATACCCAACTCCTCACACTCCTTAATCTGATCATCACTCAACACATCCCCAATCCTATTCTTCAAATTCTTGTAGTAAGTAGGGGGAGGGGACGGCATAAACTCAAATCCCCCAATTCCACTCCTTTTCCTCATCTCTCTTAACGTCCTAAATATATCCTCACTGGACAACGCCAAATGTTGCACTCCAGCCCCCTCATTATGCTCCAAATATGTCTGTATCTGACTCTTCCTTTTAGTCCCATAGACCGGTTCATTCAAAGGAAACAAAGCATTCTCGTTGTTATTAGCCAACACCACTGAATTCAACCCACTCTCACTAGTGCCCACATCTTCAGCGGTAAATTCTGCGAACTCATGAAATCCGGTGATTTTTTTTATATAGTCCACCACTGGCCCCAACTCCGGCACATTCCCAACGGCGTGATCCAGCCTTCGAAGACCATAATCCAATTCCAAATACGAAGAACTTTTATCGTCCACCCCCTCAAACCCTGGCAAAAATCTAAAGCTTCCGGAAAGTTCATCAGAGTTGTTATAACTAATGAATCTCAATGCCACATCACCATACAGATGGACCTCGGCAAAAGTGGTTGAATTATCAATCAGAACAGGGTGAAACACTGGCTTAGCGCCACGAGAAACAGCAATTGAAAAGGCAGATTCAGCATCAGCCACCTCCACCGCAACCGCACGGACGCCAAGACCGTGGGAGGAGGTAAAGGAGCGATGGTCACTAAATGAAAAAGAAGGAATACCAGCTGAAGAAGCATTAGATATAGTGGAAGAATAAGGTGCAGAAAACACAAAATTCAAGTCACCGGAGCGGATGAGATAGGATGCGTGAACTGAGTTTCCAGTGGAGAGGTCAGATTTCGCTACAATCGGCATTCCAAGGCCCCAAGAGAAGCGGCGAGCGGTATTGGTGGCGTCACCGCACCAGAACTCGATGTGGTGGAAACGCTTGACAAAGAACAAGTCAGACTTAGGATTGATACGAATGAAATTCTTGAAACCGACTAGCTTGAAGTTTGCTGCATGCTCCGCCACACCCGCGGCGGCGTTGCTGGCAGAGGTTGTGAGTTGTTGCACCATTTTTGGGTTGGGTTGTTTATTGGGGAAGTGCTAAGTATGTGAAAGGCGAATTTGTCATGAACTTCCTGCTGGGCGCGGGGGTATATATATAGGTAGAGAAATGTATGTATGTCGGGAAAGGAAATCGGAAGGAAATAAAATAAAAATAAAAATAAAAATAAAAATAAAAATTAAATAATAATAATAACCACCCAAATCTTAGAAGGTTCTTAAACCAAATTTTATTTGATGTGTGGAACGAATATAAATAAAGATACTGTTTATATTGGTTTTCTTATCTATAAAAATAAAACATTACTCTGATTGGTTTAAAATGTTTATAATAATAAATATAATTATATTGTAATAATAATAGCAAACTTAACCATTACGGCTGCTGGGAAGGCGTATGTGGATAATACAAGTCAGTCAAGATTTTGAACACCTTTGTGTGGTGAACGACTTGTGTTGCATGTACTCCCTTGACTACAAAAACACTAAGCGAAAAATGAAGCAATATGAGGGTTGAGTATCCGTCTGGTCCATCTCTGAGGTGGACTAATATTCGTAAGTTGTAATTTTGGCGGATGGGTATTACGTGTATGATAATCGATCTGACACGTACCATTATAGAACTTGAATATGTGTTTTTATAACATTTTAGAGATAATTTAGTTTGTATGGTATAAACATCATAGAAGAATTGTCTAAGAGCATCTCCAAGGGTTGATTTTTTGGGCAACAAATCACCAATTAAATGGAAAACACAGCTCCAATAAAACACCAAATCATACAGCAAATAGGTGGAGGAGGGAATTTCACCAGCAAATTTGGTGGTGAAATTCCCTCCTCCACAATTTGCTGGTGAAATTAAGCAGCCGGCAACACTATTTGGGAGAGTACAGATGCGTTTTTCTTCTTCTTTTTTTTTAATTTTAATTTTGTAATCTAATTTTATTTTGTTGTTTGCAATATAATTGTTATTTTTAATCTAATTGTTTGTAATATACATTTAGTTTTAATATATAATTGAATTTTAAGATGAAATATTCTAAGTATATTCTTTTTTTATGTTGAACCGTTGGAGTTGACCGGTAAAATTTGGTGTAAATCTACCACCAAATTGATGATTTGGTGTTTCTTTTGGTGTCATCCCGTGGAGATGCTCTAAATGGCATGAATCATTAATTTCATTTCTAAAATATTTCTCCATAAGGTAACTCATTATTTATTTTACACTAATAAATACATATTATTTTGGTTTTCAAAATCAATATCCAAGCGGAAATACACGAGATAATCTATTTCATATAATGCGAAAAATTTACAGAACCTAGATTAATACGACAGATGTATAGAAAATTTACCTAATATGGATAAGTATAGTAATTGTAAAGGAAATTAACAAAATATGAATTAATAGGATAGATATAAAGGGAAAAAAAAAAAAAAAAAAAAAAAAAAAAAAAAAAAAAAAAAAAAAAAAACAATATTTTACGGTATAATAAATATGTTGTTTTTTCTAAATCAAATATTGAAATCTCCACATTCCATATTTTAAAAGATTTCATTTTTCTAAAACCTCTAATTTGATCTTTAATATACGGTTTTCATTTCATGTCATTTACTCAACATAATAACATCTCAGTTTCCTCGAAAGAAAAAAAAAACATTTAATAAATCAGCATCGCCGGTCGTCGCCAGTATAAGCCAACGATCAAGGATCAAAAGATCATCAGTCAAAGTCACAGTCAACGCGGTCCACATCAATGGGCAATTGTCCGGTTTACTTTGGCAAACTTGAAAAATCAGGATTAAAGTGTAGTTATTTTGAAAGAAAAAAAAAGTGTGGTTATTTTGAAAAAATATGTCTTAAAAATAGAATGTGACGCACCCTCTTAAATGTGAATGAGGGTCGATTGCTTTCTCACATGCTTTATTTTCAGACATTTTTAGCAAAACGACGTAGTTTTTTTAAAATAAAAATCGACAACTAGATCATGTTTATGTTGTGAGTGTGTGGTTAGATCGTTGACACTTGAAAGAGTATTTGACCATCACATTTGAAAGGATTCTTGCTCGTGAAGACGCATTAGCTACAAATTCGTGTCACGGATTTGCTGCGGAATCGTAACAAAAACCTTATGAAACATATGCCTCAAGTGTTATCTTTAGATTTTTTAAATATCGTTATTGATATGACTTACTATGTCTCACTAATGGAAGCTAAGGATGAAGCTAAATGCTCAAGGGTGGTATGTATTTTGTGAAATATTTGGAAAGCTAGATGCTCCTTTATTTTCAATGCCGAAGATGTTTACGTTAAACGCTTACTCAATTCCGCCTTGAGTGAAGCTAACGAATACAATAATGCTCTATGTACTGTTCAACAGCTAGGTGAGGTGACTTCATTCCCTGTCTAGATAATGGCTGTGTAAAATTTAATGTTGATGCAGCTTTTGGGACGAACGGCACAGTAGGAGGGGGTATCCTATGGAATTCAGAAGGTAGAATCATGATGACGGTCAAATTATACCCGTAAAAGTCATCAACGTTGACCTTAAATCGAGATTAATAATATGTATTTTATATTAAATCACATGTTTATATGTATTATTTAATGTTTTGTGATTTATAAAATATAATTTGGTATTTATCCATTTTTTATGGTATTTATCTGTTTTTATTTATAAATCGGTATTTATCCGTTTTTATTATATTTATCCGTTTTATTTAAATATGATTTATTTTGGGATAAATATCTATTTTGCAGATTTGGATAATTATGGAGGATAAATACAAATGGAAGAATTAAATCTCAAGATAAATCAAAGGAAATTCAAGATAAAGATCGGATAAGCATGAAAAGAGGAGTAACAAGAGTTGGCGCCAACCATAGGGACGCATAAGAGGGGGGGCGCATTTTGCCTTTCTTTTGGAGATCGGCCGGGAGTTATCTCTTATTTGTTTTGACATTTTAAAGTATATCTCTTAATTAGCTTGAACACCTATAAATAAAGGCATGTATTACACGCCATACACACCACACTCGACCATATACACTTTTCAGTTTATAATAAAAATTCTCAGTTTTTCTTAGAGCAGTTTTTATGCAAGATCTGCAATAATGTAAGTTCTTGTATTTATTTGTTCTTAGTTCTTTGTAATTAGGTCCCCAATCATTGTTTATCATTTGAGGTTGTTCGTTCTTCACCGAACGATGTAGATCTAAGGATACGATATGAGGCAGTGGGGATTCCTTGTCTATAAGGATCCAAACGCCCAGATCTGTTATCCGGTGACCTATAGATGACTTTGGTATGATCGACAACCGTGTTTTTAGTAGATCTATATAATTGCTTTATGAGTCTCTATTTTATCCGTTACGTATGTAGAAACGCTAAGATTAGGTTTTCGCCGCGTCAATCTAGCCAAGTCTTTATGGTGTGATTGTCCACCTAGAATTTCTTATCTTAGTAGGTATGGCTACGACTACGTCAGGTTCTCTGCTTTGTAATTTAAACGAGTAATTAAACTTGATCAACTTAATTATTTGTCATCGTAATTTAACATGAGACCTAAAAAGTGATTGTTATTTAGGACAGAGATTGAATCGGTGTCTAAGAAGTACGCCTAATCATAGGAATGTTGCTTAGATGAGGTTACGGTTTATACCGGCATCCCTAGTTTCGTAAATGTGTCAGAAGTTATATGAGATGGAGACTAAAAATGTGAAGTCACGTAATGGAGACACGATGATCTAGATGGCCTAACCGGAGCTAGATCTATTTTAGGGGATGACTCCCGTAGTCGATATAAAAGAAATACGAATCGGATTTATAGTAGTCGAGTATCGCTTAATTATATAGAATCTCTAGATCCAAACGATAAAGTAATAATTGGGGAGGTTAATTACGTTGTTTATGTGTTGTGTCGAGTTGTGTCCTTTACTTTTTCCTGTACTTCGTTGGTCGTAGACCGCCTCTGTGTGCTTGACATGAATGATTAATTGTTTGTATATAAATGACCCACAATTGGTTTCCTGTGGGATCGACCTTGATTCGCTATAGCTATACTACGATGGACCTAGTCCTCTTGCTAGTATTGGTTTTGGTGGTCAAGTATTTTAATTTCACTTGATCTACGTCATCAAGTTTTTGGCGCCGTTGCCGGGGAACCAACGGTCAATTTTATATATAAATAATTTTTTATTCATGTCGAGTTTTCTGTTTTAGAGTCTGTTTTTATGTTTTTGAGTCCCTCTGGTTGTCTGCTCTGTGTAAAAATTCCAGAATCTGGAACACTGGTTTCGCTTCCAGCGAGATTACCTCTCACTGCCAGCGAGCCTGGTTCTGTTTTACGGAATTTCGCGTGTCTGTTTATCTCCGTGTGTTTAATCCGTAGGTCTGATAGCAGCATGGGAAACCATGTTAAAATCAGTCTACGGTCCGTTTTGTTTTTCTTCTGTTTGCAGAAACCAGGGAAATAATAATCCGAGTCAGTAATTTTTCGTGGGCGCTGAGAAAATAACCCAGCAACATGTGGAGCTACGAATCTTTGATGGGAAAAGTGATGGAAGCAACACCTTTAAAGCACCAAGAGGGCTCCGAGAAAATAAATATTAAAAGGTTCGAATTATTCGTGGTACAATGTTGAAGGCAAGGTACTACCTTTTTTGCTTATGTTTACTATCTTTTGGTTTTTTGAACATAAGTTAGTCTTTACATGAACCTGAATGAGAATCTTAGCCCGGAGTTGGTTTGTAAGATTAATTTTATTAGTGTGGAAGGTTCTGCCCCAAATCTGTCTCATCTAGAGGGTGTAAGGAAACATGTAGTAGTTGAAGGAAGCAGTGAATAAGGAGTTCCTCGTAGTTCTGTCAAAATCTCATTGTCCTATGCATGAGATTGCTTCTACTGGCCATGGGAGCAACAATTTGTGTAGTTTAAGCATTCGCAATCTAATGAAGATGTTGAGTTTTGAGAGAGCATAATGAAGCATCATTATAGAGGATATGATTAAAATGGGTCCCTATGACTAAATCTCCTGAGAATTCACTAATTCCTAAAATGAGAGCAGAGGTAAGAGCTTTGTATAAATGGTATGGATAGATACGTTTCCTAGGTCTCACAACCAAGGGAAGGATATTAATCCTCAAAAACGACGAGCCCACCTCTCATAGTGCTCAAAAGGGTCAACATCTAGCGATCCAAGAAGGATAACTGACAAGGATACTTTTTGGAAAGTCGAGCTGAGGACTTTAAACTCAGAACTACTTCTAAAACCCTTAGTATTTCTTTTTAGGATTTTAGGTTTTGTTTACTTTGAGTCAAATAAGAGTAACGTGACATATGTTGAGGTTTTTTATTTTGCCGTGTTCCGATGGCCATTAGGCTAAGGATGTGCAAAACTTTTTTACTCAATATAGGCCACGTGAAATAGAGTTCCGTAGGAGAGTCGAGAAATTGCTAAAGAAAAGGAAATTTAGCAATCAACCTTAAGATGGAAGCATTAAGAGAGCTTGAGAATTACTGAAAATGTAACGGAGAATGATTGGTGCGAACAAGAACGCTTTTTGGTCAACTCCCAAAACTTTTTAGAATGGCGATCCGAGTGAAAATCCAAAGTGGTGTGCAATTCGTTCTGCAACTACCCTTATCCTTTCCTTTATACCTTTTCACCCCTCAACCTTTCTATCCTCTCACCAATCTGCCCCAACAGTTCACATTTCTAACCATTCTTTCATCCCCTCTCTTTCTTTCCATCTATTTCACTCTCCCACCCTAACCCAATCCCTTAACCAATGACCACCCAACACACAATTTCTCACCCACCCTTTGTCTTTTCTCACCATCCTTATGTATATCTTTTTCTAAACCCAACACACTCTAAACCTCCATTTTGTTTACATTATACCCTTGTGTTGCGGAATTTGAAATATTGCTAAGTTTTACTGATTATCTTTTATCATTTTGGTTTTCGTGATCCTAGCTGGGGTACGTGTAGCTCTGACCCTAGCTAGATTTTAAAAGTTTTTGGTTCGATCAAAATACAACTTATCTTTCTACCGGAAGTTTTAAATTTCACACTTTTACGCCTATTCCGGCACATATAGATGATGAGTTTTGTTCTAAAATATCACACCGATCCGACCTTGTTGATGACGGTGACCACCTTTCTGATCCTATCTTTCACCAATAGGTCACATTCAATCTGTTATACCTTACCAAGTTTCTCTTTTACACTGGATTGAATACATGGTTGATCCAGTCAACCTCGTGTTTTCCCCATGGGGTAATGCTTTTTGATCTTTGTCTTCTCCACCCGGTTTTAAGAATATTTCAGTGGGGGAGGATTTCGATGAAGACTACATCTTTAGTTGCCTGTTTATTTTTCTTTCTATTTAGTATTTTTCTTTTTGCGTCTGAACGAGTAGTTTTAACTCTTTGGTTTTCCTTGTCATTGGTTGTATGAAATAAAGTGGCTTAAATTGTTTTTGGATATTTTATATCTAATTACTGCCACATTATTTTATATCTTCCATTGACGTGTTATTAACGGTTTCGTGGAGTTTCTATTTGGTTTGCTTAGACAGGTTTGCACTTGCAACTCCACGACGTGCTTGAATAACTCCGATGTTCTGCATCTACTTGAGAGCCGTTTCCAGAGCTAAGTCTTTTTCTTAAATTCTCATTTTTATTTGTCATTGGGGACAATGCCAAGTTTAAGTGGGGGGTAGGAGACTTAGCCATGATGCTATAATTGAACAATGGAATGAAACGGTGAAAAATTGAAAAAATTGAATAAATGCCAAATTAATTATATCTCGTACCCTTAGAATTGTGAGTTCCTAGCTATGAATTGATAGGAAAGGAACCAAGTTGCATGAGTACGTGATCATTTTATACTTATGTGAATGTAAATTTAAGGATATTCATGCCGATTGTTGCAAGTAGTTATTTATTATTCGATTACTCAATCTTTGAATCAAGTTTTATCGCACGAATTATAATAACTGAAGAAATTATGTGTACATTGCATAGATGATTGGTTATGCAGACCTAGAGTCGATATTTATCTGCTGATGTATTCTTATCTTCTGGCCATCAAAGCGGAGTAATAAGCTTGAGAATAATCTGTGTTTTGACAAAGAGTTAAACACTGGGCTTGTAGTAACATTACCAAAGTAGCCTCGCGCTTGTGGTAATATTCAATGCTATGCATGATCTAAGATAGGGGGATACTCTAAAAAGTTTTCTTCCTTGAGATTGATAGTATTTGAAAAATATGAAAATATGAGAAGAATATTCAACTCTTTAAGAGGCTTTGAGTAGTACTCGGTCTCCAAGTCCAAAAACCTTATGGATGACGCTCTTGCTTATTGCACCATGTCTTTACCCATTGCGAGGCTTAAGAAGTGGGAATGCTGATGTTGGTAGGTTGAGACTGCGAAGTTAGCATAAACTCTAATCTTGCTTCGATTATATAAAACTGAATGCACATGCACACATCACTTCGGTTCATAGAGAGTAGTGAATAATGGATATCTTATGAGCATGACTGGTATGAGTTGACTCGAGCTTCTCGCGTAAGTATGATTTGACCATGTCAATTGTTTTCTTGGGGAATGACTTATTGATGCTTTGTTCGGGACGATCAAAGTCTAAGTGGGGGTAGTTGATGACGGTCAAATTATACCCGTAAAAGTCATCAACGTTGACCTTAAATCGAGATTAATAATATGTATTTTATATTAAATCACATGTTTATATGTATTATTTAATGTTTTGTGATTTATAAAATATAATTTGGTATTTATCCATTTTTATGGTATTTATCTGTTTTTATTTATAAATCGGTATTTATCCGTTTTTATTATATTTATCCGTTTTATTTAAATATGATTTATTTTGGGATAAATATCTATTTTGCAGATTTGGATAATTATGGAGGATAAATACAAATGGAAGAATTAAATCTCAAGATAAATCAAAGGAAATTCAAGATAAAGATCGGATAAGCATGAAAAGAGGAGTAACAAGAGTTGGCGCCAACCATAGGGACGCATAAGAGGGGGGGCGCATTTTGCCTTTCTTTTGGAGATCGGCCGGGAGTTATCTCTTATTTGTTTTGACATTTTAAAGTATATCTCTTAATTAGCTTGAACACCTATAAATAAAGGCATGTATTACACGCCATACACACCACACTCGACCATATACACTTTTAGGTTTATAATAAAATTCTCGGTTTTTCTTAGAGCGGTTTTTATGCAAGATCTGCAATAATGTAAGTTCTTGTATTTATTTGTTCTTAGTTCTTTGTAATTAAGTCCCCAATCATTGTTTATCATTTGAGGTTGTTCGTTCTTCACCGAACGATGTAGATCTAAGGATACGATATGAGGCAGTGGGGATTCCTTGTCTATAAGGATCCAAACGCCCAGATCTGTTATCCGGTGACCTATAGATGACTTTGGTATGATCGACAACCGTGTTTTTAGTAGATCTATATAATTGCTTTATGAGTCTCTATTTTATCCGTTACGTATGTAGAAACGCTAAGATTAGGTTTTCGCCGCGTCAATCTAGCCAAGTCTTTATGGTGTGATTGTCCACCTAGAATTTCTTATCTTAGTAGGTATGGCTACGACTACGTCAGGTTCTCTGCTTTGTAATTTAAACGAGTAATTAAACTTGATCAACTTAATTATTTGTCATCGTAATTTAACATGAGACCTAAAAAGTGATTGTTATTTAGGACAGAGATTGAATCGGTGTCTAAGAAATGCCTTTAATCATAGGAATGTTGCTTAGATGAGGTTACGGTTTATACCGGCATCCCTAGTTTAAGTAAATGTGTCGGAAGTTATATGAGATGGAGACTAAAAATGTGAAGTCACGTAATGGAACACGATGATCTAGATGGCCTAACCGGAGCTAGATCTATTTTAGGGATGACTCCGTAGTCGATATAAAAGAAATCTGAATCGGATTTATAGTAGTCGAGTATAAACAATTATATAGAATCTCTAGATCCAAACGATAAAGTAATAATTGGGGAGGTTAATTACGTTGTTTATGTGTTGTGTCGAGTTGTGTCCTTTACTTTTTCCTGTACTTCGTTGGTCGTAGACCGCCTCTGTGTGCTTGACATGAATGATTAATTGTTTGTATATAAATGACCCACAATTGGTTCCCTGTGGGATCGACCTTGATTCGCTATAGTTATACTACGATGGACCTAGTCCTCTTGCTAGTATTGGTTTTGGTGGTCAAGTATTTTAATTTCACTTGATCTACGTCATCAAATCATCAATACTTTTTCTTTAAAGCTGGATGGAGCTCATGACGTGCTGGCTGGAGAAGCTCTCGCCATGTATAATGCAATTTATTTCAGGATTACATGGGGCTTCTTTAAAGTGATATTTGAAGGAGACTCTCTTACTATTTATCATAAGCTCGCAGCTGAAACAGAAGATCTATCCCCGGGAAGCATTATAGATGATTGTCGTACATTGTTGTCTTGCTTTGCTTCAGTTTCCTTTTCTTTTGTTAAAAGAGAGGGAATGTCCTTGCTCATTTTTTAGCTCAGGAAGGTCTTAAACTAGTTGAGTGTGTAGAATGGAGATCTTCTCCTCCCTCCCATGTTTTGTTAGCTTGTAATTCGAATATCGCTTAATAAAATTGTCCCGTCAAAAAAAAAAAAAAAACCACACATTTTGGAATATTTTTAAATAACACACCCAAATATTTTTTTATAGGAAGAAAGATAAAATAAAATAAAATAGGGGGAAGGGGCCACAAGGACAAAAAAAAATAATAAATGGGTGCGGAAGGACAAAAGTAACATTTACATGATTATAAAGGACAAAAATCACAATTATTACTTTAAAATTATTACTTCACATGTTAATGTTATTTTGTGTTTCACAATTATTACTTTATATTTACTCTATTCCGCATTTGTTATTTCATAATTATTACTTTTGTCCTTATTAAATTACAGTTTCTTTCTATCCCGATTTTTTAATAATTTTGTCATACGGACAAAAATCTAAAAAAAAAAAAATAACTACACGCGCATGTTCTCCGGTATCATATGAGATCTGAAAATGAAGAGAGAAAAAAATATGAACTTTGGCGAAAGAATTTTGATGATCGTTGTTCTAAATCAAAAATTACGATCGTTTATAATAAAAACGCTTCGATTAATCTGAATATTTTTTTATCCTTTTTGAAACTAAAAAAAAAAAGAGGTGTGTCCTGTTATATTGAAAAGTGTTTTTTTTTGGCTCCTCCCCTCTTTTAAAAATAAAAAAAAAAAAAAAAAAGAATACCATTGATCACATCAAAGGAAACGTCTCAAGCCAAAAATAGTCAAGCATCAATTAGAGGAAAATGTCGATAAAGCATTAGACTGTCTTGCAGGCTTCGGAGCGGCGTTTTTTGGACCTAACAATATTTTTTTTGGAAGCTTGGGCATCTCCAAGGCGTGTCGTCGGCTCGGCTCTTGCGGCGGAAGCGAGTGCATTGAGGTGGTGCTTGCAACGATGCGTTTCTTTAGGTGTCAAAAATCTATTTTGTTCTACGGATTGTCTATCTCTTGTAAATTATTGTAATAGTATTTATCCCCCTCCCATAGAGTGTAGAACAATTGTGGAGGACATTATCGCGCTTCGGCGTAGTTTTGATTGTTGTATCATTTTGCGCGTTGAAAGGGAAAGCAACAAGCTTACGCATGAGCTTGCTGCCTTCTCTTTCAAGTCTGATGTAGGTGTCTTTTGGAAGGGATGTATGTCAATCTGGCTTTGTACTAGCTAAAATTTATAAATGCTTTCGTTTCCCGGGGAAAAAAATAAAATAAAATACACTCCAATAATCACTCTTATATAACTCTCCAAAACATTTTGATTTTTGTGCCTAATCCAAAAAACACTTCAATTTTCACGGTTATCTTCAATTTCACTGATATCTACTCTCAACAATATAAACCGTCTTGGTCAAGTGACCTAAAGTAATCTTTAAAAACTTGTAGAGAATAATATGGAGTATCCATTGTGGACGATCTTATGTTTGATTTTTTCCTTGGGACGACGTTGACCAAGACAGTATCATCTTGATGAGTCCCATTGGACATGTCAAATGTGTTACATTTTTTTTTTTATTATTTTAATAAAACATATTTTAACCATCCTTTGCAATCGACAATAGTATTTGCCATCGAATATTATCATTCAGATAAATATTATCGTAACGAAATCAATCGCAAGTTTAACTGATTTACGAATAATAGATAGCAAAAAAGATTGCACATAAAAGTCTCATTACAGTATTACACTGCGCAGTGAAATGATTAAGGAAGCTCAGATTTAATTTTCTTTATAAATTCATTTAAATAGTCCAGAGATTTGTATATCCAAAAATACTATATTAATTTTTTTCTCTTTTCTATTGCAAAATAATCACTTCAACAGCCCTACAAAACAATAAGAAATGCAGGTAAGGTTAAGGTCATAATCTTTGACACAGCATTCTTAAACATTACAACCTTTAAAAAAAATGTCAAAAAGGGCTATTATGTTTCAGCTTTTTTTTTTTTTCTGGTTCTCACAAACAAATAGAGAAAAAGGCGATATTTACCAATTGGATGAGCAGTGAAATGCAGAAAACATAATATATATTGTTTCCATTAAGACATCCAAATTGGTTTTGCATAGGAAGAAGAGTCTGCAGTATACAATGCCTCCATTCTCCATCAGTGTATGAAGACACTGTCTAATAAATACCTGGAAAAAAAAAAAAAACTAATCTTTACCAGTAATCGCGACAAGAACACACACCGTCTTTAAAATGATGAAACCGTTTAGCATCACGCATTATGAGCTCTCTACCAATGAGCTTCGAGACAATCTTCATTGCATTATGGCAATCGCCGCGGACACGAAGATTTTTAATGACCCGCATAGTAGACCGAGCTGGGGTGTCTAGAACACCCTTAGCAACTGCAAGTCTTTCACTGTGTGATAAAAGAGCATCCTCCTTCGATTCTTGATCGATATCATGGAGCACGAATTTCGTCTCTGCAACGTAACCAGCTTCCCGCATCTGATGCCTCAACCCTCTAAGTAATTCGTATAAAGCCTCGTGATCAGGGTGAGATCGATCACCGGCTCTGAATTCATGTGTCCGGCTCCTGATTTCAAGGGGATTTTGACCGTTGGATTTCTTTTTCTCCTTTTCTTTAGCAAGATCTGAAGCTTTTACGGTTATGTAGCCGGCTCTCGACTGTTCATCCAACCGAGATGGATCTAGAACCTCAATCAGCTCAGCACACCGATTCCCAAGCTCCATGTTACCTTGCAACCTAGAAACGTTCATCAAAGTCACCCAAATTTCTACACTTGGTTCAATAGGCATACTTTGAATGAACTCTAAAGCTTCATCTGTGTGTCCGCTACTTCCGAGCATGTCAACCATTCTCAAATAGTGCTCCATAGACGGCACAATTCCATATTCCTTGCTCATGGAATCAAATATCATCTTTCCTTGGACGGCGTCACATAAAGCACTACATGCAGACAAGACCCCAAAGTACATTTCACCATCGGGTACTAACCCTAAACCTTTGAATTCTGTAAACAATTCTATAGCTGCCTGTGGATAACCGTTCCTCACAAGCCCACGAATCATGGTATCCCAAGAAGTTACGTTACGAGGGATCCTATCAAATACACTAAAGGCATCTACCACGGAGCCACATCTCAAGTACGCCTCAATAATTTTGTTAAATGTGCTAACTTCAATATTAGGTATTGAACTCATTAGGTGCCTATGGATATACCTGGCCTGTTCTAATGACTTGTCATCATCACATGCATTCAATAAAGCCGTATAACGAGACAAATCAACCGGGATACCCTTCTTCTCTAGCAAATCCAAAACCTGCACCACGGTCTCCAAATCTTCCTCTTTTAGGAAACGATCAAGTTCCTCAATTGTTCCATCCAATTCAATCTCTTCACTATCTTCAGTTGAATCAACATTTACAGTGGATCCCCTGCTAAAACTCGGCTGCTGTACTCGTCCTTTTGGCTCATAATAATAGTTACCTTGTAGGTGCTGAAAATTTCGTGTGATAGGCGCATCATACTTCTGAAAGTTCCTCTCCACATTCTCCTTACTAAAGCCGCCTCCATGTCCATCAAAATTACCTTTCAAACCAAGTGGACTTTGTGCATAACTCCCATTTGCATTAATCGGACTCTGAGTAGCAAACGGAGTTGCATGAGTTTGGTTTGTCTCCTCCAGCTGCCTTGATGTCAAGGCATTAGATGAATCAACGAATCTCTTTTGTGCATTTACATTATTACCCCGATTTGGCATGAAAGCATTGTTCTGAAACTCATTTCTCTGACCCTCCATGGTATTATACCTAGATGTGAAATTCTCATTGCCTCTACCCGAACTCCCCTGAAATTCATTTGTTTTAGCTTCCGGATTTCCAATATTTGAATTCCTAACATCGGAATTATATCCCGAAGAAACAAAACTACCCGTACGCACATTAGGGCTCTGCTTGAATTCATTCCTAAAGCTATTTGAAGCACCAACATGACCTTCATTAGCAGCCAAAAATCCAGGTCTACCAGCTGGGACTTGCTTATTTACACCATTGGGGACCTCAATTTTACCAAATTGAAAATCTTGACCCTGCCCATTACTATATTGAATACCATCTGCGCAAAATCCATTTGGGTTTTGACTTTTATTCTCATTCAGGTTATCAAAATATGTTCTTTCTGTAGCAGTAGTAAAATTTCGGGAGAAAATAGAGGCCATCACACAACCACTAAGACTATTAGGAGGTAATCTGCATACCTTTCGTAGGGTTTTGAGATAGTTGGCGGTCAGAATCGGGGCTTTCAATGCGTACATCTTCCCCATTAGGACGAAAATCCGGCGCGTTCCCCTTCAGCTCAGAGAAGATTTGTTGACTTGCCGGGTTCCACTTCCGGTGATTGAAACGGCGGCTTGTTACAGGGGGTTTTGCGAATAACAGAGAGAAATAGTGTCCTTGAAGGGTTTTAGAATTCTTTTAAAGGTTAATTAGTATAGTTTTTTTATATTTATTAGCCCCATTAGGACATAAAGGAATCCATTGGATTTATAAGGACATAATATATCTACATGTACCAAAATACCCCTAATCTAATAAAATAAGCTAAACACACGTTTGACTTCTCGTTGGATTCTGTACCGGTGAAGCCCATTCTTTCGCCGGATCAATTACGGAACTGTTCCAAAGCTCTTGCAACTTTTAAGCACAAATTGATCAATTCTCCTCAATCGATCTGCAAGGAATATCTCACTGTACAGGAAAATAGCATTACAGATTCAGAAATGATAAGTAGATGCTCAATCGCTTGTTCTAATGTAAACGAAGACAAGAATCGTTATCCGGATGTCAAACCATTTGACGACAACCGGATTGTTTTAAACCGATTGAATGATCAAGGATACATCAATTGAAGTCCAATCAAGATTTCTGAAGGCGTTTCACCCTTTATTGCAACACAAGGTCCATTACCACACACCTACGAGGATTTCCGGGAAATGGTGCTCCAATTTCGTCCTCCTGCAATTGTAATGCTTATAGGATTGATTGAAAATGGAAAGCTGAAGTGCCATGACTATTTCCATACAAAAAATGGTCCTAGACAATTTGGAAAGATTCGTATCAATACGAAATCGATAAAGAAATCTAATTATGGGCTTGAGCTTCGATGTTTCGAGGTGAAGCACTAAGAATCTGAAGAACCCCCATTTAATGTTACGCATATTTAATAAAGATTAGCGCAGGGACAAGTCATAAAGATTGACTTTTTGCTCCATTGCCTGTTCAAATAGATGGTGAACCATGGTTGCAACAACCTTGTACATTTATCAACCTTGTACACTCTCTGTGTGATTCTTCATTTTCATATCATAGCTAGAGCAGAACTTTCTAGAAATGCTCAATCTTATAGAACACTTTTATGGGCAATTTTAGTGGTTTGATGGCGTGTCAAATTTATCTTACTAGCATTCAGCTAAAGACCCTTCTTAGACATAGCCAATCAAGTTGTTTTTCCCCTTTCTGTTGATCTGACACATTTCTTGACCCTTCTTTCCATTACATAAGCTTTTTTCATGGAGGTTGGAGTTTCTATTTCTCACTAAAGCTACATGATGTTGTCATGTATATGAGTTTCCATTGGTAGGATCATTAACTTTATAGTGCCCGGAAAAATGATGTATTTGAGAGTTATCACAAGACGTATTCTTTCCATTTTAGATAAGTGCAACGCTGAAGTACTGAGCAGCACATGTTTTTGCTATTCGATTGATGAAAACGCATTGAAGTTGGTCCGAAATTTCCTTTTTTGTAATGATTCTGTTTACTAAATTAAGTTGGTCCAAAATTTCATGTTTACGTATATAGTCTTATTGATTGATTATGCTTTTATTGTAAATTTTGTTGTATCCTGCAAAGACTGTTTCAAATTGTCAACCTTGAGCGGTTGCTTTGTCACTTGGAACATTTCAATATATTGTTTTCTTTCTCGCTTCTCTTCCTTTCAATAATTTATATCTTTTTCTGGAGTATTTTTGAATTTTTTATTTTTTATTTGCACCACATTAATAAGCTGAAAACACATTCCTTTTCCGACGTATCTAGCTTGAAGGCATGTGCATCGCCACAGTTCGTGCCAACATTCATACGGTTTCCGGTCTTCAGCACAACTTCATCAAATGTCACCGTATATCTGTTTGCCGATGTCGCTGCATAAATTATCGATGTCACTGCATAAATTGTCGAAATCGCTGCATAAATTGTCGATGTCACTGCATAAATTGTTGATGTCACTGCATAAATGCGGTGTCACTTCATCGCGGTGTCTTTGCATCGGGGGTGTCTCTGCATTGGGGGTGGTCACTGCATCGCGGTGTCTCTACATTGCGGTGTCACTTATCGCGGTGTCACTTCATCGCGGTGTCTCTGCATTGCGGTGTCACTTATCGCGGTGTCACTTCATCGCGGTGTCTTTGCAATTCGGTGTCACTTCATCGCGGTGTCTTTGCATCGAGGTGTCTCTGCATCGCAGTGTCTCTGCATTGCGGTGTCATTTCATCGTGGTGTCTCTGCAATGCGGTTTCTCTGCATTGCGGTGCCTCTGCATCGTCAAATGTTATAACATCGCGATGTCTCTGCATTGCGGTGTCACTTCATCGTGGTGTCTTTTATTCGTGATGTCTCTGCATCGTCAAATGTTATAACATCGTTATGTCTCTGCATCGGGGGTGGTCACTGCATCGCGGTGTCTCTACATCTGGGTTGGTCACTGCATCGTGGTGTCTCTGCATCGAGGTGGTCACTGTATCGAGGTGATCAATGGATCTGGTATGGTCAATTCATCGTGGTGTCACTTCATTGAGGCGTCTCTACATCGCGGGTGGTCACTACGTCGCTGTATCACTTCATCGAGGTGTCTCTGCAATGCGGTGTCTCTGCATCGCGGTGTCACTTCATTGCGGTGTCTCTGCATCACGGTGTCGCTTCATCACCGTGTCTCTACATCGCGGTGTCACTTCATCGCGGTGTCTCTGCATCTCGATGGTCAATGCATCGGGATGGTCATTGCATCGAGGTGGTCAATGCATCGGGATGGTCAATGCGTCGCGATGGTCAATGTATCGGGGTGGTCATTGTATCGCGATGGTCAATACATCGGTTAAAAAAAAAAAAAAAACTGAACGCCTGAAAAAAAAAAAAAAAATAACAACTGAACGCTTGAGGAAAAAAAAAACAAAACAAAAACAAAAACCTGAACGCCTCCTCCCCTTTTTCTTTTATTTTTATTTTTTTCTTCATTAAGAGTATTTGAGTCTATGTATCTAATTTGTGTCTTTATAAGTCCAACAGATTCCTTTTTGTTCTTATAAGTCCAATAAGTCCGTTTTGTGTATTTTTGGATCTTTGGCCCTTCTTTTAATACTGTAACATTTATTTATTCTATTTTTCTTCATTTTGGCCCTAAGCAAAACGGGTCAATACATTTTACCCAAGCACATATACCTATTGTACCCACCTATCGAGTTTAGATGGATGTAATAAAATATTCCTTCCGTCCCATTTTATTAATCTTGTTTGATTTTTTAAAGAGATTTAGAATAGTGTAGCTAATACTTTAAATGTTATTAAATGATTCAATATTTTTACATTTATGTCCTTTAAGTAATACTTTGTCATAAATGTAAAAATATTGAATCATTTAATGAGATTCAAAACATTAACTACACTTTATTGGACTAAAAAAAATAAAATCAAATTGGACTAAAAAAAATAGGACGGAGGGAGTGAATGTTATGTAATTAAATATAATGATATATGTTTCATTAATATGTATGACAAGATGAATAAATAAGGTTTCATAAAGATGATACAAATGATGATTGATGATGCAAATAGTAAGGTGAAGCAATAAGATTATGGAGGTAGGGTGGAGTAGTGTGAGGACTGGTATGGGCTAAGGTGGGTGATTTAAGGGCAGTAGTGTAAGACCGATGGGTGGGGTGGTATGGGAGGAGGGGATGATAGGGTATATACATGAGGGTAAGGGTTTTGTGAAAGTTATGAGATGAGGTGGTTAGAATAGGTCGAAATGTATTGTAGTGGGTGTGAGTAACGTGGAATAGGGTAACATAAATATACTGTGGTTAAAATGAATACGGTAAGATAAAGGTAGTTAGGAGGATTAAAGTTGGGTGAGGGTGATGTGGTGATATGAGTGAGGGTGAGGTGGTATGGTAACAAAGGTGGTAGAGGTGAGAGTAGGGCGGAGGGTAAAGATGAATCAGTGAGGTGGTATGGTTTTATCAACTTTCATTAAATCTTATTCCATTCATTTTTAGGTATAATAAAAATGAAAATTTTCATTACATTGCAAATCAAATTTTATTATGTTACAATAAAATTTAGGTACATCTCATCACATTACAACTTTATTCAAGCAATCTAATAAAAGAAAGTCGTTTAATTATTATATGGTACACACGACCTTCGCCGATAAGGAATGCCCTAGTGGTAAATTTTGAAGCATCGGACCAAAGGTGGTCGTGGGTTCAAATACCCCTAAACCCTAAATAAAACCTTTGGGCGAAAAAGTAATATCCCTTGCCCACAAGGCTCTTCCATCACTACCTGACAGAATGATGAGAAGGTTAATAATGATGACTCAACGGACCCTTAGGTAGGAAGATCATGACCCGATGCCACAAGGAGTCAACATGAATTCAGAACTAACTCCAATTCGTATTCGTATCGCTTAGCATGCTTTCTAGCTTGCTCTTTCATTTGCTGTTTTGAAGGGAAAGACTCTTCTGGTTTACTCTAAAGGTTTTCTTTAGCAATACACGATTCCACTTGATCAAGAAAACAATTGTGAAAAATCATTCAATATATCTGGTCTAAAATATATTACTTAAAACAACCTACCAATTTCAATTTTCTTTCAATAAAGTAATCATATGACAATTTTTACTTCTGCCCTGTTTTGTTCTGAATAGTTGCTTTCTTCATAGCATTTTTATACCATTCTAGTTCATCTAAGATTGATTTATTGAGGGGTAGTGGTCCCAGACAATCACCAAAACAATCACCAACCGAATCGAACCCGAATAACTCAACACTAGTTGATAAACAACTACATAGTTGTTCATAGCAACAACTAGTATATCATCAAATATCTCCACTGAATAAATCTGCCACCAAACTCGAGGCTATGTTGTCCTACTAAAACGTAGTATATGCATGCACCAATAAAAACTAGAACATAGTTTCCTAGAGAAATTTACATGGATCTTCTACGAGATTTATCTCATTGCGGTTGAGGTTGTTGCACCGTCAAACTGAAACAACTGGCTTAAAATGGGTTGAGAGCTGAAGTTGAGAAGTCGCAGTATCAGATTCCTCGGTTTCCCCAAAGTTAATAGGTGCCTGTGTCCCTGTGCTTTGCCTCCTGGAAATCAAAAAGTACTATTTTTCTTCAGCTTATAACCTATTATGGAGATAGATAATGTATACATTTATATGCTTGAACACATATGTCATATGACTCATATGTATGCCTCAAGACCAAAAAGGAAGGATTAAATGCAAATACTACTATTTACCTCTGAGAGATCAGAGTTTCCTCAGATAATGCCTTTTCTAGCCTCTCCTCAAAAGGTGTTGCATGCCAACTGACCTTTTGATCCTAAATAACAAAACAAAGAGCGTAGAATTTAGTATCTATGAACCTCAGAATTTTAGAACAAAAATGAGGAGGACAAAATGAAATTGGAAGAAAATAGAGGCAAAGGGCAACCTCTTGGTACTTGTTTGTTGAATTGGGGATACCGTTCCCATCCCACCATTTTGGTGAAACACGAGAAGGTTAGTTATCATTCCAGTGAGCAGCTACTAGCCCAATAATGGGCCTATCGCTTGGATTTATGACACGATGAACGCTTTTCACAGCAGTAGGAACATCCAGGTTGGGAGAATCTACTGAAATCAAATCCTTATCAGTTGAAATTTCTGCTGTCTTCGCCTTTCCTGATTCATCAGCATTCATAAAAGACTCCTTGCAATGGCGGTCCGGCTGATCAGAAATGAAATCTCCATCATTTGACACTTGGCTTTGCATTCCATTGGAATTTCCCACAACCACGCTGCCTCCATTTGAATCTGGAAGAACTCTTTCAGTGTTTTGCCTAGCAGTCAAGCAATTACAGGATAAAATCGTCACTTCAAATTGAAGCATAATTACCTGAGTAATGAAACAAGAAAAAATAAAAAAAGGTTGAAAGCATAAGGATCGTTTTCTATCATCCCCAATAAGAGGCACTGATTTCTTTGAAGCTACCTAAATAAACCTCTTACATAGAGTATACCTGGTGCATGAAGTCTATGACTACAGGAAATAGGACATCCAGAAGGCACAACAAATCAAAATAGTTGGTTGTCGAAATAAATGGCCAAGATAAGAAAACCCAAAAGATGAATGAAAAACATCAATCCAAATCAAGAAACATAAGTTCCTAAGGGCTGGGAAAGCTACCTACTAGGGGTATGTTCCTGTGCATCAGCAGAATCAATCCGTTCTTCACAGTCTTTAGTGAGATCTTGGAGCTGATCTGATTGGTTTTCCAAATCAAGCTTCTCAACAGATGTATAAGTTAGCCATGATTTAAGCTTCAGGCTTTCAACTGCCTCATTCTGAGATGACTTGCCAATTTTTCCCTCAGCAATTTTTCTTGTTTCTGCAGGAGTTTCTGGTGTAGTACCACAAGCCTTATGGAACTTGGCCTACAACACAAAGCAGGTTGGATCTGTCAAAATAACTAATCAACTTCATCTTGATAGATATTCTAACATGTTGCTCGATACTTTAGATGGAAACGTATAGAGATCAGATCAAGCCCTTTTACACACTAGGTAGGTCTGCTAGATATGTTGTCATGCACCAATACCAGGGTATAACATTTTCATTAAACTTGAGTCAAGATTCAAGTTCCGTGGGGCAAATAACTTGGGGCATTTTTTTTATTTTTTATTTTTTTTGACAAGGACACGAAAAAAGATAGTAGAAGAAACAAAAACAAAGTAATCACACACACACACACACAAAAAGTGTCATTCAGTTAAGCCATTGATTTCCTAACACTCTGTCTATTATGATTCATAATAATGATCTTACACATCCATACAGATTTATTTTGGTAGATAGATAGGCATTCCACAAGTTAGAAAGATTCTTTTCACGATTTTTGATTGAGCAAACACATGTCCAAAACCAAGAGCAATGCTTAAGTGGTAAAGCCACAACGTAATCCTCGTCCTACCTAACATCTTTAAAACACAAATATTGTGCCATCTGATATCAAATAGTATTTCAAATTGACTTTGTTTCTTTAAAGGCAGGTCTAGCATTACCAAGTAACCCCTTATAAATGTAACATACTCCTTAGCCAGACAAACTCATGCATGTCATAGTTCAATGCACCTATAGAGAAACAAATAAGGAGTGAGTCCCCACAGCTTAAAAGTTAAGTAGTTAACCAATTTACATGATTCTGGATAAACAAGGGTGGAAAAAGAGCATAATCCATGTGACTAATAAAACATCAAAAGTAGCACAAACTAGATCACTCTTGTACTATTTATGCAATCCAAAGAACTTGAGACACATCTCATAACCAAAAGAATCTACTCTATTCATTGCTTGCTATAGAATTTCCCTTCGATGTTAAAAATAAAATAAAAACCTGATGAAATTGTAATCCACCTTGCAAAGGATTAAATGCCAAACACAAAAATCATTCGCACATTACATGATGCTGATTCTCTGAGCACTTATATTATGTGGAGATGAAATTCTTCCTGATGTTGCACGTGCCCGATTTTAGCCAGTACATCACAATATAAATTGATACACAACACACCATCGTTGACATTAATAAGATATGAACAAAGACCCTGCCTGACCTTTGAATCCTCTTTCAGTTATTATCAATCCTTGTCAAGACAAACAGATGGTATCGGCTACTCAAAAATGAAATGTAGTAAAGGGTAAACATAAGAACTCCATCAATGAAAAATATAGCTTCCATTTGTTCCATTACTTGAAACCACAGCTGCCACACACATGGCATGAACAATCATGTAATGATTCCATATAAAGAATACCAATATTGGTTTCATTCCGATTTCATTGAAACAGCACGCAACACTTCATGCATTTCAATTCAATGTGCAAATATCATACACTATTAAATAATTTAACTTATACCTGATTCTTTTGATCTTCAAAGTCTAAATTCCTCTCCTGTGATCCTTTTTCCTTATTGTCCGAGCAAGCATCTTCTACAGAATATATATACATTTCAATATTACAAAATCAAATTCAGACAGAGACATATTCAAAAGGAGAGAAAAGACACTTTGTCCAGGCACCTAAAAGTTTAAACTGCTAAAAGCCGAAGAACATAAAGTTAAATAAATTGCTAAAAGCTTAAGCGAATAAGGAAAGAGTAATCTAAGCATATATTCAACACGTGCCGAACTTTTACCTTCGGACATAAAAAGCGCAGACAAGGAACTCCGATTCCGATTCACCTCAGTTTCCTGCAATTCAAATCGATATTAGCACTAAATATTGTAATCATTTGAAGGATTAACAACAACAACAACAAAAAAAAAAAAAAAACAGAAGAAAAAAAGGTTGGAGTCGAAATTATCCATATCAGTGACCGTCTTAATTAACACCTACCAAATGCCAAAAAATTCCAACAAAAATGGTAATAATGAAACCTCTGTATTAGGATCCTTCAATGCGGAAGGAGGAGAATCGTCTTTGATGCGGAAACAACTGAAAATACAGCTCATCGCAGCGACAAAAGCTTGCGATGCAAATTTTCTGAAGCCGGAAAGTGCAGGGGAAGAAGAAGACGTAGAACTAAAACTCGAAGAACATTTCATTTACGCTGAAGAAATGAAGGAAAGGTAGCTGTTGCGGAGCAGAGGGGGTGAGTGAAGGAGGTAGAAGAGGAAGAGGAGTGAGGTTGGTGTTGGTGTGGGTGGGGGTGGGAGGGGTGGGGGAGGGTCACTGTGTTGAATATGTTGATAGCTCAATCGATTTTGAAATTCGAACCAAAAGATGAAAAGGGACAGGGGAGGAGGGAAAGTAAAAATAAAACAAATGTTTTTTTTTTTAAATAGTAGTATATCAATATAAGGTTTCTTTTTTTCCTTTTTTTTTTTTTTTTTTTTCCCAATAAGAGAAGGGTCCAGAAAAACGTCAAATTTCATAAAAGATGATCCAAGGACATTATTTTATTTTTGGTGATTAAAAAAGACAAAATAATAATAAATAGACCAGAATACTTTTTTTTGTGTGAGCGATTTGTAGTTATTGTCAATAAATACGATGCAGTAAATACATGTCATCAAAGGTGGTGTAATTAAACTAGTGGCCGAGGATTTGCACTGGACTTTGTACATCAAAATATGCACCTTAGGAAACAACATTTTTTCTGAAAAATTGTAAAGATATTTTATCCATTCGATCTGAAGCGATTCATTAGGGTTCCGCCCTTAACCCCCACCGTCCTCCTCCTTCTCTCCCATTAATCCAAAGCCATGGAGAACATGGCACTCTATCAGACAACCCAAGTAAAAGACCTCCTGCACCGCAGCATTGAGAAACCGAAAGATCCAACACCTTCATCTCCCAACTCGGCTTGGACGGACAGATCGGGAGTGGATGTAGTCACCAGCCGCTATGCAGACCCCTTTATCCACATAGGGGAAAACGATGATGAAGAGCTTAACGAGCGGAGAGATGATATAGACAACTTAATGGGTCCGGAGCAGGCGGAGAAATCAGTGACTATCCCTCTAGATCGGTGCTTGGATTTATGGCGGCCATGGCGAAGAGCACTCATTGTGAAACTACTAGGAAGAACGATTTCCTACAACTTCCTCTGTAAGCGCTTGTCGGATCTGTGGAAATTGAAAGGCAAAATTGAGGCAACAGATCTTGAAGATGGTTTCTATATTGTTCGATTTACTAAAGCTAAAGATTATGATATTGCTTTGATGAATGGACCTTGGGTAATTCAAGGCCATTACTTACATGTGCTAAAGTGGACTCCTTTCTTTGAACCCTCGGCTGAAGCTATCAAGACTACTCTAGCATGGGTAAGATTTCCCCGACTGCCCATTTGGTGTTTCAAACGTGATATCCTAAGAGAGTTGGGAAATTTGATAGGCAAAACAGTCAAGATTGGTGTCTTCACGAAGGAGAATATACGAGCAAGATTCGCTCGAGTTTGTGTGGAGATCAACTTGGGGAAGCCACTTGACTCTACAATTGTACTAAATGGAAGGAATTTCAAAGTGGAATATGAAGGACTACAAATGATATGCTTCGATTACGGTAAATTTGGACACAGGAAGGAGACATGCCCCCTACAAACCCAGAATCTGAAGGGGATAATAGCAATGGACAATCTAGTGAAAGTGCAGAACAGGGACCAACAAAAGAGAAACCTTATGGCCCCTGGATGATAGCCCAAACCAGAAGAAAATGGAACCCTAACAGAACCAAGGGCCCACAGCAAAAACCCCAAGACCAAACCGCAGGAAATGAAAAACGAACAGAACCTGGTCATACATCTAGCTCGCGTTTTGATGTGCTTAACAGCACTGGAGATCACCAAGAGAAGGAAACAGATGACATTGAGGTTGATGAGGTTCCTGATGGGGTGAGAGAGCTGAGAAATAAGACACAGAATTTGGAATCCCATGGGGGACAAGCATATACAAGAGAAGCTAGAGAAGCGATCAATCCCCAAAGAAAAACACCAAGAAAAGAAATGCGGAGGAAACTGGAGCAGGTACAAGATATGTATCTAAAGGGAGCACATCAACAGAGAGCAATACTTCACCTTCCCCATCAACGAATACCAATAAGGATCAGGACCCATTGGCAACAACACATAGCAGTCATAACAAGAACTGTTAGGTGTAGTGCCGAAAAAGACAATTTGTGTAATTGTTTTTAATAATGAATGACGAATTTATCTCACCTTATTACTTGCTTTGTGCTTGTAAAGTAATACACTGCTGCAAACCCTAAGTATATCTGTATGTAACCACTTAACTCGGTGTATGGATTACACGTGAGGATTGAGTTAGTGGTGATATACTTAAACTGTTAGTCCGTGGTGAACTTAATCAGAGTTTAGGGTCTCTTGATTAAAACACCAATAATGCGCCCAGAACGCCTTAGGGTGTGATAGTCTTATCCGGACTGTCGGTAGAGGGTACCTACGTGGGGCATTTATATATGATGGCATTCATATAGAATTGGACCGATTTAATCTGAATTTCTCGATATAATTCCGTCGAGGAATCTTATTAAATCATTAGATGATCATATATGGATCAACCTTAATCCTGAGGTGATCACAGGGTGCTGCTTGTCCCGGGGTAGTGTTTGATGTGTTAGTTACGGTTCACTTAAATAATGTGTTCCAAGCCACTTCTCATTGGCATTATCTCCAGATGAGTGAGTAGTTCTGATTTTCACAGACATGGAATCCATTCCTTCCTGCGGGAAGTAGAGAGATAGTCCCCTTATTTGTTAGCCCTAAGAAAGTGATCGATCGGCCGAGTTCATATTTAGACTAATTAGCTACTAGTCAAATATGTGAACTAATTGATCACTAGGGGGTTGATGGTAAATAAGGATAAGATATTCTGAGTCGGGTTCACGGAGACTTCCCTCTCAGAATGGACGGTCTATGGAGGGTTAATCCGTATGTAGTGATTATATCAATGGACGCTTATTCACTCTATGGGTTGAGTATAAGTATACATCTATAATCGGTAGAGTTAGTTTTGGGTTTATGGTGGCGTAATCCCGGAATTAATAATTAATGTACTTATTACATTCGATGAATAATTAATTATTGGAGCTACTGGTTATAGGTCCATGGTCCCCGATGTGGCTTCCGTAATTCGGACTAATAATCTTGTTATTTGGGCCTCGGTGATAATTAATTGGTGAGCTAATTAATTGATATGCATGGATATTATTTAGTTGGGCTAAATAATATAATACACATAAAAGACATTTTATGTGGGCTTTTTTGACCCAATATGTGGCGCCATTAATGTCCTAATAATTAGAGAGAAATTAGTTTTCTTGGATAATTATTTAACATGTGATTTATCTTTTATTTGTTAAATGATAATTCATGGAATAATAGATAATAATATGATTTATCTTAATTTGTTTGGGATAATCATTTTATTTATCTTTTATTTGGAAAAGGATTAATGTGATAATTATCACTTAATTATTTAATCCTTGGAGGACATTGATTACTCTCCTATATAAAGAGAGTTCTCCCAAGTCTAATGGCAAGGTACTATTCACGTCACTATTCACCGAGAGAAATTGGCCGAAAAATTTCGGCCTCTATTCTTAGGGTTCGAGTTGGAAAAATCTTGGGATTTTTCTGTTTGCATATCAAGGAGGCTCGTGTATCAAGAAGGGTGTCCACCAACCGCCGTTTGGAGAACACATCGGAAGATCAAGGCTTCTCTTCCCTATATTGGTAACATGATCTTACCCCTTGTAGTAGTTTAAGTCCTTTAATTATGTGTTTTGATATATAAATCGTGATCCATCCGCTGCGCGTAGATCTAATTCGTTTAGATCTAAGAACCTGCATCCTTCATGTGGTATCGGAGACATGTTCCACGATTTGTATAGTCATAATCGTAATTAAACGATTTAAAGGAGTGGAATTGCATGTAGGTAAATTTTATTTATTGTTTTATGCATTGATAATGATTAATTGCTATGGTTGAAGAGATGGATTGGGGGTTGGCACTGTTTACCCGTTAGATCTATTGCAAACTCATATAAACGATGAAAATTCGTTCATATGAGTATAGGAAATTATGTAATTTATGTATTATTGCAATTTTAATTTCCAGAAAATAGATCTGTACATTAGCTGTTTAGTATTTTCGTTTTTTCCGTTGTTTGAGCCGTTAAAACGAAGATCTCTCCGGTCATAATCAAGATTGGAAGTTGATGAACAATCCCACAAATTTTGGTGTCGATCAGAGTCCGTTTGGGTTTCCGTTAGTTGCTGCGAAGTGGCTGCTGTAACAGAAAAACGCAGGATTCACAGAAACCCTAACTGTGACTTCTTCGATTTTCTGGGAATAATTGGACCGTTCAAATTAAAATCCGACCGATCAGATCTATAATCATGGAGTTTTGGACGTGAGATAAAATTTTCAGGACGATCGGGATTCATATTCATCCTCGATTGGTCTCGGGAAGTATATGATGCGCTGCTGTGAGAGTCTGTTTCAGCAGCAAGTTGGGCGGCTCACTGAGGAAGATTGACAAGCCAAAGCTCCGATCCGACCGTCCATCTTGAAGTCCGAAGAATGAAGATCAGATCTGGAAATTTTAAGCCCGATCCAAGTTCGTTTGATATGCCGATCGTCGAAGATTCTTAACAGCTGCAGATTAGGGTTTTAATTTATTTTTCTAATAGATTAGATACGGGGGTGCCAACGGTCCATCTCGGTGTTTATTTTCCGCACTAGTATACATGTGTAGATTGTATGAGTAGAACCGGAAAATTGCCATGACATGCATCATATCATGAATTCCACTCCATATGCATACATGTAGAAATTAATTCGAGGAATTAGTTAGGCATGTATAAAACACGATTAGTTTTAATTAATTGTTTGATATTAATTAGAAACTAATTAGGGTAAAAACCGAGGAACACGGGTTTTTTCAATCGTCGAGGTTGGGTGATGGATTCTCGGTGAATCCCACTCTGCGAAAGCATAAGGAGTAAAATTCCGAAACCTCGTGGTTAAGGTGTTGGATTCTTGGTGAATTCCACCTTACCTAAGACGAGATTACGTTTTTGTTCCGTAGTGTCTACGTGAAAGTTTGATGTTTAAGGATTGGATAATCACGGGCAAACAGGTTTGAAAGTGGTTTAACCACGGTTGGGTGGTCAACAGTAGCTACGGCTCAATCGACTTCACCCTCCACGTGTGGCGTTTGCACGGGGGTCTGGCAATACTGAGCCATCTGAAGAGCAACTACGGCTCAACGGACCTCTCCTAGCCTTGACCCGTCCGACGGCCACATATGTTCTAACGAATAGGTCGGGTGGGCTAGCCCACATAACCGACAACATTCGGGCCTATGATTTATTGTTCCTTAATGTAACATCAAGTCCAAAAACGTGATCAGTAAACCCACCACTTTTCAAAATATTGAGTGGGAGCGGGAGAGGCGACAGCCGACCCCACGGCCTCTATTGTTGACACAAGCAACGTGAGAGAATGGTGACGCCTCGTGCGGCCTGGGACCGGCCTCCCTAAGGAAGGCCTTCACCGCTATCAAAATTCAAGGCTTGGTCTCCGAAAGGATAGGATTTTGGGTACTCGTCGGGTCACTGACCGACCCTAAAGCGGCACACTCGGGGTCTACCTAAAAATCTGAGACAGTAGGTCACACTCATAAAGGGTATTTTTGGTAGTACCTTGGCTGAAAAAGGAAAGGTGATTGGCGATCACAAATGAGATGTTCGATTCTCAATCGATCTTCAATATTAATCGAAACCTCTTTGACCTACCCTAAGGCGGCACAGAGGCATTAGATTAAATCCTTGGAGCAGTAGGATAGACTATAAGTACTTAGTTTATGTTCCTAAAATTTTAGTAGTGTATGATTTGGATTTATTTTCCATCAATTTTATTTACAACTATTATATATATCTCTCTAAGGTGCTAGGCTGCTAGTGTAAAATTGACTAGTAATGACTTCGTTAAAAAGTGGTAAGTAACTAGAACGTTGTATTTATTAATCTCACATGCGATTAATTTTTTGGAAGAGATATTTCTCTTGAAGCCTTCAAAACTTAAGTGACGTAAATAGGCATGTCACTGATGTCACTCGTGCAGAACGAGAGACAACCGTAGTTAGTTTGAAAGATGATTGGGACGATAAAATTCTTCTAGTGAATTGTGTAGTGTCTACACGAGAAATTTTCGATAGAAAAATTGGAGAATCATAAATTAAAGTGTCGCTAGTTAGACGGTATTTGGAACCGATAAACTAGTGGGAGCTTTTATATTATGTTTTTCTAATTTATTAGAAAATCAGTCCCACTGGGTAATGCTTTCACTAGACATCCCACAGTTCACGAGTAGTATCTACTCAAGCGAACTGCTAGTTCAAGACTATTTCCTTTTAAGGAAAGTTAAGAATGGGAAAGAATGTCTATAAGTGTTAATCATCTTAACTAAAGTTTTGAGGCTAAACCGAAACATTAATTAAAGAAAGTATAGGATAAGGAAAGTGATTTCGGATCACTAACCAATGAATCCTTAGCGACTTTCTTAACTGAGTAACTTGACTCAATAGCTTAGTTCTTTGGAAGAACAAGGAAGTTGTGCATTAACGATTAATAGAGTAACAACGGGCAGTAATTTCAGCTACAATAGTGGGAGTGATATAAGGAAATGAATTTCGGATTCTATCCTTGAATATCACAGAAAAATTTATTTTTCTGTTTACAGATTCGTTGAAACAAATGGATTCACTTTCAACTCGATATATTGTTGCCTCATAGAAAGTGAATATGACATTTGTAGTACGAATCCAAGACTCGGACTTTTGTTTGATAAAGTCAGAACCACTAAGAAATGCTGAAAAGGTATATGTAACACGTCTTAAACTATTATAGGCGAATGGTTTCCGTATTAAGATAAACGACGCTTCAATATCTATTAATTAGTGCATATATCCTAGAGATAAGACCTGACGACTGGCTAAGGGTGATTCCTATCTCCCAGTCTAGGAACACTATCTCAAAGGAACAATGACTAAGTTTCCTTTCAATCGGGAGAGGGTAATAGATTTGAAGGGGTAACATAGCTTGTTCATCATGACCTTCGGGGTCTAGTGAGAGACACAAGCTAGTGGGAGTGTTTGAGTGGTGACATTTTGTCTGATAACTACTCAAAACACGATTTAGTTTATCGAAAGAATACGAGGAGGTGTCTCTGATTTTAGCAGAAAATAGAGTATTCCATGCTCAGAAATAGGCTATCGCATAGTCTTGGGACTGATGCTCGGCCTGCCTCCTAGTGGAATATTTCTCACTGAGGCAGAAACCATAGACTTGCCCTATATAGTTATTGATATGCTACAATACACTGCTAAACTCGATTAAGATAATTCGTTGCAAAATAACGGTTAACATTATTATGTAAACCGAGAAGTCTACCTAGAAGATGCTAGTGAGTTTATGGATAAGAAGTGAATTCGGTTCACACCACTTCCATAGATGTAAGCATTTAGCATTTATTGCTTGAAGGTAGGACTGAAGATTTTGCACGTACGTTCAGATTGTGACTGTTCGTGAAATATCTTAATGTGACGAGTGAAGGTTGGTTATAAGATTCTTGAGATCAGAAAGTGACGGTTGAACTGTCACAAAGATTCTGATAGAATCTATAAGAAACAGCCTTAAACCTTGGAGTATGGTTACCCAAAGGTAGTTACTATCTGATTTAATCAGACCACGTCCAACATCGGTTGTTGGTGAATACAATGATAAATACTACTAGATCAGAATGTCAATCCATCCAAGACGCAGTGGGAATATGGTTTAACCATTGACCCATTGTGGTTTTGTGGACTTTATAGTCTGCTAGGGTGATTGATAACCTATGGCTCTTAGTGGGCTGTATAGGATTCTGATCATAGAGGTTGGTTTGAAAGCCTTAACCCTATGAATGGAGTTTTGATACTCCAGTTCTGTTCAGCCTCTTGTAGAACCACCTGAGTGTCTCAGGCCCAGTGGGAGCAATTGGATCTACACGGAAAAGAGTCGAATGAATAGGAAAGTTTAAACTTTCAGCGCAAAGCTAAGTGGTATAGGGGTGATTCCCTGACAAGTAGAGAGTTAACCAGACCTTGAACTCTCTCACCACTCAGTCTTGCAAGATTTCGTTGGAAAGAAGAAAATAGGGGTGATTCCCTGAGACTTTCTTGCCGAAAAAACGGAGTCTGGATTCATTCGGAACAGAAGGGTCTTGGTTTGAACAAATGGCAGGATGACTGCCGGGGCTTATATCCTTTGTGGATTTAAGAGAACCTCTCGGTCATTTAAAGTCACATGTTTTAAAATATGTGGACTTGACCAGAATATTGATAAGTCTTTCATAGACTGGATATCAATATTGGTAAAGTAGTAGTATTAGTGTTCATGAATGATAACACTGAAACGGTTGGAAACAACATGTGTGTGCTAACTGAAGTCAGAAACTGACACGCCAAGATTCTCTGGATGAGAGAATTGGACTATATTCTAAGAATTTGATTCGGTCAAATTCACAAGAATGAGACATTGGCTATCCCACATATCTTAGTGAATAAGATGATCATGCATATATGTATGCAACATTCATCGAGAGTGGTCCTACCCAAACTCTCAGGAATGATTCTCAAAATCTTCGGATAAGGAGAAAATGGGATGGAGTCTCTCTGGGATTACGGCAAGTCAGGTTATCACAAGTCAATAGTAGTCGAATCTCAGATTCGAGCATGAATAGCGGTTTTAGTACGTCCTCAAGTATCTTTAGAGAACGAGGAAGTATATGCTTGTATATTTAGGTGCAAACTTAAATATGGTTGACTACACTGATTCTGACTTGTGTTCAGATTAAGGAGGATCATTAAGTTGATCTCGGGCTCGGTGTTTACTCATAGTGCTTAGAATTTCCTTCTTTGGACCGGGAGTAATTCCAGGTCGATAAGCCGATATCACTTTATTGTGAAAGCAGTGAAGAGATAGCTTAGAAGGATTTTCTCAATCACTAGAGGTCAAAAGCATATTGATTGAGAGTACCACGATTGGAAGGACCGACAACGTTTCAATCCTAAAGATCGTCTCGAGCCGACAACCTAACTAATCAGTGTACCAAGTCGAGTGCTTGGAGGGTACGGCATTGATGGATATATCTCATCTGCTTTTAGAGCAAGTGGGAGAGTGTTGTGAATAAGATGAGAAAGGGTGTGCTCTAAAAAACAATCGTTGCTTGTCATTTCGTGCAAGTGGGAGATTGTTAGGTGTAGTGCCCGAAAGACAATTTGTGTAATTGTTTTTAATAATGAATGAAAAAATTTATCTCACCTTATTACTTGCTTTGTGCTTGTAAAGTAATACACTGCTGCAAACCCTAAGTATATCTGTATGTAACCACTTAACTCGGTGTATGGATTACACGTGAGGATTGAGTTAGTGGTGATATACTTAAACTGTTAGTCCGTGGTGAACTTAATCGAGTTTAGGGTCTCTTGATTAAAACACCAATAATGCGCCCAGAACACCTTAAGGTGTGATAGTCTTATCCGGATTATCGGTAGAGGGTACCTACGTGGGGCATTTATATATGATGGCATTCATATAGGATCTGGACCGATTTAATCGAATTTCTCGATATAATTCCGTAATCGAGGAATCTTATTAAATCATTAGATGATCATATATGGATCAACCTTAATCCTGAGGTGATCACAGGGTGCTGCTTGTCCCGGGGTAGTGTTTGATGTGTTAATTACGGTTCACTTAAATAATGTGTTCCAAGCCACTTCTCATTGGCATTATCTCCAGATGAGTGAGTAGTTCCGATTTTCACAGACATGGAATCCATTCCTTCCTGCGGGAAGTAGAGAGATAGTCCCCTTATTTGTTAGCCCTAAGAAAGTGATCGATCGGCCGAGTTCATATTTAGACTAATTAGCTACTAGTCGGATATGTGAACTAATTGATCATTAGGGGGTTGATGGTAAATAAGGATAAGATATTCCGAGTCGGGTTCACGGAGACTTCCCTCTCAGAATGGACAGTCTATGGAGGGTTAATCAGTATGTAGTGATTATATCAATGGACGCTTATTCACTCTATGGGTTGAGTATAAGTATACATCTATAATCGGTAGAGTTCAGTTTCGGGTTTATGGTGGCGTAATCCCGAAATTAATAATTAATGTACTTATTCCATTCGATGAATAATTAATTATTGGAGCTACTGGTTATAGGTCCATGGTCCCCGGTGTGGCTTCTGTAATTCGGACTAATAATCTTGTTATTTGGGCCTCAGTGATAATTAATTGGTTGGGCTAATTAATTGATATGCATGGATATTATTTAGTTGGGCTAAATAATATAATACACATAAAAGACATTTTATGTGGGCTTTTTGACCCAATATGTGGCGCCATTAATGTCCTAATAATTAGAGAGAAATTAGTTTTCTTGGATAATTATTTAACATGTGATTTATCTTTTATTTGTTAAATGATAATTCATGGAATAATAGATAATAATATGATTTATCTTAATTTGTTTGGGATAATCATTTTATTTATCTTTTATTTGGAAAAGGATTAATGTGATAATTATCACTTAATTATTTAATCCTTGGAGGACATTGATTACTCTCCTATATAAAGAGAGTTCTCCCAAGTCTAATGGCAAGGTACTATTCACGTCACTATTCACCGAGAGAAATTGGCCGAAAAATTTCGGCCTCTATTCTTAGGGTTCGAGTTGGAAAAATCTTCGGGATTTTTCTGGTTGCATATCAAGGAGGCTCGTGTATCAAGAAGGGTGTCCACCAACCGCCGTTTGGAGAACACATCGGAAGATCAAGGCTTCTCTTCCCTATATTGGTAACATGATCTTAACCCCCTTGTAGTAGTTTAAGTCCTTTAATTATGTGTTTTGATATATAAATCGTGATCCATCCGCTGCGCGTAGATCTAATTCGTTTAGATCTAAGAACCTGCATCCTTCAGAACCATCAGCAGGGAAGCCTAAAGCACATCCAGGTTTGCTTTAACTGATGTATCAAATGGAGCAAAGAAACCCAACTCACTACCAGACAACACCCTTACCCCCATAAATCCTAGAGACATCCCTCCATCCTCTAAGAAATCTGGGGATAATGTGAAGATACACCCACCTGACAAATTCTTAGAGACAAGAGCTCACTCTATGGAGATAGATTATGTGCCTGCAAATCCACTATTTGATGTTGATGCTGGGGCTCCTCCCACAAACTGGCACTGTTTTCTCCATTATTTTCCATGAAGATCATAGCTTGTAATTGTATAGGAGCTTCTTCTAGTGAGTTCCTCCGCCACTTACAATCTATGTTGAGTGAACACAAGCCTGATGTTCTGTTTTTGATGGAAACTAGAAGTACAAGTGACAGAGCCTGTCAAATTCTGAAAAAGACCTACTTCACTAATCTTTACGCAGTCAAAGCTATGGGTTATGCTGGGGGGTTGTGGTGCTTATGGGACGAGAATAAAATCAGCCTAGCCCACATAACCTGTAAGAACCAATCCCTCACTATGACGATTTTAAAGAATAAGGAGATTGATTGGGTACTAACCTTAATATATGCTTCTCCTATACCTAGTGCAAGAAATGACCTATAGGACTACCTAACTAGACTCGGACACACCTTTGATCTTCCTTGGTGCCTCATAGGTGACTTAAACCAAGTAGTCTATCAAAGAGACAAGTTGGGGGGCAGAGCAGTAGGAGGCCTTAACCGTACTAAATTGTGGCTTTATCTCTAACACTGTGATCTGTTGGAAGTCCCGTTCCAAGGGCCCAGGTTCACTTGGTGTGGTACCACACCAGACAACAAGAAGATCCTCCAGAGACTTGATCAAGCCTGGTGCAATTCAGATTGGATGGAAAAATTTGGTGTAACCTACGTCCAACACATCCCAAGAATGCACTCAGATCATAATCCCACCTGCCTTGCTACAGATATCAACCTACCCAAGCAGAAAATCAGCAATCGTTTCTTTTTTCAGAGAGCTTGGATGGATCATTCTGAGTTTGAAGATTTTGTATCCCACAACTGGAAAGATCATGGTTCCCTCGAATCCACCATCTCCCAATTTGCTAAAGCTGCAACCAAATGGAACAAACAAGTTTTTGGCAATATTTTCAAGAGAAAACAAAGTTGTCAAGCAAGGATAGCAGGTATTGAAAGATGTATGGAGCAGGCCCATCCAATTTCCTTGCCAATCTTCATGAATCCCTAAAAACAGATCTGAATGACATTCTTGGTCAAGAAGAAACATATTAGCACCAACGGTCACTGTTAGATGTAATATCGTCGAATCAATCATAGATTGACCCGATTACGCAGCAGAATGCATCAGATCTAGATCAAAACGAAACAAAGAACATAAATTAAAGATCTAACTACAAGGGGGTTTAGGATCCAACCTTTTTATGGTGCTTAACTCCAAGAACGATAGATCTCCAAGAACACGTGTATTGAGAAACCACAGTCTTCCAACGTGTGTCTCCCAGCAACACCATGTGGATGGTGTTTCCCGCCGCCGGACCTCCTTGATATGCTACCGGAATAATCCCAAAGATTATTCCAACTCGAAACCCAAAGAAAGATAGCCGAAAATTCTAAGCTACTTTCTTATGTATATGGCGTGTTCTTTTTTTGTGTGTCAAAAGGCTTATATAAGAGAGTAAAACTTAACCTCCAAGGATTAAATAATTAAGAGATAATTATTACAATAATCCTTTATTCCAAATAAAAGATAAATAAAATGATTATCCCAAACAAATTAAGATACATCATATTATTATCTAATATTCCATGAATTATCAATTAACAAATAAAAGATAAATCACATGTTAAATAATTATCCAAGAAAACTAATTTCTTTCTAATTAATCAACATATTAGCGCCACCTTTTTTCTCAAAAAAAGGTTCACACGCATTTTCCATATTTGACCAATTGGGTCAAAAGGTCAACACACTAATTTGGGCCGAGTCCACGAAAAATGTCTTTTCTGTGTATTTAATTATTTAGTCCAACTAAACAATTAATCCACATATCAAATTAAATAGCCCAATCCACTATTTAATTATAAATGAGGTGAAACGACGAGAAATCCAATTATTCTATTTTAGGAGCCACGTCGGGGACCATGGACCCATATTCAGTAGCTACAATAAATTAGATAAAATTATTCGTCAGACAGAATAATTATATCCAACCTATTAATTCCGGGATTACACCACCGTAAACCCGAAACTGAACTCTATCGAATATAGATAACTTACACTCAATTTATGAGTCGAAAGCGTCCACTGATATAATCATTATATACAGATAAATCCTCCATAGACTGTTCACTTCGATTCGGGATATTTCCGTAAACCCTTCTCGAAACATATTATCCTTATTTACCATTAACCCCCTAGTGATCAATTAGTTCATATTCAATATAATATGAACTCGGCCGATCGATCAGTTTCTAAGGTCAACAAATAAGGGAACTGTCTGTCTACTTCCCGAGGAAAGGAATGGATTCCATATCTGTGATAGCACAGACTACTCACTCATCTCAGAATAGAGCCAACGAGAAGTATTGGACCACATACTTCGAAGTGATCCTTACTAACACATCAAAGTTTACCCTAGTCTAAGCAGTTTCCTGTGATCACCTCAGGATTGAGATTAATCCATATATGATCATATTGTGATTCGATAAGACTTCTCGATTAAGGAATTATATCGAGAACAAAAACCAAATCGGTCCAGCCCTATATGATTATCATCATATGTAAATGTCCCACTAGGTACCCTATTACCAACAGTCCGGATAAGACTGTCACACCTAAAGTGTTCTGGGCGCATTATTAGCATATTAATCATGAGACCCGTACTCAGATTAATCAACGCTACGGACTAAGTTAATTTTAAGTACATCTCACAAACTCAATCCTCTTGTGTATAGCCATACACTGAGTTATCTGATTACATAAACGAGGTACTTAGGGTTTTCAGTAGTGTCTTAATTATAAGCATACATGCTTACAATAAGATGAATTATTAATTATATCCTAAAACAATTACATAATTGTCTTTCGGGCACTACACCCAACAGTCACAACTTCAATGGTTAGTTGAAGGGGAGAGAAATACCAGATTTTATCACCTTTCAACCATCAAACGACAACAAAAGAAAAAAGTGACATGCCTCAAAGATAAAGAAGACGAATGGGTATATGACACTGCTTTAATTGACAACATGATCAGAGATTACTATACCCAACTATATGTGGCAGACCATGCTCCTTCTAATTGGAATCTAAGACTCACCTGGCCCTCCCTCAATGCATATGATAGACTCTGGATGAATAGAGGAATTTTTGAAAAAGATGAAGATGCTGTTTTTCAAATGGGAAATTACAAAACTCCTGGCCCGGATGGTATCCCTGCTTGCTTCCTCAAATGATATTGGCCCATTGTAAGTCCCACTATACTAAAATTTGTCCATGATGCCTTCTCTTGTGGTAGTTTTGACGACAGATTGAATGAACCAATAGTTACTTTGATACCCAAATCCAATCCCCCAGAAACAATTGAGCAGTTCAAACCTATTGCCCTCACCAATGTTTGTGCTAAGATCATCACAAAAGTGCTCGCAAACAGATTTCAATTAGTCATAGGAAAACTTGTCAGCACCACTCAGTCTGCCTTTATCCCTGGCAGAGGGAGTACTGGAAACATTATCATCGCCCAGGAGGTACTCCATCAGTTCAAAACCAAACAGGGAAAGAAGGGTTGAATGATGCTTAAACTAGACCTAGAAAAGGCCTATGATAGAGTGAGCTGGACCTTTTTGGAGAAAATTTTGGAGCAGCTTGGAATGTCTATACGCTCACTCAGCTCATCATGTTCAGCCTCAAATCCAACAAGTTGTCCTTACTATGGAATGGTAATAAATTAGCACCGATCCATCCTCAAAGAGGACTCAGACAGGGTGACCCCCTAGCCCCATATCTCTTTGATCTCTGCATGGAAATACTCAGTCTACTCATTAAACAACATGTTTAACAAAAGAAGTGGAAGCCTATCAAGATAGGAAGACAAGGCCCTCCTTATCCCACCTCTTTTTTGCTGATGATTTAATACTTTTTGGTGAAGCAACAGGTGATCAAGCTGACCTTATTAAAGAAGTCTGGACAACTTCTGCAGGATTTCGGGATAGAAAATCAGTACTCACAAATCAAAATTTCATACATCCAAGAATACGTCCAACCTAGCCAGGGCCCTCCTCAGTCTCAAACTTGATATGCAACATACTGAGGATCTGGGGAAATACCTTGGAGTCCCACTGATTCATACCAGAATTACAAAGCATAAGCTCAACCCCCTTTTGGACAAAATGAGAAAGAAGGTGGCCAGTTGGAAAATGAAAACCCTATCTAGAGCTGCCAGATCGGTCCTAATAAACAGTTCCCTTGCCACTCAGCCTTACTATACTATGCAAACTATGAAGATACCTGCTGGAGTCCTTGAGAGTATGGAAAGAATCTGTAGGGACTTTTTCTGGGGAGATGAAGAAGGGGACAGAAAAATGCACTATCTAGCCTGGAGTACTCTCTGCCAATCTAAAAAGGAAGGAGGCCTGGGTTTCAAAAAACTTTACCTGATGAATTTGGCTCTCCCTGGTAAATTAATCTGGCAATTGTTGATTGAAGATCACTCTTTGTGGTCAAGGTTCTGATTATGAGATACGGCAATCCTTTTGAACCTTCAAAGCCCTCGGATTCCTCCATCTGGAAAACAATTTGTTATGTAGCAAATATTCTGAAGAATAGTTTTGACACTGAAGCAGGTAACATTGTTTGGACGGAGGCTTCAAACAATAAGTACTCAGTGGCAACATCTTACAAAAGCTTAAATTTTGCTGATTCTGCTACTAGTGAAGGCCCCTGAAAGCTAATCTAGAGACTACAAGGCCCTACTCGTCTCAGCTTCCTCTTGTGGCAAGCCGCTCACAATGCTCTACCCACCATGAAGTTCCTCTATAGTAGACATGTGAGCTCCTCTCCCAGTTGTCCTCAATGCCACCAAACGGCGGAAACAACTATCCACGCTCTAAGGGATTGTGGTCCGTCACAGCAGCTTTGGAAATCCCTGGTACCCCATGAATTCTGGACAAGTTTTTTCTCCCCATATAACATCAAAGAGTGGATTATAGATAACATGCAGAGAATGGGAAATAATAAAGACTGGCCCTACTTCTTTCGCGAGACGACATATAGTATATGGTATTTGAGAAATCAACTCCACCATAGTTGCGTTATGTACATGTTTTGATTTCTAAGTTGGTTAGTAGAGTTCGCAACCTTCGGCTAGCTTGGGTAGATGATTGTATACTTTGATTAAATTTCCTGTTTTGTTTTGACTGTAACCTCTTGGGGATGATCCTACTTTGAATTAATAAAATGGCTCCTTTAAAAAAGAAAAAAAAAAAAAAGGTGAGGTAATTGAAGAGGAGTGAATCTTAAAAACAAAAAAACAAAAGTTATCAAAATTTTCAAAAAATAAAATAAAATAAAATCACGTAAGAAAAAAAATATAGTCACATAAATCTCTTTTAAAATGCTTCCCACCTTTAGAGATCCAATAAAGTAGATGTAGTACCACAGAAAAATAAGTAGTAACATCCAATTTAAAAAAAAAGGTACAACAAAAAAAATGTAGTAATATATGAAAAGAAGTAGTAACATTCAATGAAATAAATGTTATTGCACAAAAAAATGTAATACTTGAAAAGTAAGTAGTAACAACCAATAAAATATATTTATTTATAGCAAAAAACAATATAGTAATAGTAAAAAAAATAGTAACAAACCAATAAAATAGATGTAATTACGGCAAAAAGAAATGTAGTAACACTAATAAATAAAAGTTATAGTTAGAACAAAAAACATATTAGCACATAAAAAGAAATAGCAACAGCAAATGAAATATATGTCGTTACAAAAAAAAATGTAGTAACTATTGAAAAAGTAGTAGTAACGGCCAATAATATAGTTGTAGTTACATCCAAAAAAATGTAGATGTAGTTACGGAAAAACAAATGTAGTAACACTGATAGAGATCGAAGAATATAGATAAATTATTTTTCGCGTCAAAATTTAGTTAAAGTGAGTTTTTTTTCCATTAAAATTAAAATTGTGTAGTGATAATGAATGCATAATATATTGAAAAATTGTTTGACAAATACAATAAATACATTTTTTTTACAATAATCAATTCAAAAGGTGTAGAGATAATGCTTCACTAAAATCGTGGAAATAGATTGACAGTTACAATAAATGACAAAAATTAATTAAATAAAACCGCTTAATTTGTTTACGGGCTACGCTTTTTTCTTCTTCTTAATATCTTGTACGACAAGTGGCGATCAAGATGTGAAAAGGGGTAATTTAGGAAGTTTACACTATTTTTGTCCTAATTAGTTATCAATTTCCTCGAATCTTGATTAATTAGTAAACATGTCATTTTTGGCAAAAATCTATTTTTTAGTATTATTTTGGATGACTTATATTTTGGAACGAATATAATATTATTTATTTATTATCTATTTTGTTTTATATGTTTTATTTATATATGTTTTGTTAATTGTTGCGATCAATAACCCGGAGTTACCGAGTTCGAGTCCCTGTGGCGACAAAAGTGTGCGTGTGTGTTTCTTCCGAATCCGTAAAATAAAAATAAAAATATAAAAGAAATTATACACTAGTTACTAACGAGCTGAGCTGAGTCTAACTGAGTATGTTTGTTCAAGCTTATGTTCGCTTAGGTCACGAGCTTTGTTTGTGATCGTTCGTTTAATAAACGAATAAGAATATATGTTCAAACTTAATTCGGTTAGGTCACGAGTTTATTCACGATCGTTTGTTTAATAAACGAACAATAAAATTAAGTTCAAACATAGAGCATTTATAAAAACAATTTGTTCAAACTCATTTTCGAGTTTGACTATCTAAATGTATTTTTGTCTTTTGCATAAGTAACAAGGTACAAAGAAATACTTAAACACCATATTACAAAAAGCATCAGAAGATCGTACATTGATTTATCTCTACAAGTATTATCACAAACATAATCGAATATTCGCGAGTAAATTCTATTTGTTCGTTTAGGATACGAGCTTATAATATTGTTTAAGCTTATCTATTAAGCTGAACAAACGAACGACTACGAACACTAACGCGTCGAACATGAATTTGTTCAAGAACGACTCTGTTTATCTAATAGCTCTAACAATATCAAAATTGAGAGCATTAATGCTAGTTTAATCTGTAAAATAGAAGGGGATCAACATTTTGCACTCTCGTGATGTAATTGCCCAAGAACTTGAAGCTTTCCATTGTTATTTGATTGATAATGAATCCGATAATTACTTAGATCTCTAAAAAGTTATCGAATCAACTATGTCTCAACATTATTGTAATATCCCGATTCTCGAAAAAGGGCATTACCGTCTTTTAACGAAAAATCGGAGTATTATATTTATTTTAATTTTGGAAATAAAAAAAGGGGGAATTAATGGGGTTTAATTGAGAGTTAAATTCCCATTATTCTCAGCAAATCAGTTTTAAAAAAAAAGGAAGGGAACGATTCATCAACAGAGCAGCGCAGGTTTTGAACCAAAAAGAAGGAGAAGAAACTTTTGTTAATCGTGGCTAATCCGTTGCTCGGTTGCGCAGACTTCTGAAGGGAAAAACGCTCTACGTGACGCAAGGATCGTGTGGATATAAGTTTTGTTGGGAAAGGTTAGGTTTTTTTTATCAATTTTAGATTTACGTGTTTCGAACAAGTTTGAGTGTTCAAAGTTCCTTTTGTAGCTTTTGTGACTAGAATCGTAGTTTGATCAGTTGGTTTGATCAATTTGTAGGTTGGTGTTAAAGGCTAGGTTTTTGGCTACCAAATCATAAGTTTGGTTGTGTTGCTCGCTATACAAAGGTAACAGGGTTTTCGTATTGAATGATTGTTGTTTTATAATGATTAATGTGAAGTAAAGGGATTTTCTTTATTTTGTATTAGTGTGGCTGTTATTTATGTTGCTGTTTGCTGATATCAATTCCATTTTCATACATATTTGTCCTCGGCGTTGGTGTAGCGTCTGCATATGTTTACTAGTTTAGTACAGGGATGCACTTTTGGCTTTTGCTTTTTAGTATTCTAATTAAAATAAATATTGTTTTGGTACTGTTGGTACCAATTGTTTAAAGAAAAGAAAAGGGAAAAACCAAATGCAGCTTTAGGCCGATGGCCTCCTAAAGAAAAAAAAAAAAGAGGCAGCCTTGTTTATTTTCCTTTTTTTTTGTTTTTGTCTTCGTTCCAGGTGATGTGCAAACCTGTAGGAGAAAAAAAAAGAAAGAACAAGTAAATAAAATAATAATAATAATAATAATAATAATAATAATAATAATAATAATAATAAATTCTACCTTAGCGATTTAACTAGTCCGAAAGTTTGGTTTAAAAAAAAAGAATAGCTAAGTGTTTAATTAATTTATTGGTAGTGTGGTGGTATACTAGAGTATGGTTTGGGGTCTTCCTATTATGATCTAAACAACTTTAATAAATATTCATGAACATTACAAAGCCATGAGTATGTTTCTGATGCGTTTAGTTCTGCACCAAATGGACTTCTTATGGATGAAACTTGGGACCGTCGGAAACTTAGGATTGGTCTTGTGCTTTGATGAACTAGGGATCATCATTGTCTGTGTAATTGCTAGCTTGAGTCTAAGGGTCTAAGAAGAGGGAGTAGGGAGCTTTTGTCCTGAATGAAACTAGGTGGCTAGTTAATCGCTTAATAAACGTAATTGACTAGATAAAAGATTAAGCATCATGAGAGCTTGAATAGGCACAGTACAACATCGGCAATGTGTTGGTTGGCCAGATAAAGTGGTAATGGTCACTGCCGGATTCTAGACAAAGCCAGTTAAAGTAGTGATCATACCGCCGGACAACCTCACGAACGAAATAGTCATTCACCGGACAACTTCTAGTGCTAGCCAGTTAAAGTGATTGATTGTCTCGGGACCGCTAGAGATTTATCTCTATAGGGTTGCAACTTTTGTCTTAGTGCATATCTCACTAAGTGTAGTGCCCTCGCAAACATGCTGTAACATAGATAAGCTAAGCTAGTAACCCTAGGGACCTCATGTTATACTATGAATATAATGTGATAGTTAGATGTAAGATCATGTTTAAACGGTTTATTAATAATATGATGGTTACTTGCTTTCTTTATAAAACGCATGATTTCAATAGCTTCTACTCGTTACTAAGTACGTATGTACTTACCCGTTAAATGTTTTATTGAGAAGATGAACAGGTTTATGGAGACGAGGAGTATGATGAAGATGTTTGAGGTCTTGATACGAAGATGTTTTATATGAAGTTGTTCTTTTGGAAACTTTCTTTTATTTCAAGCTTGATACAAACTATGTTGTTATTTCAGATTGAATATTGTTTTTGTTTGGCTCATTTAGTGGCCTTTGTTGTAAGACTAGATCGTTTGGCTTGTTTTGTTTTGGATTTGATGTAAGACGTTTCAATTTCCAATTTTGGATTTTAGTGCAGCATTGAATCTGGTTTTGTTGGTCTTTGGAATTTATTTCCCCGAGTCGTTTCGTTTCCGCATTGTGGTTATGATATATGACGTAAGGCTTATGTATAATATTGGATTGTATTTAATATTATACATGCCGGGCATTCGTTTCCGGATAAGGACTCGGGTCCGGGAACGGGGCGTGACAGTTGGTATCAGAGCCAATGTTTCTTTGCTGCTTAGGATTTGATTTTCTTGAGATAAGTGTTTAGAGCCTTAGTAATCTTTAAGTTCTCTCTCTTGTTCTACAGAATGGTGACTACACGCAGAGGTTCAGGTGCTAATAATAATGAGGAAGGAAGTTCAAGGAATCCGACTGCAGGAAGGGACAGAGGCAGAGGACCTACAGTCAGTCAGCCAGAGGCAGCTACAGTGGGGCGTGTTCAGCAAACGGGACGTTCCCAGTTTGAGCAAGCAACTGCGCCTGGCTATGATACACCGTTGTATGTGACAGTGGTTGGGGAGATACCCCCGATACATGTGACTCCAGCTGTTATGGTATACCCTCCTCCATCTGTAGCACAGCAGTCACAACCGATCTACAGTCGTCCACCTGCATCAGCTTTTTATCCGCCACCGGTTTATGACTACACACCACAGCCTACAGTTATTCCTCCACCGCCGAGCGGAGCTAATACTTTTGTGGCACCAGGTTATGCTTACCAGTAGTTTCAGCCAAAACAGCAGTTTCAGCCACAGCAGCAGTTTCATCAGTATGGGACTGGTCACTCAGGGTTTCCACCTCAGCAAGCATATCCACCACCCCCATACCAACAACCTCACCAGTGGGAGATACCCTATGGATACCCTCCAGTGTACACTCAAGCTTCGCCAGTTAGACCAGCAGTGGAGCAAGCACCACCAGTGGATTGGTACACCAGACTGAGAAGGAACAGGGTTCAGGACTTCTTCAGGAATGTGGAACATTCAAAGGCCGAAGAATGGTTAAGAAGTTTTGAAAAGGCCTGCAGGAATATTCATGTTCCTGAATCTGAGATGGCCCAGTTGGCAGTCAGTTTTCTCTTGGGGCAGCTGAAGCTTGGATCGACGCCATTCAGAGTAGTAATGGAAAGATAACAGATTGGGAAGGCTTTAAAGTTATGTTTTACAACGAGTATTTCCCAATAACAGTACAGGCAGACAAGGCTAGCCAGTTCTTGAAGCATAAGCAAGGTACACAACTGACGGTATCTCAGTATACCAACAAGTTTAATGAGTTGGGAAGGTTTTATCCCGAACTGATGAAGGTTGAAGAAAGGAAAATGGCACTATACAAGGATGGGTTGGCTTATGAAATACAGTCAGGTATGTTGGGTTTTACAGCCAGAATATGGTGAGCTTATGAACAAGGCTTTGGAGGTTGAGACTTTTAGGAAGAAAGCTACTGTTGTAGTTGGGAATAAGAGGCCGTTTGGATCTTTTCGGAGTAATAATCGTGGGGCACCGCAGCAGAACTTTAAGAAGACCACATCACCAGTGACAGTTAATCAGAAAAATGGTCCACTGCAGTATGTTCTAAATGCAACAAGGCGATGCAGGAGAGTGAAGAGTCGGAGGTAACGGTTGTTTTAGCTGTGGAGAAACGGGGCACTTCTCCAGGAACTGTCCTAAGAACTTATCTCAGCGGAACCCAGCAGATAACAGAGGGAATCAGAATGCAAACCGTGGATCTTCTAGCAGACCTACTCGTGTCTTTGCTATTGATGTGGAACCGGAAGAGCCTGATGATCTTGTTGTTACAGGTACATTTTAAGTGTTTGTGTTTATTATGAATACTTAATATTATATGGACGCATATGATGTTATTTATTGTACTTAAATTGATCCACTTGCTAGGTACCATAATCATAGATAGCTTAGCAGTGTCAGCCTTGTTTGATACTGGAGCCTCGTGTACTTTTGTGTCTTCTAAGATAGCTAGAAAGTTGAACCTACCACTTCAAGAGTTGGAGAAACCTCTAAGTATCACTACACCTTTGGGAAGAGTTACTAAAGTTGCACAAGTTTTACCTCAAGTCGACATTAGAGTTGGGACTTATAGGTGTAAATCGGACTTGACAGTTTTGGACTTCACAGACTTTGATGTAATTCTGGGGATGGATTGGCTATCCAAGAATTTTGTTCATGTGGATTGTAGAGGTAAGAAAGTGGTCTTGAGTTCCAGGTAAGTCGGATAAGACCTTTCAGGGAAACGTTTATAAGCCAAGTAAGAAGAGACATCCGATAATATCAGCGGTCAGAGCCATGAAAGCTTTGCAGAAGGGTTGTGAAGGGTATGTTCTTTATGCTATGGACACAGAGAAGCATACTCCTAAGTTAGAAGAAACTCCTATAGTTAAGGATTTCCCTGAAGTTTTTCCAGATGAGTTACCAGGAAATATGCCTGACAGGGACATAGAGTTTGAGATACTGTTAATCCCAGGAGCAGCACCTACAGCTAAGGCACCTTATAGGATGGCACCAGCTGAATTAAAAGAATTAAAAGTACAGCTTAAGGACATGTTGGAAAGGAATGTGATTCAGCCAAGTACATCGCCTTGGGGAGCACCGGTTTTGTTTGTGAAGAAGAAGGATGGTAGTTTGAGGATGTGCATCGACTACAGAGCCTTGAATAACCTGACAATCAAGAATAAGTATCCTTTGCCTAGGATTGATGACTTGTTTAACCGGTTGCAAGGAAAGAAGGTGTTTTCTAAGATTGACCTTAGGTCAAGTTATCACCAATTGAAGGTCAAGGTTGCAAATAGACCGAAGACAGCGTTTAGTACGAGGTATGGACATTATGAGTTCCTTGTCATGCCTTTCGGACTCACTAATGCTCCATCAGCATTTATGGATTTAATGCAAAGAGTCTTCATGCCTTATCTTGATAAATTTGTGGTAGTATTCATAGATGATATCTTGATATACTCTAAGGATGAGAAGGAGCATAAGGAGCATCTAAGGATTGTTTTGCAGACTTTAAAGGAAAAGAAATTGTATGCCAAGTTTTCTAAGTGTGAATTTTGGTTAAAACAAGTTAGTTTTCTTGGCCATGTAATTTCTGGAGATGGAATTCAAGTTGATCCTGCGAAGATAGAAGCCGTTTCTAAGTGGCCTAGACCTACTACAGTGACAGAGATAAGAAGTTTTCTGGGTTTAGCGGGCTACTACAGGAAGTTTGTACAAGATTTCTCGAAGATAGCAACTCCTCTCACTAGACTTACTCAGAAAAACATCAAGTTTGAGTGGACAAAGGAGTGTGAGGAAGCTTTTCAGACGTTGAAGGATAAGTTGACTGCAGCACCTGTGTTAGCTTTGCCAGAGGTCTTTGATAACTATGACGTGTATACAGATGCTTCGAGTCAAGGTTTGGGATGTGTTCTAATGCAAGCAGGAAAGGTAATAGCTTACGCCTCTAGGCAGTTAAAGGTTCATGAGAAGAACTATCCTACACATGACTTGGAGTTGGCAGCAGTGGTTTTTGCTTTGAAACAGTGGAGGCACTACCTTTATGGAGTTAAGGCAAGAATATTCACGGATCATAAGAGCCTTAAGTTCTTTTTCACTCAAGAGAATTTGAATATGAGGCAAAGAAGATGGTTGGAATTTGTGAAAGACTATGACTTGGACATTCAATACCATCCGGGTAAAGCGAATGTTGTAGCGGATGCACTTAGCCGGAGACCGGTTAATGCTATCACTACCTTGCAAGAAGTGATCCATCAGTTAGACAGTTTACATATTCAAGTGGTTGAACGGGAAGGTGAAGCTCAGTGTTTTGCGCCATTGATGGCAAGGTCGAGTTGTTGGATGATATCCGAGCAAAGCAAGACAAAGACCCAGTGTTAGTGGATTTGAAGCGCGTAGCTCGAGAGAAACCTACAGTGGGTTATCAGTTAGATAAGAGTGGTCATCTTTGGTATGGTGATCGTTTGTGTGTGCCCGATGTTGATGGACTAAGGCATCAAGTCATGGATGAAGCCCATAAGATTGCCTTTGCGGTTCATCCATGATCTACCAAGATGTACCGAGACCTCAAAGAAAGGTATTGGTGGCCTGGCATGAAGTTGAATATCGCATAGTTCGTGGCAAAGTGTGATACATGCCAGAGAGTTAAAGCAGAGCACAGAAGGCCAGGAGGTTTGTTGAAGCCTTTGGAAGTACCGGAATGGAAATGGGAGAACATCACGATGGACTTCATCACCGGTTTACCGCGTACGAAGAGTGGCCATGACATGATTTGGGTGATTGTTGACAGACTCACGAAATCAGCCCATTTCTTGCCATGTAAGGTTGACATGCCTATTAAGAAGTTCACTCAACTGTATTTGGACAATATAGTGAGACTTCATGGTGTGCCTTTATCTATCGTATCCGACAGAGATAGTAGATTCATAAGTCACTTCTGGAAAGGGTTGCAAAAGGCTTTTGGAACAAAGACGGACTTGAGTACTGCCTTTCACCCGCAGACAGACGGTCAGTCCGAGAGGACAATCCAGACTCTCGAGGACATGCTTAGAGCTTGCGTTCTTGAAGTAGGGGGATCATGGGATGATTTCCTCTCAGTGGCAGAGTTCGCTTATAACAACAGTTATCATGCTAGTTTGGGGATGCCACCGTTTGAAGCCTTGTACGGTAGGAAATGCCGGACTCCACTTTATTGGGATGAAGTTGGGGAAAAGCAGTTGACAGGGCCAGAGTTAGTTAAGAAAGCTAAAGAGAAAGTTGAGCTGATACGGAAGAATCTTAAAGCCGCTCAAGGCCGACAGAAGAGTTGGGCAGATATCAGAAGAAGACCGTTAGAGTTTGCAGTTGGGGACAGAGTGTATCTACGAGCTTCTCCGATGAAGGGTGTTAAGAGGTTTGGGCAGAAAGGGAAACCGAGTCCGAGATATGTGGGGCCTTTTGACATCATCGAAAGGATTGGAAAGTTAGCATATAGACTTCGGTTACCGGAATCAATGTCTAGGGTACATAATGTCTTCCATGTATCCATGCTTAAGAAGTGTCTATCTTCTACGGATGTGGAATCTCGGTTTGATCCGGAATTACTTCAAGATAATTTAGCCTACGTTGAGAAGCGGTTCAGATTCTGGATAGGGAGGAGAAGGTAGTCAATAGAAGGATAATCCCTTTGGTCTTGGTGCAATGGAGCAATCATTCACCAAGTGAAGCGACATGGGAAGAAGAAGATGTGTTGACAGCCGAGTTCCCAGAGTTTGTCGACCTTCCAGTACGTTTAAGTTTCGAGGACGAAACTCCTCTTAAGGGGGGAGGAATGTAATATCCCGATTCTCGAAAAAGGGCATTACCGTCTTTTAACGAAAAATCGGAGTATTATATTTATTTTAATTTTGGAAAAAAGGGGGAATTAATGGGGTTTAATTGAGAGTTAAATTCCCATTATTCTCAGCAAATCAGTTTTAAAAAAAAAGGAAGGGAACGGTTCATCAACAACGCAGGTTTTGAACCAAAAAGAAGGAGAAGAAACTTTTGTTAATCGTGGCTAATCCGTTGCTCGGTTGCGTAGACTTCTCAAGGGAAAAACGCTCCACGTGACGCAAGGATCGTGTGGATATAAGTTTTGTTGGGAAAGGTTAGGTTTTTTTTATTATCAATTTTGGATTTACGTGTTTCGAACAAGTTTGAGTGTTCAATGTTTTTCCTTTCGTAGCTTTTGTGATTAGAATCGTAGTTTGATCAATTGGTTTGATCAATTTGTAGGTTGGTGTTAAAGGCTAGGTTTTTGGCTACCAAATCATAAGTTTGGTTGTGTTGCTCGCTATACAAAGGTAACGGGGTTTTCGTATTGAATGATTGTTGTTTTATAATGATTAATGTGAAATAAAGGGATTTTCTTAATTTTGTATTAGTGTGGCTGTTATTTATGTTGCTGTTTGCTGATATCAATTCCATTTTCATACATATTTGTCCTCGGCGTTGGTGTAGCGTCTGCATATGTTTACTAGTTTAGTACAGGTATGCACTTTTGGCTTTTGCTTTTTAGTATTCTAATAAAAAAAATAAAATAAATATTGTTTTGGTACTGTTGGTACCAATTGTTTAAAGAAAAGAAAAAAAAACCAAATGCAGCTTTAGGCCGATGGCCTCCTAAAGAAAAGCAGCAGGAGAAAAAAAAAAAGAACAAGTAAAAAAATAATAATAATAATAATAATAATAATAATAATAATAATAATAATAAATTCTACCTTAGCGATTTAACTAGTCCGAAAGTTTGGAAAAAAAAAAGAATAGCTAAGTGTTTAATTAATTTATTGGTAGTGTGGTGGTATACTAGAGTATGGTTTGGGGTCTTCCTATTATGATCTAAACAACTTTAATAAATATTCATGAACATTACAAAGCCATAAATAGGTTTCTGATGCGTTTAGTTCTGCACCAAGTGGACTTCTTATGGATGAAACTTGGGACCGTCGGAAACTTAGGATTGGCCTTGTGCTTTGATGAACTAGGGATTATCATTGTCTGTGTAATTGCTAGCTTGAGTCTAAGGGTCTAAGAAGAGTGAGTCGGGAGCTTTTGTCCTGAATGAAACTAGGTGGCTAGTTAATCGCTTAATAAACGTAATTGACTAGATAAATGATTAAGCATCATGAGAGCTTGAATAGGCACAATACAACATCGGCAATGTGTTGGTTGGCCAGATAAAGTGGTAATGGTCACTGCCGGATTCTAGACAAAGCCAGTTAAAGTAGTGATCATACCGCCGGACAACCTCACGAACGAAATAGTCATTCACCGGACAGCTTCTAGTGCTAGCCAGTTAAACATGCTGTAACATAGATAAGCTAAGCTAGTAACCCTAGGGACCTCATGTTATACTATGAATATAATGTGATAGTTAGATGTAAGATCATGTTTAAACGGTTTATTAATAAGATGATGGTTACTTGCTTTCTTTATAAAACGCATGATTTCAATTGCTTCTACTCGTTACTAAGTACGTATGTAATTACCCGTTAAATGTTTTATTGAGAAGATGAACAGGTTTATGGAGACGAGGAGTATGATGAAGATGTTTGAGGTCTTGATACGAAGATGTTTTATATGAAGTTGTTCTTTTGGAAACTTTCTTTTATTTCAAGCTTGATACAAACTATGTTGTTATTTCAGATTGAATATTGTTTTTGTTTGGCTCGTTTAGTGGCCTTTGTTGTAAGACTAGATCGTTTGGCTTCTTTTGTTTTGGATTTGATGTAAGACGTTTCAATTTCCAATTTTGGATTTTAGTGCAGCATTGAATCTGGTTTTGTTGGTCTTTGGAATTTATTTCCCCGAGTCGTTTCGTTTCCGCATTGTGGTTATGATATATGACGTAAGGCTTATGTATAATATTGGATTATATTTAATATTATACATGCCGGACGTTCGTTTCCGGATAAGGACTCGGGTCCGGGAACGGGGCGTCACAATTATATTAGTGATGTATCTACATTTTCTCTAATATGGCATATTATTTTCTCATATTAAGGAATTGACGTCCTCCTCGTTTTAACATTTCCATTGATTTTTAAAGGTGACTCTCACCATTTTTAATGATTAAACATTATTACATTCTCATCATCTTAAGAAATCTAAACTGTATCAGAAGATTTCAGAGGCGGTCATCATCATCACTAATGATGTAACACTTGATTGATACTTTCCAACGCGTGGATCTCCTCATCTTAAGTAAATGACATCATCACCGGAACCCTACCATAGAATCGTGGAGGCGACGCTCACATCCCTTGAGACAGGTAGAAAATAAACGATATAAATTAAAATAACAAATGCATGTTCCTAAATCCTTAACTAATATTATGATCATGTGGGCTGCGTGAACTAAAATTCTCTTATGTTGTGCCCTGAGTAATTCCTTCTGAGTATAATATTATTTTAATTAATTAGTGGATAATACAGTTTTCCACGTCATCCGGCATAATCCCAACATCCCCTCATGCCCGGTAAACTTGATTACCTATCATTTTTATATGAAAAAAAGTGATAATCATGTTATATTCACAATAAACACAAATTTTAGTTTGGTTATGGACCAAATCTTAATTGATGGTCCACAACCAATAGAAATCATATGTTTTAAATTGGACCCCTACATGTAGGAAAAGAAACCACCAATAATATTGTTTGAAATTGATGACATGATAATTCGAAACTTATTCCAAGACCACCATAAAATCAGTGGACAAAAATATTGCCTTTTCATCACTATTTCCATTTTGGTGATGACTTGCCCCACCCAAATTATGGGAGTGTCTTTAAAGAAGCCATAAATTTTAATTAAAAGTAGTGGAAGAAATATGTAATAAATATTTTAGGGTTTATGGTTAAAAAGAACCATTTGAACCTAGAAATATGCAATGAGCACAGTGGAATTTTTTTTCGAATAAAAATGACATGTCCTTAGATTTGAGGCCAGTTCTACTGCACAAAACAGTGGATTTGAGGTTATCATGAACATTGGATTTGTCCTTATCACCCATTTTGTATTTTCATTGTCTTGTTTTCTATTTTTCTCCTCTTGTTTGTCCTTTTAAACCACTATCCAAATATTTTAATGCCATTGCTATTTAAAAAGTATGTATATTATGAGACAATAAAAAACAAACAAACAAGAAAACAAAACATATTTCAGGACAGAGATAGTAGTTAAAATCAATGAGCATCATTAATATTTTCTACTATAACTTTTAACGGTAGCTTGTTGATTATCAAATTAGGTTGGGATAAGTCTTACTATATGTGTGTATACGATTGGGTTGGATCAAAATCAAATAATTGAACTTCTATCATGATGAATAATGTACATGTGTTTGAGTAGAGTTTGGTCACCTTTTCCCTACCATACAACTCGAACCGAGATCCCATGTTGTATCCTATGTTATACTTAAAAACGTAAAAAATTTAAGATTTATGCGTCGTATGAAACTGTTTGAAAATTATGTCTACGTCGGTGTATGAATGATGCATAAGTCACACGTGACCAGCGAGAGACGCATGACCGATACATCATGCACGCAGAACGGACGTAAACATAGTTTTTAAATAGTTTCATACGACGCATATATTTCAAACATTTAGCTTTTTAAATTTTAAGATAAAGACTCAAGTTTCCTAATACACATGTTAAGATATCCATTGAAATCAATCAAATACACGTTGTTGACACTTTGACTAAAAGAATAGCTAAAAGTTAAAAACCATTCAAGTAAACTTTGAGGAAAAAAAAAAAAAATTTTAATAAATAACATCCGCCAAACAAGCGGTCAAAACGTCATCAGGGGGTGAGCTACCCCAAGAAGTCCGAGTAGAACTTGACAAAGCATGTCGAGCTAACAGGTGGGCAGGGACATTCCCTGCACGCCGAACAAAAGCGAAAGAAACAGCTATGAAACTAGATAAAAGAGCCAAACACTTGTATGAAACCGAACCAAAATAAGTGTAAATAAGTATCCTTTTTATGTATTAATTGCCAAATTTTCTTTAAATGTCCTTTCATTTTTACATTATTTACAATAAAAAAAATATAATATTAAATGTGTCAATAACTACTTAAAGACATACATGTAAAAATATTACTCCTGATGTTCCATTTTGTTTGAGACATTTTAAAATTCTAATAAAAGAACATTATTTATTAACTTGTCTAGTCATTATGGACATGACTGATTTACAATTAATATAGTGTTAGAGTGTAATCAATGTCATCAGATAAAAGAACAAGTTAATGACGATTTTGTTTGCTCATTAACAATGCATGTTTAATGCAAACACTAACAAGCAAAACATCTCACCAATCCCTATTATAAAATTTACCTAACTTACAAATTATATATTATTGAGTAAAAAATATACAAGCCATAAGAGCACACCCAACTCACTAAATTAACAGCTTACTGCTATTCATAATGAATTAATAAATATATATTTATAATCTTTTTTTTAGGAGAAAAAGGAAAAGAAAAGAGACTGCAATTCTTGAATGGGATGAACATCCCAATAGAGACTAACATTTATTCTTCAATGTTTGTATTTGTGAACAATTTGTCTAAGAACTCCATCAATGGCGATCTCAAAAGCATCCATAGTCCCCTCTATACTCTGCAATGCATACACAAATCTTGGAATCAAACTAATCACAGTCTCCCTCATCTTCTTCACCTCTTCTCTACTGTAACTCTGCAACACATTCTTGATTACAGAGCTTTCGTTTCTCACATCTTTATGATCGATATAAACCGAATAATTCTCTCCGTTTAAAGGTAAATGCCATTCATACTGTCCCTCAAAGCTTCCTTTCCAAAAGAACACCGGAATTGAACCTGCTAACATACAATCAAACGTGGATTTTCGGGTGGATCCGTCTCCTTTTGGTTGTAAGCAGAAATCTGATTCCAAGAATGCTTCAACAATGGCGGGAGCACCGCCCAGACAATTCGCTACAGAGCAGTCCACTAGCCAGCATGATTTTGATTCTTTCTTGCAGTATTCCATTAATAGGCTTCTGAAATCGTTCTTGAATTTCTTTCGTGTTGCTCCGACGAAGCTGAATAGGCTGCTCCGATTATGGGCTGTGACATATTCTTGCCATTGGAGAATGTCGGATTTGGATCGTGGGTGGAATGAACATGGATAAGGAACGCTGAATTCTAATGGATCCCATGGGGATCTTTCGATTGAGATTCGTAAAACGTTCTTCATTACTGGCATATGAAGAAACCTCGACCCCCAATCGGAATTGTTGGGCGTCAGTCGCCGGAAATCCCAGGTTAATCTTCCGAGCATGATGAAATGATCCGACCCGTCTCTTTTCTTCCAATAGGGTTGTTGTTGCAGCCAATTTAACATCTGTTCGGAATCTCTGTCTCGGTCTTCGGAGGTGCAATTATACCACAGATACCTACCGACGGCGAGACCGACATAAAACGGGACATAAAACGCCGTAGCTTCTTGAGGATTTTCCGTTCTGCAGTTGTATGATTTCATTCTACGATGATAAAACAACTCCGCGCTGTAAATATCAGTCCAGTACCAAGCCGGGAGGAGATTCTCCGGCACAACTGTAGCTAAGTCGGTGGCTGGAATCCCAAAACCGCCGTTGGCCACCGCATCACATTTAGAGTGCCAAGGATCTAAGTTGTTACACTTTTGTACTAGCTCCTCGTTAAAAACCGGTGGAAGATTGTACATAAACACTTTACCCAGCTCGCATTTAGAATCAGAACCTCCTCCATTAGAGATCTTTTTCTTCTGGGTAGGCGGAAAAGCAGAACCTCCCCGGCTCCGACGAGAGATCGTAACCTGGGTGGGCGGAGAAGCTAAACCTGAACCTGAACCTGAACTAGAACCAGCTCCAGCTCCAGCTCCAGCTCCACCTCCATGAGAGATCTCATTCTGGGGGGTGGAAGGGGAATCACGGAGGACGAAAATGAGGATTAAAAGCTGGAAGAGAACAACAAGGCAGAAGAAAGCGGTGAGGCGTAAGGTTCTTGGAGTTGAAGAGGAAGAATCGATGATGCCGGGTTTGAAGAAATGGGACTTAGATTTGTCAGGTGGAGGAGGAGAATGGTTGCCAAAAATAGGGAACATTTGGTGGATAAAGAGGAGAGTATAGGAGAAGAAAGAAAGACAGAAATGGATACGGGGGCGAGGAGGAGGAGAGAGAAGGAAAGAAAGAGGGAAAGGAAGGCGACCAATTTCAATGGCGGACGAGGCGGCGTTGAACAGCTAATAAATGGGTGTTTCAATTGTGTGGTTGTGCTTTTATTATGAACGGTGTGTTCTTGTTTGTTTGGTGACATTTTGACAGTGATGGATACATAATACTTTATGAACTTTTGTGGTCCTCCCTTTCCTTTCTTACACTTTTACACATGCATATGAAAAAGAATAATAATGGAGGCAGAACTAAAATTACATAACGGATGCTATAACATGATCTTCTATTTTCGATTTTGATGGGTGTTAATTGATTGTGATGTGGACCCATCAAAATCAAGGGTGAGAGATCATGTTGTGATATCCGTTGTGTAATTTTTGTTGTGCCTCTATCATAGAAAGAGAAGGAAAGTAGAAAGAGAAGGAAAGTAGTAGTTCTTTTCGAGTAATGATAGATGCACAACAAAAATTACACAACGGATGCCACAACATGATCTCTCACCCTTGATTTTGATGGGTCAACATCACAATCAATTAACACCCATCAAAATCAAGGGTGGAAGATCATGTTGTGACATCCGTTGTGTACTTTTTGTTGTGCCTCTATCATTTTTCTTTTCCTATCTCAAGAATACATGTAAAAAAAATACAACAAATAATGTCTTAGAAATGTAACTGCGACAGTTAAATACGTAGGGAGTGTATTGCACCTAAGAACTTACTTATGCTTTTAATAAATATTCAAAATATAAGTAATTCTAAATTTTTTGATACCGATTGAGAAAATGGTTGTATGCATTATCCATTAAATATCATTAATACAAGAGTTATTAAATAATAAAATTGATTGGATTGATAATAATAAGTGATGACATAAAGTAAAGAATAATAAATATTATATTGATAATATAAAATGAGTTATATCGTGGGACAGAGTTAATATTTATGATTTGAGAATGATTGTCTTGACAAAATTGTCATCAATTTGCATTATTGATTATCAATTTTTTTCGTTCAAGTTTGTTCGTAAACTTTTGTTTTGAGTCGCTTAGAGCAACACTAATGGTACTCGGGAGAGAAGGTTGTTGATCGGTGATGTTGGGCTGACGTGGAGATACATAATTGGAAGATAAATACATAATGATTATAGAGATAATTTTTGTATGATGTGATGTTGTAATGGTGATAAATGTAAAAAGATTGTAGAGATTATTTGTGTGTGATTCGATGTTATAGTAATTGTAAATATTTTGAGTCTAGTGATAAAATAATATTAAATATTATTAAAGAGGAGTTTGATATGTTTGGAAGACAAGAATATTGTCCAATTGACTCTCCCAAACTAGATAATGGGATTGAAGGGCTCCAAAAAAAAAAAAAATTATCTAGTCTCCTCCCACTAATTTACATTTGCCGATCCACCTGTTCTGACAAAAATTTCAAGAAAACATATCTACAAATGTTCTATTATGGCTGCTCTTACCATTAGCCTTTTAATCATCTCACCGACAATTTTTTTTTTTTTGAGATACATCTCACCGACTTATATCAATTTTTTTTTTTTTTTTTTTTTTTATTTTTATTTTTTTTTTTTTGAGAAGCGAAAGAAATAACATTAAAGAAGGGAAAAATGATACAATGATTAAGCTCTTAGCCTAGCCTCCTTCGTAAAGGAGGAGATAAGCCAAGAAGGAAAGGTATTGGACCAACAAAAGTCACTGGCAGCCATCCGCATAGCATGTTTAGCCAACTCATGGCTAACAACATTAAACTGCCTTTTAAGGTGCAAGACTCCGCAATTGGTAAAATTGGAGAGTAACTTCTTAACATCTGTAATAATTGTACAAACATCTGGCTGCATACATTGTTGCTCCATTAATAGCTTGACCAAGTTAATAGAATCTGTTTTGATAGTAAAATTATCCCAACCTCTGCGAGCGGCCTTGGATAAAAACCATCTAACAGCTTCAGCTTCGGCCTGCAATGGAGAAGAAATTCTACATTGTGATTTGCCCCAAGTTTCCAAGAGACGATAATTAGCGTCATAAATGGCTATTCCAAATCCTGCAGGAACACAGAGACTTTTCCAAGCCGCATCCGTGTGGATAATAAGACAACTTTGCGAATTGGAACCACAGTTTGGTTCATTGGCTTTTCCTTCTGAAGCATTAGTAGCGTCAACCGCAATCTTTGGAGATGCTACCTGGGCCGAATTGAATTCATTCCAGGGATTAACGGCTAAAGAAACCACCTCGGGAGGAGAAGTCCAGTCATTATTAAAAATCCAATTATTCCTAGACTTCCAGATCTGCCACATTAAGAAAATAGAGAAGCTAATTCTTTCTAGAAGAGATATAGATTTACTGGCATTTGATATTTTCTGCCACCAACTATCTGATGAGAGTCAACTTTACTATGCTCCGGTGCATGTTTTAACCCCCATTTATGATACTTTTGGCTTGTATTGGGTAGTTTTAGACCATTTATAGGGCAAAATACATTGCACGCTCACTTTGAGGCAATCCATCAAATTGATGGAAAACCTTATCATTTTACGGTGTTTTGGCCCTTTTCGAGCCCTATTTATCTTGCGGGATTATGCTTGGTATATTGTGCAATGGAAATGCAGGAAATAGGTGACTCGTGAGCCCAAAAGATAAGGCATGAGACTTAGAATGGCATAACCGAAGCCCGGGGATGGAACGGATCAAAGGTGGTTGGTGCTTTCACCATCTGCTCACTTTATCTACATTTTCTCCCAGATACATGCATTTTCTGGACATGTGGTCTTCATGAAAGTTGTAGACGATTGAGTGAGCTTTCCAACGCACTTTGAATCACTCAAATCGGAGCTCTACGCGCAAAGATATTTCCAGATTACTGAAGGTGTATCTGCCCAGGAATTTTGGCGCGCGCCGAAGACTTTGGGGTGCGCCAAGTTGGAACAGAGAGCTCCCAGAATCACAGAACAGTTTTGGCGCGCGCCGAAGACTTTGGGGCACGCCAAAACTGCTTTATCTGCACGTTTTTGGGCCTTTTTAAATAGATTTTTCAGCCCCCATTTCATAAGAACTCATACCTAGACTCACTTAGACTCTCTTAGGTCGATTTTCATCACTTTTCTCCCTTAGATTAGCTCATCTTTCACTATCTCTCTTAGATTAAACTCGAATTTAACTTAGATTCTAGCTCTCTTTGTTGGATTTTGGCATTTTGGAGTCTTCTTCTTCCCCAAGTGACAATGGGTGTGGATGAAGATTGATGTAATTCCAACTTCTCTGCATTTTGGTAACGAAAATCATCTCTTTTCTTGTTTTATGGCTTTGATTTCCTCTTTGATTCTTGTTCCTTTCATTATTATGAGTAGCTAAACTTTTCAAAGCCAAATTATGTGAAAATTGAAGAAATCACCCTCTAATTGATGAAATTGGGAATGGGTAGTGTTTAATTGTTGTTATATTGACGAATTCATGTCTTAAAACTTGTTATCAATGCTTGAATTAGCTTGTACACCTAGTTCATGAACAAACACACCACTTTTATAAATGTATGTTGCGAAGGGGTGTGGGAAAAGGGGTTTTAAGATCGTTATTTACAATTGACTGAGTTGTTTAGATCAATTGGGTAACGAGGTTTGTCGGTGTAAATCGAGCGGCTCTAGTTCTTAATCTTGTTTCGGTCAGTTAAATCCTTAAAGGCGGATTGTTGAACCGGGCAAAGGGTGTTCGATTGTTGTATGGCGTCGTACACTAGCTTAGGAGTTTGCACCTATGAATGAGTCGATATAAGTAGAGGTCGGTAGGTTGGTTAATCCCATTCCCGAGCTAATCGATTGGGGGAGTGAAAGTAATCAATTGGATCATGGTTTGGCTATGTCTCTTTCTCTCTCTAGTATCTTTAGTTTATACTTTGTTTTAGTGTAATTAAGCTTGAAATATCTTGGTTGACCTAAACTAAGTCCAAAAACGACTTTGATACTCGATAAATTCCTCGTGGGATACGACCTTGCTCACCTCTATAGTGCTTCCGACCCGGTACTCTGCCGGTTAAGGTTGGTCGTCACTATTTTGGCCATCACTATCTAGCGTCACCTTATCGTCCTGAAAGTCATTCCAAGAAACGGGAGATAATTTCCATATCAAGCTTGATTTTTGACACTTAAGTAACAGATGTTCTATGGTTTCAGACCCCTCGCCACAAGTGTTGCAGATGTTAGGAGCTGCAATTGATCGTTTTCTTAAGTTGCAATTAACTGGGAGGACATTTTTCAAACATCTCCACCAAAAATGCTTCAATTTGTTAGGAATATTCAACGACCAAATTGATTTCCAGAATTTTGAAGATTCAGTGGCAGAAGATGAGGAAGCATTAGCTTCAACAGGTTTTGTAGACATGATCACATTTAGGATAAAGCTATAGGCCGACTTCACCGAAAAAACACCTTTATTGTTAGGCTTCCATATTAACTTATCCTCAAAAGCGAACGAGCTTATAGGAATACTGAGGATTTGCTCAATATCCACTGGCCAGAACACTTCATTTAGCTTGTCTAAGTTCCAGGCACCGTCTTTAATCAAATTACTTACCAATAGAGTGCAATCTGGATCTCTCCTAGGGGTAATAGGTTGGAGTGTAGGAGAATTGGGAATCCAATTATCCCCCCACACCCTAATGGATTTACCATTACCAACACAATATAGAGCTCCCTTTTGTAGGACTTTCTGCGCAGCCATAAGGCTTTTCCAAACATAGTAGGCATTATGAGGAGTAGAGCACTCGAGTAATGAGGACTTGGGAAAATATTTATGTTTTAGAACTTTTGCTACCAACAGATTCGGTTGAGTAAGAATCCTCCATAATTGCTTGGTAAGAAAAGCCAAATTGAAAGCTTCCAGGTCCCTAAAGCCCAGAGCACCCAGTCCTTTTACCTGACATAGATCCTTCCACTTTAGCCAATGTACCCCAGAAGACCTCTTAGGGTCACTGGACCACCAGAATTTGGCCATAATGCTGGATATCTCCTGGTAAATGGATTTTGTGAGCTTTAAACAAGAAAAAGTATAATTAGGAAGAGTAAATAAACCCGAGGTGAGCAAGATTTCCTTCCCTGCCTGACTTAAGAGTCTGTTTTTCCAGCTCATAATCTTTTTCTTCAACCTATCCTTAATATAAGCAAACGTATCAGTTTTTGACCTTCCAATAACCAAAGGTAATCCCAAGTACTTGCCGTGTTTAGCCACAGAAAGGTTACCAAACACATTCAAGATATCAAGTTTAGTTGAGTCCACAGTATTTTTACTAAAAAACACAGCAGATTTTTGGAAATTAATCATCTGGCCTGAACAAGCTTCATACTCCTTGAAAACATTATTCAGAGCTTGGGCCTGGCTGGAGGTGGCCTTGCTCAGAATTAGACAATCGTCAGCAAAGAAAAGATGAGATATGGCAGGCCCTGATCTACTAATCTTAACACCGGTAAAGTAACCCGTAGATTCAGCTTTATTCAGCAAGAAACTAAAGCCTTCAGCACATAATAAGAAGATATATGGAGATAAATGGTCGCCTTGCCTAATACCCCTACTTGGCTTAACAAATCCCAACCTTTCACCATTAATAATAAACGAAAAGGATACCGTGCTTAGACATTCCATAATCCAACCAATCCAAACTGAACAAAAGCCAAGCTTGTACATGATAAATTTCACATAATCCCATTCAACTCTGTCAAAAGCCTTGGCCATATCCAGTTTTAGAGCCATAAACTCGTCTTTGCCTTTCCTTTTATTAGCCATATAATGAATACATTCATGAGCCACGATATAATTATCCACGATTTGCCTTCCAGAAAGAAAAGCAGATTGATTCTCACTAATGCAGATAGGCAAAACAGTTTTCAAACGATTGGACAAAATTTTAGAAATAATTTTATAAACCACATTACATAAACTGATAGGCCTAAAGTGGGCGACTTCGGTTGGATTTGGGACCTTGGGAATCAGAGAGATACAAGTGTGATTTACTTCCCTGAGCATCTTACCATCATGCATAAAGCTTCTAACAGCTTGGAGCAAATCATCTTTGATAACATGGTAAAATTTTTGGTAGAAAAGAGGAGACATGCCATCCGGCCCAGGCGCTGAAGAAGGTTTCATAGAGAAAATTGCTAGTTTTACCTCCCTCTCTGAAACTGGTTTGATTAGGTCTTCATTCATTTCTCTTGTGATTAACGGATTTAGCTCCCTGAAGAGATTATCCATGATAGAAGATCTGCCCGCAGAAGCAAAAAGGTTAGCGTAAAAGGATTCAAATTCCTTGGAGAATTCCAAATTAGAGTAGCACCATTCTTCCGAGCCATATTTCTTCAAGGCCAAAATTTGGTTCCTCTTCCTTCGGCCCTTGACAGCAGCTTGGAAAAAAGATGTGTTTTTATCTCCTTCTTTTAACCATCTTATTCTAGCTTTTTGAGCCCAGTAGGATTCTTCTTCTTGATAAGCTAACTTCAACTCATTCTTCAAGTTCCCCAGATCTTCTTTGCAACATCCTAATTCTGTGACTTCCTAATCTTCATCTTCAAATTATTTATCTTTTTTCCAGCATTCCAGAAATAGTTCCTCTTCCATTTCAAGATATTGACTCTCACAGCTTTTATTTTTTGTTGAAACCTGTACATGTAGGACCCTTGGATATTTGATGACCAACCACTTTTAACTACCTCTAAAAAACCTTCGTGAGATATCCATCTACCATCAAATAAGAAACCTTTCCTTGATCTCATGGGAGCCGGGTTGATATCAATTAGAAGCATGCAATGATCCGACGATTCACAGTCCGGATGCCTACAGACTGCTTTGGGATATTCTTCCTCCAAGCCCTCGAGCATAAGCTCCTGTCTAATCTTTCAATAACATAAGGAACACCATTTCTTAACATCTTCCAAGTCCAAAAATGACCTTCAAAACCAATATCAACAAGAGCATTGTTAGCAATAAAACTTGAAATCATTAAAAGAGCAGGCCTGTCTTATATTACCCCCTTGCTTTTCTTTGTTAGACAGAATATCATTAAAATCTCCTGCAAGGATAAATTTATCCCCCCAAATCTTCATTCTTTCGGAAATCCTATCCCATTGGTGCTTTCTATCAACAGGATTAGGATTACCATACAAGCCAATAAACCACCAAGCACAATTGTTAACCACATCAAATAATTGGATCTCGATAGTACAATCAGTTGACATAGTTTTAACTATAGGAACATTACCTGTCCAAAGTAAGGCCAGGCCTCCTGACATACCAACGGGATCCACACAAACAAAATCTGCAAAATTGATTTTTTTGCACACCTTCGCCAAAGTATTACCTTTATTCTTGGTTTCACAAAGGAACACTAAATCAGGGGAGTATAATTTAATTGCCTCTTTCAGCTGGAAGATAGTTAGAGCATTTCTTATCCCGCGACAATTCCAAGCTAGAGCCTTCATATCTAACAGATAAACAGAAGATCGATGAATAAAGGATGAGTACGCCAAACAGTGAAGAACCCAACTCGATCGGAAACAACCAGAGACGAAGACTCCTCGCCGAAGGAACTAGATGAAACGAGAACTTTCTCTCACTTCATATGCATTTAATAAATCAAGTAATCATATTTCATTAGAAGCTGATACACCGACTTATATCAATTCAATCATTTGTTTTGTGTCGCTTACCAATTTTCTTATTTCTTTTGACCTCTTCATAATTTTTTTTAATCATAAATAATTAAGCTTAACCGGTTAACCCCATAATATTATTTTTCATGTTAACACTTCACCTACCTGCTTTCTGTGAACTAAACATTCTCAAACAAAATTTACTCCCAATTTGTTTGGGACTTATTCCTTTTTTAGTTGTCTCAAAATAAGTCTCATAACTATAAAAAAAATAGACTTAAATTTTTTTGCATTAATTGCCTAAATTGCCGCAACTCATTAATTGATATATCCTTAATTATTGTGAAAATAATGTTACACATAAAAGGATAAAAAGGTAATTTAGTTAAGTTTTAAATGACCAGACAACTTATTAATTGATGTCTCTTTAAATATTGTAAGTTCTAAATGTGCCAAACAAATTGAGACGGAGAAAAAGATAAAACATTACAGCGTAAATGTGTGTAGCTATGAGTCTATGACGACTCGTACCATGTGGTAAGAAATAATAAGACATTTTCTATTGGGGAATAAAATGTTGAATAATACTCGTACGTAGAATATAAAACATTCTATTATATTATCAACAATATTGCTCGTGGTGGCAATGCGGCATGTTAGAATCTTAGATGCAATTAAAATATAATATTTGGAAATTAATTAATGATATTTTGGTCTAGTGGATATCGAGAATATTTGTGGTAATCAACCCTGCATATTGCCCGATGCCGGGGTTTCAGTACCGGGTTGGTCCGGTAGTTGTAAGTACCGGTAGTGCCGGTTTCTGTTTAGTCCCGGGTTTTTCCGGGTTAGTAATAAAAGCTTTCGTCCTTTGTGTAAAAAAAAAAAAAAAAAAAATCAACCCTGCATATTAAAAATGTAATTTAGCATATTGAAGATTTAAGATCGTGTATACATATGTGTTAAAAATAAGTTACATTATCAGGGGATTTCTCTCTAGTTTATGCATGATGTATGTACTCCTTATTACACTTTACTCCAATTTGATATTTAATATACACGAAATGAAATGCCAGCTCAATTTTATTCCGACGTTTTTAAGTAAATAAATAACGCCGACAACAATATACTAGTAGTAATATACCAAAAAAAAAAAAAAACATGCACATACGAGGTGCACAACTCATTCATTTATTCTTCAATATTCTATGCACTCTATTAATTGTAGAAATTGGTTGACAATTTTGTCATCTTGTGCAAAATGTTTTTTTTTTCCTGCCTATTTCTGCTGCAATACGACGTCGTTCTTGTTCATATTCAGCAACAATACGTTCCATTGCTTCTATGTATCCACGTGCTCTGCCAGATGTGTGAACGTGGAGTATACGTGGCCATCTCTTCCTTCTCTTCTCCACTAGCGCTTCCACTATCGCAATTGACTGAGCTTTGTAAGATGTGGGTGGGGTTCTGATGATGAAGGTGGGTTTGATTTTGCGTTTTTCGTTTCTGACGGCGGCATCAGCAGAGATTTTCCGTCCGGCCAAAGTGTTGTACAACAGGTATTCTTCTTCTTTATTGGCTTTTCAATTGCAGATTTCCTGAACCGAAGGTGTCCATCTGATTTTTGTGTTTAAGTTTTTGAGTCCCTCTCGATTTTGTTTCTATAGAAATTGGATTTTTCGGTGTTTTCCGATTTTCTTTCTTCAATTGTGGAACTCTCTATTTGATTTTTCTGTTGAAAATTTTGGGGTTTTTTTTTTATTTCATTTCCAGAAAGCTTCAGTTTTTGGGTTTTCTCCGGTTTCCTTTCCTAAATTGTGGTTTCATCAGTATCCTAGAATCGTCTTGATTGTGTATGTTCTATCTGCTATTTCTTTTCTGTTTTAGCTATATTACTCCTATTTCCGGACCCAAATTTTCTGGATTATTGGGTCATCATATTCATTTAGTAGATAAAAATGAAATTTCTTCTATTTTCTGCGCTTTTGCTGGTAAATGTTGGTTGCATGTGTTCAGTTATTTTATTTGTTCCTTTTTTCATCCTGAATGTTGGCTGCATGTGTGCAGTGGTTTAACTTGCTTCTGCTGTTATTCTTTAGTGTGTTGTGTTTAGGATTCCTTCTATTTCCAATTTTCTGAATGTTAATCTTTACTGTGTACAAATTACTTTTTATTTTTGGATGCTTAGTGTTGGCTGCATGTGTACTTTTTCCCTTTCTGAATCTGCAATTTTGGACTATGAATTCATGCTTGGTGTTATTTGAGAGTTGTGCTGTTGAATCAATTTGAGTTCTATTTACAATATGAGCGTTTGTAGGATATTCATTGCTTAAGTCCTGATTAGATGCTGTAATCTTTTGCCTTAGACTTCTTCCAGTTGTAGTTTTTGTGATCATTTGCCTTACATGTCTTTGGAATTAACTCTGGCTCAAGAGGTTGCAAGCATATCTGATTGCACTTATTTTTCTATTAGTTCCCATTGCCTTGATAATATCCATTTGAACTGTTGAGAGCCAGTTTGAGGTTCTCGAAACAAGTTATCAATAAGTAGCTTACCATCTGGCAGATGCAATTTGTGTAAGGTTCTGATTAAATTTCTCCAGGATAAGTTGCACGAAACTTGAAAACTAGGCTGCAAAACTGTTCTGAATCTTACCGAGTTTACTTGTATGTGCTCGTTTCTGAAATTTGAGGAAGCTTAATCAATTCTCCAATTCATTGTGGCTCCAGATATTATATTGTGCGTTTTGGAGAATTTATGTCCCTATTTTTTAGTAAAGCAAATTTAGAATTGTTCTCAAGATCCAACTCATACTCAGTGATTCTTTTTTTTCCCCCAGCTATCTCTATACAAGTTGATTTTTTTATGGTGAATGTTCATGATTCAAGACAATTAACTTGATCATTGTTTTCTTTATTCATGCGAGTAAAGTTCATGGAGTCAAATCTGTCATTTCGAAAGCAAGCAATGCAAAAGCTGATCTCTTTATTGAACATGGTGACAAGATCTCTTTTGGAAATTTGTTTCTGGAGGTAAGTATTTCAACTTTGATACTAAAAGGAGTGTCAACTACCATGGGATGTATACACGCAAGCACACATGCAGATAGTAATGTCTGTGCTCTTGTATTTTTGGCTTAGTTGTCATGTGAACTGGCGCACTCTCTCAAGTATGTTCTGCTGTTTCATAAAGACTGCAGCCTGCAGCTTGTCTAATTTGATGATATTTGGGTTAGTAAAAGACAATATTTGTTTCTTTTATCGAATTGCTTGAGATGATTCATAATTGCTTGCAACCGAAGTCATTTAAGGTGACCTTCTAACCTTAGGTCAAAATCACATTTTCTTCCTCTTGATTCAGGATTATAACCTTGCTCTTGTAGCACTTATTTAATAAGACATCTAGCTTCTGGTGCACCTATAATGAATTTCATGATTATGGAGATGTTTGTTTTGTTTTCTGAAATGCAATGTGATTTCGTCTCGTTAGGTTATCTATTTTACTCTAGACTCAAGAAGCAAGTGTTTTGCTTTGCTGATTATTTATAGTTATGTCCCAAATTATTTCAGGGAGGAAGCTCAGAGACATTATACAAGTCTGTACATTCACAAGCAAGGATTTTCATTTGCTATCTTCTGTAGAAATTTTTTAGCCTGAAATCTTTGTAAGTAGTTGTACCAAATGGCTTGCATTACATCTACCCATTCCTACTCTCTCTTGCATTGAATTTTGACTTTGTGCAGTTGGTTGGTCGCTTTAACCACGGTGGGTTCAACTGTGATATATGGAAGGCAACACCTTGGAAGATCATCTCATTTGTTGAAAAAGTAGTTCTCTAATCTTCAAAGTTTATAGCTTAGTTTCTTTTCTAACTAATTGATAAGAGTACCCGTATTAGTTATAGCATAGATGGAGGCTTTTTTTCTTTTTCTCTTTACTGTTAAACCCTTTCATAGGATTGGGGTTTAAAGCAAACCAAGTCCAGGATAACGGGAAGAACTTGCATGCGGGGGAAAATCGTAGTTGTTTCTTAGTGCTTTAGTCTCGTGATTATGTTATGTGTTTACTAATAGAAAGTCCAGCGAGAAAACTACAAGCGCGCTCCGGCTTTCGAGCGCTCCGTTCCTTCGACTGATTGTTCGCATCGGATCTCGGGTTCTCTATTGCACTCCTTAAATAGGGTTCTTTTCACCTTTCCCTCACGCTACTTGTCCGCTATCGGTCATTGAGGAATACTTAGGCTTAGAGGGTGGTCCCCTTTTGCTATGTGGGGAGAAATACGAGCATTTGATTGTGAAGGCCATGTAGCAAAGCTCTGCATTGTTTTTCTACCATTGCTTTTTGCAGCTTTAGTTGCAGTTTTTAGAGTTGATGACTACTGGCACCATTGGCAAGAAGTGTTCACCGGAGGCCTTTTAGGTTTGCCGTCAAATTGGGATGGCTGATATATTGGACTGCTGCTTTACGAGGCACACCTCAGTTTGATATATTACAACCACATCTTCCCCAACCCCCACAACGCAACACATAAAAAAACTTCACCATTCGAACACGCAAAAAACAACAAAACCCGAGGGTCTCATCGTGCAAAGCACGATCATCCCACCAGTTTAAATTATAATCATAGATTTGGTTTTTTAATTTTTTTATTTTTTAAAATGACGTACTTTAGATTTGCCTTATATATAAATGAGTTGTACATTTTATGTGTATATATATATGTCCGTCATCTTTATAGTAGTAGTATAGAAATTAGTTCAGCTTTACACCCATCACTGCCATTGCCCTTTTCTTTTTTCTTCTTCATCAATTTAAATTTAAATATATCCTGATGATTTGACTCATTCTTAAACCGGTTAATCGATTGCATGAACTCAAACCAATACATAGTAACTAATTTAGTAAAATGGTTAAATCCTAACCAGGGTTCCCACTCCATCTGTCCGTGAGATGAGTGAATATGTTAATCAGGTAACATAGTCGTTCAGAGTCATGTAATTGCTATTATATCAAACAACTGAAGGAAATCACTCATTTACGGGGTTCGAACATCCACCCCGTCTCCAGCTTTAGGTCCAGCTGCACATTTAAAGAGCCGAAATAATTACTTATCTAGTATACGCATGTGAGTCGGTTAAACTTGTACGGCTACTACATTTAGGAAGTTAATATTTCCTAACTACACATACTATTTCATGATTCGCAGCGTGTGGTTAGGATATTAGAATTCATCGACCTAAAGCCAAAGACAATCCTCTGCCTAGTTGCTTACTAATTAAAATCGGTTAAAATGTTTTAAGTTGTATCTGTTGAAAATATTATATCATACACGTAACATTAATTCTTATGGCCATCAATTCCGATAGGTCTTAGGAAAATGTTATGCACGTAACAAAACGTGGCACAACATACATGTAACACAACAAATGATCACACCAATTATTAGTATGTTTGACTTATTTATTTATTGAGTTTCATCATAATTAACGATGATAAAGATGTAGTAGATATATTACTACCGTAGTTCGAGATATTTATTTCTTCCCAAAATAACTAGAAGCAACCCGACAGTTGATACAACACATAGTCAAGCATGAGAGCTGCACCAAACAAGTTGGAGATCGGCTGTTTAGTGTCTCAGAATATGCTAAGGGATATTCCATCCATTGACCAGAATATTCCAAGGAATATTCCAACTGATCAGAATATTCCTAAGAATATTTCAAGCTGATAGAATATTCCTCAGCATATTCTATCCATTCCAAGGCACACCTAGGTGCTACAGGAAAAATGTATAAATAGATAGAAATGTACACACAAAACTCAGTTTTTCTGATAATAATTAAAAAGCCAGAACAATGCTTCGCTTTATCTTCCGCTTTCCTTACTTCTTTTAAGTCTATTCCACATGGTATTGGAGCGCCAGTTATATCTTGATCCTGATTCTGTTCTTTCGCTTATGCCTTTCTGCATCAATGGCACAACCAAATCGGCAGCAAATCGTTCCCTTAAGCCCATATTATCTGCATCCAAATGATAACCCATCCTTAGTTCTAGTTCAGCCACCTCTTAATGGCAACAATTATCATGCCTGGGCAAGATCAATGCGTATGGCATTAATGTCCAAAAACAAGCTAGCTTTCATCACAGGAAATTTGGAAATACCACCTGCAGATCACATAGATCATCATGCATGGGAGCAATGCAATAGCATGGTGGTTTCATGGCTGCTTAACTTTGTATCAGCTTCAATAGCTCAAAGTGTCATGTGGCTCAATTCAGCCAAAGAAGTATGGACAGACGTCACAGACCTGCAGGAAAGGTTTTCACATGGTGATCACTTTAGAATCTCTGATTTACTTGAGGAGGTAAACTCTGTTAAACAAAATGATATGACTGTCACTGATTACTACACCAAACTTAAGATCCTATGGGAAGAGTTACTTATCATAAGACCATATCCTAATCGTACTTGTAATCCTACCTGCAACTGTGGTGCTGTGAGAGTTTATAGAGATTATTTTGAGTCAGAATGTGCAATCAGATTCCTTAAAGGATTGACTTACAACTTTGCTCCTGTCAAAGCTCAAGTGATGCTCATGCATCCCTTACCACCAATAAATCAGTTTTTGGTATGGCTGTGAAGCATGAAAGACAACCCAGTTATTGCTTGGGGCATCCTGATAGGATTGATAATCCAGTTATGGCTGCACAAAGATCCAATGCTTATAGTCAGTCTGGCAATGCTGCACCTAGTGGTAGTGTGCAATATCCTAAAAGGCCACTATCTTGTAAAAGAAACTTTCAATGCACTTATTGCAACTTGAAAGGACTCACAGAAGATAGATGCTACAAGAAGCATGGCTTCCCCCCAGGGGGCAGGGGTAGGGGCAGAAATGGTCAAGGCAGAGGTGGTGGTAGGATCACTGCCAATCAGGTTGAAGCTAATGAACCTGCAATGGCAGAGCCAACACAACAATCTATCACTTCACTGTTCACTCAGGAACAACTCAATGAGTTGAGGAATATTTTAAACACAACTCCTAATGCTCCTACCCAAGATGAGGCATAACACATGATCAACCAGGGCACTGTTCTCAGTGCTAATTTTAGGGCTCCAGCCACTGGTAAGTTTGGTGGTAAGCCTGTGCATTCTAAGTCAACGTTATGGATGATTCAGGTGCATCAGATCATATCACTTGCACTCTGGACCATCTCCATTCATACACATCTATTCCTACTAATCATGTAACCTTACCTAATGGAAATCAAACCACAGCTACACACAAAGGCACTATTCAACTTACACCTGAATTGACCCTATTTGATGTGTTATACATTCCTACATTCAACTATAACCTGCTTTCACTTAGTAAACTCCTACATAATAATACTTTGTCTGTTACTTTCACACATGATTTCTGTTTTATCCAGGATCTTATGACCAAGAGGAGGATTGGATCAGCTAAGCACCATCATGGTCTATATTACCCAAATCAAAGTGATATTCAACATCATTCCAACCGTGTAGCTCAATCAAATAAAAACAAGTCTGTTAACTTGTCCAGTAGGCCTGATGCATATGTATGGCATCTTAGGTTAGGGCACGTGGGAAATAAGGCTATGAATGATGTAAAGTTGTTAGACATATTCTAATTTTAATGATTAGTGCCAGACTAGCTGTTATAGAGCAAATGCAAAAAGATGTCTAGAATTAATGTATAGGCTTACTAGAGTTTGATCTTTGTATATGTTTGATCAAACAAGCACTGTAAAGAGGTTAGCTGACTTGTTCAACAGACCTATCTAGGTTAGGTGTTCAATAGAGTGTCTAGGATCTGCTGAAGACTGAAGGTTGAGGGCTCAAACTCAGTAATGAAGGCTAAGGGATCAAACTTAGTATTGAAGTTTATAAGCAAAGGATATAGGATCAGAATTTAGGTAAGTATGTGATGGCCTAGCTGATCACATATACCTTTTATTGAAGGTCTAAGTTCCACAAAATGTAATATGATGATTGGGACTTAGTTATACTTAAAATGGTGTACTCTAACTTCATAATCAAAAGTTAGATGAGAAGCAGTCAACTGAAGTGTTTATTGAAACACAACATACTAAAAGTCAGCTGACCATATAAGTACATCAGCAGACTTATGAACTATGTATCTGCTGAATGTAAAATTGATTTAATCCAATTTTTTCTGAAGTTTAAATGGATAAGGATGAATTACAAGCATTGGATTAATCAATCAATCAATGGCTAGGATGAAAGGGACGTCGTAAGGATTTCAGAGCCAAATCAAAATGGGATTAAATCATTGGTTGACAGACTGACTGTCAGAAGGACACTGACATGGTCAGAGTAGTACATCAGAGGGAATTTCAGGGAATAATCAGATAATCCTTTAACGGTTGAATTTGAAAAATTCAAATTCAAACCACAAGATTTACACCTATAAATAGAGGACCCCAGGAATCAAATGACAGAGAGAACAATATAGAACGAACAATCAATCAAGAGCATAGTACCCTGTTGAACTAAGTTTTCATACTGATCAAGAATTTTCTTCAAGTGTTTTTGCATTCAAGCATTATCTAGTATCCACACTTGAAGTTTACAAGCTACTGATCTTATCATCTTGATCAAAAGCTTGTTGAAGCTGAATCACTTACTTGATTCAACCCCTTCTTTTCAAGAAGAACCTGAAGACAGAGAAGCACTACTGAAGTGTTAAAGACTATTGTGTTTTTGTGGTGGAGCTGGTGAATAGGCAATTCTACCCTTCAAGGATCAGTGGAGTACTTAGGAGCAGCAATCCTACATGTTCTTAGTATTCAGTTTGTGAAACCATAGTCATTGGTCAAGGACAAACATCTTAGGGACTTTAGTAACAGCTGTCTCAAAAGACACTAGTGAATTTCCTTCAACATCACAGTAGAAGAGTGGACTGACAGGATTACACCACCGAAACCACTATAAAACTTGCTTATTTTACTTAACTGTATTTACATTCTTCACTTTACTTTATTTGCATGCTTAATCACATCAAACTGCTGAACTGGCTACTGGAATCACACACCTTTACACTACTGAGTATCTAATACTTAGTATCATCTTTAAACAACAAGTATCAAGGCTTAATTTAATATATTCCGTTGCAACAAATTCAAAAGTTTCAATAGTCAGCAGACTGCTGAAGGTCAGCAAACTATTGACTCTGTTGAGTTTGTAAACTCCGAAAAGTTTTAAGTGTAAAGTTTATTCACCCCCCCTAAACTTAACCAAAGCTTTTTCAAGGGACCAACAAAAGCAAATAGAGCCTGATGTTAACTCTTTTGAAATTAAAGGATGTACTATTTGTCATCTTGCTAAACAAAGGAAATTGTCATTTCCTTTAAGTGATTCAGTGGCTTTAGCAGCTTTTGACCTTATGCATAGAGACATTTGGGGACCCTACAAACAAGCTAGTATATACAATGAACACTATTTTTTAACCATAGTTGATGATCATACTAGGTACACCTGGATTTTTCTTTTAAAAACCAAATCTCAGGTTGGTACTCTAGTCAAGCAATTTTGTGCTTTCGCTAAAACTCAATTTGAAAAGCATGTTAAGATCATAAGATCCGACAATGGACTGGAATTTAAACTCACTGAATTTTATGGCATGCATGGCATCACACATCAAACATCCTGTGCACATACATATTGCAAGTGATGAAATCTATTCATTTAATATGGTGTACACTGATCTCACACAAATAAAGGATCAGTGAAGTACAAGCATACTTGGAAAATCAAAGAAAGAAAGGAAACAGCAAAACGGCTAAGTAAAAAGAAACTCTACCGGCTGACTAAAGAATAACAGTGAAGAGGATCTCAACAACAGAGTATGAAGATTCACTGAACCGGTAAAGCAACAGCCAAGTTAAGAAACAGGCAAGTGAAGTATGCTATATGCATCTGATTCTGAACGTTAAATATAAGGAAATCAAGCAATTGATGCAGAATCAATCAAGGACGGATTTATGAAGAACGTTTGAAGAAAATCCGGATCACTGAAATTAAGGAGAATAAAATCAAGAAAGAATCAAAGATTATTCTCCACATTAAATAGCCAACGGACAGAATTTCAAATTCAAGGAAATCAAGGATATAAATAGAAGGCATTAACAGAAAAGAAACACCAACGATACATAATACAAAAAGAGTAGAAACTCTGTCAATTTCAAAGCCTTCTCTCTGAACTTAAAAGACATATCTAGCAGATCAACTCAGAATAAAGAGCTACAAATCTACATCAAAGCACTGAGATTGATCTACCCTTTGTGAATCTTATTCACACCTGTTTGCAGCAATTGAATCAGATCATCTGAGAAGAAATTGCACCCTTTGTGATAGCTGCTAAAGGATTTGTTCTCAATGAGCAGTGTTGAAGACTGAGTCACTGAAGCTTTTGTAGCCAGGGCGTGATAATCTTGGAGATTGTGAAGCTTGTGTTGCCAGGGACAATCACACCATTGTATTGGTGAAAGTCAATAGTGAATTCCTTCAATCATCACAGGAGAAGAGTGGATTAAGGGATTACACCACCCCGAACCACTATAAACCTTTGTGTTCATATACTTACTGAACTTTACTTTACAACATTTCTTTACTGCTTTTTATTCATACACAGTGTGTGCTTAATCTACTTTGAAACAACTTTTAAGAAGAGACTTATCCGCTGCCCAAAAGCTTTTAAAACAAGAAAAGTTTTTGAAACTCCAATATAGTCATTCACCCCCTGATGAGAGTCAAATTGGATATCATTTTCTATGTAATTATACCCCGTTTATACCTCATTTTATATGTTTCCGGGGATATTTGGTTGTATTTTGATGTATTTACACATTGGTTATCATTTCGGGACCTAGGACGTAAAGTCCGGGATTCTCGGTCTTTTTCGGTGTAATTTACTATACTCTCGGTCACCCTAGTGTCCTGTAGGGATTATGTGTGGTATTTGTTGTGATTTTGTACAGGACTTAGGTGTTTGAGATGTCCGGAAGGTGATGAGAGACAAATTAATGATCATTATTACGACATTTTACCCCAATATTGATACCACTTTGAGCATTATTGTACCAATTTAAGTCAATAATTACTTAATTTTATCCAAATCTATAAATAGTGGTTATTATATAAATTATCGTATTTTTATAAGTTTTATAAGTTTTGTACGGTTTAGTAACCGGAGTGTCGTGTCGATTTACACGGGTATTTGTGGTATTTTTATTGCAGATTTATGATAAACCAAGACCCCGAGTAACGACATTTATTTTTGAAGTCATGATCATATCTTATGAAGGTTATACGAGAGTGTCACTAAGTCAAGTGGTCAATCGATTCGATTTAGTGGAAATCGAGAAATATCTTCGACGAACGAATGGCCCATCAAAAAGGCATTTTCTGAAGAAGAGTCCTTCATGAAAGTTGTAGATCATTCAATGAGCTTTCAATGCCTCTTGAATCATGTCATTTGGAGATCTAGAACTCAAGATATGAATTTTAGAAGTTTTATTCCAAAATATACATTTTTATCCGGAAATTGGATAATAAAGGGGGATGAATGTAATGATTAGCCCGGCCCGGTCCGGCCCTTACCCGACCCGGTCCGGCCCCCCTTTTGTAGCCTATATATGCACACTTCATTAGACAATGAAGTTGCCCCCTTTTCTTTTCTTTCTTTCCCCCTTCTTTCTTTCCCATTTCTTTCTTTCTTCTCGTCCCCTTCCTTCTTCTTTTTTTTTTTTAGATCACTTATATATATATATATATATATATATATATACACACGTATATATATATATATATATATATATATATATATATTTCATCTATCTTCTTTTATTTTTATTTTTGGGGCCCTTATATATACATATGTCTATGTATGTATATATATGTTTATATATATATAAATAAAGTAGTTATAGTACCGTTGTAATGGCGGAATAATTATCGAAGATTGTTAAAATCGAAGCTTTATCCGGTGGAAACGACCCCGATTCAGCAGTTGTAATCGGTAATATATTCTAATATTATTATGTTTACTATTTCTATTTTCATTTATATATTATATATGTTAATTATGTTAAGCTAAAAATATATCTAGCCAAGATATGAATCTGAATTAGTTAATCTTTTTTGTAAAATGGATGATCGACTCTGATAATAATGATTAAAACCAATTATAATGAATCTCTTTCTATTTGCACTTAATGAAAGTAAAAATTGAATTAGCCACTCGATTTTTACTAGAAACGTAATCTAATGAATTGACAACTCGCGATTAGAATACGAGATCGTAATAGAAAGACCGGAGGGTAAAATTGGCCGAGTGAAAACGTGACAACGGAATCCGATTTCCAACCCGGGGGCAGATTTGTCTTGGGAGAGATAAATCTTATTAAAATTGTGCTCACGATATTATTACGTTAAATCACCTGTTTAATTGATATCTTAAAACTGGCTGTATGACAAAACGGGAGTGACCCATGCTTAAGATGACATTGGACAGAGGACTAGACATATGACAATTTCATACGCTCGTGTAAGGAGGAGTTGTCTAGCTTAGGAGTACACCGGTTCATACATAATTGACCTCCTTGCATCAAGGAAAAGATCTGTCTCATTTATTTCTACTAAAAAGAGATCGTAATTCAGTAACGTATTCTTGGCTAGATCCAAAAATATATATATTATCTATTTTTATATTTATATATTTATTTACCGCTTTACTAACAATCTAACTAATCTAACTATCTAACCCGAGGAAAATGGTAAAACTGCGACTTAGATCGAGTTAATAATAGCTTCTTGGTGTTTAACCACACTTTGAATTATGCCTTCATTTCCCTGAGGATACGACCTGACTCACCAGACTAGCACTACAATTTGACCCGGTACACTGCCGGTAAGGATTGATAGCCTAGAAACAGTCCGTCAGCTTTTTGGTGCCGTTGCCGGGGAGACGACGCTAATTCATTGTGTCTATGGTTACTACTTGTATTAGCTCAAAATTCTCGAGGATAAGTCAACACTCTTCTTATCACATTTCTATTTTTATTTTCCGTTGGTATCTACCTTCTTTTAGTTACCAATTTTCTTCTTCTACCAATTTCGAGTTATTTTCTATTTTCGATAGTAGAAAGTAAACGCGGTTTGTTTATTTTTGTTGGTACCTACCTATTGGTAAGATACCAATTAAAAAATAATAATAATAATAATAATAATAAATTCACTTGGTAAATACCGAGAGAAAAAAAAAAGTGGTTTTTTTATCGATTTCGTGTTATTTTCTATTTGATATTTTCTATTCCACAAGAATTGTCAAATCGAGTTACGAAAATGGTCGAAACCGTTGGTGAAACACCTGAACAAGGGATTGCTCATGCTCAAGGGCATGGCCAAAACCTTAATCAGAATTTACCTCAACCTAATAACCAGAATCAGAATAATAGAAATAATCAGAATCGGAATAAGCATAATCGAAACCAGCCTAACCCGAGACCTATATGTGATCAGACCGTAAGAAGGTACCAGATTAATAATCCAATTCGTTTACCCAATAAAGGAGCAAATAATTTCGAAATAAAATCTCATCTTTTTTGTTTAATTGACACAAGAGCCCAATTTCTAGGAGAGGATGATGAGGATCCACATCATCATCTCTATCTTTTCAAGAATTGTGTAATATAGCCAAAAGTCATGGTGCTCATCGGGAATTAACGAGGATGTCTATGTTTTTTTTTCTTTAAAAGGAAGAGCACGAGATTGGTTTCTGTCACTTCCACATCATTCATTGACTAGTTGGGAGGATATTCAAACCAAGTTCTTAAAGCAGTATTTTACTCCTGGTAGAAAATTGGAATTAATAGTCGAGATTGCTAATTTTAGACAAGGATCTGAAGAAACGTTTGGGAATGCGTGGGAAAGATTTAAAAAGCTACTAAGAGCTTGTCCCGATCATGGTTATTCCTTAAAAATGCAAATCCAACTTTTCTGTCGTAAATTAAGGAAAAACTTACGTGCAGATGTTGATCATGCATGTGGTGGTTCGTTAATGATGAGTGAAGCTCAAATAGTTTACGATGCTATAGAACAGATTTCCAAAAATAACAGAATGTGGGAAACCGGTTCTAGCACAAGAAAAGTAGCATTTGCAGGAGAATGTACATTAAATACGGAAGTTCTAGCACACTTGGAGAATTTGAGTAGGAAATTTGACGGCTTATTAGCTAGTAAAACTATAAACTCAGAAAATATCTTACCAAATGAATACTCAAGTCATGATAATGTGTCATTAGGGATGGAAGAACCAGAAGGTTATTCAAGGGAGAAGGTGAGTTTTTTACAGGAGAAGGTGAGTTTTTTACAGCAGCATAGGAATTTGAACAATGCATATTCAAACTCATTTAATGCTATTAGAAGAGCTCACCCTACTTTTCGTTGGTCTGAAAACCCTAGTAAGCAAGGACAACCACCGTATCCAGTTCAATATAAGAATCCATATACTAATAAGGTTTATCAAGGAGATACCTCGAATCAGAACCTACAATCATTACCTAGACCATATCCACAACATACCACTCAAAGCATACCAGTCACCCAAAGTTCAACTCAACCTGAAGGAGTTGATAAATGGGAGAAATTAATCGAAAATATGATGGGTGTGATGTCTACTCAAGCTCAAAATATGGAAACCATGATGACTTCTATAGGTACAGTCACTAAGGATATGAGTACGTTGAAAACATCTATAAGTGGACATGATACCAGAATGAGAATTGTAGAAGCTTCATTACGGAATTTGGAATATCATTTGAGTAGAGAAGAGGAACGTAAAAACAGTAAACCTCCAGGAGAGCTGCCAAGTAATACTGAAAGAAACCCGAAAGAGGTAACTGCTGTTATTACTAGAATTGGAAGGATCTATGGAAGTAATGGATTAGAAAACATCAGAATTAATGAAGTAGAGAATGATTTAGATGGTAAATTTGAAAAGAATGTGGAATCTAAAGATGAACCTGAATTCACCAAAGAGGAAGAGGACATTATTGAAGATTTCCTAAGACAAAACAGATATATTGAACCTGAAAGTGAGAATGAGGAATGGGTCAAGGTTCCTAGAATATTGAAAAATCCAAGAATGAGTAGGACCTTGACCAATGATCATGTTGAGAATGAATCAAGTTTGGAAAGGCCAATTCAAACCGAACCCTCGATTCAATCTGATAGGGCAGCACCATATCCAGTGCATATTTTGAAGAAAAAGGTACAGAATGATGACACACAGTGTCCTCAAAAGGCACAATCATTCCAGGAAGCTTTACCATCTTCGTTTAACGACAAGGGTAAGGGAGGTATACATTCTAACCCTACTTTAATTGATCTTGAATTACTCCCCCATTCCCCGAAAAAGGAAATCAAAGAGATGAAGTTGGATAAGAAGTATGCACATTTTCTTGACACTTTTCGGCACTTAACAATTAATAGCCATTTCATCGATGTTTATAAGGGAGAGCTTAGTTTGGGAATTAATGATGAGCGCGTTGTCTTCAACATTTACAATTCATTGAAATATCCATGCACTACACTAGAATCTTGTTCTTGTGTGGACCCTTTGTGTCCTTTTGCTGTGGATCGTACTAACACGCAGGTAATTGAAGAAGATGACTTCAGCAATAATATGAAAGCTCGCAAACCCAAAGCTCGAAAATCAAAGGAAAAGGTCAAGAATCGTTTGGATTGGTGGAAATTGTCTGCTCTATGTTGGAGACCGGTATTAAAGACGGATGTGGTGCATGAGGATGACCCACCACCAGTGCATTAGAAAACCGGAGCAGAAAGTCTAGCTATAGACTATAAAACGGGTACTATCCTTCCTATTTACTCATTAAGCATTTATTTCTAGTTGGTTTGTGTGCTTAGTTGCTACATGCTTTGGTGAGTAATTGTTAGAAGCATCCCATTTAGTTTAGTATATTATATTAGTTGCTTAAGTTAGTCGAGCAAACGACGTTAACCAAAAGCGCTACCGGGAGGCATCCCGCAAAAATGTTAAATATAATAATTACTCATACTTTGGATGATACTTTGCGAATACTTCGGATTGATTTTCATTTTGTTTCACCAAGTCTTAGGATGAATGTTTGAATGTCATTAAAAAAGGGAATGATTAGGTGGTTATCCGAAAATCCCGATGGAGAAAAAAGAGAAAAATTCAAATGCGTCATTTCTTGGACTTAGGTTGTTCGAACGATTTGAAATAACCCTTAAGGATCTGGGTATAAAAGACTTAGAGTTAATACTTTGCCATATGTTACATTTCATGATCTAGTCTGTTTTAAATTTCAAATAACGTGTGACATTTATTAGTTCAAATACTATGGAATTGAGGAGGTCATAACTTTAACCCACCCACCCACCCTTTAATATCATCCGAGTATTTGTTTTGACTTGTTTTAGTGCACCATTGCTTTCCCAACAACTTATTTACACTCACTTTACATTGAGGACAATGTAAGTTCGTAAGTGGGGAGTGGAGTCGTTGGTCTAGCAATGGAATTAATGTTTATTTTGTATCAATAAATCCCTTAGTTTTCGATTTTTTTTCCGAGCATTATTTAGTTGATTAAAATAAATTGTATAAGGTATATATTTCATGGATTTGAAGATATAATGATCAATTTGGATGTGTATAACCAACGTGAACCGTAAGTGCATTGTAATTCCAAATATATTTGTGTAACATGAATTCCTTCACGTAAAGCCTTTGATATTGAAGCGGAAAATTTTAAACTGTATCCATTCAGTATCCTAGTGGTTATTCTATAGATAATTGCAAAACTTAGTACCTAACTTTTGAATGTGTACTGTGAATATCTGAAGGTTTGAATGTGATAGGAAGGATATAAGTTAAAGAAGAATACCAAATTAAGATGAACTATCTATATGTCGGTTGTAGCTACCAATGATTTGAGTGCAGTAGGGCGTTATCACGAAACGTCCTATATCACTATGAGGTTTAAAAGCTCCCGACTGCCTGATGATAGTAGTCCAGCTAGGGTGTTATCACGAAACGTCCTATTGCTGGGAATGAAGGCATATGCTACAAATGTGAAAATAAAAAAAAAATGGAAATATGGCTGAAAACTTAGTTATCTTCTGACTATCCCCAGTATAAACTGAATGATATGCTTTAGGGATTATCCTAATAAGTACACGGAAAGACTTTGTGTGGAAATGTTACTGCCTATACCTAGGAAAGTCATTAGGACTGTCTAAATGGATATTTGTGCGTTTGCTTGAATTATTCAAGAGAGGATAGTGGAAATTGAAAAGGCTTGTCACACACACACTCTGTTATACATTTATATTGAGGTTAACGCCTGGTTGTAATTCTAATGGTTGCAACATCTGGTTGTCCCTTATATCTTATATCTTCATGAATTTATCTCTCATTCATTTTGTTTTATCGCTTGTTTTGCTCGAGGACGACCAAAAGCTAAGTGGAGAGTTGTGATGAGAGACAAATTAATGATCATTATTTTACCCCAATATTGATACCACTTTGAGCATTATTGTACCAATTTAAGTCAATAATTACTTAATTTTATCCAAATCTATAAATAGTGGTTATTATATAAATTATCGTATTTTTATAAGTTTTTATAAGTTTTGTACCGGTTTAGTAACCGGAGTGTCGTGTCAGATTTATACGGGTATTTGTGGTATTTTTATTGCAGATTTATGATAAACCAAGACCCCGAGTAACGACATTTATTTTTGAAGTCATGATCATATCTTATGAAGGTTATACGAGAGTGTCCTTGCAGACCTAAACCTAACCTTGGAAACAGCGCCAGAAAGCTGACGGACATTACCTAGGCTATACAGATCCTAACCGACAGTGTATCGGGTCAAACTGTAGTGCTAGTACGGTGAGTCAGGTGTCGAATCCTCAGGGAAACGTATGGTAATTCAAAGTGTGGTTAAACACCAAGAAGCTATTATTAACTCAATCTAAGTCGCAATTTTTCTTTTTTTTTTATTTAGTAACCTTAAAACAGTAAATAAATGCATAAAACTAAAACAGATATATATATAGATACATAAATATATATATATAAATATATAGAAATACATATATATATATATAGATATAAATATATATAGGTACCAATACAATATATAAGATATAAATACTAGTAATATTATAAAAGACTAGCCAAGAATATGTCACTGAATTAGTATCTCTTTTTAGTAGAAATAGATGTGCTCGATCTTTCCTTTTTTTAAGGTGAATCAATTATATATGAATCGATGTATTCCTAAGCTAGACAACTCCTCCTCACACGAGTGTATGAAATTGTCATATGTCAAATTGTCATCAGTTTAATCTCCACAACTGCCCCATGCTAATCTTAGTTAGTCTGAACAGGTACCGAGTACAAATCTACCCCGGATAAAAGAGGTTATTCCGTTTGTCAGACGGCCGATGTTATTCAAGAGGCTCCGGTTGTCAGGCGGATCGATTTAACACAAACGGTGTAGTTTTAATCAAACAGTGATTTTAACATTATTATGATCTTGAACACAAATTTAATAAGATTCATCTTTCCCAAGACAACCCCCGGGTAGGAAATAGGATTCCGTTGTCACGTTTTCACTCGGCCATTTTTACCCTCCGGTTTTTCTATCCTTTATCTCATATCCTAACTTCTCTGGTCAGTTCATCGTTAGGTTATATGTTGCGATTCATCTTGGTTAATTACGTCAATCCGAATATTATCAATACGTTGCAAGATAGAAAAGATTCATTATAATCGATTTTAATTCAATTTTAACATAGTCATCATCTATTTCTCTAAAAAGATAAACTAATTCAATTTCATATCTTGGCTAGATATAGAGTTAGCCTAATATCATTATAACTAATATATAGGTACTAATAACAACAAACAAACATAAATACATTAAAAAGTTACCAGATTACAATTGTAGTGTCAGAGTCGTATTCTCCGGAAATAGCAACTCCTTTAGCAACAACGAGCCTTGATAAACCTTCTAAGTATTAAAACGATACTTATACTACAGTATTATTTCGACAGAGTGTCGTTTTCGGTATTTACAGAACTACACACTAGATTAAGATAATATATATATATATAGAAGTGATATATATATATTGGTACAACCTCCTCAAGCTGCAAATGAGGAGTATTTATAGAGTGGATGTCAAGGCCGGCGCGGGCCGGTGTAGTCCCGGCGCGGGCCGGTGCTACAGTGGAGATTCTCTCCTGACAGTCCCCATGTGCTGGTGGCAGAGAGATTCCGGCTCGGGCCGGGTTTTTTCGGTTCGGGCCGGATCTTGAAAAATATCTTTCTTCCGTTTCGTACTGTTTCGGTTTTAATTCTTCAGTTTTCTATCACACGTACCCTGAAACAGTAAAAAACACGAGCCACAGTAATTTTGATCATAAAAACTATAAGTTTTACTAAAATAATAACGATAATATCTATTTATAATGATTTCGATTTTTATGTGTTTTTAGATATATTTTTATAGAATTTATACGATATTATCGTAAATACGATATAAAAAGTCATATAATATGATTATATTTTTATCATACATCAACTACTCCCCACTTAGCTTTTGATCGTCCTCGAGCAAAATAAGCGATAATATATAAACTGTTATAATGCAAACAATATAGCTCTTCTAGATTAAATTTCTAACTCAGTAACGTATGCTGTCAACATTATAATCATATTAATTTTATCTATCTAAGATTATTAAAAAAAATAAAAAGTGTGTATAACTTAATAAATTAGTTATAAATATTATCTAAATGAAATTCTACATGAATTACTTAATAACTATAAAATAAAATACTTAAAATAACTTTGTAATCGCCACTATATGAAATTTCGGAATCAAGGACTAAGTCAAGTAGTTGGCAAAATGGCTTATAACGTTCAGGCTCAGGGTGTTTGGCTAATCGAAAGGATAACAAAGGGAAATCAAAAGAAAATAGAGGCAAGTCGTACGTGCTTACACCTTCAACTTTTGATCAAAAAAATACCTTGATCAGTAACATCCTGACACTGTTTTTTTTTTTTTTTTTTTAATAACAAACATATCCGAACTTATTACCAGAGTCGACTATCTTTCAAGTGTCATGAGGTGAGTACGGATACATCAGCACTTAATTATTCCAACTTTTTCTTTTCTAGAGAATAACACTTTTTGTTAATAGATTGCCTTCCGAATAATATTTATTCCAATCTCAGCATATACCATTATTGAATTTCAATGTCGTCACCGCTATCCATAAGCACATACTAAACTTGCGGGATTTCAAAGAAATGTAGACCAATTTAAGTTAAGGGTCGGTTATATCTAGTTAATCATAATGGCTAATTTCGAGTGAGGTCTTGATCACTCTGCAAGGCTGAGGTGGGCATAAAAATTGGGAATTACATTCGGGTAGGCTTATTTGGCCATAGTTAGTTAAAGTAATGCCAAAAATCTCATCATTCCTAATCTGATTCCAAATTCATACTTGTCTTGAAAACAAAATCATTCTAAAATTTTATTATAATTGTAAGTAACTTTTGTCTAATTTCAAAAAAATAATATTTCATACTATTTATCTAGGTATACATACTTAAAATCTTGATAAAAATCTAACATAGAGGTGTAAACCTTGTAATTGTCTTTATGCTGCCAGCTGAGCCCAGTTCTATTCAGACAATGCTTGTTATAACTTCGTATCATGGCTATATGATAGTGTTGAAGACGTTGGGTAGAAAGCTCGATGTTCATAGACGATGACATGATATGTAAGCCCACGAGATCCATTTATGGACTCAAACAAGTTTCTCCAGACGATTTCTTTGTTTGATAATCAAAGGAGTTTGATTTAGTCAAAAGAAGGATATGCCCAATGTGCAAGATGGATAGTGGGAGTGTGTTACGATTTTTGAGTAAGGTATTAGATATCTCTCTCGGGAATTATCACCCCATGTCACTGTCAATTAATGTTTGGTAGTTCAAGGTCTTTACGAAAGCACTTGGATTAGCAGTTTTTATTTTAGAAATAAGAATCTATAGTGATAGATTTAACTGCTGTTAGATTATAGTTTACCTATGTAGATGTGATGCTAAAAGAGTTTAGCATAGGTCGCTACAGGGGATACTGCTAGGCGGTGTTCTCAAGATCTATCTATGTTAGGACGTTAGTCCTAAAGATAAGGTGAAAGATGATACTTATGGAAGGTTCCCTTTGCCACTGCGATAAGAACCATCATAAGAGTAATGAATAGTCATGAGCAAGTATGAAAGTAAATATGGTGAATGTCGAGAATATCCTTAAACAAGTTAAGGAAAGGTTCCTAGTTTATTGAAACTTAGAATTAAATAAACGTAGATGTACAGACGTATATCCTAAGTCTTATGAAGGCAAGTGGGAGCTACAGTATGGGTTTGCAGTCACTTTGATTAGATGATACAGTGAGCTGGAAATGTTCTTGCCTATGGGTCACTGTAATTTCTACAACTTAACCAAAACACAGTAGTGCCTTGGAGGCGCAGCGGGAGCAGTACATGGATCTAGAAGGTTCATTCCCGAACCATGTATGGTTCTTCCAACTTTTCTATATAGCTGATATAGTGAGTGGATTCATTGCTTGAAGCAAGGACCAGGGTCTCGTCAGAGATTCGTGTGTGTGTTGAGGCGGTTCCTTTGACTTGGTCATTTGGAACATAATATGGAGATAGTCTGAGTCCCCATGGATAGCCATTCGTTCACGGCTAGAGCTGGTTGCGAGTATTGCATGAGATTCTTGTGTTTCAACTTGGTCTTGTTTGTGCGAGTGATTGGTTTTAGGCCAAGTGGGAGATTGTTGAAATAGTGTCATAAACCCAATCGGGTTGGACCGGATCCGACCGGGTCGGATCATTTATACTATTTCATTATGATTAAACATATATTAAATGACTTTTATGTTGTCAAATATATGTTCTTTTTAAAGAACCAATTGTGAATTGTTATATGATAACGTCCTTAGTATTAAGCTGTGATAGAGAAACCATGATAGGTGATTATGGTTGATGAGATCTGTAATCACTTTAATAAGTTTGATACTTAAATTTCTCTAGGCTGATGTAATATTAAACAAGACATTGATAGTACGAACATGCTATCACGTATTAGATGTTTTATGTCTTTAAGGGCAGGGATAGATCTTGTCTATCGAAGTGTAGAGACACTTGGACTGTACGTGAACGTGTATTAGAGAATGCGTACATTAGACTGACCCGCTTACACTGTTAAGTGTCACACTATGTGGCGGTTGTGTAATTATCCTTAGGACCGGAGTATACATGGCATCACGGTGTGGATTGTCATGCTTTGACACTATTGAGGTTTCCCATAGACACGGGGCGAAAATGCGGTAGTGATTGGGTGTGATACTGAAGCATGCGGAGTATACATGTTTGGTCGTCTGGGAATCGCGTACCCTATTAGTAGGGGTGAATATCCGAAAGGGCCTTCTTATAAGGAATGTCTTACTCTCATGAATCTTTGCAAAGTGGAAGTAAATGGTTTTCTTAGAGAGAGCATGATATCCAGATTATAAGATACGGTCGTTAATGTTTGACACTCGACTAACGACCGTATGGATATTATTACAGCGATAGGATTTTAAGTTACACGGTAACTGTTTCACATGAAAGGTAGTAGTCATTGCATTTGACTCTTCTCATGATTGGGGGTCACGGCGTGTTGCTAGACGTTATCCCGTGATCGTTAGGCATGACGGGCATTTTCATAATTTACACTTTGTGTCTACGGCCAACATATTCGGAAGCCTATCGGGTCACACACATATGAATATCTAGCCGGATTAAAATGCGGTTAAAGTTGATAACCAAATAAGGAAATTTTATCTCGAGACTATAAAGGTTATAGTGGTAAATTAATATGGTAGTATTTATTTATTATGAATAAATATAATACAAGATATTAATTATGTTGATTAATTAAATATACACATAATGTATGTGTGTCGAAATTATTGTGTATATTGATACACGTGTATTTTGTAAATTAATTAATCATAGTATTATATTAATTATATTAATTAAAGAATATTCCGGAAGCCAATTTGTTGGTCAAAGGGGCGCCACTTTCAATGTGTATAAGATACACTTGGATTGTGTAATTTAATTAATAAGATTACCATAATATTAATATTAGATATTAATTGATTTTGGAAAAATTGATTTATGGTAATAAGATAAATATAGTCAATATAAGATGTTGACAATATCTTGGAAATATTTAATATAGGATATTAAATTAAATGAGATAAATCAATCAATTATATTTTCCTTATTTTACTAGTAAAGGTTTTCTTCCTCTCCACTTAACATTGGGGCGCCACATCCATTATAAATAGGAGGTGGGTGTCAAGCTCTTTAGATCATCACAATTCCAAGAGCTAATAGTTCTCTTGAAAAATAGAGAGCTTCTTAGAGAGGGTTTTGAGAGAGAGAAAAGGTCGGTCTAGCAGCCGAGTTTTTCTGGTAGCAATCCATGATGGGATTCCGGCGGGCTGTTCGTGTGGACTAGCGGTAGAGGCCGAACACTTGGGCGGCTCCGTGCACAACTACTCTCCTTAGACGGTCAAAGCGTTGATCTTTTAGATCAAGCAAGGTAACCACCGTCTTTAGCTTATTTGTTTATTGATTAAACGAAGTCGATCTTGGGTAAAAGGTAATCAACTTTTGAATTCCGCTGCGTTCCAGCGTAGATTTCCTAACGTACTGCTTCAATTGAAAAGAAAAGGACACTTCAAAGCTGATTGTCCAGAAGAAAAAGACAAGGATGAAGAAAAGAAGAAATACAAGCCATCAGATAAAATAAAGAGCAAGAAAGCACTGAAAGCTAAACCTAGTAGTGAAAGTGATGAAGAATCATCTGACAACGACTCAGATGATGGTGAAGGCACCAGTTTAGACAATGACAAAGCCTATCTATGCTTAATGACAAAAGAAATTGAAGAAACAGAGGTACTATCTAGCTCATGCTCTTCTAATGCTTCCATATCTGACACTGCACAATCTTCTATTTTTCCGTTAGATTCTGCAAATATAATTCAAAATCTCATGAATAGATTTGAAGAAATTCAAACAAATCATGAAATTCTGGAATAAGAGTGTGAGAACTGAAAGGGGAAAATAAAAGATTAAAGAAAGAACTGGATGAACTGAAAGTTGAATCAACTAGTAATGAAGTACACTTAACTGATCAACAAGAAACAGATGATCACTCATCCGGTGTTGACAGACCAGGTGAGAAAACCTCTCTACCAGTTAAGACCACCACTGCACCACTTGAAGCACCAACTTACAAACCGCTAAAAAGGTATAGATCCAGATCTGGTCTTGGCTACAATAGTCAATATGAGAAAGGAAACAATGGACAATATCAATCTGAACCTAGGACCAACATTGGACCTAAATTCAGAAAAAGACAGACCATAGTTTCAACTACTCATCCTGCACCAGTAAAGTCAAAATTCAGTGCAGTGAAACAGCAGAGTAAATCATCGTACCATCCCACTAAAGGCAAAGGTATACTGAAAGGTAAAGGCAGACTCTACCCCTCAGAAGATGATTGGAATGTTCCACCTCCAAAATACAAGAGAAAACCATTCCATATGCAGTCAAATGTATTTGGGAAAATCCATAAATGGCATGGTCCTAGATACAAAAGACAACATGAAAACAGGTCATCTACTGTGATTTGGAGAGTGAAACAAGATGCCAAGAGACCAAAGAGAAGAGAAATGTATCAGAATACTTTTAGTAAACCTATTAGAAACTATTCTGCCATGCCTTATACATATGAGGTTGATGACTTAAACCATCCAAGAATAAAATCCTTTAGATATACACTTGAAGTAGGAGGCATGACTGCTAACATGTATGGACCCAAACAGTGTTGGGTACCTAAACTTGCTTAATTTGTTTTGTAGGATGTCTGGTACATAGATAGTGGATGTCCAGACACGTGACAGGAAATAAAGGATGACTGACTGAATTCAAAGCTTTTGATGGACCCGAAGTTACCTTTGGAGGCAAAAAAAACCCAGCAAGATTAAGGGGGAAGGCATCATGTTGACGAACAATCTGAAGATTCAGAGTGTGGCATATGTCAAGGGATTGAACTTCAATCTTTTAAGCCTCAGTCAATTCTGTGACAAAGGCTACAATGTGCACTTCAGCAAATAAGGATTCAAGGTGATTCACAATCAAACCAGCACAGTTGTACTTGCAAGAAAGAGAGAAGACAACATATATGTGGTAGATTGGAGGACAGCCAAAGCTGAAACATGCCTACTTGTCAAGAACAAACAATCACCTAGCTGGATTTGGCACATAAGACTAAATCATCTTAATTTCAAGACCATCAACCAGCTGTCAAAGAACAAGTTAATGGAAGGCTTACTTGACATCACATTCAAGAAGGAAAGTCTCTGTGATGCATGTCAGAAAGGGAAACAGATCAAAAGTTCTTTCAAGTCAAAGCCACTTCAATCAACAACAAGGATCTTACATATCTTACATATGGATCTTTTTGGACCAGTTACACCAGTGAGTGTAAGTGGAAAGAAATACACTTTAGTAGTGGTTGATGACTTTTCAAAGTTCACATGAACAATTTTCATGAACAAGAAAAGAGAAACTCTCAAGAAGCTTCCAGATTTACTGAGAAGAATTCAAAATAAAAAGGAACTAAAGATCATCAAGATAAGATCAGACAGAGGCACATAATTCCTAAATGAAGTGATCAGAACTTACTGAGAAGAAAATAGAGTCCTATATCAACTATCAGCAGTAGGAATTCCACAACAAAATGAAGTAGCAGAAAGAAGAAATAGAACTCTGATAGAAGCAGTTAGAACCATGATAGCAGAATCAAGCTTACCAAAGAGATTTTAGGCTGAAGTAGCAAACACATACACTCAAAATAGATCCATCATCGATCGACATCATGGGAAAACATCCTATGAAATGTGGAATGGAAGAAAACCTAACATATCTCACTTACACATGTTTGGATCTAAATGCTTTGTTTTGAACATGAATCAACTTCATACTTTTGATGAAAAGGCTGATGAAGCAATATTCATAGGATACTCAGACACCAGCAAAGCTTTCAGAGTACTCAACAAAAGAACTCTGGTAATTGAAGAATCAATTCATGTAGTGTTTGATGAACCAAACACCAGTAGTGAAAACTTACACTCCTTTGAAGAACAAGCTCCACAAAGACAAGTCTACATGAATACAACAGTACCAGCTACCATTCTGGATCACACTTTTGACAATCAAGATGAAGTACCAGCTATTGCGACAACAGAGCCACCAAGACAAGCTCAAGAAATTGATGCACAAGCAGGAACAGTAGAAGAACCAGAGCAAGCACAACTTCAACCTGACTTTAACTGGCTCAGAGATCATCCAGAAGAACAAGTAATTGGTGATGTTTATGCAGGTGTTAGAACCATAAGACAACTGGAAAGCATGCTCACTTGTTTTCTATCATAAGTGGAACCCAAAACAATAGATGATGCAATCCAAGATTCTGATTAGATTACAGCCATGCAAGAAGAACTCAATGAATTTGAGAGAAATGAATTCTGGGAACTTGTTGACAGACCAGATATGGCTAACATCATTAGAACAAAGTGGGTGTTTAGAAACAAGATGGATGAACAAGGGGAAAACATCAGAAACAAAGCAAAACTAGTTGCAAAAGGATACTCTCAAGTAGAAGGCATAAATTATGATGAGACCTTTGCCCCGGTAGCAAGATTGGAAGCAAGTCTATCAAATGGATGTCAAGAGTGTATTTCTAAATGGACTTCTGGAAGAATAAGTATATGTGGAACAACCATCTGGATTCCAGATCAAAGGAAAAGAGGATAAAGTATACAAGCATAAAAAGGCACTATATGGACTCAAACAGTCCCCTAGAGCCTGGTATGAGACACTGTCACAATTCCTAATCAACAATGGATTAAGCAAAGGAACCATTGAGAAGACTCTTTTCAAACTAGATATCATCTTTGGATCAGAAGATGAAAAGCTGTGTGAGAAGTTTGCAAATCTGATGAAAAGCAAATTTCAAATGAGTATTATGGGAGAGCTCAACTACTTACTTGGATTACAAGTAAAACGGATGAAAGATGGGATCCTCATCAATCAAGCAAAGTATACAAATGACTTAATCAACAAGTATGGTATGGGACACTAGTGGAACTTCTGAAACACCTATGTGTGCAAGAATTATACTTGGAAAGGATGAAAATGAGAAGGATGTTGATAAAAAATTATACAGAGGAATCATTGGATCTCTACTCTACCTAACTGCAAGCAGACCTGATATAGAATTTGCAGTAGGAGTATGTGCAAGATTTCAAGCTCAACCAAAGGAATCTCATTTGTTGGCAGCTAAGAGAATCATCAAATATTTGAAGCACACAATCAATGTAGGATTTTGGTATCCAAAAGATGAAGGATTCAAATTGATATCATACTCAGACTCAGACTATGCTGGATGTAAAATTGATAGAAAAGCACTTCTGGAACTTTTCAGATGCTAGGCAGCAGACTAGTATCATAGTTTAGTAAAAAGCAAAATTCCATATCCACTCCAACAGCTAAAGCGGAATATATAGCAATAGGCAGTTGTTGTGCACAAGTATTATGGATCAGACAACAGCTAAGAGATTATGGAATAGAGGAGAAGACAATTCCAATCATGTGTGACAATACAAGTGCAATATCTATTACAGAAAATCAAGTGCTTCACTCAAGAACAAAGCACATTGTTGTGAGACATCACTTTATAAAAGATCATGTGGAGAAAGGAGATGTAATCTTGAGATATATACCTACAAAAGATCAATTGGATGATATTTTCACAAAACCACACAGTCATGAAAGATTTTGTAAGTTGAGAACTAAGTTGGGAATGATTGAAATTGACTAAGTTACAATGACTAGCTAACGGGAGTAATCAGCGGAGTGACTTCACCAGCTAACTAAACCTTTGCCATTTCGGGTGCGTTCACTTGGCATGTAAGGCACCGGTACCAGCGAAGTTCACTTCACCGATTGTTAGGAACAGTTTTGATGAAGCAACTCAGTGAAAGATCGGCAGAGTAACCAACATACCATTCTCATCACTCCACCGGTGAAAGAATTATCAACGAAGTGTAAAATGTATAATAATTTTACACATATGGATGCACCAATTTGGGTTAATCACGTTCCTTAATCCGCCGATCAAAGGGATTTGTTGTGAGAATTTGATCTCTGTTAAATATAATAAATAAAAATATAATGAATAACGCTAAGTGCAGAGGCGGCTAAGTTAAATCCTTGGAAAATAAGTTGTAGAGTTGTGGAGTGTTTAACTTTCCTTATTTGTATTGTGTAATTTACTATATAATGAATGATCAAGGGAAGGAACCACACAATGTGATTCCTCTTTTTTCCTGAATTACCAAATATCATGGTATCAGAGACATCAATTATCCTGATTCTCTCTCTCTCCTCTTTTATGGGAAAATCAATCTCTTCCCATAAAATTTTCCGATCACCACACCAGAACTAAAACTGGACCTCATCACTAGCAATCTGCTACCGATGTCCTCCACCGCCATCACCTCTGTCAAACTTGATGACAGAAATTACATTTTGTGGTCGAGATCAGTTGAAATATTCCTCACCGGACGGGGACTCGATCACCATCTCACACAAGACAAGCCAAACGCAAACGATCCATGGGCATCTCTTTGGAAGCAAGACGATGCCTTGATTATGTCTCTACTCCTCAACAGCATTGACACAAAGATAAGTACCACTCTACTATATCTAAAATCAGTAAAAGATATGTGGAGTAGGCTACAACACACGTATTCGGGATCAGAAAATATTACCCGAATATATGATGTTTGTAAACAATATTTCAATCTTGAGCAGGGAGATTCGACTTTGGAGGACTATTATGCCCATACAATGAGCACATGTGAGGAGCGTAATATGTATCTCCCAATTTCATCAAATGTAAAAGCAATGGAAAAACAGAGGCATGATATGGATGCAATTCGTTTATTGGCCGGACTAAAAAACGAGTATGAACCAGTTCGAGCCCAATTTCTTAGTGGCACCCACCTACCATCTCTACCAGAAATATTTGCACGACTCCAACGAGCTACTAAAACTGCTGACCCCGTTGATTTTGCTGAAGAGAAAATAGCTCTATTCAGCCAACCAACCGCAGTTGGACGCAGTGGCAGGGGTGGACGAAATACCACGTTTAGAGGACGTGGTGGAAGAGGCTCTCGTGGAGGAGGAAGACATGGAAGTGTTGATTCTCGAGGTGCTGATTCTCGTAAGTGCAGTCATTGCGGACGAGCAAGCCACAGTATTGACACTTGTTGGTTCTTACATGGCAAGCCAAATGGGGAGGCATACAACGCCTCCACAAATTTCAACAAACAGGAATCTCCCAAGTCAGACGACGTTACGATTTCGAAGGCTGAATATGAGCAGTTAATGGGTGCGGCTGTCCAAGGTCATTCTACCACTTTAGCTCACTCCAGTAGTGCTTCCAAAGGTCTGATTACCACTAAAAACCCATGGATTCTAGACTCCGGTGCTACCGAACACATGACCGGTCTGTCTCATACCTTGTGTAATTATCGTAAGTGTCACAACACACAATATGTCACACTAGCCGATGGTTCACCTACAAAAGTTATGGGATTTGGGGAACTCAATCTCAATCCCAAAATCCATTTATCATATGTTTTACATGTCCCAGATTTTCATTATAATCTTTTATCCATTAATAAATTAACCACTGATTTAAATTGTTCTATCACCTTTTTCCCAAAATATTGTGTTTTTCAGGACCTACAGACGAAGAGGAAGATTGGTATGGGACATGAAGTCGGCGGCTTATACCACTTTACAGACAAGCCTAACCTTGCTCTTACTACACCTACAACATTGGAGTGGCATTATCGTCTTGGTCATCCCTCTCTCAACATCCTCAAAAATCATATTAGTGGTATTCAATCTGTTAAACAATTAGAATGTGAGACATGTCAAATAAGTAAACACATTCGATCATCTTTTTCTCCAAGTTCTCATACACGAAAAACAATTCCCTTTGAGTTAATGCATTCTGATGTATGGGGACCATTTCACATTGCATCAAATAAATATCGGTATTTTGTTATTTTTGTTGATGACTTTTCTCGAATGAATTGGTTATATTTAATGCAATCTCGATCTGAAGTTATACTGTGTTTTCGTACCCTCCAACAAGAGATCCAAGTCCAGTTTAATCGTCCCATTAAAATTGTTCGGACTGATAATGCAAAAGAGTATGTTCACCAGTTTTCTACCTTTCTCGAAAATCAGGGAATATTGCACCAATCTTCTTGTACTTACACACCCCAACAAAATGGGGTAGCAGAGCGTAAGATTCGTCACCTTGTTGACACAGCTCGAAGTCTAATGATTCAAATGAATGCCCACAAACATTTCTGGAGTGATGCAGTTCTTACGTCATGTTTCCTCATCAACCGAATGCCACTTCCTGTCCTTAAAGGTATATCACCCTTTTCCCTACTTTTTCCAGATGCTACTGTTTTTCCTATTCCGCCCAAAATATTTGGTTGTGTGTGCTATGCTCATAATCTCGGTCCAGGCCATGACAAGTTTGATCCCAAGGCTTCCAAATGTATTTTCTGGGATACTCTAAGCGTCAAAAAGGGTACAAGTGCTATAATCCTACCCTTCAAAAATATTTGATTTCCGCCGATGTTTCTTTTAATGAGCATGAACCGTACTTCAGTACTCCTCTCCGGGATATGACATTCTTTGACCAAACAGAGCCAAGTCCTCTACCTCTTTTACAACAAGTTTCCTCCCTACCAGTACCTCCCATCAACCAAGTTTACTCGCGTCGCCAAAAAGATCCCGTCCCTACACTCTCTACCGGAGATATATCCCCTCAACCTCCTACTGAGGCAGTTCCAGCCGAGCCAAGCTCTACAGATATAGCCCAGGCCGAGCCACAACCTGCCCCTACCAGCTCCGCCTCTTTGCCCGAAGGTCTTACCGAAGCCGATCTACTCCCAATCATGTGTCACTCATCATCCAATTGGTAATTATGTATCTACTCATAATCTCTCACCTTCATATACAGCTTTTTTTTATCAAATCTATCTACCTTATCTATTCCAAAGACCTTTCAGGAAGCATTGCAGGATCCAGGCTGGAGAGCAGCAATGGAGGAGGAAGTTGCAGCCTTACATCACAATAAAACGTGGGAATTGGTTCCCCTTCCACCTGAAAAAAAGGTGGTGAGTTGTAAGTGGGTGTTCACCATTAAAACCAATCCGGATGGGTCTGTTCATCGTCTTAAAGCACGATTAGTTGCACGCGGCTTTACCCAAACTTATGGTGTTGATTATGACGAGACATTTTCTCCAGTTGCTAAAATATCTTCCATCCGTATACTAATCTCTCTTGCTTTCAATCAGGGTTGGCAACTATCGCAACTTGATATAAAAAATGCGTTTCTTCATGGTGATCTTACGGAAGAGGTCTATATGGAGCAACCACCCGGGTTTGTTGCTCAGGGGGAGTCTCTTAGCACAGTGTGCAGACTGAGGAAAGCATTATATGGCTTAAAACAATCTCCGCGTGCTTGGTTCGGGAAATTTTCTGATGCAGTGAAAACTTTTGGTTTAAAGCAATGTCATACTGATCATTCTGTTTTCTACTTGCACACTGCAGTTGGATGTGTTTTGCTAGTTGTATATGTTGATGATATTGTGATTACAGGCAGTGATGTGCAATCTATTGACAGGATCAAGAAGTTCTTAAGCACTCGTTTTCAAACGAAAGATTTGGGGCGCTTAAAGTATTTCCTAGGCATTGAGGTGGCGAGATCTAGCCTAGGCATCGTTTTATCTCAGAGGAAGTATATCATTGATTTGTTAAAAGAAACCGGACAGCTTGGCGGACGACCAGTTGATACACCTATGGATCCCAATCTCAAGTTGCTTAAAGATGATGGAGAACTCTTTAATTCACCTAAGAGGTATAGAAGACTCGTGGGGAAGTTGAACTACTTGACTATAACCAGACCAGATATATCATATGCAGTAAGCGTGGTTAGCCAGTTCTTGGATGCACCTAGAGTTCCTCATTGGAACGCTGTGGTCAGGATTTTGAAGTACCTAAAGCAAGCTCCAAGGAAAGGCATTATATACAGATCCTCCGGTCATCTCCGAGTTGAAGGGTTTTCAGATGCAGACTGGGCAAGCTCAAAATCAGATAGGCGGTCCACTACAGGGTATTGTACTTTTATAGGTGGTAATCTCATCACTTAGAAGAGTAAGAAGCAACAGGTTATGGCCAGGTCGAGCGCAGAAGCAGAGTATCGAGCTATGGCACATGCTACGAGTGAGCTTACATGGATACGACATTTTATGGATGAGATAGGATTTTCAACAAGTCTACCTATACCGTTACATGGAGATAATCAAGAAACTATTCATATTGCCTCAAATCCGGTCTTTCATGAAATAACGAAGCATATCGAAGTAGACTGCCACTTCATTCGAGAGAAGATTGTTGATGGACAAATTTGTACTCCCTTTGTTCGATCAGGAGATCAATTGGCGGATATATTTACTAAGGCGTTGCCTAGCTCGCGCATTCATTTCATATGTAACAAGTTGAGCATGTGTGATATCCATGCACCAACTTGAGGGGGAGTGTTAAATATAATAAATAAAATATAATAAGAATACCGCTAAATGCAGAGGCGGCTAGGTTAAATCCTTGGAAAATAAGTTGTAGAGTTGTGGAGTGTTTAACTTTCCTTATTTGTATTGTGTAATTTGCTATATAATGAATGATCAAGGGAAGGAACCACACAATGTGATTCCTCTTTTTTCCTCAATTACCAAATATCAATCTCGTTTTGGCACAATGCAACGATTGCTTCAGGAAAGAAAGGCACACCGGAATCCATTACCACAACAGTGAACGAAAGAGATCTAGTCATTACACCGGGACTACTCCGACACTATCTCGAACTCTCCAACACCGGACCAGTGCAAGCACGCAACGTGGAGATTGATACTAACTCCTTTTGGTTGGAAATTGGAAGAGATGCTACACCAGAAAACAAAAGGCTTAACTACAATAGATCGGCACTCAAAAAGCCGTTTGCTGAATTTGCCCACCTTATCATCAAGAATATAGAAGGTCGACTGGGATCGATGCATGGGATGACAGAGATGAGAGCACGACTGATGGCTATCATCTACTAAAGAAAAATTTTCAACTGGGCCACTTCCATTTTCAACCGAATCAAATAGCAGATTCAAGGCGAAATAAATGCTGGGAGACTGGCATCAAAGAAAGGAGAACAGAAGAAAGGGGAATTCTGGGTCAAGAAATCTTTTGGCATTCCCCTTCAACGCCTGATTGATTGTATGAAAGTGCAACCCATTCACCTGCATAAATTGCACGATGCAAAAGTTATGTTCACATATGTTAAGCAAACAAAGAAGTTGCTAGCTAAAGCCGGGCAGAAAAGATAGCACTCTGAGAGCATCAACTCTGGGTTCAAAAGGAGGACCAAATCTCAAACCAAAGAATCTCAACTCAGGGCCCTACAAAGCAATGAGGACAACCCTCGGGTCATTAATGAAGATGAAGAAGATCAAAAGGAAGAAGTTCATCCTGAAGAAGAAAAAGAGAATAAGGAAGCTTACACCCCTGATGAAGATGATGAAGAGGAAGAGAATGATGAAGAATTTCATCTCACAGAAGATGAAGAAGAAAAGGCAGAAGATGACCATCACACTGATGATCAAGAAGAGAAAGAAAAATCTGATGATTCTCTGACACTCCAGGATGTCATTCAAATGAGTAAAGCATATAAAGAAAAGCAGCTGAGTGGCTCAGCTGAGAAAATTACACCAGCTGGCTCAACAAGGACCCCCAGTATTGATCAAGGGGGGATGACAGCTGAGGAAGTTGCACCTGCAGCAAATGAAGCAGAAGGACAGTCCCAACCAAGACTTAAAGATGGAAGCCCTTCCCCACAATTTCTATCTGATCAGGAGATTGAAGAAGACAAAGAAGAAGAACCAGCTGATACATCTGCACCAGCAAAGGAGAATACAGACAAGGCATTTCATTTGGACATTGATCCACCAATTGTGGATATGGAGAAGCCAAATCTGAGTAGAGAAAATCTCAAAACAGCATTGAGAAGCCGATATGCCGCCATGGAACACAAGATTGAGGCTCTAATCAGTCACGTTAAAGTTCAAGACACTGTCATGGAAAGGCAATGAGACTTGTTATGCCAACTGAATTCTCTTACCCATGGTTGATGACAAGCTCAACCCCATGGTTGACACTCTGAATGATCACACTCTTCAAATTCAGAATATTGAAAGCATATTGGATGATTCACTCAAGCAACTTGACACGCTCATACAAGTGTCTGAAGCCACCAATCAAATTCTTGAAGAAAAGTTTGTTGCTACCAAAAAGAGGGAAACAGTAATAAGCATGAAAGCTCCAAAGGCAAGGGCAAGGAAAGCACAAGTAAAGGCAACATGTTTCAAGAGAATAAGTAGATTGTAATAATTTTCTCAAATGCATCTTTAAATAAGTTTATGACCCTTATGGTTGAATAATTTTTTTGATTTTTATTCCTTTTATCATATGAAAAAAATGTTTATTTATGTTCAGGCTTATGAGGGTTTTAGCATCATCAAAAAGAGGGAAATTGTTAGGAACATTTTATTTGTTTTGATGATGGTCATACTAGCTGTTATAGTAAGCCTAATATAAGTTAGAAATATTTGTATGGCCTTTACTTAGAGTCTGGCATGCTGTATAAGTTCAGTCAGACGAGCATTGTACTAGACTGGTAGGATGACTCGGTGAAAGACTGGAGATCAGTTGAGTGAAGACAGCCAAGTACCAGCAGAGTAAAGTGAAGACCTATGGATTGACTTATAACCAAGAAAGTCTGTGATGACCTTGGATAAGTCTAAGACATATTGCAAGTGATGAAATCTATTCATTTAATATGGTGTATACTGATCTCACACAAATAAAGGATCAGTGAAGTTCAAGCATACTTGGAAAATCAAAGAAATAAAGGAAACAGCAAAATGGCTAAGTAAAAAGAAACTCTACCGGTTGACTAAAGAATAACAGTGAAGAGGATCTCAACAGCAGAGTATGCAGATTCACTGAACCGGTCAAACAACAACCAAGTTAAGAAACAAGCAAGTGAAGTATGCTATCTGCATCTGATTCTGAACATTAAATATAAGGAAATCAAGCAATTAATGCAGAATCAATCAAGGACGGATTTTATGAAGTACGTTTGAAGAAAATCCGGATCACTGAAATTAAGAAGAATAAATCAAGGAAGAATCAAGGATTAAATCAAGGATAGTAGCGATGGACATCATTGGACGCACCCTACCCTACATGATTCGGGTGCAAATCAAGATGGCTGACGAGGCCCACGATAACGAGGACGAGACAAAGGCTTCATGGATGACCGTTCTATGGCTAAGGCAGGATCCCAGTAGTGTTGGAACTCAAATTGCATTTTTTAATTTTATTTGTGGGTTATCGGAGATTTGTAGACCGCAACATAGGGTGCTGTACTCATTCTTATAAACCTGGATTTTCCCACACTGAGTATGTTAGATATAGGTTTTGAGGAGGTAGGGCTATGCCCCGATGACGCATTGTATAGGAGGGGGGTCAGGACAGGGCTTGTACGGATTTTATTTTTTTCAACAAAAAAAAAAATCCATAAAAAAATTAAAACAAATAGTATAACCTCGATAAATGAATATTCAATAAATAAATAACATCGCCAAATGGATAATTTTCTCTAGTCCCGACTTGGGCAATTGAATTTAAAATAATGTTCGATAAATGAATAACCTCACTAAACGAATATTTTCTTTCTAGTTCTAAGGATATTCGTTTATCGAGGTTACGGTGTATCTATTTTCCGGTTTTGTTGGAGATGGAATTTCCTCAAAACCCCTTCAATGCTAATATCAAAAGCATCTTTTCTATTTCCTAAACCCTCATTAGGCATTGCATAAAGAAACCTTGGAATCATTTCAATCACAGTTTCCCTCATTTTCCTCACCTCTTGTTTAGTATACCTCTCCAACACCTTCTTAATTATAGATGTATCATTTCTAACATCATCGTGATCTATAAAAACCGATGAAATCTTTGTACTAGTAGTACCCAGATTAATGTGCCAGACATACTGATTTTCAAAGCTTTCTTTCCAGAAATACACCGGAATCGAACCTGCAAGCATACAGTCGAAAAACGACCTTCGTGTCATTCCTTCGCCTCTAGGCTGTAAACAGAAATCCGAATCCAAAAAAGCTTCAAGAATCGCCGGTGCACCGTGGTAACAAGATGTTAATGAACAATCAACAACCCTGCATAGCTTTGATTTCGATTCTTGCTTGCAGTAATTCAATAACAATCCTCTGAAATCGTTCTTGAGATTCTTACGCTCTGCCCCTACAAAACAGAACAAGCTGCTTCTTTTTTGTTCAAGAACGAATTTTTGCCATTCAATTACATCGGATTCGGATCTGGGATGAAAAGCAGTCGGGTAAGGAACACTGATCTCCATCGGATCTAAAGCACTTTTTTCAACTGAAAGCCTTAATACATTCGCCATTAAAGGCATATAAAGAAATCTTGAACCCCATGTCTCGTCATTATCGTAAAATCTTCGAAAATCACAAGTTAATCTACCCAACATAATAAAATGATCCGACCCGTTTCTTCTTTTGTAATAATCTTGAATTTTAAGCCAATTCAATAGCAGTTCAGCATCTCTATCACGAATAGTGTAATTAGACCATAAATATTTCTCGATTGCAATACCTGCATAAAAGGGAATATAAAACCCAGTAGCTTCCTCTGGATTCTCTGTTCTGCATCTGTAATTCAACATTCTTGAATGATAAAGAATTTCAGCGTTAAACATATCCGTCCAATACCATGCGGGTACGAGATTTTCCGGCACAACAGCATCAAGCCCAGTGGCATTGGGACCTAACCCACCATTAGACATAGCAACACATCTAGAAATCCATGGGTTCAGTGCATGGCAGTTTTTCAACACATCCTTGTTGAACATAGACGGAAGATCGTAAACAAACACCTTTCCGAATCCACATTGATGGGTTTGTTCTTGTTCGTCGTCAACCGAAAACCCTTCAAAAGGCGGGGATTGTTGTTGTGATGGTGATGAATCATGATGGAAGATAAAGAAAATGACTAGGATTTGGAAGAGAAAGGCAACAAGAAAAGTGGATTTGAGGGGGGAGTTGAGAAAGGTGGTGTTTTTAAGCTTGGATTTCTTAGGGGAATCATGATGATGGCGGATGGATTTGAAAGAGGGATAGAAGAAATTGGGGAGCATTGTTGTGGTTTGGTTTGGATTGGATTCTAACAGAGTACTAGAAAGTTGGGCTGAGGGTAGTAGAACTAGAAGAAGAAGAAGAAGTAAAAGGATTTGGAGGCTTGACTGTGTCAGTCAGATGGCTTCAATCAAGGTTTAAGTATAGAATTATTAGAAGGTAATGCCTACTTATTTTTTTGGTTTATTTGGTGATTGGTGGTGGCATTATTAATCCAAACTATATCCACTGATTTGGACTTTTTGATGAGAATAATACTCTCTTTGTTTTTTTATCTGTCATATTTCAGAATTTATTTTTTTATTTATCTGTCATTGTATATTTTCAATAAGAATTTTACAGTATTTATATCTTTAATAATAAAAAATACATTTTCAATACTAAAAACTCGTTTACCAACACAGTATTTACATCTCCAATAAAAAAATACATTTCTAATATTATATTTTTCTAATAAATTTCCAATACTATATTTTAGAGTATAGCAGGAAGTGCCCTGGTGTTGGTTACTATTATTGGTAAGCTGACGATTTTTTTTGATCTTGAAATCATCCATTTCGTCCGCAAGTAATCGCGGAAAACATAATTTTTTTATTTTTATTTTTTCGTCTTTCTTCGCTTTTCTCAACAATAAAAATGTGACAAACAAAGGCAGGCTTGACAGATTCGTAATATCTTATACTATATCTGTTTCATAAAAAGTGTTTACTTTTAGAAAAAAAGTTTTCTCTCATAAAAAATGTATATTTAAAAAACCAATACATCATTTAATATTTTTGTTTTTTACCAAACATACTCCTAGCTTAATATTTATTGTTGTATGTTTATTTCATATTCAAAGCAAACATTAATTATAAAATTGATGTATACATTTAGGATGAATGTTTGAATGTCATTAAAAAAGGGAACGATTAGGTGGTTATCCGAAAATCCCGATGGAGAAAAAAGAGAAAAATTCAAATCGTCATTTCTTGGACTTAGGTTGTTCGAACGATTTGAAATAACTCTTGAGGATCTGGGTATAAAAGACTCAGAGTTAATACTTTGTCATCGTTATATTTCATGATCTAGTCTGTTTTAAATTTCAAATAACGTGTGGCATGTATTAGTTCAAATATTATGGAATTGCGGAGGTCATAACTTTAACCCGCCCACCCACCCTTTTTTATCATCCAGTATTTGTTTTGACTTGTTTTAGTGCACCATTGCTTTCCCAACAACTTATTTACACTCACTTTACATTGAGGACAATGTAAGTTCGTAAGTGGGGAGTGGAGTCGTTGGTCTAGCAATGGAATTAATGTTTATTTTGTATCAATAAATCCCTTAGTTTTCGATTTTTTTGAGCATTATTTAGTTGATTAAAATAAATTGTATAAGGTATATATTTCATGGATTTGAAGATATAATGATCAATTTGGATGTGTATAACCAACGTGAACCGTAAGTGCATTGTAATTCCAAATATATTTGTGTAACATGAATTCCTTCACGTAAAGCCTTTGATATTGAAGCGGAAAATTTTAAACCGTATCCATTCAGTATCCTAGTGGTTATTCTATAGATAATTGCAGTAACTTAGTACCTAACTTTTGAATGTGTACTGTGAATATCTGAAGGTTTGAATGTGATAGGAAGGATATAAGTTAAAGAAGAATACCAAATTAAGATGAACTATCTATATGTCGGTTGTAGCTACCAATGATTTGAGTGCAGTAGGGCGTTATCACGAAACGTCCTATATCACTATGAGGTTTAAAAGCTCCCTTAACATTCTACAGCATAGGTGGTCAAGCGCTTGTTCCATGACATTCACATCATCAGTTCGATTCTTGCCCAAGGCTGATAAAATTTTTTAGCTTTTAAATGTCTTACAATTTAATATTTTTAATATCGTATTACTTATTTGTGTTTGAAGGAATATTACTTATTTTTTAACATAATTAATTTGTTCAAATAATGCAATACTTTTAGTACATGTCTCTATCAAATTATTTTGCATTTATTCAAGATCTACAAATTAACAATATATGATATTCATCTTCTCTATTTATTTTTCCTACAGTATTTTATAAGAATACAAATACATGCGTCGTTTAACATTTCAAATAATAATAGTTAGAATTATAAAATAAATAGCGCCAAGGGAGATTTTTGGATATATCCATTTCATGTTACAAAAAATTCCTTGTGCCTCTCAAAAATTACGTGAAACTACTATAATACACACCGGAATTTAAACCGATAAGTACGTTCTTATTTATATCTGAACGAATCTTTTTATAACACTTTATGTGTGATATTTTGGGCCTCTAGATAAAAATCTTACGCGTACCTATGGTGTTCGCACTTGCGTTTTATTGCAATTCACCCCACCCCACCCCCTAAACATGGATCCCGACCACTGACCTTTATGCAATTTACCTTTATTCAAGCAAAGTTCTTGTGTTCGTGGTTCATATTCAAGAGTTTTATTTCTTGCATTGTGCAATCGAGTAGATCACCGTAAAAAGAAAGTACTTGTTATTATATTTGATTATGTTTGCTTATTTCTTTGTAACCATATATAGTTTATCGCGTACGTTTCCGTTATAACGATGCTAGAATAAAGTTCTTGTTAACCAAATCATGTAGAGATAAGATCGAACCCAGTTTAGGATGTGGCTTAGATATGTTTGTGAGATTAGAAAGTCAGGTACATTCCATGTATCTTCCAGCCCCGCGATACGTCTTACTACCGGGCCTAGTAGCCGGCAGCTAGGGTTTGCATCTGACCGTTCTGCTCTGATTAATTCTGGTTAGCTGTGATGCAATTTTTTGTGCCCATAATACGACCAATTTTTATGCATGCATTACTTAAGGTTATTAACATATTGTCTTTCTGGGTACTAAACAATGCATTGAAGAAAACATACGACGATGTGATGTTTGTTTTGGGTTATTTCGGTTTGGGTCAAAAACCAACCCAAATTTTTTCGTTTCAATTGGTTCAGGTTGGTTTGGTTTGATTTTTGGGTTGGTTTGGATTTATTGCTCAACCAAAGTGCATTTGCATTCTAAAGAGACGCTACCTATCTTGATTTTAATATTAATAATTGATGAGTATTTTAATAATTTCATTCAATTACAGTGACACACGATGATGTGATCCGCTGTGTGACCAATTAATGAGCACATCGATCTTTGGTTAACCTGTAACCAAAAACCTTGGTATAACCTAAACCCTAAGATAATCTGTATCTAAGAACCTCGGTGAACCTTGATGTGTGGACACCCACAAGGCCACAAAATACGCTCACAATCTTTGATAAGTCCGGTTGGAATCCTCTACATGAGAAAACCCACCAAAACTTAATCGCAGTAAATAAAGTATATATCACTCAAATTATTTAATTGATTGTAAAAAATTGCATATGATACCTATTTATAAGCTAGAATAAAACACATAAACTATTCCAAAAATTATGTGGGACAAAGTTATTTAATAGAAATAAAGATAATAAGCACTTGATAGGATCCTAACTACTTGCATGTGTATGTGTGTACTTATTTTGCCGATCACACGACACTATACTTCGAACATCGGGTATTCGGGTGTCGAGACTTTTCAGCAGAAGGCAAGGATAGAACAAAAACATTGTCATATTCTTCTTAATTAATTAATGTGGCACGGACACTTGGTTTTTAGGCACACTTTAATTAATTTACCATCAGGAAAATCTGTGAGTACATATATAGTGCCGTGCAAATAGGGCTACAAAATCAAATAGCACTCGAATGAAACATACATTTTTAAAATAAAATAAAAAAAGATTCAGTATTATCGTATATCATCTATTTGTATATTGTATATAAAAAAGTTGAGAAGTAAAAGTAGTGCTGCAGGTTGGATCGAGAGATTCATTCAGCAGTAGGTAGCGCCAGGCGCGGGCGGGGCGGGGAAATTAGTTGAGGACGTGATCTTTGCAATACCCGATATCATATTCACAAAAGCAGTGTTCATATGGGCAGATATCTTCCCCTGGTTCAGCACTGCATGTCATTAGAGTATTGCCAAGACAGGATATCGGGTCCAAATCGTACAAAGGCCGGCAGTGTCCTTTGCTGTAATCGCAGTAGCATTCTTCTTCTTCTTCTTCTTCTTGTTCTAACTCGCATGGATCCTCCTCATCAATTACACTGCATTCCACTCTATAACATGCTGATTCTTGCTGTAGCTTCTTGTTGTTGTTGCTGCTGCTGCTTTTATAATAATATGCTCCCTTCCTTTTTAGTGCTCCACCCCCTATTCCTCCCACCATAAAACCACCTGCATGCACGCACGCACGCACGCACGCACCTTAATTTCATCATGTTGCTGCTTCATTACAATCATTACTACGTCTACGTCTACGTGTGTGTGTGCGCATATATAAGAAAGACCCCACGTTTGAGGGGGTCGAATTGATAATGGATAGATATTCAGAAACTAAAGCCAGGCATCGAAGAAAGAAAATTGATCGAAGAGACCACCGCGGTCTCGAGAGGCTATATATATATATAAACAATTATACCCCAATATTATAACAACAAATCTGATGCATTGGTATAGTACGGACAGTAAAGTTGTTTTCTTTTTCTTCCGATGAATTACTTGTGATTGATTAATTAAATAATTACATGACATGATCGAATTGAAAGAGCTAATTAATTACTAATTAATAGCAAGACCAAGTTTCATACTGATGATCGCAAATTATTACACCCGATTGGACGGTACACTGCGCACATCGTCCGGTGGTTATACTGCTGCTGAATTTTGTTTAAAAATTAATAAAACTAAGAATAAACTTAATTACCGGCAGAAATAATTAGCAAATAGCATATGAATAATGAGTAGTAAGCATGGTCACCCATATTTTGAACAACAGATTTCTTCAAAGTCTCGCTTTAATGTGATTAGGATTATATAAGGACGCCCCACCATTTATTTATTTATTTATTTATATAATCTTTTGCTATAGAAAATTTTGGTTGATATAGCTAAGAAGGACAAATGGGTAGGTGCCGAATCAATATATTAATAATCACAATTACCCTCGAGTACGCCTTCTCTTTTCATTTCTTTTATTAAATCATCAATTCTTTAACGAGTTCAACAACCTATTGCTTATTACTTCTGTGGAAAAAAATATATATATATATAAAAAATTTGATTATTTATAAGTCTTAATTTGCTGGTTAATAAGCAAGTATAATGATGAGGGAAATTATAGATAGACGCTCGTTGAGAGATTTTACAGTGTAACAGTTGTAAAAAAATATTGTACCAAGTGGGCATAGCTTAGAACCTTTCGTTTTTATTATTCTTTTTGACATAATACAATTTTATCATGTATGAGGGATTAGAAATGAAATGTTGTAATTATGTTACTTGTTACAACCTTCATGAAATGAAACGGTTGTATCGTAAAATTTTCCCTCATTCTAGAGATGATAAATTAAATGCACTTGACTTGATTTGTGAGCGTGTGAAAATCAAACTCGGAGATTATTATATTATTGTTCAGGGGTTTCTCGAAATGCAATGACATTTTACAGCTAAACCAAAATTCAACTCTCAAAGAGAATGACAACTTATTAGTAGATTTTTTATAAAGCAAAATCAAGAGCTAGTTGAGAAATAAATCATAGTAATAAGTACGAGTAAGTTTAAATAAATAACTATAATCTTTTGCTATAGCCAACTTTGGAGGATTCCTGTCTGGTACGGTCAGGATGGATGAATTCCTGAAAGGTTCGGGACGGGAAAAGCTGAGGATGGAAGAGGGTTGTGAATTGGCTAGGATCAGAATTTCAGTAAAAGTAAATTTTACCAGCCCTCCAAAGTTAAGCACACAATACAATACATGAGCCATGGAATCGGTGTTGAAATCCCTTTCACAAGCCATGGCTCGATACATGGACTTATTATTCCCATTAAACAAAGGTTGGATCAGGGTTTTGTAAAATATCTTATGGTCATGATCTACCTCGTGTCTACTCGGGCCACCACCCCCATTATGTTGCAATTGGATTCTGGTTGGGTTCAATTTCGGTTAAGTTTTAGCCAACTATGTTTTCAATCATGTTGGCTAAAACATCAACACTTTCACATACGTGTTCCGGGAAAATAAGAAAGGAGGGTATATCGTAAACTTTTGAAATATATAAAATATTAATTATTTATCAACTCATAAAGCTTAAGCATTTGGGAGAGATGGCAATTTAACATGGTATCAGATCAGAAGGTCCTGACTGAGTTCAAACTTCGCTCCAAGCACACAATCTTCCCAAACCAAAAAAAAAAAAAAAAAAAAATCTAGAGTTGAGCGTCTCTTAAAAAATACCACACTTGGATGTCATGTTGAAATATATAAAATGTTAATTATTTATCGACTCATAAACTTAGAGAGAGAGATTATGGGTTGATAGCTAATCACCGATAGCATGAATCGGTCTATATAACGACAAGGGTATATAATAACATTTTTCCGACAGAACAAAAAAAATGTAATACCATTACAATAAACTGCCTCTCAAAGAAATATTCAGAATGAAACAAACACGGCATCATTTAGTATATTTACAACTCAAAAATAAAAAAAATTTAAAAATAAAATAAAATTTGCTACTCAACTACACTATTAGGGTTTAATTAATAATCATACAACACTTGTATACAGTATACAGTATACAGTTCCATATCATTACACTACATTTCTAGCGTCGGAACATAACATTAAATCTTTAAACCGACTTCATTAAAACGCTTCCTTGAAATTATTACTAAAACTTTTAAGAACTGGATGATGCCATGTAGTTAATGCTCATGTGTGTTGGATAAAACCACCAAAGGCAACACAAGATATCTTAAAACCTCCATAACCAAAACTATTCAGCAAAGCTTATCCTGAATCTATGATATACGAAAGATAGAAAGAAACACGCAGAAAGACTGACCTATAAAATAAAGTCTACAAACAGCATAAACAATAATCATACCATTCTTGTACAATTCTTGTCAAAAACCAGTGGTTGAATGAACGCAGAAGGATACAAAAAAAAAAGAAGACGCACCAGAAGTAATCGTTAAGGTTTCAATCTTTAATCAAATCCTTGCACTGCAAGCTTCCATTTTGAGCACTCTTGATAGATGATATCTTCTCGGCAAAGCTAAACGAGGAAGGATTGAGCTAGACAAACTTTGGTCAACATAAATAACACAGTACAACGGTTTAATTGTGCCTAAGAAATACCGTATCCCAAGAGAAGTAAGTAAATGTTCATGCATGCTTATCCTGAACATGCCTTTTATGGTCCCTTTCTGAATAATTGAGCTAACCCACATTGCTTCTGTCCTCCTCTGGGAAGTCGACGTGATTATGGTTGTTAGGCCCTGTAATAAAATCGTGACGTTGCTTTTTCCCCTCTGTTTTAATGCCAACAGGACTGCCAGGCTTCCTCTTTCGATGCTTGGGTGACTCATCCAGTGGTCCAAGTTCCCCGTCTTCTACATATTCAACATCTCCATGTGATGAAGACGACCGGTCTTTCATTGAATGGTATTGTCCATCTCCAAACTCATCTTGATGGAGATGATTAGTGCTATCAACATTTGGCCTGTTAGAATTTTTTGACCAACTTTGTTTTTTCTCCGTCTTGCTATCCTCTAATTGAAACCCGTTTTCGAGTGCACTTTCTATAAGGTCATCGTCATCCATTGGATCTGCTTTTGGTACATCTGGCCGTGATTTCCTTCGTTTTTCCAGTGCAGCTTTTACCTTGTTCTTGTCAATCTTCTTAATAACCTCTTGCGGAGACTGGCAAGCCGCATCCTCTTTGTGATCTGAGATTCGACCGTTATGTCTGTCTTCAGCTTCACCTGTATCCCTCGGTCCTGTTCTTCCTGCACTGTTTTCTTGTTCTTCCTCATAACCAGACCTTGTGGTATTATTCTCCTTCTCTGGAGTATTTTCCTGGTGACGATATTGCTCTCGTTCAAGATGCTGATTATTGTTGTTCTGCTCGACATCTTCACGTGTTTCAGAATTTCTGTAATCATTGTTCCGAATTTGTGAAGCCTTTGCAGATCCGACGTTATTATCAGCATCAGACGTGGGCTTAGAGGGAGCAGGCTTTAAGGGTACCCCTTTTGCAGTAGGGCCACTGCCCTGAGGATTTCTTGTAGTCACAGCATTCTCTTCACCGTCAGCAGGGACCTTTGATAGCGGGCGTTGACTACCTCCAGCACTTCCTTCAGCTTCACTAGCCGCCTGAGAAGGTGTCCCTTTGTTTTGTTCATACAATTCCAGCATTTGGTTGCTAACCTCTGCAATAACATAAAAAAAAAGTGATCCGTAAATTCGTAGAAAGAAGAATTACCAATAGCATGCATATTCAAGTGACTCACTTCAGTTCTCATTCCACACTACCATCAATGAAAGGCAATTCGATAAAACAAGCAATAATTTGACACAACCACCATCTACAACCGTCAGTGAAATACATTAGTAGATCAACGAAGGTAAATGATAGTCGCGTCTCTAAAGTTGTGCATGTATCATCATCCCAATACAAGATTCATTTACTCCATATGCATGCAACACACACACAAAAACCTGCACCTGCTACTATTTTTCTTTTCTTTTGGATGGAATGGGGGGTTGTAATATAATGTGCTGATACATTACCGCATATCTGCCATAAAATATTGCATATAAAAGGAAGGTGAAACACCAACCCTCCAATTGGCGTGGGGTGACGTCAAACTCTTGCCACCAAACCTTCTCACCATCAGAGGGAAGCTTCACTTTGAGAAACTTGGCCGCTAAGAAAATGGCACCCGCTGCAATATGATGGGGCTTAAACTGCAAGCATAAAGATGTCCGCAGCCTGCATGCCATCTTCCGGGTCAAAAATGTGGAAGAATAGCCAAGGACTGGCATTATAGGACTATTATAAGCAGTACACATCATACCCGTCATTCACAAAGTTCCATGCAACTTGAGCCAGGGCATTTTGAGCAACCTTGAATTTTTTAATTGCCTCAACTAGAGGTTTGTAAGGATGATGAACATTTAGATCAAACCCCAATGTAGCAAGAACAAGTCTTTCTGCCGTTAAAATCAATTCCTTTTGCTGTTCATATACTTCCTACATGACATAAGATTGATTCTCATAATGAGATCAAAAGACTTATAAAATTCCAAGAGAATTACAGACTCCTGTACACATACGGCTATAAATAGTAGAAGGTTACCTTCTGCTTGATCCTTTGCACTGCTGCAGGGTCCTTTTTATGAATAATTTCATAGGACACAAGTATGACGTCTTTTAAAGGACGTGGAGTTTCTTCAACCTTACCCGCCAAAAACATGCAAACAGTGGCAATATTCTGCAAAACCAACAACTTATAGAAGTAAATCACCAATCTGAAACATAATGCAAATCTGTGATTCTTAACACATTTTTCTTCACAAAGAAAAGAATAACAGCATTGATCAGGTAATTATACTTGGGAGGGAAGAGAGACGAAGAAAACAGATACTCGACACTTTTTTACTCATTTCAGTAACTTACTGAGCCATTCTTTTATTATTTTCAGAATAAATTAAAATGATAACTAGAATGTGAAAAATGTACCAAAAGAAAAGCAAGGTTTCTCATTGGCTACAAAAAAATAATACAGACGCAATATGACAACATTTGTGACCATTTTGTTGTGGAAAATACAGACGCAATATGGAAGTTGATTCATCTAAAAGTAAACAGGAATAATTTCCAACGCCAAAAGGAGCAAAAGCAAAGGGCAAGAGGATTTTCAAATCAATTAAGAAGACAACTAACTAGGATAGTAGTATGTGAAAAAAGTTCCAAAAGAAAGGTGAGGGTCTCGTTGACTGCAGAACTTACAAAAAAATGACAATATCCGTGCCCATATGACCAAGCATCATACACATATGCGAAATTGAAGGCGATTCATCTAAAACAGAAATAAGTTTCAACCCCAAAATGAGCAAAAGCAAAGCAACAAAAACCAAACATCATGCTAGCCATTCACCCTTCCCCCTCACCCTTCCTTCCATACTTTGTTGAAGTGGGCTTTTCTTGTGGAACTTGTTTTTGTGTCTCAGGCTTGCTTCTTTCTTTGCTCCCTCTGCAAGTATCATATTGCTCTCGAGGATCAGCAAATTTCAACCATTATGCGATTAAGTGACACCAACTCGAGTGTCTCTCTTCTAACTTATCTCCCGCTTCTCTCTACCACTCCTAACAGTCACCTGCTGCCACCCTTTCCTCGGAGAGCCTGTGAGCCTCCCTCACCCCTTCCCCCTGACCGCTATTTTTCCTCCCTCCTTTTTTCCGACCATGCTCCTCTGTGGCATTCGACTGAGGCCTAAGTAGGATGTCCAGACACCCGGAAAAGTTGAGTCTGCATCTTCTGGGCCACGCTCTCTTTTCAAGCACAAGGGTGACGCAGATGGCGGGCGGGTAGTGCTTCCCTGCTGCGTGGCACCAGCCTCCTCACCCACCAACCCACAGTTGGGTTCGGTGTTCCCTGTCCACATCGACCAAGTTGCTACCTCTTCATCAAATGTAAGTGAGCAATCGTGGGTGTCTTGATTAGAGCTGTTATCCCTTGGACTTGGACCCTTTCCCAGTCATAGTTATGTTTGTTCAAGGAAAATAGAGCAAAGCAGGTATTGTCAAGTCCAAAGTCTGTAAGGCAGTTACTTCCTCTTTCAATACGTTACAATCCAAGGAATCTAAGGCGGATAAGCTGATAGCTGAGAACAGCCCCCTCCCCCACTCCTCAAGCCTTGGTAGCAAGATGGTATTTTTATCTCCTTACACTCCTAACATATCTCCTAAGAAGGATTTGGCAAAAATGCCGGTTTGGATCCGCTTTCCAGCCTTCAGACTATAACATTGCACCCCCAGTGTTTCATAGCAAACTGGCTGGTGTGATTGGCTGCCCACATTTGTGTTGAAATATCTTCTCGTTCCCCTCTCCCCAAATCCAATAAGCTTCTGAACCTTATTAACAGCAAGTGGAATATAAAGGCCCCCCTGCAAACATTGTATAATCGTCCATCCCACCTCCAAGTGTAGTAAGGGCAAACCTGGGCATCCTTTAGAATGGGAACTGAAGAAATGATGACAGCGGCCATACATCGGTCCTCCTAGCGAGCCTGTTGCTGAGATGCAGAAGGCTATTGTTCCCTATCAGCTTTATGAAAACCTTCAATCTCTTAACAAATTTAAAGCTGTTTTGGATGATAATTTAGTTATGCAGCAGGTTGATGCACCACCAGATGCCTAAGATAGTGGAGCCCTTCACCTTTTGTAATCTAATCTCTCGAAGGCTATGGACCAAGTTGAGGCCTTTTTGGAGTACTCAAGTGGGCAGGATGAAGAATTTCTCTTCATTGGTTGAATGACTAGGGAAAGAGGACAGAAGCAGGAATTTACTTGAGAGTGCAACAGGCAGGTCCTTCAAACATATACAAAGGAAGGGAAAAAGAAAATCGACCCCCCAAAAAAAAAAATCCTAATTAAGGCTTAGCAGTAGGAGTATCAGGGGACTCGATGCTCCCTACAAACAGTATGGAGTTAAGAATTTCATTGGGAGACAGACTGTAAACGATTGGCGTATTGGAGGTGAAAATGGAAGAAGAAAACCTTGATAACACCTTTTTACGAGAATCTTGATAACACACTTAGAAATACTTCCCTCGGTCGGAAAACCTTGCACATATGTGAGGTCTTACATCTAAGATTTCACTTTCTTGGAATCCAAAGAATTTTTATTGTGATCCTATTGTTATTACCAGGTAGGCTATCACCTGTGAACTCACACCCACTCAATCTAACCATGGCATGGTTATCAAAGTGGCTATGGTGCTAATAATAGAGTGCTTAGGAGCAGTCTCTGGAGTCTTTTAAGGGACCTTCCTACCATCATTGCACTTTCTCCGTGGATTATTTTAAGTGACTTCAATGAAGCCTTTGATGCTAGTGATAGAACATCCCCTAACGGTTTTGATCCTCAACGCTCACCTGACTTTCTAAATTGTATGGACTTCCTTGATATGGTGGAGCTTCCTTTCAGAGGTCCCAAATTTACTTGGTGCAACAAGCATGATAATGAAGATAGGGTCTGGAGTAGGATTGACAGGGATGGGCTAATGCACTCCTTCCCTTTCTACCTGTTGGATGTTTTGAATTCTCTAACCTTGGATCATTCCTCCTGGTCACGAGTGTTCGCCTAGGTTTTAATGATGGGCTTTAGCCTTTCAAATTCATTGAGTGTTGGTTGATACATACTACTCCACCTGTCCTGTAATACAAGTCTTTTTTTATTCTTTATTTTGTCCCATAATACAAGTCTTATTAAAATACCAATTGACCATTTATTACATTTTTCTTAATTTTACCACTAATTTATTATCATTACCACCACTTTTCAGTCACAACTATTGCATTAATGATAATCAAATAGTATTTTAAACTTTTTTCCTTTAAAATTTATGACATTCATCCATTTTCTTAATGTGTGGGATAACCTCCTAAAGGACCTATAATTTGGGCGGAGGGAGTATTTAGGATCTTATTCATACCGTTTGGACTTTTGAGAATGAAGGTAGAAATCCTCTTTCCTCCTGTCTCAGCTCAAATCTCTCAAACCTCACCTCAAGGTTCAACCACTCGCACTTCAGCAATCTTCACAAGAGAGTTGAGATTGATGGGGAAAGCTGGAGCTTTGTTAGCAAGCTCTTCGGCGCAAGACCCTTTCACTTCCAGTTTGATAAGTGAAGAAAATGACCACCTCAGTCATCATGGTCTCTTGTTGTAAGCTGAAGAGGATTTCCTGCAAGGACAAGGCTAGAGCGAAATGGTTAGGAAAAGCTTGCACGAATACCTCCTTTCACCAAAAGCTTCAAGTGAATCATGCTAAGAACAAAATCCTAAGACTGCAATCAGATGATGGTACCTTACTTGAGGACTATGATTTAGTTAAGGAGGAGGTTGGTTATCTTTCCATAAATAAATAAAAACTCTGTTATTGATGCCTCTATCACCCTTTTTATCATCTTCCAAAAGTTACCAAAGATTTCATTGATATGTTATCTGCTCCCATTGAAAACTAGGAGATGAAGGCCTTATTTACCATGAAGATAGGCCTTATTTACCAGATGATGCACATACAGGGCAGGTCACGAATTCAAAATTGGACCAACTTATAGGTTTGATTTGAATGCGGATGCGAGTGTTTCCACGAAGAACTAAATGTAGAACCAACTACTTATATAAAAGAACTTGTACAACCTATAGAGGTACCATGAGAAGTGAAATGACATTGAGTCCTTAGCCTTGCTTCACCCATAGCACAAGATATGATTCCGTATATCCATTCTTACAGAACACAAATAGATGAAGAGGCACAAGATTCTTCTAAGCTGGTGATTTATCAAATAAAAATGATTGAAAACTACAACCATGCCTCATAAGTGTCTAAGAGTATCGGTGCATGGCCTTAGCCTTTTAAAGCACAATGGATGCTGCCTCAAGACAGTTCTGCAAGCTCCGGAAAAACTACCACATGAGGCATCAGACAACCAGGTGCAGAAAATTGTGGAAAGCAATACACCATGAATTCTTGTTTGTGGAGATAGAAAGGTAAAAGAGCTTCCTTGAAGCTGTTGTTTAGGACTGGATGCTAATCATTTGAGCTCCACTTGACTCTCGTCAAGCTCGCTTGAGTCGAGAAACTGAGTAGCCTATCAAGCCAAGCTCAATTTGAGTAATATAAGATGGACAGACGCACGAGTGGCGTTAAGGTTCAAGAAATACAACCTCTTACTCTTTTGAATATGAAATTGGATCAAATACAAAAGATGATTTTGGCCTCAGGTGCTACTACTAGACCACAGCTCAAAACTGGAACTTGAGCAAACAATTTAAGAAAATTATTATGGTTGATTCTTAGCACCATGCACCAGAATCACAAGTCTAGAAGTATCTGCTGGACTGAGCACAAGATGATCCTGTAAAACAAATGCCTAAGCTAAACGAGAATATCATATAATATGCTAAACATCTCAACCGGCGATTGACCGCCTAAAATAAACCCTTCTCACTCTGCCATGCCCCCAACTAGACCAACTATCAGTCCTGTAGCTGAAGGACATCCAGAATTGAATAGAATATTTTCACTTCCTCTGCATCAACTTAAATCAATAGTAAACCAGAATTTGATCATTTGAATCAGTGACAAGCTAAAAGTAACCCCTGTTTTACCACTAGAGGTAAGACAAATGAAAATGCACAATTCAGTTTCAAGACACACAAGAATAAAGAGTGAATTATATGTATCACACAAACTTTTAAGATCCCAATAAATGTGTTCTCCATAATGTGCATTACCTAAAATCAACACAATCTTCCTACAAGACATGATATATTTCTCCCACAAAAGACAATGCCCCAAGCGTGAATAGAGAGGTGCTGATAAGATAAGAGCAACAGAATTCTCACCCTTCGGTCGTTCCTGGCATGTGACTGACGGAGAAAGAAACGATGACAAAATATGATTGCAGTAGCTATTGTCACTTGAGGCCTGCAAATAATAGAGCATGAATCATAATTTTGACCCACAAAGAAATTAATAGCATAGAAAAAAGGTGATCAGAAAAGAATAAAAAGACTCGATACAAGCATAAAAGCTTGTACAAGAATGGGTAGCTGACAATAAATAAAATACAAAGCAGCATCGACACCTACAGCCCATCAGGACATACAAAACTGAAAAGAAAAAAGAATTATTAAGACAAATGTATACACCCCATTTCATATATCCCACGTCCTTTGTTTATCTAATGCAAATTAATAATCCAGATCATTGAAAAGGAAGACTGTCAGACAGTAATCCACTAAGAAGAAAAGCCAGCCAATATAAATTAGCAAGTACGTCGTTTCTATGTTCAGATAAAGAGTACAAGAACAACACACAAGCCCTATACCCTCTTGTGGGTAGGCCATATGAATCTTTATCATCTGGACCAATGAATAGATATAAAAAAATCCTGATAGTCCATTGCACGTATGCTTCATAACTGAATTAACACACATATATGATCTGAGATCAACAGAACCGAATTAACACACAACGCAAGAAATTTACTCAATAATAGAAGACTGCCTACTGCCTATCTCAAGCTGAAACTAATCAAAAATTATAATTTTTGTGAACCAAGGGTATTTATGTCTTTTAGTGGTTAATTAGGGTTAAAGAGACCCATAGCCGACTTTCCTTAATTAGTTTATTCTGTCTTTATTAAAAGATTGTAAGTTATTATGTTTTAATTTCAAAAGATTGTAAGGCTGATTATGATTCCTAAAATCAAGGAGTCCTAGTCAGTCAAGTCTCTAGCCAGCCGTATTTCCTAATTAAAACAGAGTAGACCTCTCAGCGTAATGCAAGTTTTCTATCAATAATAAAAGTTCATCTTTTCTATTTATGTTAACATGGTATCAGAGCCATAAGTTCCTCAAATCCTAAATAAAGAATGTACTTAGAGCCGCCATGGTTGGGGAAGTGAGCAGTGGCTCCTCTACCCCATCTACCAGAGCAACCAGACCGGGAGGGCTAACTGGAGAAGAGGGGAACACAGCAAATTCCTCCTCCACTATCCTCGTATCAAGGGAGAATTGTTGGGAAATCCATGGTAAGCCCCCAAAGTGGAAGCCTAGAGGGCAAAGTGGCATTGCTGGAGACACAAGCAAGGCAAATCAAGTGTCGTCTGAACAAGGAGAGAGGACCCCTGGAGGTCTGCCCTTTGCTAAGGAACAGCTGGAGCAACTCAGTCAACTCTTGGCCACCCATACCAACCCTAAATGCAATGAAGCTGATTCTGGTAACCCTGCTGCCCTTTCTACTCTAAAAAGCAGGTCTGAAGCGCACTGGATGATAGATTCTGGTGCAACAAACCACATGACCTTTTGCTCAGAAAATTTGGAACCTATTTACCTAGTGGAGGAACTCAGAGGGTCAAGATAGCTGATGGATCCTATGCCACCATTGCAGGAAAGGGATCAGTTTCTATCTCTCCCTCTCTTATGGCTCCATGAGGTTCTTCATGTACCTAAACTCTCTTGCAACCTAATTTCTGTTAACAAGTTGGTCTCAGAGGCCAACTGTAAGAAAATGTTCTCCTCTGTTGATTGTAAGATGCAAGATGCAACTTTGGGGAAAGAGATTGGCAATGCTAGAGTCTTGGATGGTCTCTATGTGTTGGAGGAAAGTGATGCTGCCCAAAATAATGAAGACTCTAAGACTAGATGTTACAGCTCCTCCATTATGTCTGATTCTGAAATTATGATGTGGCATGCTAGATTAAGGCATCCTAGTTTTGCGTATTTGAAAAAACTATTTCAAAAACTGTTTTTGAATAAAGATGTGTCTGGCTTTCATTGTGAAACTTGTGAAATGTCCAAACACAAACGTAGCATTTATACTCTACAACCCTATTAACCAACCAAACCATTTACACTTATTCATAGTGATGTCTGGGGACCCTCCAGACATGTAGTTGTGAATGGACATAGGTGGTTTGTTTCGTTTATAGATGATCACACAAGGGTGACTTGGGTCTATTTGTTAAAGGAAAAGTCTGAAGTGGAATTGGCTTTCAAACAGTTTTACAATATAGTACTCACTCCGTTCCATACAAAAATAGAAATTTTAAGAACTAATAATGGTACTGAGTACTACAACAAAGTTTTAAAAGATTTTTTCTCAGAAAAGGGAATCATCCACCAAAGTACATGTGTCAACACACCACAGCAAAATGGTGAGTCTGAAAGGAAGAATAGACATATGCTTGAAGTGGTGAGATCCCTTTTGTTGGCCTCTAAGAGTCCCAAGTACTTATGAGGGGAAGCACTGCTTAAAGCAGTATATCTGATAAACAGACTACCCTCCAGAAGTATAGGGTTCAAGAAACCTATTGATCAACATAGAGGTTTTTTCCTTAACACCAAACTCATCCAAGATTTACCTGTAAAGGTATTTGGATGTGTTGCTTTTGCACACACATATAACCAAGGCAAACTGGACCCTAGATCTAAAAAATGCATCTTTGTGGGATATTCTTCAAGTAAAAAGGGGTATAGAAGCTTTGATTTTGAGAAAAATAAAATAATTGAAACAATGGATGTCAGTTTCTTTGAACATCAGATGTACTTTACTCAGCATCATCTTCAGGGGGAGAACCTGATGACTCATGAAGATGGTGCAGATTTTCAGTACTCTGGTGATGGAATAGAAATGTCTAGCATACCACATTATGAGGAAACGATCAGACATGATTATGATGAAAGTACTAAGAGTCAGAGTGGAGATCAACCAACAGAGGTTAGGCCTCCAAGGACTCCTGGTAGGCATGTACCTCCATTCAAAGGGTTGACTTATAGCAGGAAGTATCCTAATTCCAAGACAAGCAGGGGTACCAATACTCTTGCAGACCAAGAACCTGATCCAGAGACATCTGAATACACTAACAACAATGAGGGAGCATCATCTCCTCCTACTTCATCTCCTACTCAAGCTGAACCTCAGATGCTACAGAATTCACCCCAATCTGCCGACACAAAATATAATCAGAATGAACAAAATTCACTCCAATCTGCCAACACAAAATCTAATCAGAATGATCACCTTCTGTTGGATGTTCCAATAATCGGAAAACCCCCTAGGGGGTGCACCAAACACCCTTGATACCCAATTCAGAACTACCTAACCTATACAAACATATCTTCCTCACACCAAGCCTTCCTGTCTAGCCTATCAGACCAGAAAATCCCTAAAAACATCCATGAGGCCCTAGAAATAAGTGAGTGGAGAGGAACTGTTCAGGAGGAACTCAGTGCCTTGGTAAAGAACGACACTTGGAAGGTGGTAAGGACTCAGTGAGTTGGTAAAGAATGACACATGAGGCCCTAAGGTGTAAGTGGGTATTCACAATCAAATACAGATCTGATGGTGAAATTGAGAGGTATAAGGCAAGGCTTGTGGCAAAGGGGTGTAGTCAGACATGTGGGATAGACTACTCAGAGACCTTCTCACCTGTAGCAAAGCTTATTCTCTAATGATGTAAATCTGGATTGGCCCCTCTACCAGCTAAATGTGAAGAATACATTCCTCCATGGAACCCTGAAGGAGGAAGTATATATGGAGCTCCCTCCAGGGTTTGATCAGAAAGATTCAACCAAGGTATGCAGGCTGAATAAGTCCTTGTATGGATTGAAGCAGAGCCCCAGGGCATGGTTTGACAGATTCAAACATGTAGAAGATGACAGGCATTTCACAAAGGAAAAGCTGGAAAATGGAGTAATATGCATTCCCTTCATGCCCACTGCACAAGAGACAGTTGATGGCCTAACTAAGGAACTGGTGAAGCAGAACTTTGAAGATTATGTAAGCAAGTTGGGCATGATAAACACCTATGCTCAACTTGAGGGGGAGTGTTGAGAACCAAGGGTGTGTATGTCGTTTAGTGGTTAATTAGGGTTAAAGAGGCCCATAGCCGACTTTCCTTAATTAGTTTATTCTGTTATTATTCTGTCTTTATTAAAAGATTGTAAGTTATTCTGTTTTAATTTCAAAAGATTGTAAGGCTGATTATGATTCCTAAAATCAAGGAGTCCTAGTCAGTCAAGTCTCTAGGCAGCCGTATTTCCTATTTAAAACTGAGTAGACCTCTCAGTGTAATGCAAGTTTTCTATCAATAATAAAAGTTCATCTTCCACTCAAAAAAAAAAAGTTCATCTTTTCTATTTCTGATAACAATAATAAACTGCAACAAACTTGTGACTAAATCAATACTTCCTAGTAAATGAAAGCAAATCCAAGGAAATTGTGGATTGGTCAAATACAAAAGCCATATAACCAATGTGTGTGCATATACATGTATCCAGATACGTGTACACATATACATACGTGTATAAACATATGCAGATATGCATGAGAATACATATGCCACACACACACTACATAAATACAAACACACGTGTGTGTGCGTGCGTGGTTGAGATATTATACACACACATATGAAACTAAGCCAAAATCATATCACCATTAATCTTAATTTGGCATCAATTTGTCTTAGGATGACATATGTGCACGTATGTCAGAGAATAACCGTGAAAGTAACCAGTGCAATTACAAACAAAATTCAATATATAACAGCTCCAGTACTCAACAACTTACAGCATACACTACTACCAAAAACAGGAACAGCAAAATGTTTGAGACCTGCACTAATGACTAAACTCTAGGATGTTTTCGCAACAGACCAAACTAGTAAAATATGCGTATAGACTATAGTGTTTGTGTAACCCCTAAATAAAATATAGCTAGCTCAAATAACACATTCACAGTTGTGCATTAACATATTTCTGGACAAGAGAATGCCTAGTAGTGAAGGATAAAGAATGAAAAATTCAAAACAAAGGCTTACACTTTTAGCCTCATTCCCAAGTCTTGTAGGAATGTACAATAGGATTTGCATAGATAAGTCTCTTTCTTCATATCGATGCCATCTTGTCTTGATGGGGAATTTTCTTCAATTTCCTTTCTGGAGAAATACCATCTGCCGCCACCTTCGTCTGGATTATCCTGAGGAACTTTGTGAATTCCAGTCTCAGACACTCCATGGTGTGAGGAATCGCCATGTAAGGAACCAGCCATGCTACTTCTTTAAGCCAACAGAAAACGGCAATGATAGTGTTTCTATCAACATAAATTGTCATGTGATTAGCATGTAACTATATCATCGGTTTAGTTAGGAAGAATAGCTTGCTCTATCCAACAAACAGCATGATAACAGATAGAGTAAATTGAATTGCAATAAGACAACTACAGTGCCACGATTATACAGAAACAACTTAATTTTTTCCAAGTCCACAAAAATACCACAAGTGGAATCAGCAGGCCCATATGCCAGCGAGTTCATAGTTGTGAATTGGTTTGAAACTTTGATATCCTAATGCCAATTATGAATTCAAGACTAATGGTAACAGTACATGTTCTTAACAAGTTCTAACATCCTCATAGTCATCCAGTGTACATCATTCTATCCAAATTAGGACCCAATAAAGAAGTGCAAACACCTGCTTGAAACACGCACATTCGCACAGAGGTCAGGTCAAGACAAAACAGGACACAGTGTGAATTGCTATACGTGGAAAATCCACTGCCCCACTTTATGCTTTTACTTGAGTACGCCTCAACTGGGTGGTGTTTTTTTCAAAGGGATACAAAATAGGTCTTAACCAGTATCGACCATTGACTCCAGGTATTTCACAACAATCAAGCACAAAATTTAATAACTTACAAATCACCCTGGTTAAACCCCAGGGTAACTGCCTCCAAAAATAGTAATCTAACCGTCCATTAAGTAGGCCATGCAGAACATTTTAATATTACAAGGAGCACAAACATGAAGATAATTTCAGCCATCCTTGAAACATATTGAATAATGGGGGACTAGACACAAAACTACAGACCAAAAACAGGAACTTGCTGGAATAAAGAATTGAGCTTTAGAGACTAACAAACACGGAGTGCATTACACCATTGAGATGCCCCTAGTAGGACAATAATAAAGTTCCAAAACATGCTAAGACGGACTTTTGTTCCGACTACACAAAAATAAAAATAAAAAACCTAACAACCGAATTTGTCTAGACCCCAAAGCCGGACAAATGTAAATCAAGAATTCAACTAACTATCACCCAAATACTTCAGGGCTTCAGTTTATTTCACAGGATCAGAGTAAAAAGTATTTCTTGTAAAAAAAAAATAGGCATGAGAAACTTACCTTAGCTAAAGAAGCGTCAAAAGAGTATCAATTGCAGCGCTTCTTGTATGTGAGTGGCTCTAAATACACTCTCTTGCTTTCCGAGCAACCAATTTTATTCGAGAGTAATGAGACCATCCGTTTTAGTCTATGCTACTGAACACAGGCGGCAGGAGAGGTCGGTCGGCGGCTGAGATTGCAGAAAACGCGGTGGCGCAAAGCGAGAATTTAGTTAGGGCTCTGCTGCACACAAGCTTTGTCGTCGCGTTGGCTTAACGGCAGTGGTTGGCTGCGTTTTGGGTAACACGTCTACCTCCCGTATTTTCATCAAAACTACAAATAGCCCCTTCGGCCTAAGGATAATAATTTTCGAGGATATGTGATTTTATCGTGTTTGGATTTTTACTTTTTTTCTAGAAAAATTAGTTTTTAGTCCACTTTTTTCTCTTTAAGTGTTAATTCAGTTTTAATTTTTTAGTTACATTAAGGATAAATAAATTACACCGGACGAATATACTCCTATTTGATACAACTGTCAACCGGATCAGATGGATTTTCCAATGACAATATGAATAATCAAAAAGCTTCTGCCGGTCTTCTTCCTTCATGGAAATCCTTCGGTTCTCTCGACCTCGATTACATCCATTTTGGAAGTCACGGATCTGAAGATTCTTCTACGAGAGCCGGTTCCTTCTTTGCTGATAAAAAAACTTCTCCTCATCTGAAGATTTCCTCTGCTCTAGTGTCAGGTCCCTGAAAGGTAATGAGTGGATAATGGAACATGTCGCAATAGCCGTGCTTATGGACCCGAAGTAAGCCTCATCTTACAAGAATTTCCCTGGTTTTATATTCTTTTGTTTGATTATGGCAAGTTTGATGTAGTGTTGTGTAATAATTGCATTAACTTGGTTATACTGATTGCCAGCATTTGTATAAGTGTGTTGTATTTATGACAAGAGTGCTTTCTAATTATTGTAAATTGTGGAGATTGTCTATTTAGAATGATTTGTAGGTCTGTAAAGTACTTAATTTTTATAAGTTGATTGCTCTAGTATTTGTTTGTAAGATGGTGAATCATAGGTCAATTCTTGGTTTTCTTTGTTCTCAATTCTCTCTTTATGTACTTTTGTCTTACTCCTCTGGGAATGCTATTATGTGATAGGGCCTTGATTTTGTTGTTGATGCTGGTGTTAGAGTTGCCAATCCATCAACTGTTGTTGACATGACTGGGAACGTTCCTCGAATTCTGAGGCACAGAAATGTAGTAATCGAACTTTACAATGTTCCAGGGATGGTATATCCTCGACGCCTTTCATCTACTATAGATCCTGATGTAACGCGTTTCTCTGTCTCAGAACTGGGTTTGGGTATTATAATCAATGTGTAACTTTATTCTGATTTGGGGAGTGCTTGTGCCTTGTTTCCTCATACCACCATAATGAAAACTTTAATGGTACGATCATAGTTGGAAGTTGTACCAAGCGGGTGTATCGCCGTCTTTCACATACTAGGAGTGAAAGATGAGCCTGATACTGATACTGATATTGATACTAATATTGATACTGTTGACTGATAGTGTGTACCTTATATGATATTGTTACTCATATTGTGTGCATTATATGATATTGTGTCCCTTGAATTAAGCCTTAAATGAGCCTTATATGAGCCAGATATGTGTGCCTTGAAGTAGTCACTTGAATTAAGCCTTAAATGAGCCTGATATTGTTTACTGATATTGTGTTAGTGTAAATGCTGCGATTAAATTCGGCTTTCAAATACTACGTCGAAAAGGTATCAAATGAGGTCTCAAAATGAAGATAAAAAAATGAACTTTGGTGAAACAATTTTGATGATCGGTGTTCTAAATCAAAAGTTACGGTCGTTTATAAGAAAAACGCTCCGGTTAATGCAAATATTTTTTCGGCTTTCAAAATTTACGTCGGAAGGGTATCGTATTTGGGTTCAAATTAAAGAGCAAAAAAATATGAATTTTGGTGAAAAAAATTCGATGATCGGAGTTATAAATCAAAATTTACGGGTGTTTGAAAGAAAAAAAAAAAACAAACAAACAAACCTGAAGCTGGAACCTGGAAGCGGAAGCGGAGGAAAGGTATGCGCGTTCCTTTTATTAAAGGGGGTATTTTTGTCCGTCTGAAATTGTTTGTCCTTTTTGCAACTAAAAAAAAGAGTGTGTTATAATTATTCATTTTGTAATTTTTGTTGTCCTTTTGCCTCAATCTCCCCATATTTTTTTCAGTTAAAAATGTTATATACCCAGACCGATTAATATGAAGTCAGTCCATTAGTTATAATAAATGTTTGATTCGGCCTTTTCTAATTTTAAAAATTAAAAATTAAAAGAAAAAAATTGATTCGTCCGGGTTTTTTCTATTTATGAAACTAACTCGTTTTATATGGTTTTCAGTTTTACTAACCGTGCGTGAATTGTTTTAATACTAAAATCATTTTGTTCGATTCGACTCGGTTCGGTTTGATCTATTTGATATCATGTGGTTCTTTTGAATAGATATTATTGTAAATCAAAACATGTTCTAGAAAAATATATATTATTATAATTTGTGCGATACTTCAATATCAATGAGTAAGTAAAGTTAAATATTCGAGTTTACGAATGATTTATATTGAACTAATTCATTTTCCATGCCAAATTAAGATTCAAAAACCAATAACCTCATAGTTCCATTAAACCTCTTACCTATGGACAAACAAGAAGTATTGTCCATTGCTCTTTAAGATACATCGATTAATATTGAATAAAAATATAAATCAAAAAATTCTTAAGACAAAATAATATAAATCAAAAATTCTTAAAATCAAATTCCCAGCCATACTTTTGTTTTCCTGCGTTCTTACGTTTCACGTTTGTCCGTTTCAAGGTCCTAGCAATTTTCTTTTCTGTTATGAGTATTCATCCTTTTACCAGAAAAAAACCAACTTTATTTTTTTTCAGCAATCCAGCCTTCACGTGTTATTCGTCCTTTGACCCAAAAAAAAAAAAAAAAAGAACAATCAAGTTTAGCAGCCTGATCATTTGATGTTTGCTTGATCTGCTAGTTGGAAAAAAAAAACAAAATATATTCAGCCTGCTTCATTGTTTTTTGAGTAAAAAAAATTTGCCCATTCCAAAAAAACAGTATCATTGCCGAATATTTTTTTTTTGTCATTAAGGAAATATTGAGTAATGTCAAAGGAGAGTCATATTTTCGCATATTCGCGGAGGCACAACAAACTGTGCTGAATCGAAATTTGGAGAAAATGAAACGGCGTTTTGATGACATGAAGACTCAATTGCAAGACATATAATAGAAAGAGCTGCTGGTGGAGATAATTGTGGTGTTAGAGTGCTACAGGTGTTGTTGAGGAAACTTCTCCAGGGTTGTTTTTTTGTTTATTGTGGTCATTGTAGCGGGAGCGATCATTATTCATATGAGTGCCCAAATCTATGGCAGAAAATACGTAGTCAACGTACGTGGGACATCACCTAAGGACGGTGAATGTTAGTATCCCAGAGAAGAATGTCGAGAACACCGTAGAGATTGCTACCATTCGAGTGGATCGATGAGTTCACACACGATGATGATGAGAGTTTGGTCGAGGAGACTAAGACAAATTCTAGGGAGAATTTAGAGGAGGTTGTTGGAGTAGAATTGGTGGAGGTAGTCCAAGAGTCGATTGTGGCAGAGGCGATCACCGAGGAGAATGAAAAGGTTCCTAAAGAGCATTTACTTGGTGGCAAACCGGAGAGCCATTTCATTGATCCATTTTCCGAGTATGTTGCTGACTGTCCGGTTGTGAATTGTTCTCGTTATATTGCTGCATTGTCGGGGTTTCTCCAAGTTGTTAGCACGTTGGAAGACTTCTTTGATGTTGCATTTGTGACGCTTGGTTCAACATCACACCGTGCCCTTGATTTGAAGTGGTTTGTCCGCCTGGTCTTTGATCCGGGCATATCATTGGTGTTTGTTGTTGGTTCGACCTGTATTGTCCTTGTTGATACATTTTACGACATCCTGATTCGAGGTCGAATGCATTCGGAGCCGGAGGGAATGATGTGATTCCCATTGAGATCGGAAACTTAGTAAATTTATTTAGAGTCTTTTATTCATTTATAGTTATTGTTTTTTGTTTAAGTCTTTAGTATCCCACATATGGTTAGATTGTCTTTTATTTTAGTTATTATTTTTATTTATAGCTATTTTGTCCCACATTGTTAAATTAGCAATTGGTTTTGGAGTATGTAGCCTATATAAAAGCATTTGAAGTCATTGTAATTAGACAGACAAATTTTGAGATTATTAATATATTTTATTTGAAGCTTTTAAGCTTTGGTGAGTTCTCTCATGTTGGTGTTTGGTGGATTCTAAACGGGACTTATCGAGGTTGTGAGCGAACCTTGTGGGTGTCCATTTATACCAAGGTTCTTCGTTACAACGTTAGCCAAGGGTCGAGGTGCTCATCATATATATTGGTGCATTCAGTCAAGTCCTCGGGTATTTTCGGATCTGATTCGGTCACGGATCACATCAAAGGAGAAAAGGGAAAAATATCGTTTTATCATAAGGGGTCGAGGAATATGTGAAATGTGATTGGTTTTCACACCTGCCATGTAAAAACAAGAAGAAGAAAACACGAAATATGATAGTATGTTTTGTCTTTCTTTGGTTAAAATAGAGTTCTGAATTTATATTCACCTTAACACAAGCTATGATTTCGATTACTTCAACAATGTTGTTGCCTTATTTAAAAAAAAAACAAAAAACAAACAAACAACAACAATAATGTTGTTGCCCAACATAACATGATTATATACAAAAGAAAGATAAGCCCACAAATTTATTTTTTTTGCTTACATGATACGTTAGACGTTATGGATAAACTCATCGGAGAATATTGGTGATGAAATTCATGAGCATCACAAGAAGTATATATCCAACAGAATAAACATCAACGGTTCTCAAATCTCAATCGCTGATGTCGAAGAAAGAAAGAGAAGATATGATTATGGGATCGATATGAGTTGTGAAATAAATCGTGTAATTTAAATTCTTTCTAAAAGCATAAAAAGCCGAAGATGTACGATAAGAAATGAATAATTGATCAATATAAGATATGTATATGAGCTATATGCAATATATGAAATCAAATACTTGACAATAATAGTTCCCTTTGCCAAAAACATAAGGGAAATAGATAGAGATAAGAAAAATGGTAGCAACCACAAGCCAATCAATGAGCAAAAGCAATCCAACTTTAACTGCACAACATATAATTAAGAATAATCATCTCTGTTTTATCACTCATCTGTTGATTTTGTCATTTAAATGGAAGGGAAAAAAAAACAACAACAACAACTGTTTGTTTATTTTAAGATGCTTAATTTTCATAAAAAGGACTAATGAAAACAGTATTGAAACCCGGAAAAATAATGACTCGTTTACTTTATTGCAATGAAATATAATAGAGTGATTACGATATAATTCTTATATTTATTATGCCGTATAATAAAATAACCAATATTTTACCAGGATCGATGGTGGCACGTGGTGACGTGTGGAGAAAGAAACTAAAAAAATGAAAATCAATTCCATTACGCGCGCGAAAAATAAATTATACCTGCAGAAAAAATCTACTCTATCATAATTTCAAGACATCAATTAACTAGAAGAAACATCTTCAAATTCCAACAATAAAAAGATTGAACCTGTATAAAAAATAAAAGCAAAAACTTCTTCCGTTACTCGCCAATTCGTTTTAATGAAATCTATAATAGAGTAAATACGATTTCATTTGTAGCGATATAACGAAATTGATGGCAGCACACGATGACGTGCGGTGAAAGAAATTGAAAAATAAAATCAACTCCATTAAACCAAAAACAAACTTCATAAAAATAAAAATTAAATCCACCACAATTCCAATAACTTAAATAAACATCTTCAACATACCAATAGAAGTCTTAATTAATCAAATTTAACTTCATATATAGTAATTCCAACATAAAAAAATCCCGCCTTGCTCATGCATCTGCTTCTGCTCCTGCTCCTGCTCCTTCTTCCATGCCGTGATTCATCTGAACAGAAGAAGTCTTTATGTGCAACAAAGCCAAACGAATATCGTAATAAAGCTGCATCAAATCACCGCAGCTCAGATTTTCATTTTGAACCATCTTACGCCATCCGCCTTCAAGATAAGCAGTGCTTCCCCTAATTCTTAACTTCATGCATATCACATTCTTATTATCATTATGATCAACAACATAAATATTAACCGCTTTACCTGCTTCCAACATCTCTTTCTCGTCTTGGTTCAAAAACTGCACGACTGCTGATTCAATCTTCTTCTTCGGGAGTAGAACCCGGTCGGCATGACTGATATCAGTCTGCGACAAAGTTTTCTGAATTGTCCACTGATAAACCATAGTCACTCAAACAAGAAAACAGTAGATAATTAAGAATATAAAAAAAAAACAATCTAATTATGATTTGTGAGGTTGTGTTTTAATTGTATCTGTAGATACAAGATACAGAGGATAATCTTAATTTTCCCAAAAGCTGGCGACTTAATTGGCCTGGTATATAGTAATTAGATTCACTAGGCAGTAATAATTGATGAAATAATTATTTGGCAAGTAATACCATATATAATGTTGAATTAGTAAGTATAATTTTTTCCTATAATGCTAAACCAACCGGTGCGAGAAACATGCATCCGCGCGCCTCTAATTAGGTGCAAGCACGGTGAGATATGTACACACATGCATTAATGGATCTATAAACCGTTGTCATCATAACGATATTGATACAGGTTTTTTTCAAATTTAGGGGCCAGAGGCCAGAAGGACAAAATAAGATACAAAATGGGAAAAAAGGACAAGAAAAAAAAATAATGGTTGAGAAGGACAAAAACGCGCATGTTACTACATGTGTTACTACATGTTGCTACAACCAAATGTAGTAACACATGTAGTAACATGCGCGTTTTTGTCCTTCTCAACCACTATCTTTTTTTCTTGTCTTTTTTCCTCATTTTAGATAAAAAACAGTCCTTTACAACCTTTAACCTTTAAATTTATTGGATAATTGACCAACTGGCGCGACAAAAATACGCGCATCCACCTCTATGTATTGTCATAATTGCATATATCTCTATATGGACCTATAAATCAATGTCATTAGAACGAGATCGACACAATTTTATTTTAATTGACTAGGGCATCAACCTACAAGTTTGATGACCAAATTGGTCTGACTAATCCAGAGTTGTGAAATGTCAATGTGAGTAATCAGGCAATGAAAATTAATGCAGCTATTAATTTTGATACATATCAATTATAACCAGTCATTCACATAAATTTTATATTATCTTGTCAAGTAAAGTTCATGTCCATTTGGATTTTTCACAGAGTTTAAAAATGTTGGTCCCTTGAAAAGGCTTTGGTTAAGTTTAGAGGGTGGGTGAATAAACTTAACACTTAAAACTTTTGGAGTTAACAAACTCAGCAAGGTCAGTAGTCTGCTCACTGCTGATATTACTGAATTTGTTGCAGCGGAATATATTCAAATTAAGCCTTATTACTTGTTGTTTAAAAGATGATACTAAGTATTGGATACTCTGTAGTGTAAGTGTGTGTAGTTCAGTTGCTAGTTTCAGTAGGTTGATGTAATCAGTATATTAAATGCAGAAAGTAAGTAGGCAAATTTTATAGTGGTTCCAGGTGGTGCAATCCTGTCAGTCCACTCTTCTCATGTGATGTTGAAGGTAATTCACTAGAGATCTTTGAGGTTGCAGTTACAAAAATCCCTAAGTTGTATGTCCTTCACCAATAACTATGGCTTCACAAACTGAACACTTGAAACAGGTAGGATTGCTGCTCCAAAGTATTCCACTGGTCCTTGAAGGGTAGGATTGCCTCTTCACCGGCTCCACCACAAACAACAGTCCTTGACACCCAAAAGATGCTTCACTGTCTTCAGCAGGTTTCTTGTAAAAGAAGGTTAATTTGAATCAAGTAAATTATTCAGCTTTCAGCAGCTTGATCAAGATGAAATGATCAGCAGCTTAATGTCTTCAAGTGTGTAAACTTGATGTAGCTTGAAAGCAGGTTACACTTGAAGAATATACTGGATCAGTAGCTTTAAGCTCAGTAAAATCAGTAGGGTGAATTTCTTGATAAACTTGATAGCTTAAAATTAATTGTAGTTTTTCATCATTTTTAATCCATTGTATCTGAATCAGAAGCCCTTTATTTATAGTAGAGAATCCTGTGACTTATGTTTGAAATTCAAACATAGCCGTTTCAGATTTGTCCCCATCTTGACTTGCTTTATATCCCTGTACATAGTACTGACATAGTCAATCTTCTTTTTGTCAGTATTCATACTGTCTCCCTTTGACTTGTGTCTATTGGATAAAGCTCAATCTTTCCAACGTCCCTTTAATCTTGACAATTGATTTGTTGACAAAATCAAGACTTGTTATATGTCATTATCCTTATAATCATCCAGTGTAACCTTTGATTAAATCGAAATATATATTCAGCAGGTTCCTGTGTATGTAAGTCTGCTGAAATGCTTGCCAGTCAGCTGTCTGAAGTTTGCTGTGTTTATGAAACACTTCAGCTGATTGTCTTCTTCTAACTTTTGCTTGTGAAGTTAGAGTACACCATTTTGAACATAACTAAGTTCCAATCACCACTTAACTAATGGAACTTAGACCTGTTACATAAGGTATATGTAATCAGTTTAGGTCATCACAGACTTCCCTAAATTCTGATTCCATATCCTTGACTTTAAATACTAAGTTTGATCCCTTAGCCTTCAATAACTGAGTTTGACCCATCAGCCTTCAGTCTTCAGCAGGTCCCTAACTAGTCTACTGACTTAGTTACCTTGCTGACCTAGACAGGTCTGCTAATGAAAGTCAGCTGACCTCTTACAATGCTTGTTTGATCAAACCTATACAAAAATCAAACTCTAATTAGCCTATACATTTAATCTAGACATCTTTTTGCCTTTGCTCTATAACAGCTAGTCTGGCACTCTGTTAGGTGTGATGCCCGAAAGACAATTTTTGTAATTGTTTTATTTAATAAATGAATTGACGTTATTATTCATATTTATTATTCTCATAATCACCGATGTGACAATAGTATTTACACTACAGAAAACCCTAAGTATATCGTTTATGTAATCACTTAACTCAGTGTATGGTATATACACGGGAGGATTGAGTTAGTGAAGATGTACTTAAAATACAATTAGCCCGTAGTGAAGTTAATCGAGAGTATCGGGTCTCTCCTTTAACGTGCTATTAATGCGCCCATAACACAATAGGTGTGATAGTCCTATCCGGACTTTCGGTTAAGAGAACCTAATGGGGCATTTATATATGATAGATATATCATATAGGGCTGGACCGATTTGATTAGAGTTCACGATATAATTCCGTAATCGAGAAGTCTTATCGAATCAATGGATGATCATATTTATGGATATATCTTAATCTTGAGGTGATCACAATCAACCGCTTGAATCGGTATGAGGTTTGACTTGACGGTTAAGGATTACACCGAGTCTGTGGTCTGAATTACCCCATCTTGGCATTGTACTGGATTGAGTGAGTAGTCCGTGTTATCACAGATACAGAATCCATTCCTTCCATTTATGGAAGTAGATAGATAGTTTCCTTATTTGTTAATCCTAGAAACCGATCGATCGTACGAGTTCATATTACACTGATTGATCACCAGTGAGTTGTATGAATTAATTGATCACTAGGGGTTAATGGTAAATAAGGATAAGAGGTTCTAAAAAGGGTTAACGGTAACTTCCCGATTTAGAATGAACAGTCTATGGAGGATTAATCCATATGTAATGATTATATCAATGGACGCTTATTATTATTCTCGTGAGGAGATAAATATAATCTCATAATCGGAGGAGTGCAATCACGGGATTATGGTGGCATATTCCCGTGATTGATTTATCGAATATAATTATTCTATAATTATTTATTTGATTTATCGGAGCCGCTGATTATTAGTCCATGGTCCCCGACGTGCCTCCTAATATAGCATAGCTATTCTCGGACGTCGAATCCTGATAATATTAATTTAGTTCTTGTTGGACTTTATTAAAACGATATGTGAATTAATTGTTTAGTGGACTATTAAATTAGTTGGGCTAAATAATTAAATATGTGGAAAAGACATTTTCCATAATCTTGGCCCAATTGTGTTATAGCCCAAAAATTAATTATGACTAGGTCATGATTTAAAAGTGGCGCCCCCCCTCTTATTTTTGGAACAAGAAATTAATTTTCTTGTGATTAATAAGACATGTGCATAAAATATTTTTTGGATAAATATTTATGGAAAGAAATAAAGATAAATATTATCCTAGATTTGTTCTAGAATATTATGGGATTATCTTTTATTTAATAGGATTATCATAATTGATTTTGTATTAATTATAAAATCCTTGGGGCTTAAGTTTTACTCTCCTATATAAAGAGAGTTCTCCCAAGCCAAATAACACACTACAATTTTCGACTTCTACCTCTTAGAGAGGTGAAGGAAAATTTCGGCCAAGAGGAGTCAAGGGGAAAATCTTGGAGATTTTTTCCGGGTAGCATATCGGAAGGGTTCGAGTCGAGAATTTCCTTCCACCGGGAGTTGCTTGGATCACACGTACGGAAGATCGTGGTGCTCTTCACGCTTTCCTTCGTTCATCCTATTGCGGTTCTTCAACTTGGATATTGAGATCCAAGAGGTATGTTCTACAACCCCCTTGTAGATATAGATCTAGTTATTTTATTACGTGTAGTTTATAGATCTAGATCCATAAATCGTTTCCGCTGCGGATGGTATTACTAACAGTGGTAGCAGAGCCCATGGTGATCTATATTTATACGTATAAAATATTAGATCTAGGAGTGGTAAAACATGTAGATTTTTTATCCCAATTTTTTTTTGGGGCCGATGCATATGTTTATTTTTTTATGCTTATGAATGTCGTGGTTGAAGAGATGGATTGGGGTTGACACTGTTTACCCGTTAGATCTATTGTAAACTCATATAAACGATGAAAATTCGTCCATATGAGTATAGGAAATTATGTAATTCTTTTTTTTGCAATTTTAATTTCCAGAAAATAGATCTGTTTAGTAGCTGTTTAGTATTTTTTCTTTTCCCGTTGATCGAACCGTTGAAACAAAGATCCCTCCGGTCAGAATCAATATTAGAAGATGATGATCAACTCCACAAATTTTGGCGTCGATCAGAGTCCGTTTCGATATCTGTTTGATGCTGCGAAGAGGCTGCTGTAACAGAAAAACGCAGGATTCACAGATACACTATCTGTGACTTCCTCGATTTTCTGGGAGAGTTTGGACCGTTGAAACGCAAATCCGACCGTTCAGATTGATCAAATTTGAGTTTTGGACGTACCATAAAAATTTCAGGTCGATCGGGATTCATCTCGATTCCCGATCTGCCTCAGGAAGTCCTTGATGCAGTGCAGTCAAAGTCAGATTCAGCAGCAAGTTTGGAGGTTTACTGGAGAAAATTGGTAAGTCAAAGCACCGATCCAACCGTCCATATTGAAGTTCAAGGAGTGAAGATAAGATCTGGAAATTTTCGTCCCGATCCGAGTTCGTTTAGTATGCCGATCGTCGAAGAGTTCGAACAGCTGCAGATTTAGTTAGAAAGTTGTAAACCCTAGTTAGGGTTTTGGTTTTTATTTTCTAATAGGTTAGTACGGGGGTACCAACAATCCATCTCGGTGTTTAAATTTTCCGCACTTTATTTTTTATGTGTTTGATCATAAAATAGATATAAAATCGGAATTGCCATGACATGCATAATATCATAAATCCACTCCATGCATACATGTAGAATTTTAATTTTGGTAATTAAAATAGGCATGTATACAAACTCGTGTAATTAGTTGAAATTTAATTAATACGTGGTAATTAATAAATTTAGTAACTAATTAATGATCCGAGGACGGGTTATGAAATCGTTAAGCCTTTCGGTGTGTGTTCTCGGTGAACCGCCTTAAAGCCCAAACGAGATCACGTTTTCAATTCGTAGTGTCTACGAGATTGAATGATGGTAAAAGAACAATAAATCTTGGATAAAAACGGTTCGCTTATAGGTTGGGTGGTCAACTGAGCTAGGCTCGACCGACTTAACCCTCCTAGTGTGATGTATGCACGGGGTCCGGCAAGACTAAGCTACACCGGAGAACGGAGGGGTGATTCCTTCTTATCTCAATGAGGCCGTCTTGACCCGATTTCGTCCGACTGTCACATATGTTCCAACGAATAGGACGGGTAGGCTTGCCTACGTTACCGACACCATTCGGAATCCTTGATTTGATGTGCTTTTATGTTAACATCAAAAAGTGGTTAGTTAACCCACAACCACTTCCAAAATATTGAGTGGGAGCGGGGGAGGCGACAGCCAACCCCACGGCCTCTACTATAGATACAAGTAAGTGAGAGAAGGGTGACGCCTCGAGGCGCTTTGATTTCGTCCCCTAAGGATGGTGTTCGCCCCTATCAACATTCATGGCTTGGTCTCCGAAAGGATAGGATTTCCGGGTACTCGTCGGGTCACTGACCTATCCTAAGACGGCATACTCGGGGCGTACCTAAGAGATCCGATATAGTAGGTCACACTCATCATGGGTATTTTCTTGATAATATCTAGGCTAAAAAAGGAAGGTAGTCAATGAATAAAGGGATGTTCGATTCTCGTGGGATGTTCGATTCTCACAAGTTATTCATTGATGAGATTGTCTCGATTTAACCGTCATCTCTTTGACCTACCCTAAGGCGGCACTGAGATGTGAGGTTAAAACCTTGGAATGGTAGAGTAGACTTAATTTTTAGTTTACAATTCCTAAAATTAATATAGTAGTGTTAAACTTGAATTAATTTATGTCATTTTATTTACAGCATTATCCCTTACTAAATTGCTTAAAAATTTATAATTGACTAGTATTGACTTCGTTAAAAAGTGGAAAGTAACTAGGACGTTGAACTAGTTAATCAATAATGCAATTATTTTTCGAAAGAGATATTTTCTCTTAAGCCTTTTAAAAAAACTAGAGTGACATATAGGTATGTCACTAGTGTCATTCGTGTCAAACGGAAGACAAACTTAGTTTGATCAAAGGTGATTTCGGACTTTAAAATTCTTCTAGTGAATTTTGAGTGTGTAGTAATTACACAAGTAATTTTCTAATTGAAAAATCGGAAAATCATGAAGTGTTACTAGTTGGACGATATTTGGAATCGATGAACTAGTGGGAGCTTTATGATTTGTTGTTTTCTAGAACATTAGAAAAGTGTAATTGACTACACACGTAACCGTTCTAATTGAAAAACCGGAAGTCATGAAATGTCGCTAGTTGGACGATATTTGGAATCGATGAACTAGTGGGAGTTCTATGATTTGTTGTTTTTCTGGAAACATTGGAACTATAAGATTTTCTAATCGAAAAATCGGAAAATCATAAAAATAAAGCGTTGCTCGTTAGACGGTATTTGGAACCGATAAACTAGTGGGAGCTTTAATGTTATGATTTGTTGTTTTTTCTGGTATATTAGAAAATCCGAGAAGTCCCGACGAGTAACACTCGAAATAGACATCCCATGGTTCAAGAGTAGTGTCTACTCAAACGAACCGCTGGTTCAAGACTGTTTCCATTCACGGAAAGCCAAGAATGGGAGAATATGTCTAAAAGTGTTAGTCATCTAAGCTGAGAAAACTTTAAGGCTGAACCGAAAATTAATTAACTGAAAATCATAGGATAAGGACAGTGATTTTGGATCACCAACCTATGAATCCTTGGCGATTTTCTCGAGCTAAGTTCTTTGGAAGAACAAGGTAGCAGTGCATTTAACGATTAAAAGAGTAAACAACGGGCAGTTAATTTTAGCTAGAATAGTGGGAGTGATATAAGGAAATGAATCTCGGATTCAATCCTTGGATTTCGCGGAAAAATTATTTTCTGTTTACGATTCGTTGGAACGAATGGATTTACCTTCTATTCGATAATTTGTTTCTCGTATATAGAGTGAATATACCATTTGTAGTACGAATCCAAGACTCGGACTTTTGTTTGATAAAGTCAAAACCACTTAGAACTGCTGAAATATGTATATAAAACACATCTTAAGAACTATTAAGAGCAATTGGTTTCTATATTTAGATAAACGCTTCTTCCATAGTTAGTGCATAGTCCCTAAAAGACATGACCTGAAGACTGGCTCAGGGTGATTCCTTTCTCCCAGTCTGGTTATATTGTCTCAAAGGTTCAATGACTAAGTTTCCTTTCAATCGGAAAAGGATAATGGTTATAAAGAAGTAACATAGCTTGTTTATGATGACCTTCGGGGTCTGATGAAAGATACAAGCTAGTAGGAGCTTCCGAGTAGTGACTTCTTGTCTGATAACTATTCGAACACTCCGGTCAGTTTATCCAAAATATTTTTGAGGTTTCTCTGTTTTCAACAGAGATAGAGTATTCTATACTCGGAATAGGCCATTCATAGTCCTCGAGACTGATGCTCAGCCTGCCTCATTGTGACATGTTCTCACTAAGTGAGAAACCGTTAAATTGCCTTATATAGTTTTTTAGATGTGCTACAATACACTGCATAACTCAATAAAGATATTAGAAGCGAAATATCGGTTTACATTGAAATGTAAGACCGAGAAGTCTACCTAGGATATGCTTTGGAATTTACGGATAAGGTGTGGATTCGGTTCACCCCACTTCCATAAATATAAGCATTTAGCACACGGTGCTTGAAGGTAGGTCTGGAAATTTCGCGAACACGTTCGGTCAGTGACCAATCGTTCTATATCTTGTAGCATTGAGAAAAAGGTTTGTTATAAGATTCATGAAATCGGGAAGGGACAGTTATACTGTTGCATCCTTTCTGATAGAGTCTATGAACAACAAACCTTGAACCTTGGAGTACGGTTACTCAAGGTAGTTACTAACTGATTAAAATCAGACCACATCCAACATCGGTTGTTGGTGATAACACTAAATACTACTAAACTAGATCAGAATTTCGATCCACCCAGAATGTAGTGGGAGTATGGTTTACCAATTACCCATTACGGGTTCTGTGGACTTTGTAGTCCGAGGATCGATTGATGACCTATGGCTCTTTTGTGAGCATTATAGGATTCTGATAATAGAGGTTGGTTTAATGGCCATAACCCTGTGAATGGAGTTCGGTACTCCAATTCTGTTCATGCTCTTGTAGAACCACCTGAGCGTCTCAGGCCCAGTGGGAGTAATTGGATCTACACGGAAAAGAGTAGAATGAGTTCGGTATTGCATGATTTCGTTCAAAAGCAGAAAATAGGGGTGATTCCCTAAGACTTTTTTGCCAAACAAACGGAGTCTGGATTCATTCGAAACAAAAGGGTATTGACTTATGAACTTATGACAGGATGACTGTCAAGGCTTATGTCCTTTGTGGATAAAAAGCAAACCTCTCGGTCATTGGAAGTCATATATTTCTACAATATGTGGATTTGACCAGAATATTGATAAGTCTTTTGTAGACTGGATATCAATTTTAGTACAATAGTGAATATATAAATTAGTGTTTGTGAAGGATAACACTGCACCAGTTGGAATCAACATGGGTGTGTTATCTGAAGTCAGAATCTGACAATACCACAATTCTCTGCAATAGAGATTTGGACAACATTCTTAAGAGTTTGACTCGGTCGAATTCATTAGAATCAGTCACTGGTTTCCCATCCATCTTATTGGTTAAGATGATGCATCTGTGTATACAACATTCAACGAGGAAGTTCTACCCTATGCCTCAGGAATGACTCTCTAAATCTTCGGATCAGGAGAAATGGGATAGATTCTCTTTCTAGTAAGAGATGGTCAGGTTATTGAACGTCAACTTTGATCGAATCTTAGATTCGGCGGTTAACAAAGCAAGTTTAGTATGTCCTTTAGTATCTTGAGAGAACGAGGAATAATATGCGGACATATTCATGTGTGAACTTGGATATGTGTGATACACTGATTTTGACTTTAAGTCAGATTGAGGATGATCGTTAAGTCGATCTCGGGCTCAGTGTTTACTCAGTACCACATGATTTGATGGACCGGTAACGCTTCGATTCTACGGATCGTCTCGAGCCGACAACCTGACTAATCATTAAGACCCATGACATTTAGATGTAGGTACTCACCGAGTCACTGACCTATCCTACGACGGCATACTCGGAGTGTACTTTGGAATCTGAAATGGTTATGATATGCTTAATGGGTACTAGAATACGGGATGGGTCTCCATTGCTTTAGAGCAAGTGGGAGATGTAGTTTGTTGTATTTTAAATAATAAGGTGTGCTCTAAAACAATTAATCACATGCTTTCGTGCAAGTGGGAGATTGTTAGGTGTGATGCCCGAAAGACAATTTTTGTAATTGTTTTATTTAATAAATGAATTGACGTTATTATTCATATTTATTATTCTCATAATCACCGATGTGACAATAGTATTTACACTACAGAAAACCCTAGGTATATCGTTTATGTAATCACTTAACTCAGTGTATGGGATATACACAGGAGGATTGAGTTAGTGAAGATGTACTTAAAATACAATTAGCCCGTAGTGAAGTTAATCGAGAGTATCGGGTCTCTCCTTTAACGTGCTATTAATGCGCCCAGAACACAATAGGTGTGATAGTCCTATCCGGACTTTCGGTTAAGAGAACCTAATGGGGCATTTATATATGATAGATATATCATATAGGTCTGGACCGATTTGATTAGAGTTCTCGATATAATTCCGTAATCGAGAAGTCTTATCGAATCAATGGATGATCATATTTATGGATATATCTTAATCCTGAGGTGATCACAGTCAACTGCTTGAATCAGTATGAAGTTTGACTTGACGGTTAAGGATTACACTGAGTCTGTGGTCTGAATTACCCCATCTTGGCATTGTACTGGATTGAGTGAGTAGTCTGTGTTATCACAGATACGGAATCCATTCCTTCCATTTATGGAAGTAGATAGACAGTTCCCTTATTTGTTAATCCTAGAAACTGATCGATCGCGCGAGTTCATATTACACTGATTGATCACCAGTGAGTTGTATGAATTAATTGATCACTAGGGGGTTAATGGTAAATAAGGATAAGAGGTTCTAAAAAGGGTTAACGGTAACTTTCCGATTTAGAATGAACAGTCTATGGAGGATTAATCCATATGTAATGATTATATCAATGGACGCTTATTATTATTCTCGTGAGGAGATAAATATAATCTCATAATCGGAGGAGTGCAGTCACGGGATTATGGTGGCATATTCTTGTGATTGATTTATCGAATATAATTATTCTATAATTATTTATTTGATTTATCGGAGCCGCTGATTATTAGTCCATGGTCCCCGACGTGCCTCCTAATATAACATAGCTATTCTCGGACGTCGAATCCTGATAATATTAATTTAGTTCTTGTTGGACTTTATTAAAACGATATGTGAATTAATTGTTTAGTGGATTATTAAATTAGTTGGGCTAAATAATTAAATATGTGGAAAAGACATTTTCCATAATCTTGGCCCAATTGTGTTATAGCCCAAAAATTAATTATGACTAGGTCATGATTTAAAAGTGGCGCCCCCCCTCTTATTTTTGGAACAAGAAATTAATTTTCTTGTGATTAATAAGACATGTGCATAAAATATTTATTGGATAAATATTTATGGAAAGAAATAAAGATAAATATTATCCTAGATTTGTTCTAGAATATTATGGGATTATCTTTTATTTAATAGGATTATCATAATTGATTTTGTATTAATTATAAAATCCTTGGGGCTTAAGTTTTACTCTCCTATATAAAGAGAGTTCTCTCAAGCCAAATAACACACTACAATTTTCGACTTCTACCTCTTAGAGAGGTGAAGGAAAATTTCGGCCAAGGGGAGTCAAGGGGAAAATCTTGGAGATTTTTTCCGGGTAGCATATCGGAAGGGTTCGAGTCGAGAATTTCCTTCCACCGGGAGTTGCTTGGATCACACGTACGGAAGATCGTGGTGCTCTTCACGCTTTCCTTCGTTCATCCTATTGCGGTTCTTCAACTTGAATATTGAGATCCAAGAGGTATGTTCTACAACCCCCTTGTAGATATAGATCTAGTTATTTTATTACGTGTAGTTTATAGATCTAGATCCATAAATCGTTTCCGCTGCGGATGGTATTACTAACACACTCATCACTAAAACTCAAAATATGTCCAACAAAAAAAATCGGTTAAGTTGGTTTTGAGACATTTAATTTTAATGATAAAAATTCTAAAATAACATTTGAGTGTTATTAAATTGTAATCGTAAAGTGTTGGTTAAATTAGTTGTGAAACATTAATTTTAATGATAAAAAAAACTAAAATAACTTTTTGACTGTCATTAATGAAATAGTTGTAGATTAGTAAAAAGTGGTGAATATATAGTAAATGAAAGGTAAAAAATGAAAATTGTAATAAGTGTTTAATTTGCATTTTAAATAAAATTATATTATGAGACAAAACCAAACACCTAAATATGTTCTTATATATTGAGACGGAGGTTAAAGATGATTACCAATGAGGACTTAATGGATTACTCGGCAGATTATATTCCATCTTGATGTGCTTCACATTGATACTCAGTGAGGACTTAATGGATTTGTTGGTCTTTATTTTATCAACAAAATCTATTCTTGACAGCCCCATTGATTCATGATTTGTTGGAGCATTATTTCCAGGTCCAAACCCAAACACTTCCCTCAGCAGGTTTGAGGAAATTTCAATCTCCTGGCCATTAATAGTGGTAGTAAATGCCTCTCTATTATCTCTTATCACAATGTTCCTCCAGAAATTTACAACATTGGTGCAAGATATGCTTTCTAATCTCGGATTAAGAACACTTTGGCTTGTTCTAATGTGAACATCATCTTTACGCCATTAGAATTTTGAAAAAAATGAAGAAGAGAGCTTTCAAATCTATGTTCACACAGTGTGTATTCAGAGAAAAATTGATCTGAAGGTTGTATGCATCATCTCTGTGTATATATCTGTATATATATAGAGAAAGTGGGTAGTAACTGTCAGATAAAACATTGTGCACGTACTGTAGCATTTAACCACGATTAAAGTTGGAGTTAATGTGATATTGCCACGTGTCCCACTAATTGATTCCATGAGAGTTGTAACCGTTGGATATTTGTAACTGCGGTTATAAAGGATAAGAATAATATCCAATTACTGTTGACTTGCATTTAAGTTTGACTGTCTTGTAACGTACAACTCAGCAGCCTTGGTCTTCAGTAGACTTTTATCAGCAGCCTGCTGACAAGATTCCTCAGCAGCCTGGTGAGACTGTTACTCTGCTGATCTTTAATTACTCTTGTTTTGTCCAACTGATAATACAAGATAAAATTTAATACCAATGACTGATCTGTCAAGTGAGCTCACCCAACGGGAACAAAGACCAATCCCCTTGGCAACTTCATTTGCTCAATTGTCCAAACTTATTAGGTACATGGAATTATTGATACCAATGACTAGTCTACTAAGTGAGCTCACCCAACATAGCAAAGACTAATCCCCTTGGTGAATTCCAGTACACTGCTGATTAATGTATATCAGTCAACTTTTATGATTCAAAGTTCAGTCATTAACTTAGCAAATCTTTCACTATCCAATGTTTTAGTAAATATATCAGCAAGTTGATCTTTAGTAGGGATGTAGAGAACCACCACATCTTTCTTTTCAACATGATCTCTTATAAAATGATGTCTCACATCAGTATGCTTGGTTCTTGAGTGCAAAACATGATTTTCTGTGATTGCAATTGCACTTGTGTTATCACACATTATAGGAATTTCTCTTTCTTCAATTCCATAATCCCTTAATTGTTGTCTTAACCAAAGTATTTGTGCACAGCAACTTCCAGCAGCTATATATTCAGCCTCAGCAGTGGAAGTTGATATTGAATTCTGTTTCTTACTGAACTAGGAATCCAGTCTATTTCCCATCAACTAACAGGTTCCTGTGGTGCTTTTTCAATCAATCTTGCATCCATCATAATCAGAATCTGAGTAGGATATAACTTTGAAGCTTCCATCTTTTGAATACCATATCCCTATTCCCAAAGTCTCTTTTAGATATTTAAGAATCCTTTTGACTGCAGCTAGGTGACTCTCCTTTAGTTTGGATTGAAATCTTGCACAAATACCTACAACAAATGATATATCAGGTCTGCTGGCAGTAAGGTACATCAGACTGCCTATCATCATTCTGTATAAGGTCTGATCAACATCTTTGCCTTATTTATCTTCATCCAGTCTGATGTTTGTACTCATAGGAGTTGATACCTTGGTGCTATTTTCCATACCAAACTTCTTTAGTAACTCCTTGGTATATTTTGTTTGATGAATGAAGATTCCATCTTTCATTTGTTTGACTTGTAATCCCAGGAAGTGGTTCATTTCTCCCATCATACGCATTTGAAACTTGCTTTTCATGAGATTAGAAAACTTTTCACATAGTAATTCATTTTCAGAACAAAAAATTATGCCATCAACATAAATCTGTACCAGCAGTGTGCTGTCTCCTTCATTAATTCTGAAAAGAGTCTTGTCAATGGTACCTTTGGTAAAACCATTGTCCACCAAGAATTGAGATAGGGTTTCATACCATGCTCTTGGTGCTTGTTTCAAACCATAGAGTGCCTTGTTAAGTCTGTACACTTTATTTTCTTGATCTTTAACTTCAAAACCAGGAGGTTACTGAACAAAAACATCTTCTTCCGTAATGCCATTAAAAAATGCACTCTTGACATCCATCTGTTATACTTTGAAGTTTTTGTAAGCAGCATATGCCAAGAATAATAATCTTATAGCTTCCAATCTCGCAACTGGGGCATATGTCTCATCAAAATCTATTCCTTCAACTTGAGAATAGCTTTTTCCTACTAGTCTGGCCTTATTCCTCACAATGGTACCAGATTCATCCAATTTGTTTCTGTATACTCATTTAGTTCCAATTATATTTACATGATTAGGCCTTTCCACTAGTGTTCAAACTTGATTTTTTTCAAATTCATTCAATTCCTCTTGCATAGCAATTATCCAATCTGGATATGATATTGCTTCTTCAACAACTTTAGGTTCCATTTGAGATAGAAAGCAAGTAAACATTGCTTCCAATTGTCTTCTAGTCCTTACACCTTGCTGTATATTGCCAATAACTTGTTCAGCAGGGTGATCCCTTAACCATTGTGGATTTTGGTTAGATTGGTTCTTAGGAACATCATCTTCAGTAGGGTCTGCTGTTGCTTCAGCAGGGGGTTCAGCAGATCCTTGAACTGCTTCAGTTGTTGCATCAGTAGTGTTATCAGCAGGTTCTTCAGCAGGGGCAGAGTCAGAAATCTTTAAGTCATTTATCATTTCCAAAACATCAACACATTCTGGATCAGTGACTTGTTGATTCTCAGCAGGTTCTGAAGCTTCATCTTCCATTCCAGTGAACTTCGTTTCATCAAATACAACATGTATTGTTTCTTCATGTTTCAGTGTTCTTTTATTCAGTAACATGAATGCCTTGCTTGTTAGGAAATCTACGCGGGAACGCAGCGGAATTCAAAAATTTGATTTCCTTTTGCCCAAGATCGACTTCGTTTAAGCAATAAACAAATAAGTAATAGACGGTGGTTACCTTGGTTGATCTATAAGATCGACGCTTTGACCGTCTAAGGAGAGTAGTTCTGCATAGAGCCACCCAAGTGTTCGGCCTCTACCGCTAGTCCACACGAACAGCCCGCCGGAATCCCATCATGGATTGCTATTGGAAAACTCCGGTTGCTAGACCGGCCTTTTTCCCCTCTCTCCAACTCTCTATAGGATGCTCTCTATTTTTACACAAGAACTATGAGCTCTTGCAATTGTGATGTACAAAAGAGCTTGACACCCACCTCCTATTTATAGTAGAAGTGGCGCCCCAATAGAGTGTGGAGGAGAAGAAAACCTTTTTCCAATAAAATAAGGAAAATATAATTGATTGATTTATCTCATTTATTACAATATCTCATATTAAATAAATCTAGGATATTGTCAATATCTCATATTGAATATTCCCAAGATATTGTCAATATCTAATATTGACTATCTTTATTTTATTACCATAAATCAATTTACATATGTGTATATATCACAAATATATATTACACATATAAATCTATTAAATATATACTATAGAAACATGTGTGCACATGCATATCTAATATGCATCGTACGATGTAAGCACACATGCATATATTTATATATATATATATATATTATTTTATTTTATTTTATTAATATCTAATATTAATAATAGGTAATATCATTAATTAAATTACACAATCTAAGTGTATCACTTATACACATATATCGCGCCACTTATCAACATAAGTGTATTTAATTAATCAACTTTATTAATATCTTGTATTTAATTTATTCATAATAAATAAATACCACTATATTAATTTACCACTATAACCTTTATAGTCTCGAGATAAACTTTCCTTATTTGGTTATCATCTATAACCACATTTTAATCCGCTAGATGTTCTTATGTGTGTGACCCGATAGGCTTCCGAATATGTTGGCCGTAGACACAAAGTGCAAATTACGAAAATGCCCTTCATGCCTAACGATCACGGGATAGCGCCTAGCAACACACCGTGACCCCCAATCATCGGAAGAGTCAAATGCAATGACTACTACCTTTCATGTGAAACAGTTACCGTGTAACTTACAATCCTATCGCTGTAATAATATCCATACGGTCGTTAGTCGAGTGTCAAAACATCAACGATCGTATCTTATAATCTGGATATCATGCTCTCTCGAAGTAACTCGTTTACTCCCACTTTGCAAAGATTCACGAGAGTAAGACATTCCTTATAAGAAGGCCATTTCGGATATTCATCCCAATCATAGGATACGCGATTCCCGGACGACCAATCATGTATACTCCGCATGCTTCAAAGTATCATACCCAATCACTACCGCATGATCTCCCGTGGCTGGGGAAACCTCAATAGTGTCAAAGCATGACAATCCACACCGTGATGCCATGAAGACTCCGGTCTTAAGGATAATTACACAACCGCCACATAGTGTGACACTTAATGTAAGTGGGCCAGTCTAACGTACGCATTCTCTAATACACGTCCACGTACAGTACAAGTGTCTCTACACTTTGATAGACGAGATCTATCCCTACCCTTAAAGACAAAAGACATCTAATACGTGCTAGCATGTTCATACTATCAATGCCCCGTTTGATAGTACATCAGCCTAGAGACATTTAAGTATCAAACTTATTAAAGTGATTAGAGATCTCATCAACCATAATCGCCCATCATGGTTTCTCTATCACAGTTTAATACTAAGGACGTTATCATATAACAATTCATAATTGGTTCTTTAAAAGAACATATATATGACAACAGAAAAGCCATTTAATCTATGTACAAACATAAAGAAATAGTAGAAATGATCCGACCTGGTCGGATCCGGTCCAACCCGATTGGGTTTAGGACACTATTTCAACAATCTCCCACTTGGCCTAAAACCAATCACTCGCACACACAAGACCAAGTTGAAACACAAGAATCTCATGCAATACTCGCAACCATCCCTAGCCATAAACGGATCGCTATCCATGGGGACTCCGACTATCTTCATATCATGTTCCAAATGACCAAGTCAAAAGGAACCGCCTCAACACACACACGAATCTCTGACGAGACCCTGGTCCTTGCTTCAAGCAATGAATCCACTTACTATATCAACTATATAGAAAAGGCGGAAGAACCGTATAAGGTTCAGGAATGAACCTTCTAGATCCATGTACTGCTCCCCCTGCGCCTCTAAGGCACTACTGTGTTTTGGCCTGGTTGTAGAATTTACAGTGACCCATAGGCTAGAACATTTCCAGCTCACCGTATCACTTAATCAAAGTGATCGCAAACCTGGACTATAGCTCCCACTCGCCTTCATAAGGCTCAGGATTTACGTCAGATATCTATGTTTATTTAATTCCAAGTTTCAATAAACTAGAAACTTTCCTTAACTTGTTTAAGGATATTCTCGACATTCACCAGATTTACTTTCATACTTTCTCATGACTATTCATGGACTATGAACATCCGGAATCACCTATAAGATGGTTCCTATCGCAGTAGCGAAGGAAACCTTCCATAAGCATCATCTTTCACCTTATCCTTAGGACCAACGTCCTAACATAGAAAGATCTCGAGAACACCGACTAGCAGTATCTCCTGTCGAGACCTATGCTAAACTCTTTCATAGATCACATCTATATAGGTAAACTATAATTTAATAGCAGTTAAATCTATCACTATATATTCTTATTTCCAAAATAAGAACCGCCAATCCAAGTGCTTTCGTAAAGACCTTGAACTACCAAACATTAATTAGCTGTGACATGGGGTGACAATTCCTATGAGAGATATCCAATACCTTACTTGAAAATCGTAACACGCTCCCACTATCCATCTTGCACATTGGGCATATCCTTTTTCTTTTGACTAAATCAAACTCCTTTGATTATCAAACAAAGAAATCGTCTAGAGAAACTTGTTTGAGTCCATAAATGGATCTCGTGGGCTTACATATCATGTTATCATCTATGAACATTGAGCTTTTTGCCCAACGCCTTCAACACTATCATATAGCCATGATATCAAGTTATAACAAGCATCATCTGAATAAAACTTGGCTCATCTAGTGGCAAAGATAAAGGTAATTACAAGGTTTACACCTCATACCCTTCAGCCGTCACTTATAGCCTTATGGTAATCATATTACTATCCATGTCACCTTTCAGGGACACTCCCTTTGGGTAAGACAGACTAGGTTCACAACCTGGTTGTCACCGATGGAATCTAATTCAGATATTATGGCTCATAGCCATATCTCTCAATCTTGCCTTTCAAACATTCTTTCATAAGTCGTGAGATATTCATTCTTCAAGATGAACATACCAACAACCCTTTCAGGCTTGAGGTTATCCACGGACTTACAGAACTTTTGTGTGCACTGAGCAGTGATCTACACCTCATCGCTATGTGGCGTCTGCTCACGTTCCTATGGTTGAATAACTCCCTGTGGTTCTCAAACTACCTTTGAAATCTAAATCTACTCCCACTGTTTCTTTTGGAAGAAACACTTTCTCTAGAAGACAGCATGTTTGGAGACAAACATTTTGCTCCACGGACAAGTAAATAATATCTAGCGTGCTAGCTAAGATATTCCACAAAGTTGCATATGTCGTACTAGGCTCCAAGCCTTTCTGACTTTGCTTATGACAACTTCAAATCATCGATTAAGATAGATTCGACATTATCCTCCTCCATATCTAATATGGAATTTATTCAACCTTTATTCTTTGGAACTACGTTAAGTATAAGGGCACTATCCCAAAACGGGTAAGTGATACATCGCATGGCTTGCGTCACACCTTTATCATATAAAGTGTTATTTCCATTTTGGGAACACAATCTAATTGCATATCCCAAAGATGGTATCCTTCAAGGGAGAATCTTATTCCCTTTCAGACGACTTTTGAAACACTCTTCAGGTATTAATTACTTCAATCCAATTGAAGATTAATTCCTAAGTAGCTCATCAATCTCATATTCGTACTAGCTCGAACTTTTTGGGCTTTCTGAATTATGCACTTCACTGAGTACACTTGACTATTTCTAAAAGTAGACGTAGAGATTAATAAACAATTATTTGTGGCATTAATTGTCACAAGCCAACAAACATCGGTATGTTCAGGATTTAGACAATTTTTCTAGATTTTGCAACCTTTTCTTAAAAGGGTATACTGGTCATCTTTAGATAAGATGCGTATCACCCACATGATTCATAATCATATGGTTCAACATCATCAGAATGACGTTTAGTTACACGCTTCCCTTCCAGAGAGACTATGTCTAGAACAACCACAGATATTAAGGATAACAGCCATACAAATATTTAGTTGAGATCATCACATATATCAACTATATAGTGATAACAATCTAGTATGTTAGATTCAGTGACCTTCCAACTTTATCGGAATAACATTTATTCTTTACAATTGAATATGTCTACTAAATCCTAACAGATAACTGAAAGTGTGTTCTTCATAAGAACCGAAACATAATAACATTTATTTAGTTCCCTTATCAGTTTACTAGATCCAGAATATGGTAAGTATTACAACATTTGCTTCACCTTCCATATCTGTATTTAATCTTTCTAATTTAATCACACTCGTAAGATATCATATATCTTAGAGTTGACTTTGAACTTAGATAGATTTATCTCAAATCATTTGCCTAGAATAGAAACTTTAATAAGTTCTCTATTTAAGCACATGCCCTAACTTCCCTTTTTAATCCTTTAAGCACTTGAAAATGTTTCTTATTGTAGTCTTCATAAGACTTAAGAAAGATCACAAGAGCTATGTCTTTGATTTCCTTTCATTAAATAGTTTATTTAACCTTTTGAATCGTATTCAAAACATTGACTATTTAATCAACCTTTAAGCAATGATAGAATTAAGTCGATACTTAAATCTTACAATTTTGAAAACAACCTTTCCATAATTAGACGTGGTCATTCTTATCCAACGTTTGAATTAATTGTCATCGTATGACTGAATGATCATCTTGGATCGTATCCAATATATGACTAATTCGTTGAAACTTATTTCAAATGATTTAATCATATCATGAGCTTCCGCTTTCATTAATAATTAAAGTCTCGGAGAACTGCATCAATTATGTAATCTCCTTGTCTCTAACTACTATAACGGGATGGCTCATGTCATTGCTTATTTTAAAAGGATTAAAATTACTTAACCATATTTGAGAACGTTTCTCAAAATTAACAATCATGATTTGGTTTTACTAATCGAGAATAAAATATAAATATAAAGTTTGCTAAAACTACAACATAAAAATAAAAGAGTGTTGTTGTTTATACACGCAAAATCAAAAATGGTCTTTTGATTTATGATTTTGCTCCCACTAGTCAACTACTCCCAATTGACTTTCAAGAATCTTTCAAAATTCTTTAGTGGCCAAGATCCCATCTGGTTACCCCGATTCCCGACGAGGCCGATCAACCGGAATAATTCGAAAGGTATGTAACTCTTACCAATCACATCTCTATGTGACTCTTGGTGGTTGACTAGTCAACTCTTTGACAATTCACATCTTTATGTGGTAGTCAACCCCTTGCCTCTAGAATAAGACGGTCCTGACGAGGGCCAATCACCGCAATACTCTAGTCAAGTCATAACCCAATATTCGCGAGATCTCATACGATCATATCTCAATAACGACGATATACCCGTGGTAGGTCAACTCCCGACGAGGGCCGATCAGTTGGATCCGAACAAAGGCTCTTCACCGTCGCTATAATATTGGGAGACAATTTTTCGACTTGATTTTTGTTGTGGAAGTATTTACGTAAATTAATTCACTTAATTAATTTTAATTACGGTCTCATCAAATATATCTATCTCTATAGACACACATCCTACACATTTATCTAGATCGTGCCTAGTCATGCATCTATCGTATCATATAAAATAAATACAAGCACAAAATAAATAAATGCGTAAAGTAACCGGTATGATCATGGACTTTTCCTAGGTGCGGTTTCGAATACAAACTGACGAAACCGCGGGTCACAATCTAAGGGTAGCTGCAACCGCCAATAGGATCTTTAATGCTCCATTCTCCAATGGGATCTTTATTTTCGTCTTTCTTTGGTCTCCATCTTCTGCTCCATTCTTGTTACATTTAATTCTATCTAATAAAATAAATACACCCGCCGCACACGGGGGGGAGCTAACGGAATGGGATAAATGCAGAAAATAAACTAGGTCGCGTTCTTCATAACGGCCTAGGACAATTTTAAACCAACAGAAAAATTAAATCATTCACATCTATCCTATCGGTCGAGTCCATGATCAATCGGGGTCCATATAATCATATTATATCAACTATATCTAATCCATACAATAAAATCTTATGAAAAAGATAAAATTAAAATTTAACTACTTGCGTCTTAATTAATCAATTAACATTTAATCTATTAAATAATTTTATCCAATCAATTAACTAATTAACATTTAATTAATTAAATGATTTTAATCGAAATAAAATTAACGATTAATTTTAAACCGATTTTAATTTTAATTTTAATTAATTAGAACTATTCCAAAATAAATCAAAATTAAAATTATTTCTTTTTTGTTTCTTTCCTTTTGATTCGTAATCAAAAGGGATGCCTTTGGTTTCCTAAACCAAATTTGGCTTAGGCCTGGCCACTTTCCAAAATCAAAATTTTGGAAGTGGCCTAGGCCTAGGCCTTTTACAAATCAAATATTTGGAAAGGGCCTAGGCCTATTCCAAATCAAATATTTGGAAAGGCCAAATAATTTTGGTTTAGCTCTGGCCACTTTCCAAAATCAAAATTTTGGAAGTGGCCTAGGCCTAGGCCTTTTCCCAAATCAAATATTTGGAAAGGGCCTAGGCCTATTCCAAACAAAGTTTGGAAAGGCCATTATTATTTTAATGCCATGTGGCATCCCAATGACCAAACTATTTGAACCATTGGTTAGCCACATGACACAACTAAACAAAGGAGGAATTATCAATCACAACTATGAACCATATTGAATCACAAAATACACAAAACAAAAATTTGGAGATCCGCCAAGATTGACCGGTCAACCGACTGCCGGCAGCAGGTTGCCCTGCTGCCGCCGCCGCCGCCCAGCCGCCGCCGGTGGTGGTGCCGCCGCCAGTCGGCCGAGCACCACCCGATCTCCTCTTTTTTTTCTTTCTTTTCATGTATCAATTTTGCAAATCAAAAATCTTTCATCTTTTAATTACGTGATTTAAACGATAAAATTAACTACGCAAAATAACATGCTTATTGCTTAAGCTCGAAGCTCTCTCTGATACCACTGTTAGGAAATCTACGCGGGAACGCAGCGGAATTCAAAAATTTGATTTCCTTTTGCCCAAGATCGACTTCGTTTAAGCAATAAACAAATAAGTAATAGACGGTGGTTACCTTGGTTGATCTATAAGATCGACGCTTTGACCGTCTAAGGAGAGTAGTTCTGCATAGAGCCACCCAAGTGTTCGGCCTCTACCGCTAGTCCACACGAACAGCCCGCCGGAATCCCATCATGGATTGCTATTGGAAAACTCCGGTTGCTAGACCGGCCTTTTTCCCTCTCTCCAACTCTCTATAGGATGCTCTCTATTTTACACAAGAACTATGAGCTCTTGCAATTGTGATGTACAAAAGAGCTTGACACCCACCTCCTATTTATAGTAGAAGTGGCGCCCCAATAGAGTGTGGAGGAGAAGAAAACCTTTTTCCAATAAAATAAGGAAAATATAATTGATTGATTTATCTCATTTATTATAATATCTCATATTAAATAAATCTAGGATATTGTCAATATCTCATATTGAATATTTCCAAGATATTGTCAATATCTAATATTGACTATCTTTATTTTATTACCATAAATCAATTTACACATGTGTATATATATCACAAATATATATTACACATATAAATCTATTAAATATATACTTTGGAAACATGTGTGCACATGCATATCTAATATGCTACATACGCTGGAAGCACACATGCATATATATTATATATATATATATTATTTTATTTTATTTTATTAATATCTAATATTAATAATAGGTAATATCATTAATTAAATTGCACAATCTAAGTGTATCACTTATACACATATGTGGCGCCACTTATCAACATAAGTGTATTTAATTAATCAACTTAATTAATATCTTGTATTTAATTTATTCATAATAAATAAATACCACCATATTAATTTACCACTATAACCTTTATAGTCTCGAGATAAACTTTCCTTATTTGGTTATCATCTATAACCACATTTTAATCCGGCTAGATGTTCTTATGTGTGTGACCCGATAGGCTTCCGAATATGTTGGCCGTAGACACAAAGTGCAAATTACGAAAATGCCCTTCATGCCTAACGATCACGGGATAGCGTCTAGCAACACACCGTGACCCCCAATCATCGGAAGAGTCAAATGCAATGACTACTACCTTTCATGTGAAACAGTTACTGTGTAACTTACAATCCTATCACTGTAATAATATCCATACGGTCGTTAGTCGAGTGTCAAACATCAACGACTGTATCTTATAATCTGGATATCATGCTCTCTCGAAGTAACTCGTTTACTCCCACTTTGCAAAGATTCACGAGAGTAAGACATTCCTTATAAGAAGGCCATTTCGGATATTCGATCCCAATCATAGGATACGCGATTCCCGGACGACCAATCATGTATACTCCGCATGCTTCAATATCATACCCAATCACTACCGCATGATCGCCCCGTGGCTAGGGGAAACCTCAATAGTGTCAAAGCATGACAATCCACACCGTGATGCCATGAAGACTCCGGTCTTAAGGATAATTACACAACCGCCACATAGTGTGACACTTATCTGTGTAAGTGGGTCAGTCTAACGTACGCATTCTCTAATACACGCCCACGTACAGTCCAAGTGTCTCTACACTTCGATAGACGAGATCTATCCCTGCCCTTAAAGACAGAAGACATCTAATACGTGCTAGTCTGTTCATACTATCAATGCCCTGTTTGATAGTACATCAGCCTAGAGACATTTAAGTATCAAACTTATTAAAGTGATTAGAGATCTCATCAACCATAATCGCCTATCATGGTTTCTCTATCACAGTTTAATACTAAGGACGTTATCATATAACAATTCATAATTGGTTCTTTAAAAGAACATATATATGACAACAGAAAAGCCATTTAATCTATGTACAAACATAAAGAAATAGTAGAAATGATCCGACCCGGTCGGATCCGGTCCAACCCGATTGGGTTTAGGACACTATTTCAACATTGCTACAGAAGAATATCCCAAGAAGATTCCTTCATCTGATTTTGGTTGGAATGTCTTCAGTTGCTCATTATGATTTAGTATAAAACATTTACTTCCAAATGGATGGAAATAGGATATATTAGGTTTCTATCCATTCCAAATCTCATAAGGTGTCTTCAGCAGCTTCTTGTTTACTGAGGTCCTGTTTTGTGTATAACATGCTGTATTGACTGCGTCAGCCCAATATCTTTCAGGTAATAATACTTCACATATCATAGTCCTTCCTGCTTCTTTCAAAGTCATGTTTCTTCTCTCAGCAACCCCATTTTGCTGAGGTGTACCAGCATCAGCTAATTGGTGCAGCACACCATTTTGCTCACAATATTCTCTTATGACTTTATTGAGAAATTCAGTACCCTTGTCCGATCCGATCTTCACTATTGTCAAACTTTTCCCATTTTGCAATCTCTTCAAAAGTTGAGGCATCTTTTGAAGTGTTTCACTTTTCTTGTTCATGAATACTACCCAAGTGTATCTTGAATAGTCATCCACAACTACCAGAGTGTACTTCTTCCCTGTTACACTTGTTGGTGTTACTGGTCCAAACAGATCCATGTGCATCAGCTCCAAAACTCTTTTTGTTGATTGCTTAGTCTTTGACTTTAAGCTTGACTTGGTTTGTTTACCTTGCTGACAAGCATCACCTATAGCATCCTTTTTGAATGTAATCTCAGGTAAACTAATTACCAACTTCTTTTTCACCAACTGATTGATATCATCAAAATTAAGATGATTCAACTTTTTGTGCCACAACCAATTCAGTTCTGACTTAGTATGCACAATCGGGCATGTCTCTGGAACAACAGTAGACCAATCTACCACATACATGTTTTGTTGTCTTCTTCCAGCCAACACAACTTGTTCACCTCTTTCACTAATGACAACACAGTAGCCTTTGTCAAAAGTGACTTTGTAACCCTTGTTATAAAACTGTTCAGTGCTCAGTAGGTTGTAGTCCAGTCCTTCCGCAAATGCAGCATTCCTGATAGTTAATCCATTTCTCACAAGTGTGCCATATCCTCTCGTGTATCCTGGTGTATTCTTGCTGCCAAAGTTGACTCTTGGACCATCCTTTGCCACATAATTTGTCAAACAGTGTTTATTCTTTGTCATATGTCTGGAACACCCACTGTCAAAGTACCAGACACCCTATTATTCAAGTACAGTCAGTATGCGTTCAACATACACATGTATTACATACGGACCTCACCGTCCTTATGAAAATTTATTTATTACCATATTGACTTAAGTATTGGAGTGTCCATCCAGAGGCAGACTCTGGAACCTCTCATGTCTTGTATGCCTTGCATTCTTGATGTGAGTCAACTAGTTGATGCATTTTACGATGTTTTATCTCCATTTCTCATGAATTTATTGATGTTCTTGTATCAATTTGAGTCATTAGTTGCTTAGTTTCACCCAAATGTGTAGATAGTAATTATTATATAAAATATCATGTTTTGATTATTTTTGTACCGGTTATAGTAACTGGAGCGTCGTGTCGGGTTTACGGTTGGTATTGTTGTGTTGTATTGCAGGATTATAGGTTAACCAAGACCCCGAGTGATGCCACGTGTTGAGTTTGATGGTTATAAGAGTGTTCCAGAAGTTTATGGGTTCAAACGGATCATTTGTCTTTTACGTTTCTACCGTAGCATACATTCAACGGACATTTGACCCGGCTTAGAGGCTTTTTTCTGGAGAAGACTTCTTAACAAGATTTGTAGATCAAGAAACGATCTTTCCAACTCATTTTGAATCACATCAATCGGAGCTCTACAACTCAAGTTATGGCAATTTTGCTGAGTTGCTATGAAATCGGCACACGCCAACTTATTGTGGCGCGCGCCGAACGTCACTGTAGCTATTCAGAGAGTTTCAGACCTTTAGCGGCGTACGCCGAAATGCCACAGAAGCAATTTTCAGCCATATAAACCCAATTTGGATCGAATTTTTAGAAAACTTTTCATTCCCATCTTTTTCCCCAACACCCTAAAACTTGAAGACACCCTCCAAAAGCTCTTCTAGCCCGAATTTAGCATTAGTTTAGCTAATTAATCTACTTGTAAACATCGGAACATCCAATCTAGATCTTTTAGAGTGAATTTTGTGGAATAATTTCATCTCCTTGGTGTTGTTTTCTCCATTGAAGAAGCTTTGGAGGTTAATGCAATTATTCTTCCTTGAGGTGTTTGCTATCTTGTGGGTACATCCTTTATTTACTTTTAGTGCTAGTTTCATAGTTATGAAACCCCTAAGCGACATTTGTGGTTTCATAGCCATGGAAGGCTAAGATTTTGCTAGCCAAGATTATGTATTTGTGATAGTTATTAATCTCTATTAGTTGATTGGGAATGTTAGTTTGTATTTCATAGCTTCATGGGTTGTTGTCATCTTTTCCTATTTTCATTGAATTGCTTGTTGGTTTTGGATTGATCACCTAGCACTTGCACACACACACTTAGTTGAGACCGAAAGGAGATGCTTGGTGTGGGAGAAGGGATAGGAAAACAGGAAGGTAAAATCGACGTTAAGTGGAATTCGATTTCTTATCCGGGGGTTATTGACATTGTCATTGCATTCAAGATCTTAATCATATTGAATCATTAGGTTAGGGTTCTTAGACCAAGGATGAGGCATGCAGTAGTTTCATTCACTCGTATGAGGGGAAATTACTAGCTTAGGAGTGCACCGATAACACACTCTTGAACACCATTGGAAGGTTGGTAGGTAGTTCATTCCCATGATGCTAATAGAGGTTTGCTTGATCAATGCATTATATTGGCTAGGCTTTTTTTTTTATTATCATTTATCACCCTTTGTAGTAGTGGATTTCTAGATACAATTACCTTCTTGTATTATTGCGACTTAGATCAAGCTAATAATAGTTTTTCAGTGTTCAACCTCAACAATCCTCGTGGATACGACATTGACTCACCAACTAGGCTACAGTTGACCCGGTACACTGCCGGTTAGACTGAACACCCAGTAGGGACACGTCAATGCTCGCCGAAAAGCTTATTGGATCGTCATTTAAAAGGCCAATTACCCAACCGTTTGCCCAATTTGTACTTGGACGATTTAAAACATTGTCATATGGCACTAGAATGAAGGTCTTCTCTTTTGTTTATCAGACAATTTAAACACGACTTGTATAAAAAATATCAAGAAAATAAGGGAAAAGTTGCTTAAGATTCCTTCGTGCAAGACACAGGGAAAAAATATCACACAAGGAAAAGACGCACCGCATGTGCAGGACACAACATGGCCATCTCAACCCATACAAGAAACAAAGCAAATTGAAGTTGCTCATGCTGGATATACAGAAACCCGAATCAAGATCCGAAACGCAGGAAAAACAGGATCCAGAAAAAATTCCAGTTCTCGCAACTGCGAGAGCATGCTCGCAATTTAGTGCTTAATTTTTTCCCTTTGTTCAGATCCTCAGACCTGATTCACAACACCGATCGATACACTCGATCATGCACTGTAGAAGCAATGAATCGAAGTTCGTTTACGATACCACTGTTAGGAAATCTACGCGGGAACGCAGCGGAATTCAAAAATTTAGTTCCTATCGACCCAAGATCGACTTCGTTTAAGCAATAAACAAACAAGTAGTAGACGGTGGTTACATTGGTTGATCTAAAAGATCGACGCTTTGACCGTCTAAGGAGAGTAGTTCTGCATAGAGCCGCCTAAGCGTTCGGCCTCTACCGCTAGTCCACACGAACACCCCGCCGGAATCCCATCATGGATTGCTATTGGAAAACTCCGGTTGCTAGACCGGCCCTTTTCCCTCTCTCCAACTCTCCAAAAGATGCTCTCTATTTTACACAAGAACTATGAGCTCTTGCAATTGTGATGTACAAAAGAGCTTGACACCCACACTATATTTATAGTGTAATGTGGCGCCCCAATGAAGAGTGGAGGAGAAGAAAACCTTTTTCCAATAAAATAAGGAAAATATAATTGATTGATTTATCTAATTTATTATAATATCTTATATTAAATAAATCTAGGATATTGTCAATATCTTATATTGAATATTCACGATATTGTCAATATCTTATATTGACAATATTTATCTTTTATTATATTACCATAAATCAATTTACACATGTGTATATATCACATATATATATATATTATATGCATAAATCTCTATATATATTATACATACTACACTTAGTAATGCGCATCACATATGCACACCACACACGCATATATGCACAATATATCTAGTTTATTTTATTTATTAATATCTAATATTAATAATAGGTAATACCATTAATTAAATTGCACAATCCAAGTGTATCACTTATACACATATGTGGCGCCACTTATCAATATAAGTGTATTTAATTAATCAACTCAATTAATATCTTGTATTTAATTTATTCATAATAAATAAATACCACCATATTAATTTACCACTATAACCCTTATAGTCTCGAGATAAACTTTCCTTATTTAGTTATCATCTATAACCACATTTTAATCCGACTAGATGTTCATATGTGTGTGACCCGATAGGCTTCCGAATATGTTGGCCGTAGACACAAAGTGCAAATTACGAAAATGCCCTTCATGCCTAACGATCACGGGATAGCGTCTAGCAACACACCGTGACCCCCAATCATCGGAAGAGTCAAATGCAATGACTACTACCTTTCATGTGAAACAGTTACCGTGTAACTTACAATCCTATCGCTGTAATAATATCCATACGGTCGTACGTCGAGTGTCAAACATTAATGACCGTATCTTATAATCTGGATATCATGCTCTCTCGAAGTAACTCGTTTACTCCCACTTTGCAAAGATTCATGAGAGCTAGACATTCCTTATAAGAAGGCCTTTTCGGATATTCGATCCCAATCATAGGATACGCGATTCCCAGACGACCAATCATGTATACTCCGCATGCTTCAGTATCATACCCAATCACTACCGCATGATCGCCCCGTGGCTAGGGGAAACCTCAATAGTGTCAAAGCATGACAATCCACACCGTGATGCCATGAAGACTCCGGTCTTAAGGATAATTACACAACCGTCACATAGTGTGACACTTATCCGTATAAGTGGGTCAGTCTAACGTACGCATTCTCTAATACACGTCCACGTACAGTCCAAGTGTCTCTACACTTCGATAGACGAGATCTATCCCTGCCCTTAAAGACAGAAGACATCTAATACGTGCTAGCATGTTCATACTATCAATGCCCTGTTTAATAGTACATCAGCCTAGAGACATTTAAGTATCAAACTTGTTAAAGTGATTAGAGATCTCATCAACCATAATCGCCTATCATGGTTTCTTTATCACAGTTTAATACTAAGGACGTTATCATATAACAATTCATAATTGGTTCTTTTGAAGAACAGATATATATGACAACAGAAAAGCCATTTAATATATGTATAAACATAAAGAAATAGTAGAAATGATCCGACCGGTCGGATCCGGTCCAACCCGATTGGGTTTAGGACACTATTCCAACAACCACGACATGAAACACATATTTAATTAATCTATACTATAAGAATGTTTGAAGATTCACTCAACCGAAGAGAAGCCGCGATCTTCTGAGTTGTATCTCCAAGCGACGACTGGTGGACGACGATCCCGTATCCGAACCTCCTCGGATATTCTCTAAGAAAAAACTCCAGTTTTTCTTCTTCCCAATGGCTAAGGCAACAAACTAATTTTTCTTCCTTTCTTTATGAAAGTTGAGCGGATATATTCTGTCTATTGTGTTGGAAGGAACTGTCTTTATATGGGAAAACAACCGGGCAAGAGATATATCACTTTTCACAAGACAATTATCTTTTTCCCTTTGAAAAAGATATTTACCATAAATAAGAGATAAGCACCATAAATGAGATAATCATTAGAAAATCAATATCTTATTTTATCCATTAATTATTTAACAAATAAATAATTAATTACACATGTGATATAATACATGAAAATTTCTTTTCCCAATGTTCTACACATGTGGCGCCATATACCAGCCACGTAATAATAAGAAATGTCTTTTCTATTTTACATATTATTTTCCGAATAAATAATATTTCGCATATTCATTAAATAGACCAAATGTTTATTTTATTCTCGAGGTTCCAAAATACGTGAATTCACTCGCGTGTAAGGAGCCAACCCGGGGACCATGGATCTATAACCAGTAGCTACAATAAATTGAATAAAATATTAATCGAACAGAACATTTCTATTCAACTTATCAATTCCGGAATTACGCCACCATAAATGTGAAACCGAACTCTATCGATTATAGATATAACTTATTCTTAACGCGTCGATTCAATAAGTGTCCATTGATATAATCATTACATATAGACTGGCCCTCCATAGACTATCTATGATTAAGCGAGAATGTTTCCATAAATCTTTTTCATTACATCTTATCCTTATTTACCATTAACCATTAGTGATCAATCACTTTATAACCAATATGAACTCCTGTAATCGACCGGTTTATGAGATTAACAAATAAGGGGATTGTCTTTCCGCTTTCCGCATGAAGGAATGAGTTCTGTATCTATGAGACACATTCCCAGCTACTCATTCCCGATAGTGTCAACGTTACTGATTCGGACCGCGCCTCTTTGCAATCCTTAACGAACACATCAAGCTCTATCTTTAAACAAGCAGGAACTGCAATCACTTTAGGATTAAGGTTAATCCATACATGATCATCTTGTGATTTAATAAGATTTCTCAATTATGGAATTATATGAGAAATATAGATTAAATCGGTTCGGTCATATAGGACTACATCATCTATAAATGCCCCACTTAGATAACCAATACCGACGGTCCGGATAAGGCTGTCACACCATAAAGTGTTCTGAGCGCATTAATGGTGGTTTAATCAATAGACCTCATACTTTGATTAAGTTCACCACGGACTAACACTTCAAGTGTATCACCATTAATTTAATCCCCATGTGTGCCAACACACTAAGTTATATAGCTACATGTGATACAACTTAGGGGTTTCAGTAGTGTATTACTTATGAACACAAAGCAAATAATAAGATGAGAATGAATTTGTCATTTATTAATTATAAAAACAATTACATAAATTGTCTTTGGGGCACTACTTCCAACAACTCAGACCATGCTTCAACATGCCCACCAACCAGTGGGCATCAACCGGAACTATTCGCCTCATTGGTTGACCATGTTATAAAAGGAAATGACATTTGGTGTGTGAAAACCTCACAAAGGGTTCATGCAACAAAGTTATTTTAAGGCACGAGCCTTATTTCTTGAACCAGAGATAGTTTAATTATCAATGAAGAAGGAAGTACCACCGCTCAAAGACTGCAAGATGCAGCCCAAGCATAAATAAATGAATTATTGAGAATAAGGAAGACGGCAATACACGTGATTTCCTCATTTATCGAGGACATCGAGCAATTTCCTAAACTAAATGGATTCAAGCTCTCGAAGATATATCCCTGGTACCAAAGATTCGGAAGATCATCTCCATCAAATTATTCAACATATGTTCTTATTATGTGCACCTGACGAGATGAGGTGCAAAACTTTCCTAAGACTGTTGACAGAGAAAGCCGTGGTGTGGTTCAATAGACTCCCAACATACTTCACCAATAGTTTCGCCAAGCTGGCACGCTAGTTCGTCACAACTTTATCTCATCTCGGCCATTTCAAAGAAACGCCACTCATCTTCTGACCATAAAACAAAAAGGAGGAGTCGGGAATGGATTATATAATAATATTCTTTGATGAATCGAAGCAGGTTCTGGACGCTAAAGATCATGTACTGGTGACCTCATTTGTAGGGGGTCTAAGAATATCGGAATATGGTTGATCTTGGCAGAAGAGAACCTCGTGGGACAAGCTCAATACCCACGTAATTGACATGCTAGGAAGAAAATAAGCCTTGGAGGACAATAACTTGATCCTCTCAGCCAATCCGAACCCACATTTTCTCAACCTTATTATACGCTCAATATATTATACGTCCAATTTACCTATCGAAATCATCGTACTTACTCGAGTGTCGGAATGTCATTTCACATACAAGATCCGGGACATCTTAAGATAAATGAAACTGTTTTTATTTAAATCAAATTAAATAAAGATTAATTATAATATCCAAACACATGATTTGGTTGAATAAAAGTGTTTGATGGTGTAGAACATGCTACACGATAGTATACAAACAAATAAAATCCCTTAAAAAATGTTTACTTGCTGCTAAATCGTTTTATGAAGAACAGACGATTAAAGAGTTCCATCACGTAAGAGATTACTTCCTTGCGTTCATTGTCATCCCTCTAGAATATTCATTCTTCTATATTCCATTCCTCGGTTAAAAAATTGCAGTTAATGTGTTAAAATGTATATATATTTTCGTTTCCCGTTTAATTTACAAATTAGTATTGGTTTTAAGAATCAAGTGCTTGCCTCTGTTGCCCTGTTTTTTTTCTTTTTTCTTTTTCGCTAGCCTCTGATCTTGCGGCTTGCCCACCTAGCTTAATCTTATCATGTACCGACAGATAAAATTTTAAAAATTATTTCCCTGGAGTTTTGGTGTTTGGTTTTTTATATCTTGTGCCCTTTTACAATCTTATTACATAGTTCCTCACTTTCTTTTTCTTTTTCTTTTTTTTTTTCTTTTATTTCTTTCCCATTGAATCATCGGCATTCCTTTTAATCTGAGTACCTAACTACACTTTCCGGGTCCTGTTTTATTTCTCGTCTTTTACTGGTATATCTCTAATCTTGTTTGCTTTCTTTGATTTGAAGCTGTGATTCGGTTTTACATCCGGTGGGTCGCTTTTGTTTATAAATTTTTTCATTTTGTAGAAGTCTTAACCTTCTTGTGTACCGATGATCGAATTCCTTACAGCGGTTACTGATTTTCTTTTTAATTTGTTTTTCAGCGTGCTTTCTTTTTTATGTAGGTTTTGATAAAAGTTATCTTGAAAAAATTACCTTTTTATTTACTTAAATTTGCTTATCTTGTGGGAAAAGTTGGGTTTTTCAAGGTTTAGATTTGATCGACAACAAAGTGCTCCTGTAATCTACTTAAATGGAAATATTATGGGGTTGTCAATGTGGGTATGATGCATTTACTGTTGTTACATTCTTGTGGGTGGATGCGATTTTGTTTTACGGCTCTTTTTCCGTAGGGTCTGGTGAAATTGGTTTGTTCAGTTTTCTGGTTGATACTCAATAGACTGAAATTAAGAAAATTACAGTATTCTTTAAAGCACTATATTAGTGAATTGTGGGTTTTGACATTATGTGTTAGAGCTTTGCTTCTTTATCTCACTTTTTAGGAACTCCCTGCTGGAATTGGTGGATGGATGATTCTCTTGCTTTATTTGTATTAATTGTTTTTGTACACATTCCCTTTTTGTGTAATTCTGTCAATCAGAGAGCAAATTCAAATCTCTTGTAAGTTGGACATTTTAGAAAGTGTTTGCTCTTCACGTTGTCTTTCCATTTCCTTTCATGAAACTGAATGCTTATCTAATCTGTAACACATTGCAATTGGTCTAATGCCATTAGACCTTTTTTATTCTATTTTTTTATTGCACCTAATGTGCTTCTTACTTCATTGATTTAGGTACTGAATTTTCGAGTCAAGCTAGTTTCTCAGAAATTGCAATTGAAGTGTTCCAGTGTCAGTTCAATCCAACTGCATATGGGCTGAAGTTTACATTTCATGGGAGTTGTAGAGGACGAGGAACCACCTTCAAAACGCGTGAAAATATCTTCTGGGGGATCGGGAGGTCTTTTGGACAGAGCGTATCTTAAAGTGCCTGCAGGCTGCTCCTTGAGTGGCTTGATGGCTCGCCCCCTCGAATCTGAAGGGGACAATGAGGTTGTTGGTCCAAAAGGAGTGGTTAAGAAAACTGAATTCGTTAGAATTATAGCTGAGGCCTTGTACTCTCTTGGGTACAAGAAAACTGGGGAACATCTTGAGGAAGAGTCTGGGATTCCATTGCACACACCTGTTGTAAATCTGTTTATGCAGCAAATTCTCGATGGTAATTGGAACGAAAGCATAGCTTTGTTGCATAAAATTGGTCTAGCAGACGAGTCTGTGATTAAACTTGCATCCTCTATAATATTGGAGCAGAAATTCTTTGAGCTTCTGGAAAAAGAAAACCTCTTGGACGCGCTGAAGACATTGAGGTCTGAAATTACACCTTTATCTGTTAGCAGCGATAGAGTTAGGGAACTTTCTTCCTGCCTGGTATTTCCTTCGCGTCTAGATGCTTCAAAACTTAAGTCACGGTCTAAGTTGTTGGAGGAATTGCAAATGATGTTTCCGCCTTCAGTGATGATACCTGACAAAAGATTGGTACACCTAGTGGAACAGGCTCTTGACTTACAAAGAGATGCATGTAGGTTTCACAACACTGGGATGGGGGAAATGTCTCTGCTGACCAATCATCATTGTGGAAGCGATCGAATTCCTTCTCATACTTTACAGGTCATCTAATTGTTGCATTTTGCCTTGGAGTTATCTATGAAGGAATGACATAGTTATATACTTGGTTCCATGTGTCCATTTTGGTGATCCTATCTGTACATGCACGGAGGACGTACTTTAAGGGTTTATAGACTTCTTCCATGTTTATCGATTTGAATATATTTGGTGAATAGAACAGCTACCATGTGTTTAAGATTTAAAACTAGCAATAATAGCTGTAATACTTTGGGGACAGTAGCATAAGTAGTCTGCATGGGTGTCTGTGGGCGTGTATCTGAGTGTGTACGTGATTGCATCCTCTGTTTATGTTTGGCATCTATGATAGAAGATAGCATGACTAGGTGCAATCCTTTCTAATCAAATAAATGTACCCAGCTACCCATTTTTATTTATTATTTCAGGGAGGGGAGAGAGAATCTATCAGTCGTGTTATAACATCGTGATTAAATATGTCTGTTTTAGAGAATGAAATTATTCTATGGGATCAGTTGTTCACTTGAGCTTCATTTCCTCATGGTTGTGTCAGCTATATGTATTGCTCGTCTCCATTGTGTTATATCATGAATCATACAATTCCCAATGCCTATTTAAGTCATATCCGTGATTGTGTCCATCAACGTTATCTTCTGTTTTACTTTCCAGGATGTGATACTTGTTTTTAGTATCTTGCAAAACTTAAAGAGGTTCATCTACAAAACGCCTTTGCACATGACTATTACCCATCTTGACCGTGACTCCCACATATTTTCTCATTAAAAACTACTTTGAATTTTTTCCAATATCTATCTTATCATTTTTTATTATGCTGCTCTTGTCTATTGTTCATGCTGGTATATCACTGTCCAACATTTAGACTATAGAGCTCTGTTGGACTGATAGCCGTCCAGTCAAAACATACCTGTAAGTCAACTCTCTCGAACTTGACGGTCCAATCCTGGAGGGAGTTGTAATAAATTGACAGCTAATGTGAAACATTGTTACTAAACGTTAATATGGTCAAACGAGTGATTCTAGGAGAACAATCCAAAATGGAAAATGTTCCAGCCTTCCAGGAAGCAACTATCTGAAAGGAATAATATTAAGCAGTTGGTGAAAGCGAGCATGATTACTTTGAAATGAGAGGAAGAGATGAATGAGTCGTGAATTTTCCACTTTGTAGGATGGGTTTTATGGAGATGTTCACATTCTATATGTTCGTAACATTTAATTTATACAACTAGTTTAGGAAGGTAAAAGTTCAGGACTTGAACAAAGTCCTTAGTGTGGCAGCATTTATCCAGGAAAAACTTTCAAGTCTAACTGTTTATGAGAGTTTTGGAAGTTTCCATGATCTTGACGAATCTTATCTTTCCTTCATGTTATGGGTAAAATTTTGGTATTCTCTCTTTCATACTTCAACTTTACAATAATGTACTTGCTGACCCCTAGAAACAGCGAATCATCATTAGATTTAGCATGATTCATGATGTTGATGATATTGCTTTGGTAAGGTGACTTTTCCTTGTTGTTACATCCACATTTCTCTGATCTTCTTGGCCTTTTATTTTATCTTTTACGACATGTTAATGTTGATTGTTAGATGTACATTTTTTGGGAGACTGCACTAGTTTCCGCTTCTTGTAATCGATCATTAGGCATAAGATTGTGCCATGGTTGCTCCTTTTAGGAAGGCATATTTATACGCCTACGAGAATATTGGGACTTTGGCTCTGAATCCATCAAAACTATGCCCTTTCTTGTTTCCTAATACAATTGAAAATCGAAACGGATTCAGCGTCTTTGACCTTCAAGTCAAATTTTCATTCAAAATTGTGTTACGAGAGTGCAGCTAGGTGTATTGCGTGCCTTCTCTTTTCCCACTCACTGAACTTACCCCAGTGTATGATTAAAGTAATTGGTTTACTAGTGTTGATACCTTCTTCCTCTAATGCTTCTCTTGTAAATTGCGTTGGTCCTATTGGCCTTTAAGCGAGTCTTATATATCTACTATTTTGCTTTGAGTGGGTTAGAAGCATTGTATAGTGGATTTCATTGTTCCTTTGCCCTTAAGATTAATTTGTTTGTTTACCCTAAAAGATACAAGAACAAAACATTCTTATCAGTTCACCTTTTGCTTTTGGTGTATAGCTTTGCTTGCATGTCATACCTTGCAAAGTCCTTTGCCGAATATGTGTTTGTGGGGGGAGTCTTGGATTTCACAAAATCCAGCTTTCAGTGGAGGTGTCATATGTGAGAGTAATGTTGTTCTTTTCTTGATCACTTGCTTGAAGAATAACATTCACTAGTAGCCATGTATTTGCAGCCACATAACCAACTTTTATTCACGTGAAAGCTTCTATCTCTAAGATTTCAAAGTAAACTTTATTCTTGTGGTACATTTCCTTCACTTGCACGTTATACCCAATAAATTTCTTTGGCCAAGATATCATTTTAAACTGATTAAAACTGAAAGGGATTAACACTTCGCACTCGACGTGGGATAATAGTCATATTTTTTGAGTCCCAGATTTAGCTGTCATTAGAGACCTCCCCTTGTTGCAGTGACTTATTTTTCCACATCCCTGTTTGTCGCTTGAGTTCATCCCTCGTGTTTCCATTTGCCCCCCTTCCCACCCATTTAAGCTATGGTGCACACCTAAATTAAACACCTTTTATTGTTGTAAATGAAATTTCATTAGAATAGAAGATTTTCAATATTCACAAGGAGCCCAAAAATACATCACATTGGCTCAAGCATCTGAGATACGATGCCTTCTGCAAAGAACCCAAAATGCAACCAATCGACACCAGTATCAATGATACGGAAATTTATATATACTTGGATTAGTATTTTCCTACTAAGACGGCACTTGCCCACTTTTCGGCACACAAAGCTTGATGGTGTTGAGAACTTCAACTTCAACTTCAATCACAAAAACAGGGAAAGAGTTGCCCTTAAACAACCTTCGATTCTTCTCTTGCCAGATTTGGTTGATAACCACCAAAGACGCCCAAGCGGATCAGGTTCATTTTGGGATTTGTTGCACCTTAGAGAGGTTAACCATTTGATAATGTCGTCCCATCCAGAAATCCTTTTGTTGAACTCAAGCTGACGCAAAAGGTTAAGCCATATCCTTTTAGCAAAAGGACAAGTGGACAACAGGAAAAATGATTGTGAGAGTTATGAGAGTCATGAGGAGGACTGTCATCACTATTCACTGCAAATGATCTTTGTGGGGAAAAATGGGAGGGGCAGGTGCAAATTAGAGTTACAACTAAGTATGTTTCCTGAGCAATACAATATATTTGAAGTTCTTGCAACTTGAAAGAATGCATAGCGGTGCATTTGCGCTGGAGGGCCCTTTTAAAAAAGTGGGAAAAAGAGAGGAATAAGATGAATGGGCTTTCACCAAAACCTTCATGCACATGCTTCGTATGTTTTTGTGAACATTAGGATTTGGAGATGGTTTTTGGAGAGAGAGTTGCTCCTTAGTGTTGAGAATGAGAGGTGTTGTAGAGGATCTTACTAAGGTAGGCGAGGAAATGGCTGTGCAATTGAAATTTTCTTTCTAGATATGCAAGCCATTTAAGATGTTTTCGTCTAATTATTTTTCATGTCCCCAGAGGCATAGTTCAGCGGTTAAAGAGCTTGGGTGTTGTAGTGACAGCCTAGCCTAGCTGGAGTGTGGGGTTTGAATTCTGTATGGAGCGACCCCCTTCAACAAAAAGGTTTAAAGACAGTCTGAGTACACTGAACCATTGAGGCACATCCCTCGATTTACATCTTTCGCTAATCCTAGGGATGGGTGGTGGGGGACCCTATGGGGTGGGGTTCAATCTCTTTTTTATTTTATTTTATTTTATTTTTTATAATCATGTTTTGCCGTTTTCTTTTTTTACATCTTATGCTGCAATTGTTGATTTTTATTGCCTTGATCAAGGGATCTTTCAGTTTTTCCAGTGATGATCTTCATTGTGCGCAGATATTAAATGATCATAATGACGAAGTATGGTTTTTGCAATTCTCGCATGGTGGGAAGTACTTGGCTTCATCATCTAACGATCAAACAGTGATCATTTGGGAGGTATTTTGCCTTAACGACTGAACATTAAAAACCTTTTGTGGCTTGATCATTTTAGTTTGATTTTTTTTTTGCTCCAGTGATTTGGTTGTTGGATGTAGTAGTCCTTATCTTTTTGTAAGTTAAGGTAAAAGCATTACAAAGACCCCAATCTTGATAGACTTGAATTTCCATACGCATGGAATCAAGCTGTTCAGTGTTCATTCTTATATGTTGCTTTCTTGGGGAGATCTTATAGAAATTCATTATTTCGAGAGGAAACATGATTTGAAGCTTGTTTTGATTATACTTTTAAGTGGAAGGTGTTTGATAGTAGAGGTTTTGATCATATATACCGGAATATTAGTACAAAATTTTCCCTTAAGAAACGAATGAGAGCTTTCTGCCACTAATTTTTCCCTATGTTATTACCTATTACATAAACTTTGGTGATTGGATGAACCATTTTAGTTCAAAACGATTCATTTATCTATTTTTCAAGAGTGCAGGTGTCTCCTGAACTCTATTGGATTCGGAGACAGTGTTGTAAATTGTTTTTTTTTTAGCACGAGTTAGAATGCAAGTTTAACTGTAGACATGTATAAAGATGCAATGACATATATAAGGAACATCAGGAAATACACCGAAATTTTCCTAATAGAGTGGCTAACACTGTTACACCAAGCATTGGTTTAAAGCCATTTCCTTTCTGCATTCAAAAGGGAATCCTATGATGTATATTGTTTACATATGATGTAGCATTGTTAGATGAGACAAGTGAAAAAGTATTATTTGAATCTTCACTAGGTACATCAGGAAATACACCGAAATTTTCCTAATAGAGTGGCCAACACGGTTACACCAAGTATCAGTTTAAAGCCCTTTCCTTTCTGCATTCAAAAGGGAATCGTATGATGTATATTGTTTGCATATGATATAGCGTTGTTAGATAAGACAAGTGGAAAAGCAAAAGCTAAAAAAATAATTCTTCGTGAGGTACCTTTTTTATATATTTATTCCAAAAGTATGCAGTCAATGCAATGTTTTCATGCACATTAAAGTGATTTGGATTGTTTAGGGCTTCTCTTTTCTTTAAACTTCTAATTGCTGATTTGAGTCTATTGCTGGTTTTCATCTGCTGCTTGTCTGAACCTTTTCACCTTTGATTTTTAATAGGTAACAGTAGATGGTAGAGTGTCCTTCAAGCATAGGTTAGCTGGTCACCGAAAATCCGTGTCTTTCATTTCTTGGGGCCCTTCTGACAACCACATTCTCACCTGTGGAGTAGAAGAGGTGGTTAGACTTTGGGATGTTTCCTCTGGTGAATGCCTATATGTATTTGAAAAAACTGGGCTGGGTACGGTGTCCTGTGGGTGGACCCCAGATGGCGAAAGGGTGTTTATTAGCTTTACTGATAGGAGCATTAGCATGTGGGATCTTGAAGGAAAGGAATTAGAATGCTGGAAAGGACAACGTACGGTCAAGATATCAGATTTGTTGATTACTAATGATGGAAAGCAAATTATTGCTACATGTAGAGATTCTGCAATCCTGTTGTTTGAATGGGAGTCAAAGACGGAGAAATTAATCGAAGAGGACCAGCCAATTATTTCATTTTCACTATCGAAGGATAGTAAGTTTCTACTGGTTAGTCTCCTGAATCAAGAAATTCATGTATGGGACATTTCTGGGGATTTAAAGCTTGTAGCCAAGTACAAAGGTCACAAGCGTGCTCGGTTTGTTGTTAGATCCTGCTTTGGTGGCTTTGAACAAGCATTTGTGGCTAGTGGAAGCGAGGACTCACAGGTATTCTCATCTATTTGTGATGTAATGGGATAACGACACTTTTGGTCCCTTTTGTTTTCCCGATTATTGCACTTCTATTCTCCATGTTTCATCTTGATACTTTACCCCTTGTCTATGTATTTCTTTCACGTTTTTAGTCCAAAGCGTCACGTGTCAAGTACGACATGCTCCAACCAATGAAAACTTGGCCCGTGGCAAAAATTGGACTAAAAAGGTTTTAAAAATGCATAGATGAGGGGTAAATTTGAAACATTGATGATAAAAAGGTGTAAAAATCATGAAACAAAAGAGACCAAAAATGTCTTTATCCCGTAATATCATCATGCCATTTCCTTTTAGGTGTACAATTAGTATACGGTATATAGCTTTTCTACAAAATGTTCCAGACACAAAATCTTGTATGATTGATTGATCATTAACTACATATATCAGAGGCGTGTCACAAAACGGTACGCCTGCATCATTTTCTGGGCATTTATAGCTTACAAAATCCTGGGCACGTTTTTCATTTCAGGTATACATATGGCATAGAGGATCTGGAGAACTGATTATGACACTACCTGGACATTCTGGGACAGTGAACTGTGTGAGCTGGAACCCGGTAAATCCTCAAATGTTAGCATCTGCTAGTGATGATGGCACGATACGTATATGGGGTTCAAATAAGGGTTTAAATCAGGTGAAGATGCAGTGTAACGGCATGAAAGTGCAAAGTAACGGTGTCCCTCACTGCAACGGAGGAACAACTTAAGGTTTGTGGGGCTCTCAGATGGGAAAAGCTGTTACAGAAATCTGGATTACCACTTTGTATCATCCTCTCTCCCCTTTTTTAAGTTTGTGTTACTGACGTTGTTGCTCTTTTGTAAATTCTTTATTACCTTGACATGTCCAGTGAACATGTAAAACCCTTGAGTATGTGAAATACTCAACTCTGTTATGTTACTTTTAATAAGGCATATACTTTTGTTAAATTTGGTTGAAGTCTTTCAGTTTATCTGTCTTTCCTTTTTTATTTATTTATCTGTCTTTTGGCTAATTCCAATTGAAAGAACCATTTGTTGCTGCACAGTGGCAGTTTTTTGTGTGTGTGTGTATTTTTTTCTTCTTGAAACGAAATTACCTCATTCAGAGGACTATAAAACTCACGCATGCACACAGTGTGACTCGAACTCAAGACCTTTTGGTCTTGGGGCCTCAACTCCCCTGAAGATTTCTTGTCCCCATTTTCTCTTTTCCATTTCCATGTCATTTTAGCGATGTGAAGTGGTGATGGTGAGCATCCTCATGCTTTCATATGCGGTATTGTTAGAAATATGATGATCCGACTTGGTAATTCAACGTGGTATCATCAGATTAACGCGATTTCACACTCATGTATTTATACTAAAAAAGAATTATTTGCCAAGTCAATTCTATGCCAATACATTGTATTCTTATATCATCCAGTTCAGGTCAAAATGATGTGGTACAAAGCAATATAAAAACTTTTGAACAATAATCTATAAGCTGAAGAAACTGGTGAAAGATTTGCTGTAACTGTTCGAATCAAAGTTTATTTGTAGAAACTGGTGGTGATCGTTGACCATAAATCGTTAGCTCTCAGAAAATGGAGAATGTTAAGAAATAGTAGATTTCAATTTCAGATGATGCTTATTTTACAGTATTCATTATATTTTACTTGACATGGTAGATCTCTTAAGATTGTGATAATCTGTGTATAAGATACCTACCTGCACATTCCCTTTATTTTTTTCTGCTGTTGCTTGCTGGGAAGCTGTCTCTATTGTGCTTAGCTGTCAGACGAATGATTTTTTGTCAGCAAGTTTTAATCTATTAGATGCTTCCCTAATCATGAAGGTGACATAAACATAATTTAAGTTATATAACAGTATATATGATTGTGACACGAGGATACGAATTCAGACTGTGGAAATAGTTTGTTATAGAAGTTAAATGTAAGGCTACATACAATAAACCTAACTGATCGGACCCTTTGCCAGACATCGTATAGATGAATGTTTTCATGTACCGGACCAGCCTAATAAGGAAAACAGTGCAAGAATTGCTTCATGTTAGATGCATGATAAGTTTTTGTGAAGGATTAAGGGTATGATGCCTCATGAGAAATATATGTGCTTGTTCTTGATCCAAATATTGGGTGTAGAAATGAAATCTGAAGAATTCTGTACTACTAACAGCTTGAAGATAAACAAAAACCTGCAGATAATCTATTGAATCTCCCCCATTGATTATTTCTTATAACCGAAGAGAAAAAGCAACATACATTATGGAAAAGTTCTAATCTTGCAGATCTGAGAGACAATGTTATTTTTGTTAAAGCACCCTACTTTCTAATTAACAAGCAGAATGTTTAAGGCAGTGAAATGATGTGACTATGTATATATATATATATATATGTATATATGCTTGTTTGTTTTGTTCACAGGATGGATGATACATTCATTCATAGGCTAAAGGGGAAGAAATCGTAACATCAAATGATTTTCTCCTAACAAGAAGGCAAGTAATCTTTGAAGGGTTAGCAGGTGAGTTCTGGAGGCTGCAAAGAACAAAATCAGGCCTATGAAGTGCAAGATTGAGACTGTCTTGTCCGACAACAAGTGTGGTTGCGTCAAGAAGAACGTGCCACGAGTTCCGGTGAGCTTCAGACACCCAATGCATAGAGTTTCTCATCCCATTTACTACAGCTGGATAAGAGAATAGCCCTTTTGGACTGTGTTTGCATTTCCTTCTAAAATACTGACTAAGCTGAGACCCTTTGATCCTTAAATCCAACCATGTTTCTGGTGCCGAGATTACCTTCGATTCCTTAAACATCCCAAATTCTCTTACGTAGTCTGATTCTTCACCTAAGATTGTCAGATAGAAGTTTCCTCTGAAAAACGGATAGCTTTCTCCAACCAGCATCATAGCATCCTTGTACTGTTGTGTGAAAAGTACTAGATAATCCTCCTCAGGCAATCCACAGTGTTTCAAGACCTTGTTTCGTGCTTGAATTTCCGGGATGGAAATAAAACTCCCGAGAAACGACGATTTCTTGTTAAGAATATCAAGCAATCTTGATGGCTCTAGCTGAATCTTGGTCATATCTGGTGAAGTACTTCCAAAAGTAGGCGTAGACGGTTCCCTAGAACTTCCTCTCGGCGACTTCCGCTTGTCCTCAGGGGACGGCTCGGGTAAGTCTTCTTTTATACAAAGATCATACAAATCAGTTTTATCCCCTCCTTCCATAAGGGCAGTAGAGTATTCAGGATACTTGGCTATTACATACTGTTCTACATATTGCATTTCAGTTGGTGTTATTGGACCTGACCATCTTAGATCAAGTCCATGTAGTGTTGATATTGCTTCTGCTATTATATGAGCTGGGATCACCATATGTGCTTTCTGCATTTACATCAACCATTATTGTCAGGATCATCACAAATCATATATATACATATATATATGTATGTATATACGCAACGCGGAAACTATCTGATTTGATATGATCTTCCCAAATATTTAGGGTTCTTAAAGGCACCACACTGTTTTTTTTTTGCTCTTTCTTTTGAATGATGAAACAAAAAAGCAAAAGTCTTTACCTTGATAACCATACTGCTTGGTCTGCCATCACCCACAGGTGATCTGTTACCAGAATTACCGACTGTTTTCTCTGGGGTGCCCTGAAAATTCATACAAGTGTCAAAAATCAGGGACTAATCAAGAAACTCATTGAAATGTAACAACTTTCCAAAAAAGGAAAGAAGTTCTTGATCATTAAGATCAGAAGTAGTAAGTAAGTCCCTAATCATATACCTTTTTCCCGGTTGGACCGATTTTCTGCTGATCTTGAGTTTTCTTTCCCATGATCATGTCTGAAGTTTTCTTGATCACACAGAGAGAGATTGTGTAGAAGTATAATAAGGGAGGAAGGGGTGGGGTGTGATATATGCTGATGTTTTGTAACTTGTAAGAGCATATGAGTGGAGAATAATATAGGTGAGACAAAGGTATATTTAGGTGGGGAAAAGGACAAAGTCAGCCTTTTTGATGAATCCAAAATTAAATAGTGAGAATAAAAATTTAAAAATTAAAAAACAGAGTCAGATGAAAGTGACTTTAAGATGTAATTTTTAATTTAGCTACATTGTATTATCCTCTGGCCAATTTGAGGGTATATTGAATTATATAGGTTTAAGTAGTTTCCTGGAAAGATCTGCTGTGGGATTTCTTGGATTTGGACCAAGCCAACTTATAGAATATATATATATTATATATATTAAAAATTAAAAAAAAAAAAAAAACATTTACCTTTCATATTCTCAATGTCTTCAATTTTATTTCATGTTTTCATTGATTTTAATCTCTGGATCCGCAAAACATATATTTTGTAATCACTAGTAAATTATGTATTATTTAATTTATTGAAATTAGGAAAATGGATGACTAAGACAATATGTTAGTATATATAGACAATATATGTCAATATAATGTAGCTGTAAATTTCCTCAAAAAATAAAAGTAAAAAATTGTAGCTGTAAGTTTATTTGTATTTATAGTTAAAATAGGAAAAAAAGACAGTTGTTGTTAGGGAGGACTGGGGGGGGTCAAGTTGTGGAAACTGCTTTTAATAGAAAACAACAACAAAGTAAAGCTTTTTAATCTACAGCTAAGCTAAGCTAAGTGAGCTAAGCTTCCAAAGATTACGCGGTTGACCATTTTTTAATGCAATCAAACTTTTTTATTTAATTAATTATATATACCAAGTAAAATGGTACGGAAGGTATTATTTGACATTTTGATAAAATTGAAACCATATACAGAAGAAGAAATGAAAGGTTATAATGTCACGATGTAATTACATAATAAACGTTACAACAAATATAGCAAAGGTAAGTATTGTAACACAAGATTGTCATAAAATATATTGCATGAAGCTTTAATATATTTTTATTTATTTATGATTTGTTATTCTAGTAACTCGTCCTAAACCAGCCCACTAGAAGATCTGAACACAGTCTCTTAGTTCATTTCGTACATTAATTTCAAATTCGGTCACCACTTTTTATGGTATTTCTTGTGATAGACAATATTTCTATAAAAATATTAGTATGAATCACGCGTAAGGATCGTACACTTAATTTAATAATAGTCTAATTTTTTTTTTTTTTTTAAAGAAAAGGCAAAAAGGTATTTAAGGCAACGAATGCATATACTACAAACATTTAATTTACACGGTGTGAACGGAATCAAATCCAATTTATACTGTAGCAATCGATTGTTGGCGATACTAGATCTCGTCTATGAATTAATCCGGGTCAATTACCTTTGTGATAACGACCTTTAACCCTAGATCGTGTTAATGGAGACGTGTTTGTGGTGTATTTTAAACTGATTTCTTGAGTTATTTCTCTTGAGTTGCTTACGTATCCAATATTAATTGGAATCAAGTTTTTCGTAGTTCCTTAGGGTTTTTTAATATAGAGGATGATTTATCCCTTTCCTTGTCCCGCAAGGAATTACATTATTATTTCCTTAAGGATATACACACATAAATCTCTATGATTTAGGGATAATTATGGACATATTTAAATGTCAGTGCACAGTCTTTATGACTTAGGATTTTTTTTCCTTATTTATCTTTAGTTATCCAGCACGTGGAATAACAGCCGGGGTTGCTCTGAGTGTCCTGTGCCGAGCCCCCAAGGCCACCATGGCCGAACTGGGTTCGCCAGTTCGCCAGGCCTTGACCGACCTGCGGTGGCTGGAGGAGGAGCTTCTGACGATCTCCCACCTGGGGCTAGGGACCTGCCCTTAGGAGTGTCTTTGGGGCTCCTGGCCCTCACTGTCCTACACTTAGAGGTTAGTTATTTATTACACATCCTACAAGGATGACACGTGGCGTAGTTCGGGTCGGCTATCATCATAAGCCCCCCAGATTTGATCTTGCTTTTAGTTGGTCGGATCTGCACCCATGCTGTTCGGTGACTTCGGTCGAACTTATCCGACCTCGCGTTTTGAATTTATTAGCAGACGGATGGCGGCCTATAAAGTAGGTCATTATTGCATTTCCGGGAACCGAGGCGTTTTTCCCTCTTTCCCATAACCGACGTCGTTTACACGTCCGGCGGGAGGGGCTATAACCCATGTCTTTTCACAACAGCCCTTCCCACTTCTCTATTCTTGCTATTAAATTGAAGATTTCAGATCCTCCAAACACTTTGCGTTTTCTCAAGTAAGCATTTATTTTTTTCTCTGAGTTTATTCTTCTTCTTCTCTGATTCTTCATCTCCTATCCTTCCCAGTTAATGAGGATAGAACCGCATCTAGCAGTTCAATCGAAAGGGAATTTGAATCCCAATCCGAGTTTGAGGTAAAAGTTCATCGGTCTAGGGTTCAATTAGAGATCCCTTCTTTTAATCCTGTCTCCGGTCGTAGTGAAACCGAGCGATTAGCTATAGATCCCCAGCCTGCTAATTCATCTAGGCCTTGTTCTGGTTTTGGGTTTACTTCTTTGAATCAAAGTATTATAGCACACATGACTGCTAGGTCATCCATAGGTTGTTTTGGGGTCAGATCCAAGCTTACACATGATGACATCCTGTAGATCTGTAACCGCTACAATATTGACATGGACCAATACTCTCCCCGTCTTCCTGGGGGTACGAACTTATATGCTGATCAGCCCCTTACGGGGTACTGTACTGTGTACAAGGAGCAGTTCGTCTGTGACCTTAGGGTCCCCTTCCATCCGGCCGTTCCGGCCGTTCTTCAACACTACCATTTGGGATCTGCCCAGATCACCCCTAACGGAGTTAGGGCGATCATTGGGTTCACGGTCCGGTGTAGATGTATTGACACCGTGTTCTCAGTAGACTTATTTAGGACCTTCTACTAGCACCGGAAGGTTAGAAATCATAGCGGGTGGTACAACTTTCCCCGCCGAACCGACCATCGAAGGGGAATCCCCATTCTTTCAACGGGGAAGCCCTCCATCCATGAGTGGAAAAACCACTTCTTTTTCATCCGAAACGGAGAGCACCCCGAGCTGAACATCTGGAACTACAACCAACTTCATGGTGATGTGTGCCCCACTGGGGTTGATGCTCGATTGTTGGAGGACATTGGCAATGTCAATGTCCTTTTAGATTTTCCGGAGTGGCCCTTAGAGCTGATTGAGGCTGCTCGCCTAGATAATTCGGGGCCGGATCCATATCTGCGGCTCACTCGAGTGGAGTATGACAATTGTAGGAATTCATTCTTGCTGTTATTTCTTTTACATGTGTTTGTTGCTTCTATGACCTTGCCTGTTCGTACTAAAGTTGTTCGTCATTTTCCTTTTTAGTGGTGACTTTCCTGCTATCTTTGACGAAGCTTTTGAGGAAGAGGTTATGCCTGAGCACAACGAACATGTTGTAAACCCAGTTGCTCCTGGGACTGGCGGCGACTTGGAGCCTCTCCTTGTGAATCCTGAAGCCAACCTTGAGGATCTTCATACTGAGGAAGGTCTTCAACAGGATGAACTGACTGCTCTTACGCAACGTACATAACAGATGGAGGAAAGCCTGGTTATCCTGGATGGTCCCGAGCTTCCTGTGGTAGAAGGAAACTTGGTGCCCTCTTGAACTGGGAGAAAGAGGAGCAGGTCTGATCGAAGTGACCAAGATATCTCTGAGGGGGGTTCCATTCCCCATGCCGACTATATGTCGGAGCCGCCGGACAAGGATCCGCAACTATGGTGTACTTTTCTTGCTATTCTGTCTGCTACTTCCTTTTGTTATTATCTGTTTACCGTCCTGACCCTTTTAGTGTTCCGCCAGGTTGCAAGTTTGGGAAGGAAGTTCTGAACAGACTTAACAGTTTCTCTTCCCATAAGAGTTTTCTAGAGAAACGGATTGCTGACCTCTAAACCAGGTGTCAAAAGCACAAGGACGAGTCTCTGTCCAAAGATCGGCAGATCGCTGAGCTTAATAAGATCATTCTGGCCTAGCAGGCCCAGCTGCAATAACTACGGATTGCCGGTCCTGATCATGCCAGGAAGATCTTAGAGCGGGAGGCGGCCATGGCGAAACTCCGAGCTGAACATGAAGGACTTGAGTCTGCGATACTGCGCGGATCGCCCAAGCCATCCACGACTATAAGAGCTCCGATCATTTCACTGGAGCCTTGAAGGTTTTACTTGCCCCAATCTTGGGCCATGGATACACTCTGGGTGTGGACGAAGCTAAGGCACAGTGTCCTGAGTTGGTCATTGAGACTCTTCCCCACGGGGGACTTCACAAACCTGGCGTCAACAGGGTCTATAAAGCTAGACTTAGAGAGTTTCAGGTGATGAAGATCTGGTAGCTAAGTACTCCGTAGACATGCTGATCGTCAAACCAATGCATCCTCAGCTCAGCCTTCTGATGTGCCTTCCGATCGGCCTTCTCAACAAGATCCTTCTGCGATTCTTAGGCTTAGGCATTTGTTTTTTCTTTTGAAGAACTTGTAATAACTTCAAACTTTTCTATTGCCTTTGATGTTTGACAATATATGCCTTTTTGGCACTTGTTATGCTTATTACTTCTTTTGGCTTTTAGCCTTTTGTTTTTCATACTTTTTGTTTTACATAACTTCTTGTTTTTCATAACTCGTGGTCCTTTGCCCCCTGAAGTACATCATTTATAGGCTTTGCCTTTTGAATGATGTACGTTTAGTGATGTTTCCGATCGTCTATCCTGCAGACTGAGAAAGTTTGATTATTACAAACTTTACGAGTTTATAATGTATTTCAATTACGGCGTATGTCAATTACGATCATCTGTCCTGCAGAGTTGTTGAGTTGTCCTTAGCAAACTTTTCCGAGTCCGCACCGCTGCTCAGTTATGTTCGTCTGTCTTGCAGACTGGTTGAGTTTTAACTTAGCAAACTTTTACGAGTCCGCACTACGGCCCGATTATGTTCGTTTGTCCTGCAGACTGGTTGAGTTTGAACTTAGCAAACTTGTATACATCGCACAAAATGAATAATGCACATGTACGGAACAAGAATTTATTATCCTGGTTGATGTGGAATTACATCTTATTGAGGCATAAAATTTAAAACATAAATAATGCATAAGTAAAGTCTGGAACCTGTCCTAGACATAAAACTTCCTTAAGTTGGATGCATTCCAGCTGCGGGGTACGGTCCTTCCGCTTGCATCAGCCAGTTGATATGCTCATTTTCCATGCACTTTGACCACTTCGTAAGGGCCTTCCAAGTTCGGGTCAAGTTTTCCTTGGGGTCCTTGTCTGCTGACCTCATTCTTTCTAAGTACCAGATCTCCTTCTTTAAAATACGGTGTTTTACCCGGGAGTTGTAATCCTGAGATATACGCTGTTTATACTTGGCCATTCTAATGAAGGCCATATTCCGAGCCTCTTCTAGGTCATCTTTCAAGTTCTTGAGCTCGATTACCTGTTGTTCTTGAGTAGAGCGCTGCTCGTGGCGATGGTAGGCCGATCTCAGCCAGAATTACTGCCTCGCATCCGTATGCTAAGTTGAACGGAGTTTCTCCTGTGGCCAAGTTTGGAGTTGTTCTGTATGTCCACAAGATATTGGGCAAGTGCTCGGTCCAATTCTCTCCTTCCTCTTCCAGGCGTTTCTTCAACCCAGTTTTAATATGTCCATTGGTTTGTTCGACCTGCCCATTAGCTTGAGGATATCCAACAGACGTGAATGTTGAGTTATGTGCGATTCAGCACACCATTCCTTGTCGGTTTTGTCTTTGAACTGAGTTCCATTGTCCGAGATTAAAGTCTTTGGGATACCATACCCGCATACTATGTTCTTCCATAGACATTTTTGTATCTGTTTCCCGATTATGGTAGTCGGTGGTTCGGCTTCAACCTATTTGGTGAAATAGTCCACTGCTACAATTAAAAATCGAACATTGCCGGGAGCTCGTGGAAGTGGTCCCACTAGATCTACCCCCCACTGATCGAAGGGCCATGGGGAAACTACAGGGACCATGTCTTGAGATGGTTGACATGAATGATTATCGTGCATTTGGCACGACTTGCATTTTTCTACCAAATCTTTGGCATCTTGTTGCATGGTAGGCCAATAATAGCGAACAACATGCACTTTCTTGCTAATGTCCGAGCTCCGGGATGATTCCCACAAATTCCCAAGTGTATCTCTCTGAGAAGGTAATTTCCTTCTTCAATTGTTGCACACCTAAGACATGGTGTGATGTACGACCTACGATAGAGGACATTCTCGAACAACAAATATCCGGTCGTTAAGAGTTTCAACTTCCTAGCCTGAACCTTGTCTTGAGGCAAGATTTTATCTCCGAGGTAGGACACAATGGGATCCATCCACGTACTTGCTTGCCTAATCGGTTGAACGATCTTCTTATCGTAGCTCCTTCTTTTAGGAGTTCCACCAATACTTTCCTATCTCGACACAAAGTTTGACGCTAACTTTGATAGGGCGTCTGCTATTCTATTCTCTGTTCGGGGGATCCGGTCGACCTGGACCTGTTGGAATTTTTCCAATAAAGATTGAGCCACTGTTAAATATTTCTTCATGGGCTCTTCTTTAGCTTCATATTCTCCATTTATGTTGTTTACAATGAGTTGGGAGTCGTTGTAGACCCGCAAACTATCTGCTCCGAGCTTGTCTGCTAGTTTTAGCCCCGTAATTAAGGATTCGTACTCAGCTTCATTATTTGTGGCCTGAAACCCAAACCATAAGGCGTAGGGAAACTCTTCCCCTTTTGGACTGACGAGCAGGAGACCCGCCCCCGCTCCTTCTTTGCTTGCTGCACCATCCACATATAATTTCGATCTTTTTTCTTCCGGTTTTGGTTGATCGTCCTCCAGGCAAACAACTATTCCTTCCGCTAGGAAGTCTACTAGGGCTTGCGCTTTAATGGCGATTCAGGGACAAAAATCAATGTTGTACTCTGCCGGTTCTACGACCCATTTTGCCAACCTTCCCGAGGTTTCAGGTCGTCCTAGAATTTGCCAAAGCGGCTGATCGGTGATTACCGTGATCGGATGTGCCTGGAAGTAAGGTCTTAACTTCCTGGAGGCATGTACCAATGCGAATGCCAACTTTTACGCATTTGAATATCTGACCTCTGGTCCGTAGAGTGCTTTGCTCACAAAGAAGACCGGTACCTGATGTCCGTCTTGTTCTTTGACTAGTACAACGCTCAAGGCTTCTTCACATACGGCCAAATAGGCGTACAAAGATTCCCCGCTTGAGGATCTGTTAGCATGGGTAGCTCGGCTAAGTATAACTTCAGCTCTTCAAGGGCTTTCCGACTTTCCTCGTCCCATTGGAAGGGACTTGCTCTTCTCAAAATCTTGAAAAAAATGTAAAGCACGATGTGCCGATCTCGAAAGGAACATGTTCAACGCTCCTATCCTCCCTGTCAGTCGCTGTACATCTTTAATGCTCTTTGGTTGTTGAATTGCTTTGAAGGCATCTACCTAGTCCGGATTGGCTCGATCCCATCTTTGGATATCATGTATCCTAGGAATTTGCCCGACCTGACCCCAAATGTGCATTTTTTGGGGTTAAGTTTCATTTGAGTCTGCCTTAATACCTCAAATACCTCTCTGACACCCCTTAAATCTTGATCAAGAGACCTGCTCTTGATTAGAAGGTCGTCCACATATACTTTCATGCAGCGTACAATTTTTGGGCAAAAATCTTGTTTCTGCCCTCTAATATGTTGCTCCAGCGTTTTTCAAGCTAAAGGGCATAGTGACGTAGCAGTACGTCCCGAACTCCATTATAAAGGCGGTCTCCTCTGCATCTTTGGGATCCATTGCGATCCGATGATATCCCTTATAGGCATCTAAAAATGCAAACACTTCAAACCCCACTGTTGAGTCCACTAGACGATCAATCTTGGGTAGGGCATATGAGTCTTTCGGACATGCTTTGTTGAGATCGGTGAAGTCAACACACATCCTCCAGCTCCCATCCGGCTTATTGACCAGTATTGGGTTCACTAAACACTTTGGATATACAACTTCCTTAACAATGTTGGCTGCAACAACTTGGTTACTTCCTTCTCAATTGCCGAGATGCGCTCAGAGGCAAAGTGCCTCTTTTTTAGCCGAACAGGTCTCCTGCTCGGGTCTATATTCAGACTGTGTATCGCCAGCTCTGGGGACAATCCTGGCAGTTTTCCATGCAAATACATCCTTGAATTCTTTCAAAAGATTTATCATAGATTCCTTATAGAATTTGGAATCCATGCCCCCACACTAACTGTTGAATCAGCCTGATCGTCCCATAGGCGAACAACCTCTATCTGGTCCTCGGATGACCGGTTCTCGTCATCTTCAGGAAGCAACTCTTCAATGCTTAATTGTTGAACCATCATTTTTCCATTTACTGTTGCGGTGTAATAACTCCTGGTTGTTTCCACATCGTCTTTGATTTGTTCTGAGCCATTTCTTGTAGGGAACTTCATACTAACATGAGATGGTGAGATTACAGCTCGAAGATCGATAAGCGCTGGTCTTCCCATGATTACATTGTATCTGAAGGTGCTTTCACCACCACATAATTCACCATTAAGGTCCCGCCCTTGGTACCTTCTCCGAAAGTAGTTGGGAGCCTGATCATGCCCAGTGGGTGTCCTGGTGGTCCGGCAAAACCAAACAAAGGAGCCGAAACCAGGGTGAGTTCAGCGTCTTTCAACCCCATGGCTCTGAACACGGTGTAGTAAAGAACATTCACAGCACTGCATGTGTCCACACAAATCCTTTTTGTCGGATAACGATTAATTACTGCTTCTGTGACCAATCATTTGTTATTTATCACCAGGGGGAGTGAGTCCTTAGGACCATAAGTTACGTCCCCCATCGGCCTTTGTCTTTTTTCCCGATTGAGTAGGGGCGGCAGACCTGCCACTGCCCTCACTCTCGATTCCGCTTGCGTTGCTTGTGTTGTTTGGCCCCCCGAGGTCGTATTGATTGTGTTCACATGGTGATTATCCAACTGACCATCAGGATCCGGTGAGTGGTCTCTCCTTCGTCGAAACTCATCTATGTTATCTCTGTCATTACAGTTATTCGTGCGCTTGAACTCACGCCGACCACGCGGTTCGGCCTGATGAGACCGATCTACGACCTCATCCAATTTTCCTTCCATCACCACTGCATCGATATCTTTGATCGAGATCCCGACATTGCTCCGAGTCATGACCAATGTCTTTGTGGTACTTGCAAAACTTGTTAGGATCTCTCATAGGTGGAGGAACCTTTGCTATTCCCTTTCTTTTCATAATTGCGAGGACTTGCTCGTGAGATCTGTTCAGGGGGATGAAATCTATGTCCTGCAGTGCTCATTTCTTCCCCAACCGATCTGAGATGGGTGCGATTACCCGGTCCCACACCGACTTCCTTTTCTTATCCGACTTGTCTTCGGACTTGTTCTTCTTTCCTTCACCTCTTTCCATTTCCCTCTTTAGCCTATTTGCCTCATCTTCCTGGTAGTGTTTATAGGCCACATCTAAGCATTCTTCCATTGTTTGAGGAAGTTTGCTGTTCAACTTGGCGTCAGTCGTCTCTCTCGCAGACCTACCACGGAAGAGGCGACTAGCGATCGATCATCCGTATCCCGCACCTGTGCGGACTCTTCATTGAAGCGCTTTATAAAGTGAAGAACCGTCTCATTTTGTTTTTGCCTCAAAGTTAGAAGATGAGTCTGATTTCTCTAGAAAGGATGAGCTGCGATGGACGAACTTCCGAGTCAAGGTTCCAAAGTCGGAAATTGACCTTGGAGGAATTTTGTTAAACCATTCTCTGGCCCTTCCTGTAAGCAAAGCGGGGAAAGTCTTGCACTTCATCTCGTCTGGTGCATTGTACATGTTCATATGGGCGATATCCTGATACATATGATCATAAGTGTTGGTCCCTTGGAAATGCTAACACAAGTTTAGAGGGGGGGTGAATAAACTTGTCACCAAAAACAAATCCTGATCTGGAAAAGTCCCAGGAACTGAGTTTCTCTGAAACTCAAACCGATCTTCGGTTCCTGTCCCTTTAACTTGTGCGGAGTTCAGTTAGCTCAACTGAATATAAGTTATTCTTGACTTATATTTAGTCTCGTTAACTGGCAGCGGATAAAATTAGCCTTTAACAATTAGTAACTATAATTTCAATGTGAAAACCATTATAAGGGAGTAAAAGAATGCATAAAGTAAATAGACAAGTATTATAGAGGTTCCAGGTGGTGTAATCATGTACGTCCTCTCTTCCCCTGTGATGCGGAGGAAAATTCCACTAGAACTTCTTTGAGATGGCCCAATTACAAAAAGTCCTAAACCGATAGTCCTTGGCTAATCCCTAGCTTCACTATCTAAACGCTTGTAGAACAGGTAGGATTCTGCTCTTCAATTGTTTGAACCACTGGTCCTTGGAGGGTAGAATTGCCTCTTCACCATCTCATCACAAACACAGTCTTCCTGACTGCACTCAACTGTCCTTCACACCTTCTTGATGTTTCACAGTCTAGACCTTTGATATAATCAAAGTTGAGATCTTGAATCAATGACTATGATTCAACTGTGATTTGAGCTTTTCTTGTAGATGATTAATTTAAGCACGGCTCTGTATTTCTTCAAATGTAAGATCTTGAATCTGTCTGAATATGCTTGAATACTTTGAAGAAATTTCTTGATCTTGCAATTAAGTATGTAGCAGGTATTCTTTTGAATTCTGGCTTTCCCCCTCAATTTTAATCTTTCTTGACTAGATAGATTTTCTTGCTTTTTATCATATACCTGTACACTCTTTTTGATGTTGTAGAGGTAATGTATTTATAGGGGTTTATCCTGCTTTGTAACGGCTATGTTTTCTGACCGTTCCTGCTGTGTCAGTAACTCATCCAATGAGATTTCTTTCTTTACAACGTTCGATTGTACTTTCAGTTTGTTGGATGGCTGACTTATAAAACTGAGTTTCCTTGTCAGTTTTTCACTTATCAGTTTCCTAACTGTCTTGGAGCATTAACTGAGATTTTATTCTTCTTCAAATATCAGTACTCCAGTTTTCATCTGATTACAATTGACTTAATCAGAGTACACCATGATACATTTATCATCTAAGAATTCATTGACCTTATGATTCTTAGGTCTTCATACAAGATCTATAAAGTCAGTTCAGGTTACCACAATCTTGCCTGAAGTCCAACTCTACAGTCTCGACTTTTAATCTTCATAACCGAGTTTGAGCCCTCAGTTCTTCATTCTTCAATAACTGAGTCTGTGTCCCTCAGTTCTTCCATCTTCTAGATAAGCTAACTGAGTTTGTAACTCTCAGCGAACTTACCTTCTTCAGTAGGTGTATCCGAGTCAGTTTGTCGTAGGATCTCAGCTAGTCAAAATGTCAGTTTCTCCATTTCTCAGTTTTGGTCAAGAACAATTACAGTGCTTGTCTGATTAAACTTATACAACTATCAGACTTTAATAAATCCTATACATTGGTATCTAGACATCTTTTTGCTTTGCACTATAACGATTAGTTATGACACTTCATCAATGGGGTTAAGAACAATTAATAAACTAAGTGATGAATCATCATCAAAACATAAATTTTATTTCCAACAATAAGGATCCTTAGATCCATCATAAGACTCAATTTTAGGAATCTTTTACCCCGCTGGTCGGGGGTGCTATCAATGTACTCCGTAAAAGGTGACGCACAGAGCGGTTTATCTAATCGTCTGCCGAGCAGAGCATCCAGTTCGGCATTAGCCGTGTCGTTGGGTTGATGCACGTTTCTGTGCTTCGTGTGCGTACTAGATTCCACGACCTCTGGCTTTTTATGAGCAGCCTAATGGAGATCTGTTTCTGAAACTTCTAGAGGATCCCTTCCTTTGAGGGTTTCATCTAGTATGGCCTTAAGGGTGATAATGTCTATGCTTTTCAGGGCTTCAACCATCGCCTGGTTGGCTGGATCCTGAAGGGCCAGATTAGGCTGATGGGTTTGACCTTCAACAACGTTTGCTTTTTTCTGGGCGGCCGTAGCCTGGCCATCTCCTTCGGTGGTTGCAGCTGTTCCACCCTGTTGAGTCGGATCCGCAGGATCTGCAGTTCTCTTGCCTATATTTTTAACCATTGTTGATCACGAAAGTTCTAGGATTTTTAGATCGTTTTTTCAGAAAGAGAGACCCTCTTTCTTGCGCCAATTGACGATGCTGGATCTCATCTATGAATTAATCTTGACCAATTACCTTTGTGATAACGACCTTTAACCCTAGAACTGACGTGGCCTTTCCTAGTGCTATTCCAGTCCTTAACCGACAGTGTATCGGGTCAAACTGTAGTGTTAGTGTGGTGAGTCAGGTGTCGAATCCTCAGGGAAACGTGTGGTAATTGAGTGTGGCTAAACACCAAGAAGCTGTTATTAACTCAATCTAAGTCGCAATTTTTCTTTTCCTTTCTAGTAACCTTAAAACAGTAAATAAATGCATAAAACTTAAACAGATATATATATATATATATATATATATATATATATATATTATATATATATATATATATATATATATATATATATATATATATGTCACTGAATCAAGATCTCTTTTTAGTAGAAATAGATGTGCTTGATCTTTCCTTATTTTAAGGTGAATCAATTATATATGAACCGGTGTACTCTAAACTAGACAACTCCTCCTCACACGGCGTATGAAATTGTCATATGTCAAATTGTCAGCAGTTCAATCTCCACAACTGCCCCATGCTAATCTCGGTTAGTCCGAGCAGTGCAGTACAAATCTACCCCGGATAAAAGAGGTTATTCCGTTTGTCGACGGCCGATGTTATTCAAAAGGCTCCGGTTGTCAGGCGGATCGATTTAACTTTCGGCGTTAGTTTCAATTAAACCGTTGATTTTAACATTATTACGATCTTGAGCACAAATTTAATAAGATTAATCTTTCCCAAGACAAATCTGCCCCCGGGTAGGAAATAGGATTCCGTTGTCACGTTTTCACTAGGCCATTTTTACCCTCCGGTTTTTCTATCCTTTATCTCATATCCTAACTTCTCTGGTCAGTTAATCGTTAGGTTATATGTTGCGATTCATCTTGGTTAATTACGTCAATCCGAATATTATCAATACGTTGCAAAATAGAAAAAGATTCATTATAATCGATTTTAATTTAATTTTAACATAGTCATCATCTATTTCCCTAAAAAGATAAACTAATTCAATTTCATATCTTGGCTAGATATATAGTTAGCCTAATATCATTATAACTAATATATAGATACTAATAACAACAAACAAACATAAATACATTAAAAAGTTACCAGATTACAATTGTAGTGTCAGAGCCGTATTCTCCGGAAATAGCAACTCCTTTAGCAACAACGAACCTTGATAAACCTTCTAAGTATTACAACGATACTTATACTACATTATTATTTCGACAGAGTGTCGTTTACGGTATTTACAGAAATACAAACTAGATTAAGATAATATATATATATATATATAGAAGTGATATATATATATTGGTACAACTCCATCAAGCTGCAAATGAGGAGTATTTATAGAGTGTATGACAAGGCCGGCGCGGGCCGGTGCTACAGTGGAGATTCTCTCCTGACAGTCCCCATGTGCTGGTGGCAGAGAGATTCCGGCTCGGGCCGGGTTTTTTCGGTTCGGGCCGGATCTTGAAAAATATCTTTCTTCCGTTTCTTACTGTTTCGGTTTTAATTCTTCAGTTTTCCATCACACGTACCCTGAAACAGTCAAAAACACGAGCCACAGTAATTTTGATCATAAAAACTATAAGTTTTACTAAAATTATAACGATAATATCTATTTATAACGATTTTGATTTTTATGTGTTTTTAGATATATTTTTATAGAATTTATATGATATTATCGTAAATACGATATAAAAAGTCATATAATATGGTTATATTTTTATCATACATCAACTACTCCCCACTTAGCTTTTGATCGTCCTCGAGCAAAATAAGCGATAATATATAAACTGTTATAATGCAAACAATATAGTTCTTCTAGACTAAATTTCTAACTTAGTAACGCATGCTGTCAATATTATAATCATATTAATTTTATCTATCTAAGATTATTAAAAAAAATAAAAAGTGTATATAACTTAATAAATTAGTTATAAAATATTATCTAAATGAAATTCTACATGAATTACTTAATAACTATAAAATAAAATACTTAGAATAACTTTGTAATCGCCCCTGTATGAAATTTCGGAATCAAGGACTAAGTCAAGTAGTTGGCAAAATGGCTTATAACGTTCAGGCTCCGGGTGTTTGGCTAATCGAAAGGATAACAAAGGAAAATCAAAAGAAAATAGTGGCAAGTCGTACGTGCTTACACCTTCAACTTTTGATCAAAAATACCTTGATTAGTAACATCCTGACACTGTTTTTTATTTTTTTTTATTTTTTTTAACAAACAAACATAAACGAACTCATTGCCAGAATCGACTATCTTTCAAGCGTCATGAGGTGAGTACGAATACATCAGCACTTAATTATTCCAACTTTTTCTTTCTAGAGAATAACACTTTTTGATAATAGATTGCCTTCCGAATAATATTTATTCCAATCTCAGTATATACCATTATTGAATTTCGATGTCGTCCGCTATCCATAAGCACATACTAAACTTGCGGGATTTCAAGGAAATGTAGACCAATTTAAGTTAAGGGTCGGTTATATCTAGTTAATCATAATGGCTAATTTCGAGTGAGGTCTTGATCACTCTGCAAGGCTGAGGTGAGGACAAAAATTGGAAATTACGTTCGGGTAGGCTTATTTGGCCATAGTTAGTCAAAGTAATGCCAAAAATCTCATCATTCCTAATCCGATTCCAAATTCATACTTGTCTTGAAAAGAAAATCATTCTAAAATTTTATTATAATTAAAAGTAACTTTTGTCTAATTTCATAAAAAAATAATATTTCATACTATTTATCTAGGTATACATACTTAAAATCTTGATAAAAATCTAACATAGATATAAATAATATATCGAGATTACTTTACTTAATTAAAAATTTATTCTATCCAAATATATCATTTTTATTATAATGATTATATATTATTTCGTTTATTTCCTTAAGATTGATTAAACTAAGTGCATCAATAATTGATATATTAAATTCATTTTATTTACTAACCAATCTCTACTCCCCACTTACGAATTGGCATCGTCTCGATGTGTAATGAGTAGTAAAAGTTGGTTTAGGAAATAAAATAAATTTTATAACGGGTGAATATTGTTACGTGTCATATAGACTAGCGTTTATATAATATAGCATAAAAAAAACATTAACACAAACAAATATATTACAATATTAAAAAGTACAAGTTAACTACTAAATACTACTATAAACTAAAAAACTAAAACTAAGTTAATCTAAGTTTTTATTTAACTAATTTATTTTAAGTTAAATTATTATATCATTATTACCTTTGATATTCCTTCCTTACAACCAACATAACTATCTAATTTTCCCCACTTGAAGATCCTCCTGGAATATCGACTGGTAGTAGCCCTACCTGAGGAAGGCGAGCTGGAAAATACTCATCTGTCGCTCTTTCCGGCACCCTAGCCAAACGAACACTTATTCTGGAAATCAGCCATGCAAACGGCATAGGCTGACGGATCGGTCTGCTTCCAAATGCAAAACTAACAGCTACTTTCTGAATCAATATTCCCCAATCTATAACAGCCCCGCTCGTTATAGCGTACAATAGTAACAATTCATCATCACCGATTTCCGAGAAATCATCAGTTGGATAAACTTGTGAATTGATGAAACGTTTCCAGGTTCTCAAATGGGGAAGTAAAGCGGCGGTGGAGACATCTCTATCCCTATCATAATGTTGGAATAAAACTTGATAAGATTCCGAACATTTGTTAATAAATCCTTTAGCGGTATCAAGTCTCCACTGATACTCATAATGACTAGAGGGTGATGTTTGGACTGGTGGTATTTGAAAATTTTGATTGATTATGGTAGAAGTAAAAGGAACAACAGTACCTCTAATGGTAACAGACTGTAACGACTATACAGTACTAGCCTCTGCAAGTACCGAGTAAAACTCTCTTACCATTGTAACATTAATTCTTCCTCTGAGCATACGACAAAAATAATCCCATCCATCTGCGTCCATTCTTATGAATGCCCAATTATCCACTTTTCGAAAATTTAGACCTCTTTCAACCAGCACCGGTGATTGGTTGAAATTACTCAAAAAAGGGTTTGGATTTGATTCATTCATATAATTGTAAGGAATGGGGTGGAAAAACGGATAATGCGAATTAGGGAGTACGGAGTTTGGGGTATGCGGAGGAGAATAACTGTTAACTGACGAATGATCGGACATTTTATACGGAATATATAAGAAAAAGAGAGACTTAAGAGGTGAATTGGCAATTTGAGGAGTGAGCCCTCTGTTTCCTTTTATAGAAGTGCCAGAAATAGATAAGAAACAACTTGAATGAGGTCGGTAGAACACCAGACCGGCGCGGGCCGGTGCACTACCGGCGCGGGCCGGTGCTACAGTACTTGGTCACAGATTTTTGCATTTCAGGATGTTCTATCAGGTTTATTCAGTGTGAATGTATGTAATTTTATCTAAAACATGGGTGGAAAATTCTAATAATACAGAAACAACGAAAAAACGTAAAACTGCGTAGTGTACTAACCACAGAGTACATCAAATCGTCTAAATAAAAATCAAACCAAAGTATATCGTCATACATCGTAAAATAGGAAAAGTTTACTTAACTACTCATCTCCATCATAATCCTCATCTTCGTCATAAGATGAGTCGAAATGAGTCGAAAAAGATCCAAACATACTAGAAGTAAAATCAGCCCCTAGAGACTGAGTCGTACTAAAATCATAGTTAAACTGTTGTGGATCCACTGACGTAGAAGCTTGAAATGTAGCCTGAGTTTGCCTCGTCGTCATCGTCACCGAACCTTCCAATCCAAACGAGCCGAGACCTGCTGTCACATCTGCTACTGAAGTTACTCCTCCCATGCCCATGGATGCATCAAACGAACCTGTAAACATACTACCCTGTCCTACAGATGACGGCATATAGTCCTGGAATAAAGCGGTGGTGGAGCAGGTGGAATCCAATCTGGCATAGTATATGGGTCAGGCTGACTCTGAGGATAACGTGTAGAAATCTCTGCATATCTGGGTTCTATTGCACTGATGAAAGCTCTGTGACCTCTTTGGCCAATCCTAAGATCTTCAGCCCACTTTCTATTTTGTTCACAAGCTAAGGCTATATTAGCATCAGTTCTAGCCTGAGCCTGAACCATATGCTGAAACATTGCCTCAATCTGGCTATTCTGGCCCTGAAGTGGCTGCGGCTGAGGTGATTGCCTAGGAACTCGAGATGTATGAATAGGAGATGGCTGTGGTGGTTGTTGATGTTGCTGGCGGTTAGGATTATTGTAATTGATTCTACCAGCAGGTAAGGCAGTTAGTCTCTGACCGATAAGTGGAGCACTAGGTGACATAATCCTATCTGAGGGTAGTACTGGTACTTCATGAAGATCACACAAGGCAGAAATAAGATTAGGGAATGGCAGACGTCCTCCTCGAGTTTTATTCTTAACAAAATCACATGCCTTGGCAAATATTAGCTTCCCTAGATTTATTGGAATGTCTTGCACCATAGCCCAGGCCAAAACAACATCCTCACGACCATAAGCACATAGATGAGCCGAAGGATTAACATTATATCCTATAAATTTCTTGATAGCCCTGATGTCCCTTATACACTGTCCATAAGGAAACCTATTATCCTTCCAAACTGCTGTGGAATCAAAAGCAGCCTGAGCTTCAAATGATTTATCTTGTAGTCTACCAGGCAGGTCTAAATTCCAAACAGTCTGATAATCATCATCCTCAAGTATCTCAGGTAACCCATAAATAGAATTTATCACGACAGGATTGAAGGAGACATTAACCGTCCTAAGAGGGATACTTTCTAGATCATCAAGAGTAGCCCTATCATAAGTAGATAAAACAGAATAGAATTCGGCTACCATTGTGACATTTATGTTACTAGTGCGTTCCATCGCAATTTCCATCCATTCCCTATCTTGAAAGATTTTTTTCACTTCTTCTCCCAAACAGTCAAAATCAATACCACGTTCTAAAGTGATCCCGCACTTACTGAAAAATCCATCATAGGCATTTTTAGCTTCCATACTAGCGGTTTTTTCAAAAGAAACGGCTTCTTCAAGTTCAGTTAAGGGTCGCGGTTCATGAACCGGTACTACTACACGGTTATCTGGTTTTCTTTTCTTAGAGCTTCTCCTAGATGATGAGGCCATCTACGATATTGGTACGACAAAATAACAACCAAAACAACAACAAACAACAAACACAAACAAGTACTTAGACCAAATTATAGGAAAAAATTAAAATTAAAATTAAAAGCTTGATAAAAATTGAAATGATTGATATATATATATATATAGTTACCGTAGAGAGCTAGAAAGAGTAGGTAGTTACCGGAATAGATGGTGGTGCCGCCGAAATATTGAGAAAAGAGAGGAGCTTTGTTTGAAAAAATTCTATCCTTTTATGCAATGATGATGAATTTATGTAGTGGAATTGAAGAGAAGATGATTAATTAAGTAATTTGGGATAGAAAATTTGGTGAAAAGTGATGAAATTTTTGAAGAGGGAAAAGGGGTGGGGGTCGCCTTTTTGGGTTGAAGAAATGAAGAAGATGAAGATGATCTTTGTGATGTTTTTAGGTTATAAAGCTAACGAATCGAATCGAACTCCTATCGACTCGAATTGTTAGTAATTACTCGATTCTCCCCTCTTTTTTTTTTGGTGTAATAATTTAAATTATATCATAGAAAAAATCATAAGATTATTTCATGATAAAACAAATTATTACAAATTTTTATAAAAGCTAAAAACAATATTTTTGGTATGATAATCCTTAATTATATCATATAAACCATATATGATATAATAATAAGTTTATCATAAAATTTTTATGACATTTTTGCAAATAAAATAAAAATTAAAATTTAATCTAATTCTACTCCTATCATCCTTAAATCTTCGAGATTTCTATAATAACGGTCCATCAACCTAATTCCTAGAAATGATGCGTTTGAATTCTCTCTTTGTTGTCCATCGGGATTTTCGGATAACCACCTAGTCGTTCCCATCTTAATTACATTCAAACATTCATCCTGGGATTTGGTTGTGTTGTCCCCACATTTTCCATTATGTTCACTTTTGCCACAAATTCTACATCTCTTTAGAAATCTTGCCCTTCTCTTTATAGCACTTCTTGAATTTCCATTACAAAGATCTCTTTCTCTGATTTCGCGTATCAGCTCCTTGTTCAAGTTAGAAACTAAGGCTTCTATTCTAAAGGCAACATCTTTATCTAAACCTAATTTTAAAAGTAAAATAAAAACTTCTATTCTATCTATGAAAGGCATTCCAGTTCTTTTACGTCTATCCGGTAAAAGACGAAACTACTTAAATTGCATATTAAAAGTGAATTTAGAAAGATAGTACCCGTAATCGGCTGAGTTTAGAATTCCTGCTTCCTTAATCCGAAGCAATAATATTTCTTCTGCTTGAGGTATCCCTTCAGTTTCCATGAATAATTTTACCCTGTGACCATTGGCTATAAAAGTTGTTTTTCCATCAGTTAGTTCAACAGCTCCAGACTTATAGACTTTAGTTACGTCGTAGGGACCTGTCCATCTAGATTTAAGTTTTCCTGGAAACAACTTTAAACGTGAATTGTACAAAAGTACTCGATCACCTACATGGAACTCACGATTATAGATTTTCTTATCATGGAAAGCTTTCGTGCGTTCCTTGCAGATTCGAGCATTTTCATAAGAATCGAGTCGAAACTCCTCCAGTTCTGTTAACTGAAGTAATCTATGATCACCAACAACTTTAGGATCAAAATTTAGGAATTTAATAGCCCATAAAGCTCGGTGTTCTAATTCAACAGGGAGATGACAAGATTTACCAAAAACTAATTTATAAGGAGAACAACCAATTGGTGTTTTAAAAGCTGTTCTATATGCCCATAATGCATCATCTAGTCTTTCTGCCCAGTTTCTACGATTTGAGTCCACTGTTTTCTCCACGATTCTTTTAATTTCTCTATTAGACACCTCTACCTGTCCACTAGTTTGCGGATGATAGGGTGTTCCTAGCATATGAGTTACACCATATTTCTCAATTATCTTAGTAAATGGTCGGTTGCAAAAATGTGAACCCCTATCACTAATAATAGCCCTCGGAGTGCCATATCTTGTAAATATATTCTTTTTAAGGAACCTTAGCACAACCTTGGTATCGTTAGTGGGAAGAGCTTTAGCTTCTACCCATTTCGAGACATAATCGACCATTACAAGAATAAATCTTTTTCCAAACGATATAGGGAAAGGCCCCATGAAATCTATTCCCCATACATCAAATAATTCACATTCTAAAATTGGTTGCATAGGCATTTCATGTTTTTTCGATATATTTCCCCATTTTTGACATGATTTACAAGATTTTACATATTTATATGCATCTTTATATAGTGTAGGCCAATAAAAACCACATTGTAAAACTTTGAAAGCAGTTTTCCATCCTCCATGATGACCTCCTGCCTCACGATCATGACAGAACGATAAAACACTTAAAATTTCATTCTCAGGAATACATTTTCTGATTATTCCATCCGAGCATCTTCGGAAAAGATCTGGTTTCTCCCAATAGTAAAACTTTAAGTCGTAAAAGAATTTCTTTTTCTGCTGCCAAGTCCAGTGAGACGGGATGTAATTACAGGTAAGATAGTTAATGATATTCCCAAACCATGGTGAATTTTCTTTTAATGGTATTCTATTTTTTAATAATTGCATGGTTAAGGGAGTATCGATCCTGAAAAGTTGTTCATCTGGAAATGAATCTCGTATTTCATTTCCTCTTCCTTCATCATTTTCCATTCTACTTAGATGATCTGCTACTACAT
>CM044899.1:22609951-22759124 GCA_024500145.1 Gentiana dahurica var. dahurica
ACCTGAAGTCGAAGCATCAGAATGCTTCTTCTTGGTACTCAAGAAGCCTTTGCAGTTTCTCCTCCAATGTCCGGTTGATGTATTATTTTTATATGATTAAAAATACGTTATATTATTATGTTTTATTAACGAATTCTATATAAAATATATGAAATTATGATATAAATAGTATGAAATATTAATCTTTATAATTTAGAGTAGTTAGTAGTAATAATAAGTAAAAAGTTGTAATTTTGTACCGATTTTAGTAAATCGGAGTGTCGTGTCAGATTTACGTGGGTATTTGTGATGTTTTATTGCAGATTTATAAACCGAGACCCCGAGAATCGACATATTGAAGTATAATCATATCTCTGGAATGATTTAGAGAGTGCCACGAGCTTAAATGGTCAATTGAATAGCTTAAGTGGACAAGTGGCCAATCAATTTGGTTAAATAATAATCGAGAAATGTCTTCGACAAACGAATGGCTCATCAAAACGACATTTTCAGAAAAAGTGTTCTTCACGAAAGTTGTAGATTTTTCCGAAAGCTTTCCAATGCAATTTAAATTATGAAGATTGGAGGTCTACAACTTAAACAGTGATCAAGTGGCTAATCGATTTGGGTTAATAAAAATCCCGTAAAAGCTTCGGAGGAACACGAGGTTATCAAGAAGGCGTTATCTGAAGAAGAGTCCTTCATGAAAGTTGTAGAGTTTCTCGAGATCTTAATTTTGGCATTTCGTTTGCAATTTTTGGAGGTCCAGAACTCGAGATATGAATTTTAGAAGTTTAATAACATAAATATCTCATACGCACATGGGAGTGTTTTCAGCATGGGAACATCATTATGATTCCGGACCGAGCCGGCCTAATACCGGACCGGTCCGGCCAAGGACTCCATTTTCTATATAAAGGAGCTCATTTCAACAGATCGAAGGGTACCAAATATATATACATATCATATATATATATATATCTCCTCTCTTTCTTTTCTTTTCTTTTCTTTTTTATTTTGTAGTTTGTAAATAAGGCCTTACGCCGTAATAATGTAGTTTTTGTATCGTTATAATGCTCGGGAAAATCTCGGAAGTCGGTTTTGCTAAAGAAGTTGTAATGTCCGGAAAATACCATTTCTGAATCAACTGCCGTATTCGGGTAACTTTTCTTAAGTATTTATGTTTGTTTTTATATTTTTCGTTTTTATAATGTTTTTAGGCTAAATATAATACTGGCCAAAACTATGTAATCGGTTTTATTTCGATCTTTTCGTTAAAGAAATGTTGTTAAGTTAAAATGATTAAAATTGAGTTAATTGAATCTTTTTCTATTTCGATCGTATTCGTATTGACATATTTAACCGATCTGAGGAATTCATAATCTAATTATGAATTGACGCCTCGTAGTCAGGATATGAGATAAAAAATAGAAAAACCGGAGGGTAAAATTGGCCGTGTGAATAACGTGATAACGGAATCCGATTTCCTACCCGGGGGTAAATTTGTTTTGGGAGAAATGAATTTTATTATAATTTGTACTCGAGATCGTAATAATGTTAAATCATCAGTTAATCGAAACTTAAACCGGAAAGTTGAATCGTCCGGCTTTGACAACCGGAGCCTTTAAAATAAAATTGACCGTTTGACGAACGGAATGACTCCTTTTTATCTAAAGGTAGATTTGTACTCGGGACCTGTTCAGAAAAACCGTAACAGTTGTGGACCTTGGACTGATGCAATGGACATATGACAATTTCATACGCTCGTGTGAGGAGGAATTGTTTACCTCAAGAGTGCACCGTTTCATTTACTCAATTGGACCTAAAATAAAAGGAGAGATCGAACGCATATCACTTCATTGTGCAAACAATGAAGAGATAGCTTATAAGGATCTTCTCAGTCACTAGAGGTCAAAAGCATATTGAGAAAATGTACCGCCTGATTGGATGGACCGGCGACGTTTCAATCCTAAAGATCGTCTCAAGCCGACAACCTGACTGGTCAGTGTACCAAGTCGCATGGCATTTAATGTCACTCTTATGCGCTTGGAGGGTACAGTATAGAAGGATATGTCTTATATGCTTTTAGAGCAAGTGGGCGAGTGTTGTGAATAAGATGAGAAATGGTGTGCTCTAAAAACAATCGTTGCTTGTCATTTCGTGCATGTGGGAGATTGTTAGGTGTAGTGCCCGAAAGACAATTTGTGTAATTTTTTTCGATAATGGATAACAGAATGTATCTCACCTTATTACTTGCTTTGTGCTTGTAAGTAATACACTGCCGCAAACCCTAATTATATGTAACCGCTTAACTCAGTGCATGGCATGCACGTGAGGATTGACTTAGTGGTGATATACTTAAACTGTTGGTCCATGGTGAACTTAATCAGAGTTTAGGGTCTTGATGTATGATAAAAATATAACTATATTATATGACTTTTTATATCGTATTAACGATAATATCATATAAATTCTATAAAAATATAACTAAAAACATATAAAAACATAAATCGATATAAATAGATATTATCGTTATAAATTTAATAAAACTTATGATTTTGTGGTCAGAATTACTGTGGCTCGTGTTTTTGACTGTTTCAGGGTACGTGTAATGGAAAACTGAAGAATTAAAATCGAAACAGTAGAAAACCGAAGAAGGATATTTTTCAAAATCCGGTCCGAACCGAAAAAACCCGGCACGCGCCGGAATCTCTCTGCCATCAGCACATGGGGCCTGACACAAGAGAATATCCACTGTAGCACCGGCACGCGCCGGTACTGACCCGGCACGCGCCGGCCTACTGCCTCAGCCTATAAATTCAGCTCATTTGCAGGCTGTTTGAAGGGTACCAATATATATATACCTCTTATATATATATATCTATCTTATCTCTAGTTAGTTTCTAGTTATGTGAATACCGTAAAAGGCATTCTGCCGAAATAATAATGTAGTATAAGTCTCGTGTAATACTTAGAAGGATTATCAAGGCTCGTTGTTGCTAAAGGAGTTGTTATTTCCGGAGAATACGGCTCTGACGCTACAATTGTAATTTGGTAACTTTTTAATGTATTTATGTTTGTTTATTTATATTAGTATCTATATATTAGTTATAATGATATTAGGCTAACTCTATATCTAGCCAAGATATGAAATTGAATTAGTTTTATCTTTTTAGAGAAATAGATGATGACTATGTTAAAATTGAATTAAAATCGATTATAATGAATCTCTTTCTATTTGAGCTTAATGAAAAGTTAAAATTGAATTAGCTACTCGATTTAACAAGAATCGTAACCTAATGATGAACTGACCAGAGAAGTTAGGATACGCGATCATGAATAGAAAGACCGGAGGGTAAAAATGGCCGCCTGACAAACGGAATCATATTTCCTACCCGGGGGCAGATTTGTCCTAGAAAAACAAATCTTATTGAAAATTGGACTCAAGATATTATCACGTTAAAATCACATGTTTAATTGAGCAATACTCAAAATACCGGCCGAATGACAAAATGGAGTTCCCGAGCTTGAGGATGACATTGGACAGAGGATTTTTGACGTATGACAATTTCATACGCTCGTGTGAGGAGGAGTTGTCTAGCTTAGGAGTACACCGGTTTATATATAATTGATTAACCTTAAAATAAGGAAAGATCAAGCACATCTATTTCTACTAAAAAGAGATACTGATTCAGTGACATGTTCTTGGCTAGTTTCTAATAATATTACTAGTATTTATATCTTATATATTGTATTGGTACCTATATATATTTATATCTATATATATATATATATGTATTTCTTATATATTTATATATATATTTATGTATCTATATATATATCTGTTTTAGTTTTATGCATTTATTTACTGTTTTACGGTTATTAAAAAGGAAAAAGAGAAACTGCGACTTAGATTGAGATAATAACAGTTTCTTGGTGTTTAGCCACACTCTGAATTACCACACGTTTCCCTGAGGATTCGACACCTGACTCACCACACTAGCACTACAGTTTGACCCGATACACTGTCGGTTAAGGACTGGAATAGCACTAGAAAAGGCCACGTCAGCTTTCTAGCGCCGTTGCCGGGGAACGACGCTAATTCATTGTGTTCGAATGGTTTCTACTTGTATTAGCTCAAAATTCTCGAGGATAAGTCAACACTCTTCTTGTCACATTTCTTTTTTATTTTTCGTTGGTACTTACCTTATAGGTAAGTTACCAATTTTTACTACTATCAATTTCGTGTTATTTTCTATTTTCGATAGTTGATGACCAGAAGCGGTAAGGCCCCATTCACTCATTATAAGCCTGACATAACTACTTACGAAATGCAGTTAAAAGTAGAGAGTAAACGTGGTCATACTAGTCAGGGAAATCTTGACGAATCATCATCAAATCGAGAAACGAGAATGGCCGAAACCAGTGATGAAACACCTGAACAAGGGCTAGAACATGCTCAAGGGCATGGACAACACCCTAATAACCAAAATAACCAGAATCCTAATAATAGAAATAATCAGAATCGGAACCAGAATAATCATAATAATCCTAACCTACCAAACCCAAGACCTATCTGTGATCAAACCGTATGAAGAAATCAGACTAATAATCCAATTCTTTTACCTAATGAAGGAGCGAATAATTTTGAAATAAAATCTCATCTTTTTGGCTTAATTGACACAAGAGCCCAATTTCTAGGAGAAGATGATGAAGATCCGCATCATCATCTCTATCTTTTCGAAGAACTGTGTAATACAGCCAAAAGTCAAGGTGCTCATCGTGAATTAACGAGGATGTCTATGTTTCCTTTTTCTTTAAAAGGAAGAGCACGAGATTGGTTTATGTCACTCCCACATCATACGTTGACAAGTTGGGAGGAGGTTCAAACCGAGTTCTTAAAGCAGTATTTTACTTCTGGTAGAAATTTGGAATTAAAGGTCGAAATTGCTAATTTTAGACAAGGATATGAAGAAACACTTGGGAATGCTTGGGAAAGATTTAACAAGCTATTAAGAGCTTGTCCCGATCATGGTTATTCCTTAGATATGCAAATCCAACTTTTCTGTCGTAAACTAAGGTAAACTCACGTGCAGATGTAGATCATGCATGTGGTGGTTCCTTAATGATGAGTGAAGCCCAATTAGTTTACGATGCTATAGAAAATATTTCCAAAAATAATCGAATGTGGGAAACCGGTTCTAGCACCCGAAAAGTAGCATTTGCAGGAGAATGTACATCTAATACAGAAGTTCTAGCACACTTGGAGAATTTGAGTAGGAAATTTGATGGCCTACAATCAAACAAAAATCTAAGTTCAGAAAATAGTATACCTACTGAATACTCAAATTAGGATAATATGCCATTAGGAGTTGAAGAACCAACAGGATATTCAAGAGAGGAGGTAAGTTTTCTTCAGCAGCATAGGAATTTGAACAACGCGTATTCAAACTCGTTTAATGCTATTAAAAGAGATCACCCTACTTTTCGTTGGTCTGAAAACCCTAGTAAGCAAGGCCAACCGCCATATCCAATTCTATATAGGAATTCATCTAATAATCAAGTTTATCAAGGAGATACTTCTAATCAGAATTTACAATCATTACCCAGATCCTATCCTCAACACACCACTCAGAGTATACCTGTCACCCAAAGTTCAACTCAACCTGAAGGAATTGATAAATGGGAGAAACTAATGGAAAATATGATGGGGGTAGTATCTACTCAAGCTCAAAATATGGAAACAATGATAACTTCTATAGGTACAGTCACTAAGGATATGAGTACGTTGAAAACATCCATGAGTGGACATGATACCAGAATGAGAACTATAGAAGCATCAATAAGGAATATGGAAGATCACTTGAGTAGAGAAGGAGAATGTAAAAACAGTAGACCTCCAGGAGGATTACCAAGTAATACTGAAAGAAACCCGAGAGAGGTGAACGCTGTTGTTACCAGAAGTAGAAAACTCTGTGGGAATAATGAAGTAGAGAATGATTTAGATGGTAGAATTGAGACGAATATAGAAACCTCTGATGAACTTGAATTCACTAATGAAGAAGAAGAAATTATTAAAGATTTCTTAAGGCAAAATAGTAATGTTGAACCTGAAAGTAAGAATGAAGAATGGATCAAAACCCCTAGGATTCTAAAAGATCCAATGGATAAAGACCTAAGAACCTTATTTAAGGAACATGTTAGAGAAAGTAATACTGAAGAAAAGAAGGAAGATTTGCCAATACCCGAAAAAGGAAAGATTGACACAGGGGATGTTTCAAAGAAAAAATCTCAAGATAGTGAAATATGGCGACCAAGTAATGATCAAAGATTTAAGGAAAAAGGAAAAGAGAAATTAACTTCAGAACCAAAGGTTATAGATTTTGAATCTTTACCTTACCCACTTAAAGATCAAATTAAAAAGATAAAAACCGATAAGAAGTATGCTCGTTTCCTTGATACCTTTCGTCATATTCATGTCAATATCCCTGTTATCGAAGCCCTAATCAACATGCCTACCTATGGAAAGTTTCTGAAAGATATTTTATCAAACAAGAAAAAGTTAGAAGAATATGAGAATATTTGCCTCAATGAAGAATGTTCTGCAATTTTACAACATAGATTACCACCTAAATTGAAAGATCCTGTTAGTTTTACCATTCCATGTGAAATTGGAGGATTTTTGTTTAAAAGAGTACTATGTGATCTTGGAGCAAGTATTAATCTCATGTCTTATGAGGATTATAAGAAACTGGGCATAGGAAAGCTTACAAATACTGAAATGACCCTTCAGATGGCAGATAGATCGATTAAACATCCTAAGGGAGTCATCGAGGACGTATTGGTTAAGATTGACAAATTTAACTTCCCAGTGGATTTTGTAATAATGGAAATGGAAGAAGGATATTCAGCGTCAATTATTCTAGGTCGTCCATTTCTAGCTACATGAAGAACATTAATTGATGTTCAAAAAGGTGAACTGATACTAAGAGTTAATGAAGATGAAGTTTCCTTCAATATTTTCAAAGCTATGAACCATCCATACAAATCACCAGAATCATGTTCTTTTATAGATAAATTATCTACTATCTGTGATGTCAAATTACAAGATTATGAAGATAGACTAGAAGAATGTTTGGCATTATCTATCTATAAAGAAGATGAAAATGATACTGAAATGAGAGAAGTAATCCTTTATCTTAATAAAGGACTATTTCCTAAACATCCATGGCATAAGTATTTGGAATTAGAGCTAGAGGGACCAGTTCTAAAATCATCAGTAGAAGATCCACCAAGGAATCTGGAATTGAGAACACTTCCTTTTAATCTGAAATATGTTTTTCTGGAAAATAATAATCTACTTCCGATTATTATTTCATCAACCTTAACAAATGAACAAGAAGATCAATCATTTAGAATGACAACATAAAGGCATTTGGATGGACAGTGGCAGATATTCAAGGAATTAGCCCTGAGATATGCGTCCATAAAATTATTCTAAATGAAGGAGCTAAACCTTGTATTCAGCCACAACGCCGCCTCAACCCAAATTTGCAAACCATTGTTAAGAAAGAGGTTATTAAGCTATTATAAATGGGGATAATCTTTCCCATATCAGATAGTGAATGGGTAAGTCCAACTCAAGTGGTACCAAAGAAAGGAGGTTTCACGGTAAAGGAAAATGATAAAAATGAATGGATTCCGACAAGGGAAATTACAGGATATCGAATGTGTATTGATTTTAGAAAACTGAATGATCATACTAAGAAAGATCATCATCCACTTCCATTCATAGTACAGATGTTGGAACGATTAAGTGGACATAAGTATTACTGTTTCTTAGATGGTTATTCAGGATACTTACAGATATTCATTGCAGCAGGAGATAGAGAAAAAACTACTTTCACTTGTCCGTATGGAACTTTTGCTTATAAAAGAAAGCCGTTTGGCTTATGTAATGCACCAGCTACATTTCAGAGATGTATGATGGCTATATTTTCTGACATGGTCGAGAAGTTTTTAGAAATCTTTATGGATGACTTTAGTGTATACGGAGAATCTTTCGATGAATGCTTATCGCATTTAGAACGAGTATTGCAACGCTGTGAAGATACCAATTTAGTGCTAAACTGGGAAAATGTCACTTAATGGTATCAGAAGGAATTGTTCTAGGTCATAGAATCTCTGAAATAGGTATTGAAGTGGACAAAGCTAAAGTCGAAGTAATTGAAAAATTACCTCCACCAATTAATCTAAAAACTCTAAGAGGATTTCTTGGACATGCTGGATTTTATAGAAGATTTATTGCAGACTTTTCGAAAATAGCAAAGCCTCTAAGTCATTTGCTTGAAAAGGAAGTACCATTTAACTTTGAAGATAAATGTATGGAAGCCTTTAAGACCCTAAAAGCGAAGTTGACTACTGCACCAGTGCTAGTAGCACCAGAATGGAGTTTGCCGTTTGAAATTATGTGTGATGCGAGTGATTTAGCTGTAGGAGCTGTCTTAGGTCAAAGATATAACAAAGTACTCAAGGCAATCTACTATGCATCTCACACGTTAAACGCAGCTCAACTTAATTACGCAACTACGGAAAAAGAACTGTTGGCTGTAATTTTTGCCTTAGATAAGTTTAGATCGTATATTGTTGGATCTAAGGTCATTATTTATACAGACCATTCAGCCTTGAAGTATCTGTTAAGTAAGAAAGATGCTAAACCACGTCTTCTTAGATGGATTCTGTTGCTTCAAGAATTTGATATTGAAATTAAGGATAAAAAATGAAGTGAAAATGTAGTAGCAGATCATCTAAGTAGAATGGAAAATGATGAAGGAAAAGGAAATGAAATACGAGATTCATTTCTGGATGAACAACTTTTTAGGATCGATACTCCCTCAACCATGCAATTATTAAAAGATAGAATACCATCAAAAGAGAATTCACCATGGTTTGGGAATATTGTTAACTATCTTACCTGTAATTACATCCCGTCTCACTGGACTTGGCAGCAGAAAAAGAAATTCTTTTACGACTTAAAGTTTTACTATTGGGAGAAACCAGATCTTTTCCGAAGATGCTCGGATGGAATAATCAGAAAGTGTATTCCTGATAATGAGACTTTAAGTGTTTTATCGTTTTTTCATGATCGTGAGGCAGGAGGTCATCATGGAGGATGGAAAACTGCTTTCAAAGTTTTACAATGTGGTTTTTATTGGCCTACACTATATAAAGATGCGTATAAATATGTAAAATCTTGTAAATCATGTCAAAAATGGGGAAATATATCAAAAAAACATGAAATGCCTATGCAACCGATTTTAGAATGTGAATTATTTGATGTATGGGGTATAGATTTCATGGGACCTTTCCCTATATCGTTTGGAAAAAGATTTATTCTAGTAATGGTTGATTATGTCTCGAAATGGGTAGAAGCTGAAGCTCTTCCCACTAATGATACCAAGGTTGTGCTAAGGTTCCTTAAAAAGAATATATTTACAAGATATGGCACTCCGAGGGCTATCATTAGTGATAGAGGTTCACATTTTTGCAACCGACCATTTACTAAGATAATTGAGAAGTATGGTGTGACTCATAAAATAGGAACACCCTATCATCCGCAAACTAGTGGACAGGTAGAGGTGTCTAATAGAGAAATTAAAAGAATCGTGGAGAAAACAGTGGACTCAAATCGTAGAAACTGGGCAGAAAGACTAGATGATGCATTATGGGCATACAGAACAGCCTTTAAAACGCCAATTGGTTGTTCCCCTTATAAATTAGTTTTTGGTAAATCTTGTCATCTCCCAATTGAATTAGAACACCGAGCTTTATGGGCTATTAAATTCCTAAATTTTGATCCTAAAGCTGTTGGTGATCATAGGTTACTTCAGTTAAATGAACTAGAAGAATTTCGACTCGATTCTTATGAAAATGCTCGAATCTACAAGGAACGCACGAAAGCTTTCCATGATAAGAAAATCTATAGTCGTGAGTTCCATGTAGGTAATCGAGTACTTTTATACAATTCACGTTTAAAGTTGTTTCAAGGAAAGCTTAAATCTAGATGGACAGGTCCATACGACGTAACTAAAGTCTATAAGTCTGGAGCTGTTGAATTAACTGATGGAAAAACAACTTTCATAGCTAATGGCCACATGGTAAAATTATTCGTGGAAACTGAAGGGATACCTCAAACAGAAGAAATATTATTGCTTAACGACCCTCCAACAGATTAAGGAAGCAGGAATTCTAAACTCAGCCGATTACGGGTACTATCTTTTTAATTCACTTTTTAATATGCAATTTAATTAGTTTCGTCTTTTACCGGATAGACGTTATAGAACTGGAATGCCTTTTATAGATAGAATAGAAGTTTTTATTTTTCTTTTAAAATTAGGTTTAGATAAAGATGTTGCCTTTAGAATAGAAGCCTTAGTTTTTAACTTGAACAAGGAGCTGATACGCGAAATCAGAGAAAGAGATCTTTGTAATGGAAAATCGAGAAGTGCTATAAAGAGAAGAGCAAGATTTCTAAAGAGATGTAGAATCTGTGGAAAAAGTGAACATAATGGAAAATGTGGAGACAGCACAACCAAATCCCAGGATGAATGTTTGAATGTAATTAAGATGGGAACGACTAGGTGGTTATCCGAAAATCCCGATGGACAACAAAGAGAGAATTCAAACGCATCATTTCTAGGAATTAGGTTAATGGACCGTTATTATAGAAATCTTGAAGATTTAAGAATGATGGGAGTAGAATTAGATTAAGTTTATGTTTTTTTATATATAATTTTAAGATTTCATAAAATTTTATGATAAACTTATTTTTTATATCATATATGATTTATATGATATAATTAAGGATTATCATACCAAAAATATTTTTTAAGCTTTTATAAAAATTTTGTAATAATTTATTTTATCATGAAATAATTTTATAACTTTTATAAAAATATTTCTATGATATAATTTAAATTATTACACAAAAAAAATGAGAATCGAGTAATTACTAACGATTCGAATCGATAATAGTTCGGTTCGATTCGTTAGCTTTATAACCTAAAAGAACATCACAATTCCATCATCTTCATCTTCTTCATTTCTTCAACCCAAAAAGCCGCCCCACCCCTTTTCCCCTCTTCAAAAATTTCATCACTTTTCACCTATTTTTCTATCCCAAACTACTTAATTAATCATCTTCTCTTCCATTCCACTACATAAATTCATCACCATTGCATAAAAGGATAGATTTTGCAAGCAAAGCTCTCTTTTTTTTCCAACACATTTCCGGCGGCCACCACCTATTCCGGCAACTATCTACGCTTTCTAGCTCTATACGGTAACAATATATATATATATATATACCAATCATTTCAATTTTTATCAAGCTTTTAGTTTTTTTATTTTTATTTTATTTTAATTTTTTTAAAATTTTGGTCTAAGTACTTATTTGTGTTTGTTGTTTGTTGTTGTTTTTGTTGTTATTTTGTCATACCATTATCGTAGATGACCTCATCATCTAGGAGAAACCCTAAGAAAAGAAAGCCAGATATCCCCGATGTAGTACCGGTTATAGAACCAAGACCGTTGACTGATTTAGAAAAAACCGTTTCTTTTGAGAACACTGCTAGTCCTGAGGCTAAGCAAGCATATAATGAGTATTTCAGTAAATGTAGAATCTGGTTGGAAAGGGGTATCGACTTTGATTCATTAGGAAAGGAGGTAAAGGATATTTTTGCTGATAGAGAATGGATGGAAATAGCCATGGAAAGAACTGATAACATTAATACCACTATGGTAGCTGAGTTTTACTCGGTTCTATCAACTTATGATCCAGCTACTGTTGAGGAATTGACTTATATTCCTCTTAGGAGTGTTAATGTTACTTTCTGTCCAGTTATGATAAACGCATTTTATGGATTGCCTGATATACCTGATGAGGATGATTATCATACTGTCTGGGGCTTAAACCATCCTGCTACTCTTCAGGCTAAGGCATATGAGGCCTAGCAAGCTTTTGACCCCACGGCTGTTTGGAAAGATAATAGATTTGCATATGGAAGATGTATTAGGGACATAAGGGCAATTAAGCAATTCTTAGGTCATAATGTAACGCCTTCCACTCATGTTTGCGCTTATGGTAGAGATGACGTTATTATTGCCTGGGCTATGGTGAATGACATTCCTATTAATTTGGGGAAACTTATCTTTTCTAAGGCGTGTGATTTTGCTAAAAATCGAATTCGAGGGGGACGTCTGCCGTTCCCTAATCTCATTTCAGCCTTGTGTACTACTTTTGAGGTCCCAGTTTTGCCATATGATAGGATCGAGTCTCCTTATGTTCCACTTATAGGCCAAAAACTAACTGCCTTGCCTGCTGGTAGAATCAATTACAATAATCCAAATCGCCAGCAACAACAACAACCACTACCTCCATCTCCTATTCATACTCCAGCATCTCGAGCTCCTAGGCAGTCACACCAGCCGCAGCCAATTCAGAGCCAGAATAGCCAGATTGAGGCTATGTTTCAGCATATGGTTCAGGCTCAGGCTAGATTTGATGCTAATATAGCTTTAGCTTGTGAACAGAATATGAAGTGGGCTGAGGATCTTAGGATTGGCCAAAGAGGCCACAGAGCTTTCATCAATGAGATAGATCCCAGATATGCAGAAATTTCTACTCGTTATCCTCAGAGTCAGCCTGGCCCATACACTATGCTAGATTGGATTCCACCTATTCCACCACCAGTTTTATTCCAGGACTATATGCCGTCATCTGTAGGACATGGTGGTATGTTTACAGGTTCATTTGATGCATCCATGGGCATGGGAGGAGTAACTTCAATGGCAGATGTGACAGCAGGTCTCGGCTCGTTTGGATTGGAAAGTTCGGTGACGATGACAACTAGGCAGACTCAGGCTACATTTCAAGCATCTACGTCAACAGATCCACAACAGTTCAACTATGATTTCAATACGACTCAGTCTCTAGGGGCTAGCTTTACTTCTAGTATGTTTGGATCATTTTCAGCTCATTTCGACTCATCTTATAACGAAGATGAGGATTACGATGAAGATGAGTAATTTGAATAAACTTTTCTTATGTTATGATGTATGACGATATACTATGGTTTGATTTTTTTTTTGTTTTAGACTGTTTGATGCACTCTGTGGTTAGTGCACTTCGAGGTTTTACGTTTTTTCCATTGTTTCTATATTATTAGACTTTTTCACCCCTGTTTTAGATAAAAATGTATACATACACACTGATTGAACCTGATAGAACACCCTGAAATGCAAAAATCTGTGATCGGGCACTGTAGCACCGGCGCGCGCCGGTACTAACCCGGCCCGCGCCGGTCTGGTGTACTACCAACCTTCCTCAGGTTGTTTCCTATCTGTTTCTGTCAATTCTATATAAGGAAACAGATGCCTCAATCCTCAAATTGCTAATTCGGTGCATAAAGCCTCTCGTTTTCTTATAAAGACCGTATAAAATGTCCGATCATTCGTCAGTTAATAGTTATTCTCCTCCTCATACCCCAAATTCAGTACTTCCTAATCCAGGTTATCCGTTTTTCCACCCCGTTCCTTACAATTCCATGTATGCCTCGGTTCACTACCCTTTCATAAGCAATTTCAACCAGTCACCGGTGCTGATTGAAAAAGGTCTAAATTTTTGAAAAGTGGATAATTGGGCATTCATAAGGATGGAAGCAGATGGGTGGGAGTATTTTTTGTCTTATGCCCAGAGGTAGAACTAATGTTACGTTGGTAAGAGATTTTTACTCTGTACTTTCGGAAGCTAGTACTGTGGAATTAACACAGTCTGTTACAGTTAGAGGAGTTGTTTTCCTTTTACTTCCATTATCATAAATCAAATTTTCTTTATACCACCAGTCCAAACATCACCATCCAGTCATTTTGAGTTTCAATGGAGACTTGATACTGCTGAAGGAGTTATTACCAAATGTTCGGAATCTTATCAAGTTTTATTCCAACATTATGATAGGGATAGAAATGTCTCCACGAAATGTCCAAATGTTTTATTCCCCATTTAAAAACATGGAAACGTTTCATCAATTCACGAGTTTATCCAACTGATGATTTCTCGGAAATCAGTGATGATGAAATGTTACTATTATATGCTATCACGAGTGGAGCTGTTATAGATTGGGGAGTATTGATTCAGAAAGCAGCTGTTAGTTTTGCATTTGGAAGAAGACCGATCCGACAGCCTATGCCGTTTGCATGGCTGATTTCCAGAATTTGTGTTCGTTTGGCTAGAGTACCGGCAAGAGCAACAGATGAATACTTTCCAGCTCGCCTTCCTCAGGTTGGGCTTTTACCAGTTGATATTCCGGGAGGATCGTCAAGTGGAGAAAATTAGATGATATGTCGATAGTGAGAAAGGAAGAAATAATAATGAAAGTAGTAAAAAAATAAATTAGTATCAGAAAGACTATAAGTTTAGACTACATTAGTTTAATAATAAATTAGTGTAACTTAGTGTAAGTTTTTCTAGTTTAAGTTTGTAATAGTTTTAGTAATTTGTATTTTTCTTCTAGTTTTAATCTTGTGATATAATTACATGTTTTGAATTTATGTTTTTTTTTTCTTTTATACTATATTATATAAACGCTCGTCTGTATGACACATAAAATATTCAACCGTTATAAAAATTTATTTTATTTCCTAAACCAACTTTTTACTACTCATTACACATCGAGACGATGCCAATTCGTAAGTGGGGAGTAGAGATTGGTTAGTAAATAAAATGAATTTAATATATCAATTACTGATGCACTTAGTTTAATTATTCTTAAGGAAATAAATGAAATAATATATAATTATTATAATATGGATAGTATATTTGGATAGAATAAATTTTTAATTAAGTAAAGTAATCTTGATATATTATTTCTATATTATTTATATCTATTTTAGATTTTTATCAAGATTTTAAGTATGTATACCTAGATAAATAGTATGAAATATTTTTTTTATGAAATTAGACAAAAGTTACTTATAATTATAATGAAATTTTAGAATGATTTTCTTTTCAAGACAAGTATGAATTTGGAATCGGATTAGGAATGATTAGATTTTTGGCATTACTTTGACTAACTATGGCCAAATAAGCCTACCCGAACGTAATTTCTAATATTTGTCCCCACCTCAGCCTTGTAGAGTGATCAAGACCTCACTCGAAATTAGCCTTTATGATTAACTAGATAAAACCGACCCTTAACTTAAAATGGTCTACATTTCCTTGAAATCCCGCAAGTTTAGTATGTGCTTATGGATAGCGGTGACGACATCGAAATTCAGTAGTGGTATATGCTGAGATTGGAATAAATATTATTCGGAAGGCAATCTTTTGTCAAAAGCTGTTATTTTCTAGAAAAAGAAAAAGTTGGAATAGTTAGGTACTGATGTATTTGTTCTCACCTCATGACGCTTGAAAGATAGTCGATTATGGTAATGAGTTCGGATATGTTAGTATTCTGAAGAAAAAAAAGAGAAAAGAAATAATATGGTTAGTAGAATTAAAATTTGAAAAACAGTGTCAGGATGTTACTGATCAAGATATTTTTGATCAAAAGTGAAGGTGTAAGCATGTACGGCTTGCTTCTATTTCTTTTGATTTTCTTTTGTTATCCTTTCGATTAGCCAAACACCCTGAGCCTGAACATTATAAGCCATTTTGCCAACTACTTGACTTAGTCATTGATTCCGAAATCTCATATAGTGGCGATTAAAAAGTTATTCTAAGTATTTTATTTTATATTTATTAAGTAATTCATGTAGAATTTCATTTGGATAATGTTTTATAACTAACTTATTAAGTTATACACATTTTTTTATCTTTTTAATAATCTTAGATAGATAAAATCAATATAATTATAATATTGACAGCATACGTTACTGAGTTAGAAATTTAGTCTAGAAGAACTATATTATTTGCATTATAACATTTTATATATTATCGCTTATTTTGCTCGAGGACGATAAAAAGCTAAGTGGGGAGTAGTTGATGTATGATAAAAATATAACTATATTATATGATTTTTTATATCGTATTAACGATAATATCGTATAAATTCTATAAAAATATATCTAAAAATATAAAAACATAAATCGATATAAATAGATATTATCGTTATAAATTTAATAAAACTTATGATTTTGTGGTCAAAATTACTGTGGCTCGTGTTTTTGAATGTTTCAGGGTACGTGTAATGGAAAACCGAAAAATTAAAATCGAAACAATGGAAAACCGAAGCCAGATATTTTCCAAAGTTCGCACGCACCGGAGGTGACCGGCACACGCCGGAATCTCTCTGCCACCAGCACATGGGCTCTGACAGGAGAGAATATGTACTGTAGCACCGGCACGCGCCGGTACTGACCCGGCACGCGCCGGTGCATGACCTGCACTCTATAAATACTCCTCATTTGCAAGCATTTGGGAGTGTACCAATATATATATATATATATATATATATATATATATCTTATCTTTAGTTAGTATATAGTTCTGTAAATACCGTAAAAGGCACTCTCGAAATAATAATGTAGTATAAGTATCGTTGTAATACTTAGAAGGATTATCAAGGCTCGTTGTTGCTTAAGGAGTTGTCATTTCCGGAGAATACGGCTCTGACGCTACAATTGTAATCTGGTAACTTTTTAATGTATTTATGTTTGTTTGTTGTTATTAGTATCTATATATTAGTTATAATGATATTAGGCTAACTCTATATCTAGCCAAGATATGAAATTTAATTAGTTTTATCTTTTTAGGAAATAGATGATGACTATGTTAAAATTGAATTAAAATCGATTATAATGAATCTCTTTCTATTTGAGCTTAATGAAAAGTTAAAATTGAATTAGCTACTCGATTTAACAAGAATCGTAACCTAATGATGAACTGACCAGAGAAGTTAGGATACGCGATCATGAATAGAAAGACCGGAGGGTAAAAATGGCCGTCGACAAACGGAATCCTATTTCCTACCCGGGGGCAGATTTGTCCTAGAAAAACAAATCTTATTGAAAATTGACTCAAGATATTATCACGTTAAAATCACATGTTTAATTGAGCAATACTCAAAATACCGGCCGTATGACAAAACGGAGTTCCCGAGCTTGAGGATGACATTAGACAATGGACTTTTGGCATATGACAATTTCATACGCTCGTGTGAGGAGGAGTTGTCTAGCTTAGGAGTACACCGGTTCATATATAATTGAATAACCTTAAAATAAGGATAGATCAAGCACATCTATTTCTACTTAAAAGATATCTTGATTCGGTGACATATTCTTGGCTAGTTTCTAATAATATTACTAGTATTTATATTCTATATATTGTATTGGTACCTATTTATATTTATATCTATATATATATATATATATATATATATATATATATATATATATATATATATATATATATATATATATATCTGTTTTAGTTTTATGCATTTATTTACTGTTTTACGGTTACTAAAAAGGAAAAAGAAAAATTGCGACTTAGATTGAGTTAATAACAGCTTCTTGGTGTTTAGCCACACTCTGAATTACCACACGTTTCCCTGAGGATTCGACACCTGACTCACCACACTAGCACTACAGTTTGACCCGATACACTGTCGGTTAAGGACTGGAATAGCACTAGAAAAGGCCACGTCAGCTTTCTGGCGCCGTTGCCGGGGAAACGACGCTAATTCATTGTGTTCGAATGGTTTCTACTTGTATTAGCTCAAAATTCTCGAGGATAAGTCAACACTCTTCTTGTCACATTTCTTTTTTATTTTTCGTTGGTACTTACCTTATAGGTAAGTTACCAATTTTTACTACTATCAATTTCGTGTTATTTTCTATTTTCGATAGTTGATGACCAGAAGCGGTAAGGCCCCACTCACTCCTTATAAGCCTGACATAACTACTTACGAAAGGCAGTTAAGAGTAGAGAGTAAACGTGGTCATACTAGTCAGGGAAATCCTGACGAATCATCATCAAATCGAGAAACGAGAATGGCCGAAACCAGTGATGAAACACCTGAACAAGGGCTAGAACATGCTCAAGGGCATGGACAACACCCTAATAACCAAAATAACCAGAATCCTAACAATAGAAATAATCAGAATCGGAACCATAATAATCATAATAATCCTAACCTACCAAACCCGAGACCTATCTGTGATCAAACCGTAAGGAGAAATCAGACTAATAATCCTATTCTCTTACCTAATGAAGGAGCGAATAATTTCGAAATAAAATCTCATCTTTTTGGTTTAATTGACACAAGAGCCCAATTTTTAGGAGAAGATGATGAAGATCCGCATCATCATCTCTATCTTTTCGAAGAACTGTGTAATACAGCCAAAAGTCAAGGTGCCCATCGTGAATTAACAAGGATGTCTATGTTTCCTTTTTCTTTAAAAGGAAGAGCACGAGATTGGTTTATGTCACTCCCACATCATTCGTTGACAAGTTGGGAGGAGGTTCAAACCGAGTTCTTAAAGCAGTATTTTACTCCTGGTAGAAATTTGGAATTAAAGGTCGAAATTGCTAATTTTAGACAAGGATCTGAAGAAACGCTTGGGAATGCTAGCTTGGGAAAGATTTAAGAAGCTATTAAGAGCTTGTCCCGATCATGGTTATTCCTTAGATATGCAAATCCAACTTTTCTGTCGTAAACTAAGGAAAGACTCATGTGCAGATGTAGATGATGCATGTGGTGGTTCTTTAATGATGAGTGAAGCCCAATTAGTTTACGATGCTATAGAAAAGATTTCCAAAAATAATCGAATGTGGGAAACCTGTTCTAGCACCCGAAAAGTAGCATTTGCAGGAGAATGTACATCTAATACAGAAGTTCTAGCACACTTGGAGAATTTGAGTAGGAAATTTGATGGCCTACAATCAAACAAAAATCTAAGTTCAGAAAATAGTATACCCACTGAATACTCAAATCAAGATAATATTCCATTAGGAGTTGAAGAACCAACGGGATATTCAAGAGATGAGGTAAGTTTTCTTCAACAGCATAGGAATTTGAACAACGCGTATTCAAACTCGTTTAATGCTATTGTCACGGAATTTATTAACACAAAACAAGTAATAATCCGGTTAACCTCAAGTATAAGGATCGTAGTAATAGTGGTTAATGCCGGGTCGATCTTACGGGGAACTGGCGATTGTGAATTCTAGTTTTTATTCCTAACTAACCTATGTCACGATTACTAAACTAAACAGCGGATAAAACTAAACAGAACTGAAAATAAAACTTAACTAAAGCGTAAAACTGGACAGAAGATACGATCTAAAGCCAGGAAGGATATGTTTCGAACCAATTTAAACTAAACTAAATCTAAGATGCAATAGAAAGAACTAACTAAGCTAAGTAATTCAATTTCAAGGGATTTTAAATCAATAATTTACGAGACGAACAAGCAATTGATCCACCTATCCTATCAATATTCAGTTTCGATTCAGATTATTTCGTGATTACTAATCAAGTTGTGATTCACCTATTCAAAGGTATGAACCCTAATTTCTTAGGCAAGTTCGTCTATTAATCTCTATCTTTCGATCTAAAGATTAACGCTCTCAAATCAAGGTGTGAAATCTCTCAATTTCTAACCTAGAAATCTAACCTAATAACTCTCGTTAATTAGATCAAATATCTATTCTTTATCATGGTGATCTAAAGTCTAACTTGATTTTCATCAATTAAACAATCAATAAAGCAAGCATCTTTCGATATATATTTGCAATAACAACGTAAAGCATGATAAAGGAACAACTCGTAATAGATACTCACAAAATAACCACGAAAAGAAACTGAATTGTTGAATCGGACGGCTTCACAACGCTTGTTCAATGGAGGCCTAGCCTCTTAGCATCCTCTTGAAGATCGAATTATTGAAGTAAAAATACATAAAAAGTGTTTAGAACTACTAGAAAACTAAGAACAATGAAATCTCAGCCGCCCCTAGGGTTTAGGGTTTTCAATATATCGTGTATTGTGAGGAAAAACGCGCTGATATTTATAGAAGATTAAGTCGGTTTCAGCATGTCGGCCGACGGACGCCCGTCTGGAAAGGGTGAACGCCCGTCCAGCTTGTGAAATCTTCTTTGAGTCGGGCCGAGTCACGACCAGACGCCCGTCTGCCAGCGTCCACTCCTGCGTCCAAACTTCCTGAATCAACTTCCCATTCCTGGACGCTCGTTCACTTCAGTTAGACGCTCGTCCACTATGGACGCCAGTTCAGCTTCCTGGACGCCAGTTCAGGATCGAATTTAATCTTGATTTCTTGAACTTTATCTCTTTTTTCTCTATCTCATTCCTTCATTATCTCTTTTACCTCGAACTCAATCAACTCTTGAGCATCTTTTGAGCCTCAAACATGCATCTATAACACATAAAAACATCGCAAAATGTAATAACGCTCAAATAATCATTAAAACACATAAATCAACCTATTTTGCGATTATCTCTTTTAAAATATCATTTGCTCAATATTTCCATTAAACACACGTTTCTTATGCAAATTAGTACAATTACGGGGAAAAATATCATAGAATATAGCGTTATAAATCGCATAAATTCACCCTTAACAACTCCCCCACACTTAAGCTTTTGCTCGTCCCGAGCAAAACAAAACAAAGTAAAGGCTCGAGAAAAGATCAGTCATCTAAACATATATAACACATATCTAATAAATCAGGAGTTCACCAGTGTGTGTGCATAGCCATAATAAACTTCCACTAAAGCCGAACTTGAGAAACTCAAAGCAAAACTAGCTAATACCCCCTCGTAGACTAGCAATAAATGACACTCATAAGATGCACCCTACAAACGTGATATATCCCGAAAAAGATGATCGAATATATCCAGGCCCTTTTTGAAATACTCAGAGGATAATCCCTACAACATATCTGTCAGTTTCTACTTGGGATAAGATAGACGATAACTTAGTCTTATATCCATTCATACTAATCTTTTAGTTGATTTAACTTTTTCACTTTTAAACACACATCAGAATGAGCTATTGCCCTGTCATAGCAGAATAGGACATTTCGAGATAACACCCTACCTTACTCAAATCATAAGGCAGCTTTTTCTGACTGTCGTGAGCTTTTAGTCATCATAGTGGTATAGGACATACGTGGTATACCCTATCGCACTCAAATCATCGACCAGCTTCCGACACACCCAATTAATTCATTTAATTCAACTTTTCCATTTGACAATAAGTTACGTGTTACTTATCACATTCAAACCTTCAGATATTCACAGTATATCATACTCCGGATCTAAATACAAACTATCATAAATCTCAAGATATATGCGTAGCACTAAGTACATGACTTATAAGACAATCAAAAATCACTCGTCCAAAAGGGGTATAACTTTATAAGTAGCTCATCATTTACTATGGCTCGTGAAAAATCGATCTCAGGTGAAACAACTAACTTATCAAACATATGATATACAGCTCAAATGACTATAAAAATAACGAACATTGAATCGAATCGCCTACTCGGGACAAAACAAAAACAAAAGTGTCGAAAAATCATGAAAATTTTAGCTCATTTTGCATAGAAACATAGAAACATTACGCACTAAGCAAATGTGTAGATACATATCGAAACATTCCCCTCCCCCACACTTAAAAATCAACATGTCCTCATGTTGTGCAGAACGAAAGAAAAAGGAAAAGACTTAGCTGATTTAAATCGAAACTCGAATCGTCGGTCAGGCCGGAACCTACATAATGACACTTAGAACGCGTAACCAGACAATGTAGCTCGACGAAACCGCTAAAAATATACCTGCACGTCTTAACAAACATGGAACCATCTCGGGGAAAACGGGGAATTATACCAGAACGAAAAGAGATATCAAAAATGAAGATAAAGCAAAAGTTAAAGCAGTCAATACATCCAGAAAGTATAAACATAGTATAAAATGAAGAAAGTACGGGTGCCTTATGGCTTACATGATCCATCGAAAATAAATAGTAGCAACATCAAAAATTACAATGAACCATATAAGTAAAAAGTAGCAGAAATATACAATCACCGTAGCTAGCGCAATTCGAAAAATAGACTAATGAAATCAAGATTGCCCCGGAGCCGGAGTATCATCAGCCGGAGGAGGAACAGCAGAATCAGCAGCAGTAGTAGGGTCAGTGGAGGGTACAGCAGCCGTAAACGTCGTCGATGAAGGTGCCGGCTGTGTAACCGGGGCAGTAGCAGTCCCAGTAGGTCTCTCCTCCGCAACCTCCTCATCATCAGGCTCTTTCTCCGCCTCAAGCACATCGGCAATAACCTGCTCGATCGCATCGGAAAAGATGAACTCCGTATCACTCTCCTTGAAAATCTGCATATCCCTCGGCTTCTTGCCCTCCACAATGCACTTCAGCACGTACATCATGTTCTTCTGCGTCTCCTGGATATCAGTCATCCAATCTCGTAGACTATTGGCCATGCTGTACCGAGCCCTCTCCGCAGGAGATAAACTAGACAAGGAGGGAACCGGAGGTGGTGCCGAAGATGGACCAGGCTCCTGGGGTGTCTCCGTCTCAGACTGTCCCGAAGGCTTACCCTTCTCTCTCTGTATTGGCCTCGGGTTCTTGGGCTTGTGATCCGCTCCATACTCCGGCACACCGGCATCGAGGCACAAACCGTGGATCAGGTGAGGGATGATCAAGCTCCGCGTATAAACCTTCTGATTGATCGAGATCTCGTCATACAAAGCTTGTCCCACATTCACATTCAGGCCAAACGTCAACGCATACAGCATACCTAGGTCACCAATGTGAAAGTGTGTCAGGTTGTTCTTAGGCAACAACCGACTCTGAATGAATCGACACTGGACCTTCCAATCCTCCGTCCAGGTCGTGGTGACTAACTCCTTCCGGTCTCCTCCCGGTCTTAATGTCCAAGCCACATCCGGGCACACTCTTAACCGCAACTCCTCCAAAGGATCCTGTCCCAAACTCTGTCTATGCACAATCTCTTCCTTATAATCTCTACCCTCGAAAGCCGCCAACCCATACTTTGCATTGATCACCTCCGGTGTAAACGGAACTTGGACTCCTCGAACCACAACCACCTTCGATTCCAAGTCGGTTTCCGAACAATTGGCATAAAACTCCCGAACCAAGGAACTATTGACCGGGGTAGTTGGAATCGTCATCAAAGCGCCCCATTTCCGATCCTTAAGCAATTTAACGAAATCCGGATCGACCTTTGCCTCTAAAGTGGCCCTTTCTATCAACATCGTCCTCGAGAAATAGTGTTGTTTATACACATCGTGAGCTCTAGGGTTCACGAACCTACGAGGTAAGGGCATAGGAGGTACGGTTTTGGCCTTCTTCCTAGGTTGGGAAGTCCTAGGTACAACCGGCTCCTCCTCACGGGTAGCTTTTACGGTTTCCTCAGCCCTAGATGATCCTCCATCCCGGGGAACCCTAGGCATCCGTACCAATGGCACATCCTCATCCGTCTCTGAGTCTGAGGGTTGCTCATCTCTCAAGGTAGCCCTAGTTTGGGTGGCCCTAGGAGGTTGCTCTCGAATACTCACACCCCGGTTAGGATCAACTAAGGTTGGGTCGAATTCTTTGCGCTTCTTCCCGGCCTCCCTAGCAACTTCCTTCCCGTGTCTCTTCACAACTCCCTTCTTATGAACCATTTTCAAGTCTAGATTAACCCAAAACAATCCCAATTCGCAACAAGATACCCGTTTAACATCCAAACGGGATTTCCCAAACAATCCAACACCAAACCATATCAAAACAGCAATGCAGACCAACCAACGTCATCCATCAACATCCCATATCACCACAGAACAAGAAACAAGAACAGAACAAGAAAGAAAAAACAAATAAGAGAGAACTCCTATAAAACAGTCGACTCGAAGATCGACTCAAAAAAAAAAGCTCAATAATCTAGGAAAAACATACAAAATCTTACCAAATATGAGGATGGGACGATGATAGAACGGATTAGAAGTCCAAACAATGCCAAATTGAACCCAAAAATCAAATTTTTATTCCCGAACAGTCGCACCAACTAAATTACTGAATCGGATTAATGGGTGTTTGTTGGAGGATTTGGAATGGAAAATCAACAAGAAGGGATTGAGAGCTGTTTGTGGGACTTTGAAGCGCCCAATTTGGTGTAGAAACAAGTATTTTAGGGCAAAAGGAGGGCAAAAGTCGGGTTTGAGGATTTGAAATTCTGAAAAAGTGAGTCTCCATGGGTTGAAGATGTATATATAGGCAGGTGCTGGACGGGCGTCCAAGTAATTGGACGGGCGTTCAGCTGGAGATCATATGAACTGGACGGGCGTCCATATACACAGACGCTCGTCCAGATACTCAGTTTACATACAGCGTTGAAAAGGGTCTCTCAGACGGGCGTCCAAGAATGTCGGACGCTCGTTCAACAATTGTGCATAACGGACGGGCGTCCAGGGCACTGGACGGGCGTCCAATAGAGAAAAATTGCAAAATTTATAAAATTTCATATAGTTTAAATGCAAACTTGCATTTTCTCATTAAACTTAAATAAAACTTCAAAAATACAAATGGAAATCAACGAAAAACATAAAATTACAAGAAAATCAATAAAAACAAATAGAAAACAGTGGGTTGCCTCCCACCAAGCGCTTTTGTTTTACGTCGTTTGCTTGACGAAACAAACCTAACTAACGCTAGTCTGCGTAAATCTCGTCCCAATCCACCAAACGGATGAGACGACGAAGCATATCAATAGATGGAGGGAAATCATAGTCGTCTTGTATGCCCCAGTCATCTCCAGCTACCTCTAAACCTCTAAAATGTGAAGCCTGTAGTACCAGCGCTAGATCTGTCAGCATAGGGTCATTGAGGACCGTATATGGACGTCCTATAGCTTCCTGGAGCTCCTCAGTAGTGAAGTCACTACCTCCCGAACAGCGGGGGACAATGAGAACATAGGTGATGGTCTTCGTACGGGTACTAAGCTCAAAATCTACGTGCAAAACTATAGTGCCTCCTGGTCCATCAGCTACTGTAATCAGTGGGATCTGACTAATGATGGGGAACTCCTCCGGAAGAACTCCGTAATCCATATCTAAAAAGCAAACTAACTGACAGATATAAACAGAAAAACTTAGTCAACTAAGACTTTATTAAACTAAAACTTAAATAAATATAATACTAATAGCCTAAACAGAATTTAACTAATATAATAAGGGATATCTAGGATGCCTCCTAGTAGCGCTTTTGGTTAATGTCGTTAGCTCGACACTGTTGAAGTCTAGCCTGGATCAGGCCATTTGACTTTTCTGCCAGCCACTACCTCGTGTAAGCTCTGATCAGTATTGTGGCCGCAGAAACAGCACCTAACACATGGGGTTAAATTCTTTATAGCTTTCCAGACACGTTTAAACTTCCCCATGGTTGACTTCTTCATCTTCTGAAGCTTCTGATGACATTCTTGTTGACGCTCCTTCCAATATTCTTCCATATCCCAACTACTAGCTAGAACTTCTTCAGATTGACCATCACCGTCATTCTCAGAGAAAAGATCGGGTGAAAACTCGTCTAATTCTTCGACTGTTGTAGCACCACATCCAAGGATATCGAGGAACCGAACAGTCAAAGGCTTGTCTTTAGGCTCACCAATGTAGTGTTTGCACCTCTGTCCGTTCACTCAAAACGGCTGGTCACCATAACCTCGTAGTTCTAGAACGCCTCCAGGAATAATTTGGAGAATTTCAAAGGGACCGGACCAACGTGTCCTCAACTTCCCAGGAAACAAATGTAACCTAGAATTGTATAGAAGAACTTGTTCTCCGACTTGAAATTCTCTCTTCTTAATCTTAGCATCGTGGAGTAGCTTCATCTTATCTTTACTAATCCTGGCACTTTCATAGGCCTGGAGTCTGAATTCGTCAAGCTCATGTAACTGCTGTAGTCGATGTTGTCCACAAGATTGGGAATCAAAGTTCAAAAACTTTGTAGCCCAATAAGCTCTATGCTCTAACTCGACAGGCAGATGACATGGTTTCCCGTAGACCATTTGATATGGAGATGTACCCATAGGGGTTTTATAGGCAGTTCTGTAAGCCCAAAGTACATCATCCAATTTCAAACTCCAGTCCTTTCTATGACTGTTTACCGTCTTCTCCAGGATTTTCTTGATGCTTTGGTTGCTCCTTTCAACCTGACCACTAGTCATCGGATGATATGGTGTGCCAGTTTTGTGACGAACACCATACTTTTCAAGGACTTTCTCTAGGGGTCGGTTGCAGAAATGCGTCCCTTCATCACTGATCAAGGCGCGTGGACATCCAAACCTCACAAAGATATTTTTCTTTAGAAATTTCATGACCGTCTTATGATCATTGTGAGGAGTGGCTTGAGCCTCCACCCATTTAGACACGTAGTCTACGCAGACTAAGATGTATTTATTACCGCAAGATGATGGGAATGGTCCCATAAAATCGATACCCCATACATCAAAGACTTCGCATTCTAGGATGGGTTTCAAAGGCATGTCAAAACGCCTTGTCAGAGTACCGGTTCTTTGGCACCTATCACAAGCTTTACAGAAAGCTTCTGTATCTTTAAAGATCGTGGGCCAATAGAAGCCGGATTGAAAGATCTTAGCAACGGTTTTCCACGGACCAAAGTGACCTCCAGTGGGTCCACTGTGGCACTGCTCAATAATATCCCGCTGCTCAGATTCTGGAACACATCTTCTAAGCAAACCATCTTTACAGATCTTAAAAAGATAAGGTTCATCCCAAACGAAATATTTCAAATCAGAGAAGAACTTTTTCTTCTCCTGATAAGACATCTCTGGATCGAGATAACGGGCATGAAGGTAGTTTACAATGGAAGAATACCACGGAACATCAGGAGGACAACCGTCTATCAACATAATGTTTTCTAGAGGAAAGTAAAGATCTATATCATCTGGATCATCCTTTTCCTCACTTAACATTCTAGAAACGTGATCAGCCACTACGTTTTCACTGCCCTTTTTGTCCTTAATTTGAACGTCAAACTCTTGTAGGGTCAATATCCAACGTAGTAAGCGCGGTTTAGCCTCTTTCTTAGTCATCAGATAACGCAAAGCAGCGTGATCAATCCACACAATCACTTGAGCTCCTAACAAGTAACTACGAAACTTGTCCATAGCAAAAACTACGGCCAAAAGCTCCTTTTCAGTAGTGGTATAGTTAACTTGAGAGGGGTTCAATGTGTGACTGGCGTAATAGATAGGCTGGAACTTCCCCTTGATCTTTTGTCCTAGAACAGCACCAACAGCATAGTTTGATGCGTCGCACATAAGCTCAAAAGGTAGGTTCCAGTCAGGCGATATAAGAATTGGAGCAGATATTAAACGATCCTTAAGCTCCTCAAACGCTTGCTTGCAGCTCTCATCAAAATTAAACTCAACGTCTTCCTTTAGTAAAGTAGACAGGGGCTTGGCTATCTTGGAGAAGTCTTGAATGAATCTTCTATAGAAACCGACATGTCCAAGAAAACCTCTAACTTCACGCACATTCTTAGGATAGCTCATCTTCTCGATAGCTTCTACTTTTGCCCTGTCAACTTCTATACCTTTGGCTGAGATCTTGTGGCCAAGAACTATTCCTCATCTACCATGAAATGGCATTTTTCCCAATTAAGTACTAAGTTCTTTTCCACACATCTGGATAACACTTGATCAAGATTGTCAAGGCAATCATCAAAAGACCGACCAAAAACCGAAAAATCGTCCATAAAAATCTCCATACACTTTTCTACAAGCCCGTCAAAGATAGCTAGCATACATCGCTGAAATGTAGCTGGGGCATTGCAGAGACCAAATGGCATTCGCCTGTAAGCGAATGTACCATAAGGGCAGGTGAAAGTGGTCTTTTCTTGGTCAGCTGGATCAATGGGTATCTGAAAGTATCCTGAATATCCATCTAGGAAGCAGTAGAATGCGTGTCCCGCCAGACGCTCAAGCATCTGGTCAATGAATGGAAGGGGAAAGTGATCTTTCATGGTTACCTCATTGAGCTTTCGATAATCGATGCAGACTCTGTAACCAGTGACAAGTCTCAATGCAATTTCCTCTCCCTTCTCATTCTTCTCCATTGTAATTCCACCTTTCTTGGGAACTACTTGAGTCGGGGAAACCCATTCACTATCCGCGATGGCATAAATGATTCCCATGTCCAGAAGTTTGATGATTTCCTTTTTAACGACTTCTTGCATATGAGGGTTGAGCCTCCTCTGGGGCTGTCTAACACATTTTGCACCCTCATTCGTCTTGATCTTGTGCATACAGATGTCCGGAGATATCCCTCTGATATCTCCTACCTGCCAACCAAAAGCTTTTTCATTTTTCTTCAAGACGTTGATTAGTTTCATTTCCTCTAAACGAGAAAGCTTGGCAGATATAATCAATGGAAGCTTGTCACCTTCTCTTAAAAACACATACTTAAGATGTTTAGGCAACGGCTTCAACACCAAATCCGCAGGGGGGTCTTCTAAACTCGACTTGAGATCTCCACTTTTCAACTCAATATCATTGAGTTTACTCTGTGGTCCCACTGCCAAAGCTTCTCCTTCCAACAATTCTTCCTCAAAATCACTGCTAATTGATCTAGATTAACCACACCATGAGTATTTAAATTATCAACCAATCGCTCATATTCAGCTTCTACAGCCATGACTTGCTTATCCATATAATCGGTGAAATCATCCGTCATATAATCAATGGAAAAGCCGGTTGGAGGGCCAGAGGGTACTTGAATGGACTTTAAGACATTGTAACTCACCTCTTGATCACCAACTCGGATAGTCACTTGCCCACCATCGCAATCGATGAGGGCTCTAGCTGTAGATAAGAAAGGTCTTCCAAGAATCAGGGGGACGTTTTCATCTTTCTCTATATCTAAAACATACCAATCAACCGGAAAGGTAAATCTATCAATCTGAACCAAAACGTCTTTTAGGATCCCTGAAGCTTTCTTAGAAGATCTATCCGCGAATTGTAAACTCATAGTAGTGGGTTCTAGAAGGCTTTGTAAACCGAGCTGTTTGCATACAGACATTGGCATAAGGCTTATAGAGGCACCTAGATCACACAAAGAATTTGGGAAGACTAGACCTCCCATCAATACTGTAAGTACGAATTTGCCAGGGTCACCTCTTTTAATTGGTAAGTTTTCATAATTAATCATGGAACAATCCTCACCAATTTGCCTTTCCATGCCTGCTAATTTCTTTTTCGAAGACACAACATCCTTGATAAATTTTGTATACTTAGGCATCTCGACTAAGACATCCGATAATGGAAGATTTACCTGAGTATTTTTCAAAAGGTTTAGCACCTTTTCATACTTCTTATCCTCAATCAAGGGAATGTTGCTCTTTCTCGGTGGAAATGGAAGTTTCTTAAGGTCATCCTCAGAAAAGACTTTCTTTGAGGATGCACTTACGGCTTGTCTTCCAGATCCTTCCAACGAACAGCTTTTTCAGATTTCTTAGTAGTCAGGGGATCAGCCTCCTGACTTTCGCTTGCTTTTTCAGTCCTCGAGGGATCAGCCACTTGAGGATCTCCAGCTTTTTCACCTCTCAGGGGATCAGCCACCTGAGTTTTCTCTTGCAGTTGAGGGGAGTGTAGGTGCTCAGCTTCCCCTCCTGCCTTATCAATGGCAGGAGGGGCTAGTGGTTTCCCTGGTGGGAAGGACCACTAACTTGAGTACCGCTTCTCAGATTCATTGCACTGGCCTCCTCTTTACCGTATTGAATTGATGGCACGAGGTCAGTACATGGGCCTTTGTTCAAATCAGCCTGAGCAACTTGACCACCCTTTGGATTCTTCTCAGTGAAACTGGGCAGCTGCCCTGGGGGTCTAGAAGCTAACTGCTCAGCCAGTTGCCCAATTTGTCTCTCAAGATTCTTCATCGATCTACTTTGCTCCTCCAACTTAGCTTCAAGATTTGTAGGTTGGGAGGGGCCTTGAGAGTTTTGGAGATTTGGAGCATAGGGCTGGCTGGGCCGACTTTGAAATTGAGAATTTGAATTGGAAGGCCAATTCTGATTGAATTTTTGCGTAGGATTGGAAAAATTCGAGTTTTGATTCTGATTAAACCCAGGGTTTCTATTGAAATTCTGATTCGAATTAAAATTCGAATTAGGATTGAAATTTGAAGATGGATTAAACCCTTGGTTTTGAAAATTGCCCTGGCCAGGAAACCGATTGAACCTTTGATTGTTCTGGCCATAGAATGCATTCACTTCCGCATTATGTCCGTTCATAGGGCAGAATTTAGAAGTGTGCCCCACCTCGTCACAATTTTGACATGTGACTTGATTGTACTGTCCATAATCATGAACAACATTCACTTGATAAGGTGTAGGGGAATTAAATTGACATTGGCCATTCATATGGCCGGTCTGACAGCAGTTTTCGCAATACAGAACCCGAGGGTTCTGTGGAAAAGAAGAAGTTTGATTTATCGGATTGGAAACTTGAGATGGTGCCATCTGCTTCTGAAGCATGGCGATCAAACTTTGTAAATTGACTTCCTCAACCTTGGGAGGAGGAGGTGCTTGAATTGCTTGATAAGAGGGGGCATAGTTATATTTTGCAATGTCCTCAAACAATGCCCATCCCTCATCAGGTGTTTTCTTCAGAAATGCCCCACCAGAAGAACTATTGACCATGCCCTTTGTAAGCTCGGTCAATCCACTGAAGAATGTATTGACTTGCCTTTCCAGTGGCAAGCCATGGTGGGGACACTTTCTAAGAAGAGACTTGAATCTCTTCCAACATTCGAAGAAAGATTCATTCTCTTTCCGATAGAAAGTGAAAATGTCATTTAAACACTGGGCCGTCTTTGAAGGTGGAAAATATTGACTCAAGAACTCCTTTTCGAGTTCCGCCCAGGTGGTGATAGATTCGAAGGGAGAGAGGTGTACCACTCTTTAGCCTCTCCTTTCAAAGAAAAAGGAAAAAGTTTAAGTTTGATAGCATCCTCACTTACTCCTTGGATGCGTGTAGTACCGCATATCTCTAAGAATGTGTGTAAGTGGGTATGCGGATTCTCCGATTGATACCCATGAAAAATAGATGCATGCTGCATCATCTGAATAAGTCCCGGTTTTAACTCAAAGGTTTGTGCAGTAATGGCTGGAATAACAATAGCCGGGTTGACTTTGACTTCGCCTGGCATGGCGTAGTCTGCCAATGTACGTCTATTATTAGCGGCCATTATCACAAAATCAGTGATTTCTCTTGCTAGTTGATCTTCAAGATCTCGCTCGGCTCTGTCTGCCAGAACCGCAGAACGGAAAATCCGCCTGTTTGGCCGGACTACGGTTCGCTCGGGGTCAGGGGTGTATAATAACGGTCCCTTTTGACTCCGAGTTTGCATAAACCGGACCAAAAACAAGTGGTTGAAACCTATAAACTAAGAAATTGGAAGCCTAAACTAAAAATTAAAAAACCTAAGGAAAAGAAAGGGGAAAGAAGAAAAGGAAACAAAAGTATTGAAGAGAACAGGACCAGACGGACGTCCGAGAGTTTGGACGGGCGTCCGGATGGAATTGAAATCGGACGGGCGTTTAGTGGACCAAACGCTCGTCTGCACGGCAGAATACTTGGACGGGCGTCCGAAACCTATGGACGCTAGTCCAAGCGAGTAAAAGTGGTTCTGGAACGAAGACTTTCCAGTAAACGGGTGGCCAATTTCCAGACGTCCGTTTAGAAACGGGAAAACAAGAACAGAAAATAAAAAATTTGCAGAAAAGAACAGATAAAAGAAGAGAAGAGAAGAGAACTAATCACAAGAGAACCTTAAATCCTAAGCTAAAACCCTAATTAACTAATTACCTAAACGTTTATCAACTAAAAACAGGAATTTAAAACGAAATAAAAATAGGACAAACAAAAACAAACAGAAAAACAGAAAAACAAAAACTAGACAACCGTCCGGTTCCCCGGCAACGGCGCCAAAAACTTGTCACGGAATTTATTAACACAAAACAAGTAATAATCCGGTTAACCTCAAGTATAAGGATCGTAGTAATAGTGGTTAATGCCGGGTCGATCTTACGGGGAACTGGCGATTGTGAATTCTAGTTTTTATTCCTAACTAACCTATGTCACGATTACTAAACTAAACAGCGGATAAAACTAAACAGAACTGAAAATAAAACTTAACTAAAGCGTAAAACTGGACAGAAGATACGATCTAAAGCCAGGAAGGATATGTTTCGAACCAATTTAAACTAAACTAAATCTAAGATGCAATAGAAAGAACTAACTAAGCTAAGTAATTCAATTTCAAGGGATTTTAAATCAATAATTTACGAGACGAACAAGCAATTGATCCACCTATCCTATCAATATTCAGTTTCGATTCAGATTATTTCGTGATTACTAATCAAGTTGTGATTCACCTATTCAAAGGTATGAACCCTAATTTCTTAGGCAAGTTCATCTATTAATCTTTATCTTCGATCTAAAGATTAACGCTCTCAAATCAAGGTGTGAAATCTCTCAATTTCTAACCTAGAAATCTAACCTAATAACTCTCGTTAATTAGATCAAATATCTATTCTTTATCATGGTGATCTAAAGTCTAACTTGATTTTCATCAATTAAACAATCAATAAAGCAAGCATCTTTCGATATATATTTGCAATAACAACGTAAAGCATGATAAAGGAACAACTCGTAATAGATACTCACAAAATAACCACGAAAAGAAACTGAATTGTTGAATCGGACGGCTTCACAACGCTTGTTCAATGGAGGCCTAGCCTCTTAGCATCCTCTTGAAGATCGAATTATTGAAGTAAAAATACATAAAAAGTGTTTAGAACTACTAGAAAACTAAGAACAATGAAATCTCAGCCGCCCCTAGGGTTTAAGGTTTTCAATATATCGTGTATTGTGAGGAAAAACGCGCTGATATTTATAGAAGATTAAGTCGGTTTCAGCATGTCGGCCGACGGACGCCCGTCTGGAAAGGGTGAACGCCCGTCCAGCTTGTGAAATCTTCTTTGAGTCGGGCCGAGTCACGACCAGACGCCCGTCTGCCAGCGTCCACTCCTGCATCCAAACTTCCTGAATCAACTTCCCATTCCTGGACGCTCGTTCACTTCAGTTAGACGCTCGTCCACTATGGACGCCAGTTCAGCTTCCTGGACGCCAGTTCAGGATCGAATTTAATCTTGATTTCTTGAACTTTATCTCTTTTTTCTCTATCTCATTCCTTCATTATCTCTTTTACCTCGAACTCAATCAACTCTTGAGCATCTTTTGAGCCTCAAACATGCATCTATAACACATAAAAACATCGCAAAATGTAATAACGCTCAAATAATCATTAAAACACATAAATCCACTTATTTTGCAATTATCTCTTTTAAAATATCATTTGCTCAATATTTCCATTAAAAACACGTTTCTTATGCAAATTAGTACAATTACGGGGAAAAATATCATAGAATATAGCGTTATAAATCGCATAAATTCACCCTTAACAGCTATTAAAAGAGATCACCCTACTTTTCGTTGGTCTGAAAACCCTAGTAAGCAAGGCCAACAGCCATATCCAGTTCCATATAGGAATTCATCTAATAATCAAGTTTATCAAGGAGATACTTCTAATCAGAATTTACAATCATTACCCAGATCCTATCCTCAACACACCACTCAGAGTATACCAGTCACCCAAAGTTCAACTCAATCTGAAGGAATTGATAAATGGGAGAAACTAATGGAAAATATGATGGGGGTAGTATCTACTCAAGCTCAAAATATGGAAACAATGATAACTTCTATAGGTACAGTCACTAAGGATATGAGTACGTTGAAAACATCCATGAGTGGACATGATACCAGAATGAGAACTATAGAAGAATCAATAAGGAATATGGAAGATCACTTGAGTAGAGAAGGAGAACGTAAAAACAGTAGACCTCCAGGAGGATTACCAAGTAATACTGAAAGAAACCCGAGAGAGGTGAACGCTGTTGTTACCAGAAGTAGAAAACTCTGTGGGAATAATGAAGTAGAAAATGATTTAAATGGTAACTTTATAAAGGAAAAGGACGAACTTGAATTTACTAATGAGGAAGAAGAAATTATTGAAAATTTCTTAAGACAGAATAGTAATGTTGAACCTGAAAGTAAGAATGAAGAATGGGTCAAAACCCCTAGGATTCTAAAAGATCCAATGGATAAAGACCTAAGAACCTTATTTAAGGAACATGTTAGAGAAAGTAATACTGAAGAAAAGAAGGAAGATTTGCCAATACCCGAAAAAGGAAAGATTGACACAGGGGATGTTTCAAAGAAAAAACCTCAAGATAGTGAAATATGGCGACCAAGTAATGATAAAAGATTTAAGGAAAAAGGAAAAGAGAAATTAACTTCAGAACCAAAGGTTATAGATTTGGAATCTTTACCTTACCCACCTAAAGATCAAATTAAAAAGGTAAAAACCGAAAAGAAGTATGCTCGTTTCCTTGATACCTTTCGTCATATTCATGTCAATATCCCTGTTATCGAAGCCCTAATCAACATGCCTACCTATGGAAATTTTCTTAAGGATATTTTATCAAACAAGAAAAAGTTAGAAGAATATGAGAATATTTGCCTCAATGAAGAATGTTCTGCAATTTTACAGCATAAATTACCACCTAAATTGAAAGATCCTGGTAGTTTTACCATCCCATGTGAAATTGGAGGATTTTTGTTTAAAAGAGTACTATGTGATCTTGGAGCAAGTATTAATCTCATGTCTTATGAGGATTATAAGAAACTGGGCATAGGAGAGCTTACAAATACTGAAATGACTCTTCAAATGGCCGATAGATCGATTAAACATCCTAAGGTAGTCATCGAGGACGTATTGGTTAAGATTGACAAATTTTACTTCCCAGTGGATTTTGTAATAATGGAAATGGAAGAAGGATATTCAGCGCCAATTATTCTAGGTCGTCCATTTCTAGCTGCAGGAAGAACGTTAATTGATGTTCAAAAAGGTGAACTGATACTAAGAGTTAATGAAGATGAAGTTTCCTTCAATATTTTCAAAGCTATGAACCATCCATACAAATCACCAGAATCATGTTCTTTTATAGATAAATTATCTACTATCTGTGATGTCAAATTACAAGATTATGAAGATAGACTAGAAGAATGTTTGGCATTATCTATCTATAAAGAAGATGAGAATGATACTGAAATGAGAGAAATAATCCTTTATCTTAATAAGAGACTATTTTCTAAACATCCATGGCATAAATATTTGGAATTAGAACTAGAGGGACCAGTTCTAAAATCTTCAGTAGAAGATCCACCAAGGAATCTGGAATTGAGAACACTTCCTTTTAATCTGAAATATGTTTTTTCTGGAAAATAATAATCTACTTCCGATTATTATTTCATCAACCTTAACAAATGAACAAGAAGATCAATTACTTAGAATGTTAAGACAACATAAGAAGGCATTTGGATGGACAGTGGCAGATATTCAAGGAATTAGCCCTGAGATATGCGTTCATAAGATCATTCTAAATGAGGGAGCTAAACCTTGTATTCAGCCACAACGCCGCCTCAACCCAAATTTACAATCCATTGTTAAGAAAGAGGTTATTAAGCTATTAGAAATGGGGATAATCTTTCCCATATCAGATAGTGAATGGGTAAGTCCGACTCAAGTGGTACCAAAGAAAGGAGGTTTCACAGTAAAGGAAAATGATAAAAATGAATGGATTCCGACAAGGGAAATTACAGGATATCGAATGTGTATTGATTTTAGAAAACTGAATGATCATACTAAGAAAGATCATCATCCACTTCCATTCATAGTACAAATGTTGGAACGCTTAAGTGGACATAAGTATTACTGTTTCTTAGATGGTTATTCAGGATACTTACAGATATTCATTGCAGCAGGAGATAGAGAAAAAACTACTTTCACTTGTCCGTATGGAACTTTTGCTTACAAACGAATGCCGTTTGGCTTATGTAATGCACCAGCTACATTTCAGAGATGTATGATGGCTATATTTTCTGACATGGTCGAGAAATTCTTAGAAATCTTTATGGATGACTTTAGTGTATACGGAGATTCTTTCGATGAATGCTTATCGCATTTTGAACGAGTATTGCAACGCTGTGAAGATACCAATTTAGTGCTAAACTGGGAAAATGTCACTTAATGGTATCAGAAGGAATTGTTCTAGGTCATAGAATCTCTGAAATAGGTATTGAAGTGGACAAAGCTAAAGTCGAAGTAATTGAAAAATTACCTCCACCAATTAATCTAAGAACTTTGAGAGGATTTCTTGGACATGCTGGATTTTATAGAAGATTTATTGCAGACTTTTCGAAGATAGCAAAGCCTCTAAGTCATTTGCTTGAAAAGGAAGTACCATTTAACTTTGAAGATAAATGTATGGAAGCCTTTCAGACCCTAAAAGCGAAGTTGACTACTGCACCAGTGCTAGTAGCACCAGATTGGAGTTTGCCGTTTGAAATTATGTGTGATGCGAGTGATTTAGCTGTAGGAGCTGTCTTAGGTCAAAGATATAACAAAGTACTCAAGGCAATCTACTATGCATCTCACACGTTAAACGCAGCTCAACTAAATTATGCTACTACGGAAAAAGAACTGTTGGCTGTAATATTTGCCTTAGATAAGTTTAGATCGTATATTGTTGGATCTAAGGTCATTATTTATACAGACCATTCAGCCTTGAAGTATCTGTTAAGTAAGAAAGATGCTAAACCACGTCTTCTTAGATGGATTCTGTTGCTTCAAGAATTTGATATTGAAATTAAGGATAAAAAAGGAAGTGAAAATGTAGTAGCAGATCATCTAAGTAGAATGGAAAATGATGAAGGAAATGAAATACGAGATTCATTTCCGGATGAACAACTTTTTAGGATTGATACTCCCTCAACCATGCAATTATTAAAAGATAGAATACCATCAAATTCGTCTTTTACCGGATAGACGTTAAAGAACTGGAATGCCTTTCATAGATAGAATAGAAGTTTTTATTTTACTTTAATTTAAAATTAGGTTTAGATAAAGATGTTGCCTTTAGAATAGAAGCCTTAGTTTTTAACTTGAACAAGGAGCTGATGCGTGAAATCAGAGAAAGAGATCTTTGCAATGGAAAATCGAGAATTGCTATGAAGAGAAGGGCAAGATTTCTAAAGAGATGTAGAATCTGTGGAAAAAGTGAACATAATGGAAAATGTGGAGACAGCACAACCAAATCCCATGATGAATGTTTGAATGTAATTAAGATGGGAACGACTAGGTGGTTATCCGAAAATCCCGATGGACAACAAAGAGAGAATTCAAACGCATCATTTCTAGGAATTAGGTTAATGGACCGTTATTATAGAAATCTTGAAGATTTAAGAATGATGGGAGTAGAATTAGATTAAGTTTATGTTTTTATTTTTAAGATTTCATAAAAATTTTATGATAAACTTATATTTATATCATATATGATTTATATGATATAATTAAGGATTATCATACCAAAAAATATTGTTTTTAGCTTTTATAAAAATTTGTAATAATTTGTTTTATCATGAAATAATCTTATGATTTTTTCTATGATATAATTTAAATTATTACACAAAAAAAAAAAGAGAATCGAGTAATTACTAACGATTCGAGTCGATAATAGTTCGGTTCGATTCGTTAGCTTTATAACCTAAAATATCACAAAGATCTTCTTCATTTCTTCAACCCAAAAAGCCGCCCCACCCCTTTTCCCCTCTTCAAAAATTTCATCACTTTTCACCAATTTTTCTATCCTAAACTACTTAATTAATCATCTTCTCTTCCATTCCACTACACAAATTCATCACCATTGCATAAAAGGATAGATTTTGCAAGCAAAGCTCTCTCTTTTTTTCAACACATTTCCGGCGGCCACCACCTATTCCGGCAACTATCTACGCTTTCTAGCTCTATACGGTAACAATATATATATATATATCAATCATTTCAATTTTTATCAAGTTTTTTATTTTAATTTTAAAAATTTTTGGTCTAAGTACTTATTTATGTTTGTTGTTTGTTGTTGTTTTTGTTTGTTATTTTGTCATACCATTATCGTAGATGGCCTCATCATCTAGGAGAAACCCTAAGAAAAGAAAGCCAGATATCCCCGATGTAGTACCGGTTATAGAACCAAGACCGTTGACTGATTTAGAAAAAACTCTTTCTTTTGAGAACACTGCTAGTCCTGAGGCTAAGCAAGCATATAATGAGTATTTCAGTAAATGTAGAATCTGGTTGGAAAGGGGTATCGACTTTGATTCATTAGGAAAGGAGGTAAAGGATATTTTTGCTGATAGAGAATGGATGGAAATAGCCATGGAAAGAACTGATAACATTAATACCACTATGGTAGCTGAGTTTTACTCGGTTCTATCAACTTATGATCCAGCTACTGTTGAGGAATTGACTTATATTCCTCTTAGGAGTGTTAATGTTACTTTCTGTCCAGTTATGATAAACGCATTTTATGGATTGCCTGATATACCTGATGAGGATGATTATCATACTGTCTGGGGCTTAAACCATCCTGCTACTCTTAAAGCTAAGGCATATGAGGCCCAGCAAGCTTTTGACCCCACGGCTGTTTGGAAAGATAATAGATTTGCATATGGAAGATGTATTAGGGACATAAGGGCAATTAAGCAATTCTTAGGCCATAATGTAACGCCTTCCACTCATGTTTGCGCTTATGGTAGAGATGACGTTATTATTGCCTGGGCTATGGTGAATGACATTCCTATCAATTTGGGGAAACTTATCTTTTCTAAGGCGTGTGATTTTGCTAAAAATCGAATTCGAGGGGGACGTCTGCCGTTTCCTAATCTCATTTCAGCCTTGTGTACTACTTTTGAGGTCCCAGTTTTGCCATCTGATAGGATTGAGTCTCCTTATGTTCCACTTATAGGTCAAAAATTAATTGCCTCACCTGCCGGCAGGATAAATTATAACAACCAAAATCGCCAACAGCAACAACAACCACCACCTCCATCTCCTATTCATACCCCAGCATCTCGAACTCCTAGGCAGTCACAGCAGCCGCAGCCACTTCAGAGCCAGAATAGCCAGATTGAGGCTATGTTTCAGCATATGGTTCAGGCTCAGGCTAGAACTGATGCTAATATAGCTTTAGCTTGTGAACAGAATATGAAGTGGGCTGAGGATCTTAGGATTGGCCAAAGAGGCCACAGAGCTTTCATCAGTGAGATAGATCCCAGATATGCAGAAATTTCTACTCGTTATCCTCAGAGTCAGCCTGACCCATACACTATGCCAGATTAGATTCCACCTATTCCACCACCAGTTTTATTCCAGGACTATATGCCGTCATCTGTAGAACAGGGTGGTATGTTTACAGGTTCATTTGATGCATCCATGGGCATGGGAGGAGTAACTTAAGTGGCAGATGTGACAGCAGGTCTCGGCTCGTTTGGATTGGAAAGTTCGGTGACGATGACAACTAGACAGACTCAGGCTACATTTCAAGCATCTACGTCAACAGATTCACAACAGTTCAACTATGATTTCAGTACGACTCAGTCTCTAGGGGCTGACTTTACTTCTAGTATGTTTGGATCGTTTTCAGCTCATTTCGACTCTTCTTTTGACGTAGATGAGGATTATGATGAAGATGAGTAGTTTAAGTAAACTTTTCATATGTTATGATGTGTCACGATATACTATGGTTGGATTTTTTTGTTTTAGACTGTTTGATGCACTCTGTGGTTAGTGCACTTCGAGGTTTTACATTTTTTCCGTTGTTTCTATATTATTAGACCTTTTCACCCCTATTTTAGATAAAAATGTTTACATACACACTGATTGAACCTGATAGAACACCCTGAAATGCAAAAATCTGTGATCGGGCACTGTAGCACCGGCGCACGCCGGTACTAACCCGGCCCGCGCCGGTCTGGTGTACTACCGACCTTCCTCAGGTTGTTTCCTATCTGTTTCTGTCATTTCTATATAAGGAAACAGATGCCTCAATCCTCAAATTGCTAATTCAGTGCATAAAGTTTCTCGTTTTCTTATAAAGACCGTATAAAATGTCCGATCATTCATCAGTTAATAGTTATTCTCCTCCTCATACCCCAAATCCCGTACTTCCTAATCCAGGTTATCCGTTTTTCCACCCCGTCCCTTACAATTCCATGTATGCCTCGGTTCACTACCCTTTCATAAGCAATTTCAACCAGTCAGCGGTGCTGATTGAAAAAGGTCTAAATTTTCAAAAAGTGGATAATTGGGCATTCATAAGGATGGAAGCAGATGGGTGGGAGTATTTTTGGCGTATGCCCAGAGGTAGAATTAATGTTACGTTGGTAAGAGAGTTTTACTCTGTACTTTCGGAAGCTAGTACTGTGGAATTAACACAGTCTGTTACAATTAGAGGAGTTGTTGTTCCTTTTACTTCCACTATCATAAATCAAATTTTCTTTATACCACCAGTTCAAACATCACCATCCAGTCATTTTGAGTTTCAATGGAGACCTGATACTGCTGAAGGAGTTATTACCAAATGTTCGGAATCTTATCAAGTTTTATTCCAACATTCTAATAGGGATAGAAATGTCTCCACAGCCGCTTTACTTCCCCATTTAAGAACATGGAAACGTTTCATCAATTCACGAGTTTATCCAACTGATGATTTCTCGGAAATCAGTGATGATGAAATGTTACTATTATATGCTATCACGAGTGGAGCTGTTATAGATTGGGGAGTATTGATTCAGAAAGCAGCTGTTAGTTTTGCATTTGGAAGAAGACCGATCCGACAGCCTATGCCGTTTGCATGGCTGATTTCCAGAATTTGTGTTCGTTTGGCTAGAGTACCGGAAAGAGCAACAGATGAATACTTTCCAGCTCGCCTTCCTCAGGTTGGGCTTTTACCAGTTGATATTCCGGGAGAATCGTCAAGTGGAGAAAATTAGATGATAGTGAGAAAGGAAGGAATAATAATAAATTAGTATCAGAAAGACTATAAGTTTAGACTACATTAGTTTAATAATAAATTAGTGTAACTTAGTTTAAGTTTTTCTAGTTTAAGCTCGTAATAGTTTTAGTAATTTGTATTTTTCTTCTAGTTTTAATCTTGTGATATAATTACATGTTTTGAATTTATGTTTTTTCTTTTATGCTATATTATATAAACGCTCGTCTGTATGACACATAAAATATTCAACCGCTATAAAAATTTATTTTATTTCCTATACCAACTTTTTACTACTCATTACACATCGAGACGATGTCAATTCGTAAGTGGGGAGTAGAGATTGGTTAGTAAATAAAATGAATTTAATATATCAATTACTGATGCACTTAGTTTAATTATTCTTAAGGAAATAAATGAAATAATATATAATTATTATAATATGGATAGTATATTTGGATAGAATAAATTTTTAATTAAGTAAAGTAATCTCGATATATTATTTCTATATTATTTATGTCTATTTTAGATTTTTATCAAGATTTTAAGTTTGTATAACTAGATAAATAGTATGAAATATTTTTTTTATGAAATTAGACAAAAGTTACTTATAATTATAATAAAATTTTAGAATGATTTTCTTTTCAAGACAAGTATGAATTTGGAATCGGATTAGGAATGATGAGATTTTTGGCATTACTTTGACTAACTATGGCCAAATAAGCCAACCCGAACGTAATTTCTAATTTTTGTCCCCACCTCACCCTTGTAGAGTGATCAAGACCTCACTCGAAAATAGCCATTATAATTAACTAGATAAAACCGACCCTTAACTCAAAATGGTCTACATTTCCTTGAAATCCCGCAAGTTTAGTATGTGCTTATGGATAGCGGTGACGACATCGAATTCAGTAGTGGTATATGCTGAGATTGGAATAAATATTATTCGGAAGGCAATCTTTTGTCAAAAACTGTTATTTTCTAGAAAAAGAAAAAGTTGGAATTGTTAGGTACTGATGTATTTGTTCTCACCTCATGACGCTTGAAAGATAGTCGATTATGGTAATGAGTTCGGATATGTTAGTATTCTGAAAAGAAAAAAAAAAAGAAAAGAAAAGAAAAGAAATAATATGGTTAGTAGAATTAAAATTTGAAAAACAGTGTCAGAATATTACTGATCAAGATATTTTTGATCAAAAGTGAAGGTGTAAGCACGTACGGCTTGCTTCTATTTCTTTTGATTTTCCTTTGTTATCCTTTAGATTAGCCAAACACCCTGAGCCTGAACATTATAAGCCATTTTGCCAACTACTTGACTTAGTCCTTGATTCCGAAATCTCATATAGTGACGATTAAAAAGTTATTCTAAGTATTTTATTTTATATTTATTAAGTAATTCATGTAGAATTTCATTTGGATAATGTTTTATAACTAACTTATTAAGTTATACACACTTTTTATCTTTTTAATAATCTTAGATAGATAAAATCAATATAATTATAATATTGACAGCATACGTTACTAAGTTAGAAATTTAGTCTAGAAGAACTATATTATTTGCATTATAACATTTTATATATTATCGCTTATTTTGCTCGAGGACGATCAAAAGCTAAGTGGGGAGTAGTTGATGTATGATAAAAATATAACTATATTATATGACTTTTTATATCGTATTTACGATAATATCGTATAAATTCTATAAAAATATATCTAAAAACTCATAAAAAACATAAATCGATATAAATAGATATTATCGTTATAAATTTAATAAAACTTATGATTTTGTGGTCAGAATTACTGTGGCTCGTGTTTTTGACTGTTTCAGGGTACGTGTGATGGAAAACTGAAGAATTAAAATCGAAACAGTGGAAAACCGAAGAAAGATATTTTTCAAAGTCCGGCACGCACCGGAGGTGACCGGCACACGCCGGAATCTCTCTGCCACCAGCACATGGGCTCTGTCAGGAGAGAATCTGTACTGTAGCACCGGCACGCGCCGGTAAGGGGCCGGCACGCGCCGGTGCACTACCTGCACTCTATAAATACTCCTCATTTGCAAGCATTTGGGAGTGTACCAATATATATATACCTCTTATATATATATATATATATCTTATCTTTAGTTAGTTTTTAGTTCTGTAAATACCGTAAACGGCACTCTGCCGAAATAATAATGTAGTATAAGTATCGTTGTAATACTTAGAAGGATTATCAAGGCTCGTTGTTGCTTAAGGAGTTGTTATTTCCGGAGAATACGGCTCCGACGCTACAATTGTAATCTGGTAACTTTTTAATGTATTTATGATTGTTTGTTGTTATTAGTATCTATATATTAGTTATAATGATATTAGGCTAACTCTATATCTAGCCAAGATATGAAATTGAATTAGTTTTATCTTTTTTAGGGAAATAGATGATGGCTATGTTAAAATTGAATTAAAATCGATTATAATGAATCTCTTTCTATTTGAGCTTAATGAAAAGTTAAAATTGAATTAGCTACTCGATTTAACAAGAATCGTAACCTAATGATGAACTGACCAGAGAAGTTAGGATACGCGATCATGAATAGAAAGACCGGAGGGTAAAAATGGCCGTCTGACAAACGGAATCCTATTTCCTACCCGGGGGCAGATTTGTCCTAGAAAAACAAATCTTATTGAAAATTGACTCAAGATATTATCACGTTAAAAATCACCTGTTTAATTGAGCAATACTCAAAATACCGGCCGTATGACAAAACGGAGTTCCCGAGCTTGAGGATGACATTAGACAGAGGACTTTTGGCATATGACAATTTCATACGCTCGTGTTAGGAGGAGTTGTCTAGCTTAGGAGTACACCGGTTCATATATAATTGAATAACCTTAAAATAAGGAAAGATCAAGCACATCTATTTCTACTTAAAAGATATACTGATTCAGTGACATATTCTTGGCTAGTTTCTAATAATATTACTAGTATTTATATTCTATATATTGTATTGGTACCTATATATATTTATATCTATATATATATATATATATATGTATTTATATATATTTATATATATATATTTATGTATCTATATATATATCTGTTTAGTTTTATGCATTTATTTACTGTTTTACGGTTACTAAAAAGGAAAAAGAAAAATTGCGACTTAGATTGAGTTAATAACAGCTTCTTGGTGTTTAGCCACACTCTGAATTACCACATGTTTCCCTGAGGATTCGACACCTGACTCACCACACTAGCACTACAGTTTGACCCGATACACTGTCGGTTAAGGACTGGAATAGCACTAGAAAAGGCCACGTCAGGCACCCAATCATATAATAATGGTGGTTCATCGAGCTCAGGTAATCAGCGCAAACCCTTTCTTGGTCGTTGTCAAATGTGTGGTGTTCATGGCCATGTGGCCAAGGAATGTCCTCAATTTCAGGTACAGATGCAACAAATATTTGGTCCTATGAATCAGCGGGGTCCCAGACCGCAGGCCAATTTGGTGGAAACGAATTACGACTCGGCTCAGTTTGACCACACTCAACCCAAATGGCTTATGGACAGTGGGGCAAATCATCATGTGACCACGGACCTTCAGAACTTATCACTTCATGCTCCCTATACTGGCACGGATGACATTCTGCTTGGTGATGGTAAGGGACTTTCTATCACTCACACTGGTAGCTCCTCCCTCCCCCTTAATCCTTCCCATTCCCTTGAGCTTAGTAATGTCCTCTGTGTCCCTAGCATGTCTCGCAATTTAGTTTCCATTTCTCAACTGTGCAATTCCCATAATCTTTCAATTGAATTCTTACCCTCTGAATTTGTTGTGAACGACATTCAGAAGAACCAAACACTACTCCGTGGTCCGGTTAAAAATGGTCTGTACGAGTGGCCGACTTCCCCAATTCTTGCATTTGCATCCAATAAAGCGTCATCTCAAGACTGGCATCGTCGGTTGGGTCATCCGGCTCTTCCTATTTTATCCTCAGTTTTGAAGACCAATAATTTACATTCTTCCAGTTTACCTTTTACGCATTGTACTGCGTGTCTTGAAAATAAAAGCCATAAACATTCTTTTGGCGTTTCTAGTTTACGTTCTTCCCAACCCCTTGAATTTATAGTGATGTATGGACGTCACCGGTTCTATCAATTGATGGTTTCAAATACTTTGTTATTTTTGTTGATCACTTTACCCGGTATATATGGTTCTACCCATTAATACGTAAATCCGACGTTTATCCAACCTTTTTACGATTTCGATCCCTAGTTGAAAAATACTTTGAACGTCCCATCAAAACTCTTTACTCGGATAACGGTGGAGAATTTATCTCTCTTCGCGATTATTTTTCCACTAACGGTATTTCCTTCTTTACCACTCCCCCACATACCCCTGAAAACAATGGAATCTCTGAACGACGCATGTTACATATTGTTGAAACCGGACTATCCTTAATCTCCCATGCTTCCGCTCCCACATCATTCTGGCCCTTCGCCTTTTCCACTGCTGTGTATCTCATAAATCGAATGCCCACTCCCAATCTCAACATGCGTACACCTTATGACTCTTTATTCCACACACCCCCAAATTACCACAAGCTTCGGGTGTTTGGATGCCTCTGCTACCCATGGCTCCGCCCCTACACTAATCACAAACTTGAGTCTCGCTCAAAACCCTGTGTATTTCTTGGCTATGCCTTAAACCAACACGCCTATTACTGTTATGATCTTAAGGAGTCTCGCTTGTATGTTTCCCGTCATGTCAATTTTGTTGAGCCTATCTTCCCCTTTGCATCTCCCAACTCCTCCACTACATCAATTACACCCTCTCCTATCTCTGACTGGATTCCCACTCCCCCGGTCACCCATATGCCTCCTACCTTACCATCTCCCCCTCCATCACCATCTCCACCATCATCCCCACCACCACCACCATCTCCTCCCCCACCCCCTCCATCTCCACCGCCACCTTCCCCACCATCTCCACCCCCACCACCACCTCCCCCATCTCACCCTATGCGCACACGAGCCCAAAACAATATCCACAAACCCATCCAGAAACTCAATCTTCTCACTCACCTCCCATCTCCTTCTGAGTCTGAACCCACCAACATCTCTCAAGCCCTTAAACATCCCAAATGGAGGGATGATATGCAGGATGAATATGATGCTCTCATTCGTAATGAGACATGGTCCTTAGTCCCTCCTCATCCTTCGCAGATCTTCCGTCTCAAACGTCACCCAGATGGGTCCATTGATCGGCACAAGGCCCGGCTTGTGGCCAAAGGGTTCACTCGGCGTCCAGGTATTGATTATTATGAGACCTTTAGCCCGGTGGTCAAACACACTATTGTCCGTGTTGATCTTAGTCCGGCTCTTTCGCAGGGTGGTCTTTACGTCGGCTAGATATCAACAACGTTTTCTATAAGGTCATCTTTCGGATGATGTGTTTTTGGCACAACCCAATGGGTTTGTCGATTCGATTGTTCCACCCATGTCTGCAAGTTACACAAGGCAATCTATGGTTGAAAGCAGGCACCCCGAGCCTGGTATGAGGAACTTCGAGGTTTTCTTCTTCGCAGTACTTTTCGCAACTCTGATGCTGATTCCTCTCTGTTTATCTACCACACTGGCACTGTCATGATTTATTTACTGGTGTATGTCGATGACATTATTATTATTGGTAATGATACTCGTGCTCTTGAGGCGTTCATTTCTCTTCTGGGACGTCGGTTTGCATTAAAGGATCTTGGCTCCTCTCCTATTTCTTAGGTATCGAGATCATCCCGAACTCGATGGTTGTTTGTTATCACAGAAGCGCTATGCCACAGAACTCCTTGCCCGTATTCATATGGATCAGGCTAACTCTGTTAGCACCCCTCTACCTACCGATCTCTCCGGTCTCACTGCTACTACGGGTTCTCCTCTTGATGATGCTTCTGAGTATCGCATGGTCATTGGCGGTTTTCAGTATTTGCTCTTCACTCGGCCTGACCTTGCCTTTGCGGTTAACAAGCTCTCTCAGTTTATGCATGCTCCCACTGATGTTCATTGGAGTTTTGCTAAACGTATGCTTCGTTACTTGGCTGGCACAGTGGACCTCAGTCTTCAGATTTATCGCGACTCCCCCTTGGTTCTTCATGCCTTTTCTGATGCAGATTGGGGGGGATGTAAGGATGATTATGCCTCCACTGGTGCTTATGTTGTCTATCTGGGCAGAAATGCCATATCTTGGAGTTCCAAGAAACAGCCCACTATCGCTCGCTCATCTACTGAGGCTGAATACAGGTCTGTTGCCTCGACTTCCGTGGAGCTCCTCTAGCTTACTTTTCTCCTACGTGATCTCCGTTCTTCGGTTGCTCAGGCTCCTGTCATTTATTGTGATAATCTAGGCACCACGCATTTTTGTCACAACCCTGTTTTTCATTCACGTATGAAACACGTTGCCATTGACTACTATTTCATCCGGGATCATGTGCAACGGGGTTCATTGAGGGTTGCCCATGTCGGTGCTTCAGACCAACTTGCTGACTGCCTCACCAAGTCGCTTCCTCGCCCAGCCTTTCTTCATCTGCGTCGCAAGTTGGGTCTCCTCCCTCGTCCAACTTGAGGGGTGGTATTAGATGTAACACGTATATATTAGTAGAATAGATTTGTTTATTATATTCTAGTTGCGTTTATACCCTTAGACTGGAGTGACTATATATATGTGTAACCTTGACAATTGTTAATACAATCAGAAAATATAATTTCCAAATACTGTTGTTACAATATACCATGATACATTATCCGTAACGTCTCACAATGAATCTAGATTCAATAACTACATAACTATATCGTCTTCGCTTACTAAGCTGCTTGCTTGAGACGTAATAGATTCAATAACTATTTAGGTTAATCGTCTTCATTTGGCCGAAAATGATTAAATCGAATCACCAAGTTCGTTACATTTTAATCTTACCTTATACATTAAATCGAACAATTGTTAAACACATCAAATAAGCCAGATATCCACTCATCATACACCGCTGAGCCACCGTGATAATAAACCGCATTATCAGATATGTATGTGTGATTAGAAAGTCAGGTACATTCCATGTATCTGCCAGCTCCTCGATACGTCTTACTACCGGGCCTAGTAGCCGGCAGCTAGGGTTTGCATCTGACCGTTCTGCTCTGATTAATTCTGGTTAGCTGTGATGCATTTTTTTGTGCCTATAATCAGGGGCGGCGCCACCTTAGGGAAAAGGGTCATATGACCCTCAAAACCAAAAAAAAAAAAAAAAAATCTATTTATATATATACAATTGGAAATTTTTATGTATTAATATCTAGCTTTTGACCCGTTAAAATTTTCAAATATTTGCTCTTGACCCATAATTATATATATATATTTTATGTAATGTATTAAAAATTTGTAATACGGTGTGTCGGTCTCGATCCCTGACCCATGTCACACAATTTCTGCAGCCGCCCCTGCCCATAATACGACCAATTTTTATGCATTCATCAGAGACCGGCCGGGGAACCCATTACTTAAGGTTATTAACATTTTGTCTTTTGGGGTACTAAACAAGGCATTGAAGAAAACATACGACGATGTGATGTTTGGTTCGGGTTATTTCGGGTTGGTTTGGTTTGATTTTTGTGTTGGTTTGGGTTTATTGCTCAGCCATAATGCATTTGCATTCTAAAGAGACGCTACATATCTTGATTTTAATATGAATAATTGATGAGTATTTTAATAATTTGATACAATTATAGTGACACACGATGATGTGATCCGCGGTGCGACCAATTAATGAGCACATCGATCTTTGGTTAACCTGTAACCAAAAACCTTGGTATAGCCTAAACCCTAAGATAATATGTATCTAAGAACCTCGGTGAACCTCGATGTGTGGACACCCACAGGCCACAAAGTACGCTCACGATCTTGATAAGTCTGGTTGCAATCCTCCAGATGAGAAAACTCACCAAAACTTAATCGCTGTAAATAAAATATATATCACTCAAATTATTCAATTGATTGTAAAAGTTGCATATGATGCCTATTTATAGGCTAGAATAAAACACACAAACTAGCTACTCTCAAAGTGATGTGGGACAAAATTATTTAATAGAAATAAAAATAATAAGCACTTGATAGGATCCTAACTACTTGCATGTGCATGTGTGTACTTATTTTGCGGAGCACACGACATTATACTTCAAACATCGGGTATTCGGGTGTCGAGACTTTTCAGCAAAAGGCAAGGATAGAAGAAAAACATTGTCATATTCTTCTTAATTAATTAATGTGGCACGGACACTTGGTTTTTAGGCACTTTAATTAATTTACCATCAGGAAAATATGCGAGTACATATATAGTGGCGTGCAAATAGGTCTACAAAATCAAATAGCACGAGGATGAAACATACATTTAAAAAAGATGAGTATTATTGGAGTATATCTATTTGTATATTGTATATAAAAAAGTTGAGAAGTAAAAGTAGTGCTGCAGGTTCGATCGAGAGATACGTAGCTAGCTAGGCGCGGGCGGGCGTGCGGGGAAATTAATTAATTGAGGACGTGATCTTTGCAATACCCGATATCATATTCACAAAAGCACTGTTCATATAGGCAAATATCTTCCCCTTTTTCAACACTTCACTTCATTACAGTATTGCCAAGACAGGATATCGGGTCCAAATCGTACAGAGGCCAGCAGTGTCCTTTTCTGTAATCGCAGTACGTAGCAATCTTCTTCTTCTTCTTGTTCTAACTCGCATGGATCTTTTACATTGCATTCCACTTTATAGCAAATAGCATATGTGTTGATGACAAATTATGCCACCTTAATAACCCGGGCCCTAATATGAATATAGTGATGAACATACACAAAACCCTAATGCCTAAAAGAGTGTGGTGGTGGATTATAGTATTTGCGGCTGAGTCTAAGACTGTATCTTAGATTGCCTACGTATCCTGTTAGGTTCCAGGAATCAAGCCTTGCGTAGTTGCTGGATTGGGGTATTTATAATGACAATACTTGCCTAAACCCTAAGGTTAAGTCGGCTTATGTTATTGTCATCTTTACCCTTTAATGGGCCTTAAACCCTTGCTCAAGCTATCTCTGTTAATGGGCTTGGACAGGTGATGCGGACTCTGTCCTCGAGGTCGATATTCCGACCTGCAGTAATCGACCATGGAGCTCATTGTCCTACACTGCTAGCTGGTGTGGACCCTATCCTTATGGACTTGTCGTCTTACACTGCTCGATAGTCGATCGTCGTAGCCTGGCATCTACTAGATGGCCTTAGCCTCGAGCCTGGGCATCGACATGAATACCTTGGTGTTTTATCCATAATATTGTTTTATGACCAATCGATAGACGACACGTCGAGGGAGTGAAACCATGTATCGTCATAAGCCCCCCAGACTTGAGAGAGGCAACTTCCGTTGTCCGAGGTCGAGTCTGTCACATGAATCGTCTTCGAGTTGGGTTTTTATTTGGGCGGGCTTTCTCCCACCACTTGTTAACCCTAACCGCCTATTGCCACGTGGCGCGATATCTGGCATACAAAACGCTTCGAATTCTGTAAATCATAACGCGTCGCTGCCTTGATTCTCGCGATTTATAGGGGGTTATAACTCCTCATCACTCACGTCTTTTCAAATCATTTTGAGTATTTGCTAGCATATAAAGGAGAAAGACAGAAGTTGCAGCAGAGCCAATTTGCTACTTTCCTCATAAACTCCCAGTTTCAAACACCAAGTAAGCCCCCGTTTTTGTGCTTTTCTGTGTTGTTTATCTTGCTCTTTGAATTATCCATGTCCCATAGTAGTAGTGCTACTGAATCGGATAGGGGTGGTGAAACGCCAGTTCATAGCCAATCTCCGGCATCTACTACCTCTGGTCATCTTCCCCGGCAAGACTCCGGCGAGCCTACGGCTTCCCCCTCCTGTCCCCCATCAACCCAAGAAATTAGTGACTAGGATGGATGGGAAGGGTGCCAAAGGATGCCTCAGTTCGTTTTCTCCCGAGGAGGTCACCAAAATCTGCCGGAGGTACAACATTGCCAGTCCTCCGTTTGAAGCTCGTCTTCCTTCCGGCCTTCATAAATTTGCCGACGAGCCCCCAGAAGGATTTTGCGCCGTTTACGAGAATCAACTTGCAAGTGGATTAAGGTTTCCACTTTGCCCGGCCGTTCTTGCGATTCTCGACCATTATGAGATAATCGTTTCTCAAATTTCCCCGAATGCCGTCAGGACTATAATGGGGTTCATCATCGCTTGTCGAGTGACTGGGGTCTGTTTCTCGATTCCCTTGTTTCGATACTACTATCAGATTTCTGCCACACCAGATAAGCTATGGTATACCTTTCAGAGAAGGGCGAACCGACACGAGTTCGTGACCAAGGGACCTTCTTCTCACGGGGAGTGGAAGCCTCGATTCTTCTTTCTTCGACATGGTCTAGAGAACCCCTACATAGGCCAATGGAGGTCGAGGGGCTCGAAGAAGGACAATTGGGGAAGTGCCCCTATTCCGGAGGAGGCCCGATTGTAGGGTAGACACAATTTCGAGGTGGTTACTCGAGATTTGAGTCTCCTCTATGACTTGGCCCATCTAGAGGAAGCGGGGCCGATCCTCTACGTCGGCCTTCATCTTCAAGATCTCGAGAACCATAGGAATTTTTTTTGTTCTGTTGTCGTGTTCATGATTTGCTTTTTACCTTTGCTATTTGTCAATTTTGACAACTTGTCGTTTGTTGATCGAAAACTAACTTGTTGCATTCGTTTTTGCAGTGGGCAGATTCACCAAGGTCACCGATCCCACACGTGTTCCTGAGTCGGCAGTTGTGGCTGCCCAACCTACCGGGGGTCGGGCTACTCCTGATTTGCCTGTGCCTGAAGTCAGGGCGCCTTCTTCTTCCCGAGAGGGGGGTGCCACTCAGCCTAAATCCACTCCTGCTGCCGTCGGGTCAACAGCACCAACTGGATCTACTGAGCTGCCTCCGTCCAGCAGTGGTTTGACGGTCCGTTTCGGTTCTCTGCGTGATGAGGACGAAGTGGAGCTGGTCGAGGTGGATCCGGCTACTGAGCTTCACATCGAGGCACAGGCACCTCGGTCCAAGAAGAGGCCAACTACTGCTGAGCTGGTGCATGAACAATATCGGCAGTCGAAGAGGGCCAAGGCTACTGAGGCTTCTCCCGAGCCGGAAATCGATCTGAACTGGGTCGCTGATGATTTCGCGGCCCTGGAGGATAAGGGCTTGGCTCAGGCGCTCCGGAAGCTGAATCGCCTCGTAAGTCGATTGTACTATTCCTGTTTAGATGTTGGTCTTTCTTGAGGCCTTTGCCTTGTCGTTTATCATCTGAAATTTCTCTTTCTATCGTAGAGTAACATTGTCAGCCGAGATGCTGCCCGAAGGCTGGTCAAGACGGGTGAGTCGGCAGACGATTTGCGCAAGGAGAACGGCAAGCTCTTGCGGGACATTATCGCGAAGAACGCCGCTATTTCCGCCATGGAAACTCAATTCGAGACATTAAAGCATGATTCAGCTGCCGAATGCCAAAAGCTGCAGGACAAGTTAACGATTGTTGAGAAAGAGCTGGATCGATTGCAGGCTGAGAGGCATGATCAAGGTATAGAGCTGCTCAAGCTGGCTCAAGATTTCGAGAAAGTGCAAAGGTGGCACAAGGCTTCACTGGAAGAGATTGCGAAAGCTCGACATGACAGAGATGTGCTACGAGTTGAATTGGATCAAGCGCGCGCGCGGCTCGAGATGGCTACAACTGACCCGATTGCAGAGTATCGGAAGTCGGCCAACCTTGATGCTGATCTGGAGGTGATCATGCGCGCCTCGATGATGGGTGGCTACACTCTGGCAGTGGATCAAGTGAAGGCCGTCATCCCGGAATTCGACGTGTCGACCCTCGAGACGCCGATATTTTACAATCCCGACTCGGAGGCATTATATGATCGATACATGGAAGAGTTCCAGCAGGGAGAGTCTTTGGCCATCAAGTATGGTCCTTCTACTTCTGCCCCTGCTGCTGATCCGACTGCAGTCGATCCGACTCCTGCCATTTCTGAGCCGACTCCGGAGGCCGACCCATGACCATTTATCTTTCAAAATCCTTCTTTTGTTGATTTGTTAATCTGAACTTGAAGCTTTGTAATTTGATCTGTAATAACATCTATTGTTTCGAATTAACTTTGGCTGGTCTTTTCAACCTGGCCTTGTTTTTGTAATAACTTTGTTTTGAATTTGGCTTGCTTTTGCAATTTGATTTTTCTTTTTGATATGTTGTAGTCTTTCCTTTGTCGAGCCTTTGGCTCTGCTCGTATTTCGCTTTCCTTTGTCGAGCCTTTGGCTCTACTCGCTATTGTATTGCCCCCCAAGTGTATTATGGACCTTTGGTCCTTATTGCACTTGAGATCGACTCGCTTGCCTTAGCTTTTTGCCCTTTAGGCTTATTTGACCTCAGGCTGAGCATTTTAATGTGAACTGTCCCTGGTCTTGGTCTTCTTTGCCTCTCAGGCTCCTTCGACCATCGACTGGGATAGGTGGCCCGACTATGCGAACCGTCCTTTGTCCAGGCCTTTTTCGCCTCTTAGGCTCATTCGGCTTTCGACTGGGACATTTGGCCCCACCATCCGAACCGTCCTTTGCTTTAGCCTCGTTCGCCACTTTGGCTCATTCGGATTTTAGCTTGGACCTGTGGCCTGACCCTGCGAACCGTCTTTGTGCCTCTGCATTTGTTGCCCATTCGGCTAACTTTGCTTTTGGCTTTATCGAGATGTCCGACCTGTGGATTTCTCTACTCCTCGACGACTGTTTTGCCTTAACATTTTCTATCACATTGGACTTGTACTGTTTCGGCTATAAATCCTAACAAACACATAAAATATCTCGAAAAAACACAAGTTTATTAGAATACTCATAAGATTGTCTATGGACTTATTACAAAATTTAAAACTGAAAAGTAAACAAAAGTTCATCGAAGCAAAGCTTATCTCAAACATAATACTTTCTCAGATTGGTGGCATGCCAATGTCGAGGAACCGTGGTTCCATCTGCTCGCCCAAGTTGATATGCCCCCTTGGGGTGAACTTTCAAGATCTGATACGGGCCTTCCCAATTCGGGGCCAATTTTCCAACCGCTTCCTGTCGACTTGCTTCATTCTTTCTTAGAACCAGATCTCCGACTTTGAAGTATCTGTGTCTGACCCTCGAGTTGTAGTACTGAGAAATCTTCTGCTTATACCTTGCCATTCTGGCTGAGGCTATCTCTCTTCGCTTCTCGACATTATCCCTTTCATGTCGGAGTTCGGGATCATTTGTCTCAACGTTATATGCTAGAACTCGAGGAGAGGGAACACCGATCTCGGCGGGTATCACCGCTTCGCACCCATATACCAAAGAGAAAGGAGTTTCTCCTGTCGATGAATTAGGAGCTGTCCTATACGACCATAGGATGCTCGGAAGTTGCATTGCCCAATCTCGACCTTCTGCCTCTAGTCTTTTCTTTAACCCCAGCTTGATCTGTCGATTAGTTTGCTCAACTTGACCGTTTGCCTGTGGGTGAGCCACTGAGGTGAATGGATGGTCGATATGGTATTCGCTGCACCATTCTCTAACTTTTCGATCTTCGAACTGGGTACCATTATCCGAGATCAGAGCCTTCGGAATTCCGTACCTGCATAGAATATCGACCCACAAGAATTTTTTGATGGTTGCAGCTCGGATATCGGGCAAAGCCTTAACTTCTACCCATTTCGTAAAGTAGTCAACTGCAACAACCACGAATTTGAGATTTCCCGGGGCTTGGGGTAGAGGTCCAACAATATCGACTCCCCACTGATCGAATGGCCATGCTGACGAGATGATGTTCATGTCTTGGGCTTGTTGATGAGAGATATTATCATGAATCTGACAAGAGTTGCATTTCTGGACAAGATAATTTGCATCTCGCTGCATCGACGGCCAAAAATAACCGGCTAACTTGCATTTTCGGGCTAACATTCTGGCCCCACAGTGATTCCCGCAGGCTCCTCTGTGAATTTCTTCTAAGAGATATTCGCCTTCAGTTTCAGAAACACATCTCAACCATGGACTTACAAAAGATTTCCGATAGAGGATGTCGTCGAAGAACACATATCGAGCCGATTGAGTCGAACCTTCCTGGCTTGTATCTTATCGGATGGTAGGATTCCGTCTTTGAGATAAAGAGCGATCGAGTCCATCCACGTGGCCTGCTGAGTGACCGGCTGGGCCTCCGCTTCATTGTAACTCCTATCGGTCAATAACTCGACTAGAACCTTCTTACTCGAGACAAAATTCGATGCAAGCTTAGAGAGCGCATCGGCTCTTTTGTTCTGACTTCGGGGAACCTGCTCGAAGTGAACTGTTTTGAATTTAGGTATGAGGCTTTGGACCACCGCTAAGTAATTCTTCATGGTTTCCTCCTTAGCCTCATACTCCCCTTTCACATGATTTACCACCAATTGCGAATCGCTATACACCAACAAATCCTCAACGCCCAGCTTCAGAGCAAGTTTCAGACCAGTTATCATAGCTTCATACTCGGCCTCGTTGTTCGTTGCCTTAAAATCAAATCGAAGGGCGTATGGGAATTCTTCGCCTTTCGGGCTTACTAGAAGGAGTCCTGCCCCTGCCCCTTCCTTGCTCGAAGCTCCATCGACTTGGAGGGTCCATTTCTCTTCTGGACTTTGCTTCTCTTGATCGAGCTGGATGGAGATCCCTTCAGCTAAAAAATCTGCCAAGGCCTGTGCTTTTATCGCAGTTCGAGGAACAAACTCGATGTCGTACTGGGCCATTTCTACCACCCATTTCGCCAATCGACCTGAGGTGTCGGGCTTCGCCAAAATCTGCTTTAAAGGTTGGTCTGTGACTACCGCAATAGGATGAGCCTGAAAATAGGGCCTCAACTTTCTCGAGGAGTGAGCTAAAGATAGTGCTAACTTCTCAGCTGGTGAGTACCGGATCTCGGGGCCATGCAATGCCTTGCTGACAAAATAGATTGGCACCTAGCCATGTACCCCTTCTCTGACTAGAACCGCACTCACTGCCTCCTCGCACACGGCCAAATAAACCAACAATTTCTCCCCTTCTCGAGGTGAAGTGAGGGTGGGTAACTCTGACAAATAGGCTTTCAACTCTTCGAAGGCTGTCTGACATGCATCATCCCAATGGAAAGGACTGGCCTTGCGAAGTATCTTGAAGAATGGTAGCGCACGTTGTGCGGATCTCGATAAGAATCTGTTGAGAGCGGCCATTCGGCCGGTGAGCCTTTGTACTTCCTTTATATTTCGAGGTGCGGGCATATTCTTCAGGGTATCGATCTTATCTGGGTTCGCTCGAATCCCGTCCTTCGAAATCATGTAGCCCAAGAACTTACCCGACCTGACTTCAAAGGTGCACTTCTTCGGGTTCAACCTTATCTGGGTTTGTCATAACACTTCAAAAACCTCTCGAGCATCGACCAAGTACTGTCTCATAGATCGACTCTTAATAAGCAGGTCGTCTGCGTAAACCTCCATACATCTGCCAATTTGTTTCGCAAATATTTTATTGACTGCCCTCTAGTATGTTGCCCCAGCATTCTTTAGCCCGAATGGCATGGTCACATAGCAGAAGGTGCCAAATTCCGTGATAAACGCTGTTTTCTCCGCGTCTCGAGGATCCATCAGAATTTGGTGGTATCCTTTATACGCGTCTAAAAAACCAAACACTTCAAAATCAATGGTTGAATCTACTAACCTGTCGATTTTAGGCAGCGGATATGAGTCTTTCGGGCATGCTTTGTCAAGTCTGTGAAATCCACACACATGCGCCAACTGCCATCGGAATTCTTGACCAATACAGGGTTAGCTAGCCACTTTGGATAGAATACCTCCCTCACTATCTGGGCCACTAGTAGCTTGCCGACTTCCAATTCAATAGCCTCAAGTCGATCCGACGCGAAACTTCTCTTCTTCTGCTTGACTGGCTTCTTAGCCTGGTCAATTTCGAGCTTATGAACCGCGATGTCGGTAGACAACCCTGGCATGTCAGTGGCCTTCCAGGCAAAAATATCCTTGAACTCGATTAATAATTCGATCAGTAGCTGTTTTTCTCTCTGCGGGATCCAAATCCCGACTTGCACACATTGATCGTCCTCTCCTTCCCAGAGTCGGACGTTCTCGACCGCGTCACTAGAGACCCAATTTTTCTCCTCTTCTTCTTCTGGAATCAGTTCCTCGATTAAGATCTGCTGAACCGCCATCTTCCCATTCATAACAACGGAGTTACAACTCCTCGCGACCTCAACATCTCCCTTTACTTCGTGGGAACCGTTCCTAGTTGGAAACTTCATGCTATTATGAAAATTCGAGATGATAGCTCGAAGATCGAAGAGCGTTGGTCGTCCCAAGATGACATTATAAGCAGAGGGAGCTTTGACCACCACATAGCTTAATTCAAGTGTTCTTCCTTTCTCTCCGTCCCCAACTGTCGTGAGTAACTTTATCGAGCCTATAGGGTGAACTGCTTGCCCCGTAAATCCAAACAGAGGGGATGATATGGGAGCTAGGTCTTTCTCCTTCAACTTCATCGCTTGAAAAGCCGAGTGATATAAAATATTTACCGCACTTCCGTTATCGAACAGACTCTCGATACACATGCTCGGCTAATTACTGCCTCGATAACTAACCCTTCGCTATGACTCCTGGACTTGGGGATATCATCTCGAGGGCCGTATCTGACTTCCGTCGTGAATCTGAGCTGCTTGCGCTCTCTCGAGCTACTAGCTGGCTCTACACTGGTATGGTCTTTGTCACTCTCCCCAGGACCGAAGATCGTATTAACATAATTAACCGGTCGATTATCCTCGTATCTGTCTCGACCAAAGTTGTCTCTGTTATTTCCATCCCGACCTGGAGATCGATTCTTCTGAGGTGATCGATCTCTCCGTCTCTGAGCGTCTCGACCTCGACTCCTATCTTGATCGGAGTTCTTTATCTTAAACTCTCCACGCCCTCTAGGCCCATCATACCGAGACATGTCAACAACTTCGTCTAGCTTCCCTTCCTGGATGGAAACGTCGATATCTTTTTTCAAGTCGATACAGTCCTCTGTCGTATGGCCTATATCTTCATGAAAATCGCAGTACTTGCTTGCATTTCTCTTTTCTCAAGGTTTCTTCAACGGTGGCGGTTTCCTTGCCAAGTTCTTTGAAAGCATGATCGATAACACCTCGGCTCGAGATCGATTGAGTGGAATAAAATCTTTTCACGCGTGGGTCCCTTCTTGCCCCCACGGTCTGAGGCGGGTGTTTCGGTACAATCCCAGACGGACGGCTTACTGTCGATGTCCTGTCTCTTGGATTGGTTCCGTTTCGGACCTCGATTGTCCTTTTTGGAATCCATCCAGTCGGATTAGGTGTGCCTTCGCACTGCCTCCTCCCCTTGACAGAATCGATGTACCACATTAACACATTCGTCCATCTTGTGGGGGACATCTCTGCTCAACTTCATGTACAACTTTGTATTACGCAGCCCCCCCACGAACGACGTGATCAGAAGTCGGTCATCTGCGTCCTTGACCTGCATGGCCTCGAGATTAAACCTCCTCAGATATTCCATTACCGTTTCGTCCTTTTGTTGCCTCACGTTCATGAGGTGTGTGGCACTTAGGTGAAACTTCTTGTTCACTATGAACGCGTCCCGAAACTTACGAGCTAGCATGGCAAAACTGGAGATCGACCCTGGCCGTAGCTTCGTAAACCATTCTCTTGCTCGTCCCACGAGTAGTGTCTCAAACGCCCGACATCGCATTGCGTCGGGGGCTCCATCTAACCTCATCTGAGATAGATACCTATGGAGATGGTCCTCTGGGTCGGCGGTACCATCATAAGGCTCTATCTTCGGTATCTTAAACCCCTTGGGTTTAGGAAAGCCTTCGATCTCCTTCGTGAAGGGAGACTCTAACCATAACGAAACCTGGTTCTTCCCCAGAATAACATTCAACTCCTCCCTGACGCTATCATCATCCATTTTCTGGTGTTTTTGATGGATCTCGTGCCTCTTCCTCTCCAATGAGCTAGAGGACGCACTGACTTCGTCTCCAGGAGTCTGTTTAGGCTTGTCCGCCGCATCTTTCCGACCGCCTTCCGCCGTGGTGTCTTTCTGGGCAGCGGCTGCTTGTCTTTGTGCCGTGACTGGTCTTGGATCTTTTCCTCCCTGCTTTTGCTGAGGATCTTGCTGGACGAGATCCAAGGCTGGATCTTTTTCCCCTTGCGTATCGGGATCAAACGGCTCATTGATCTGGGAGCCTTGATCGGCAGCTTTAGATGCAGCTTTTCTGGGAGGCATCGTGTTCTTGCGTATTCAATCAATAGAAGGCCCTCCTTCTAGCGCCAATGATGATGACAGATTATGCCACCTTAATAACCCAGGCCCTAATATGAATCTAGTGATGAACACACACAAAACCCTAATGCCTAAAAGAGTGTGGTGGTGGATTATAGTATTTGCGGCTGAGTCTAAGACTGTATCTTAGATTGCCTACGTATCCTGTTAGGTTCCAGGAATCAAGCCTTACGTAGTTCCTGGATTGGGGTATTTATAATGACAATACTTGCCTAAACCCTAAGGTTAAGTCGGCTTATGTTATTGTCATCTTTACCCTTTAATGGGCCTTAAACCCTTGCCCAAACTATCGTTGTTAATGGTCTTGGACAGCTGGTGCGGACTCTGTCCTCGAGGTCGATATTCCGACCTGCGGTAATCGACCATGGAGCTCATTGTCCTACACTGCTAGCTGTTGTGGACCCTGTCCTTATGGACTTGTCGTCTCACACTGCTCGATAGTCGATCGTCGTAGCCTGGCGTCTACTAGATGGCCTTAGCCTTGAGCCTGGGCATCGACATGAATACCTTGGTGTTTTATCCATAATATTGTTTTATGACCAATCGATAGACGACACGTGGAGAGACTGAAACCCTGTATCGTCAATATGAATAATGAGTAAGCATGCTCAGCCATATTTTGAACAACAGATTTCTTCAAGGTCTCGCTTTAATGTGATTAGGATTATTTTAGGACGCCCACCATTTATTTATTTATATAATCTTTTGCTATAGCAAATTTTGGTTGATATAGCTAAGAAGGACAAATGGGTAGGTGCCGAATCAATATATTAATAATCACAATTACCCTCGAGTACGCCTTCTCTTTTCATTTCTTTTATTGAATCAATTCATTAACGAGTTTTTTTTTTTTTTTTTTTTTAAGGGAAAAACCTCTTTATTAGACTTTATCCATCATATAAGCTAAGATTGCATGCATAGGAGGAGATAATCCCCAAATTTTGTTTCCTATCAAACTTAGACCTTCCTTAGCTAAAAGGTGAGCTGGGATATTACCCGACCTATTTACAAAAGAGAATTCAAAATATGAAAAACACAAAATCATATTGCGACAGTCTTCGATGATGCTTCCCACATGTGATAAATCTAGAGCATCCGAGTTGAGTTTTTGAATGGTAGTAAGAGAATCTCCCTCGAAAATAACATCAAAAAATCCCCAAGTAATAGCTAGGAAAATCGCATGATAAATCGCTAGTGCTTCTCCCGTGTTCACGTCATAACCCCCTTCCAACTTCCTTGAAAAAGCATTGAGAATATCGCCACGTGAATCTCTAAGGATCCCTCCAACTGCAGCCGTTGTACCATTGAAAGAAGCATCAACATTAAATTTAACAAGTTGCGAAGAGGGGGGTTGCCATGTCATACGTGCAGGTTGAGGTTCCTGTTGAGCAGAAGGTGTCATTATAGCCAATAGGTAGTCACTTGCTTCGCTATGAGCACGAAGGATAATGGCTCGTTTGTTACACAGGAATGGAATGGAATGGAATAAAATGACAGGAATGAAATGGAATGCAATATAATAACGTATTCCATTCCCGCGTTTGTTATGCATGATAATACAATATCGACATTCAATTCCAACGTTTGTCATGGATACAAATAGAATGAAAATTTATCATTCCTTTGTTTGGAAAAATAGAAGGTTTGATGGAAATAAATTTAAATTTCATTGGTTTTTTATAATGAAATCTCCAATTCTGTATGTCGCATGAATAGGATGGAATGAAATGATTTATCCAGTGTTTGTGTACAATTATAAGGTAACGGAATATAATGAAATTTTATTCCAACGGAATGAAAACAGTCCATTTTCATTACCTTGAAAATGTACGGAATGAGATGGAATGGAAAGAAAATTGACAAAACACGTAGGTGGTGTGTAGCGAGGTGGGGAGGGTGGGTGGTGGGGTAGGGTGGGGTGGGGTAGGGTGGGTAGGTGGGGGTGATTTTTTTATTATTTTATTATTTTTATTTTTAAATTGCATTTTTTTAAATTTTAAATTGCAGTTTTTTTTTTTTTTTTGGTTCATCACATGCCACTATGTTCGAAAGGTGAATATCCACAACAAAAAAAAAAATCGTAAATTAGTCATTAGCCAACATAGTACATCAAATATCATAATTATCTGGACATCAACCATTATACACCTTTTTACATTCCATTGAAAAACATACAACGTTATACATCATTTCATTACATAATTACATTCCATTTGATAAGGGACGAAACAGAAACATCTTTTTTGTCAAAGACCCATGAACATCTTGCTTTCCATATGATCCATAAAAGAGTAATGATGAATGTTATCTCATTTTCATCTTCTTTTGCGAGTAAGACATCAATGAAATCAGCGAAAGATGATACTTTTAGCTGCTGCCAAAACTTACCGTTTGGGACCTTCCTCCACACTGCCTTTGGTATCTCGCATTCAAAAAGACAGTGCCAGGCCGTTCTGGGAGCTCATTGCAGATTTGCAGAACCCGTTTCCTAACCCGCGACTCTTAAGTCCCATTTCTGTTGGGAGAGCATTATGTATAACCTTCCATACAAAGTGGGTGATCCGAGGTTTTAATTTCAAGCGCCAAGTCCTGGTCCAAAATTTATTTTGCACTGAAGAGGATGGCATGTCTCTATTCTCTTCACTAGTCGATCTGAAGATGACGGTATAAGTGGTATCCGGACCGAACCGTGTATATACCATTCTTTGTGTAGTGCCAAATGAGCTTATCCTCCTTGTTTTGAGGCGAGTGGGGGAGTGGCTAGTATTAAATTAGCTTCATACACATTAAAACATTCTTTCACCACGTCTTTCTTCCATAATCGAGTGGATGAGTATATGAGATTGCTAACCTTCCAGTCGGCAACATCATCGGTCAAGGGGTGGGCTTGAAAGGAAGGAGAGCAAGGCAACCAAGGGTCTCCCACTACGTTTATGGCATCTCCTTTTCCGACCCTCCAACGCAACCCATGAATTAAAAGTTCTCTACCACTTATAATGCTTCTCCAGATTGTTGAGGAAATGTAGTAAGCGAAGCAGACATAAAAAGTTTTGATGGAAAATATTTTGCTTTAAGTACTTTGGAGGATGTAGCTTCAGGTCCTGTAGGATTCTCCACGCTTGTTTTGCTAAAAGCACTTTGTTGAAACTCTCTAAATCACGAAAGCCCATACCCCCTTCATCTTTTCTCTTACAACAAACCGACTGGATTTCCAATGAATTTTTTTAGCTCCATCCGATTCACCCTAGAAAAATCCTCTTATCGTCTTCTCAATCTCACCAATCGAGTTTTAGGAAGTTGGAAGCATTGCATTATGTACTGGGGAATAGCTTGGACAACTGCTTTAATTAGAATCTCCTTTCCCGCTGAAGATAGGAATTTGTCTTTCCAACCCGACAATTTCTTCACAACTCTATCTTTTATATATCCAAAAATTTCTTTTATAGATCTTCCCACGATAAATGGGAGTCCCAAATATTTCCCATCCTCTTTACCAAAAGGCATACCAAGCAAACTGGAAAATTCCAATATATCTTCTGTAGTAATGTCCTTGCTAAAAAATAAGGATGATTTCTGAAGGTTTACCTTTTGGCCCGATAGCTTTTCATACTCTTCAAGAATTCGAGTGATTTCATGGCATGAGTGGTGGGTAGCCTCAACAAACAACATGCTATCGTCTGCAAAAAGGAGGTGATTTAGCTCGAAAGTCCCTCTATTGAAGCTTAAGCCATTTAATAAGTGTTGATGATGTGCATGTCTTAACATAGCAGAGAATCCCTCTGCACACAAAATGAATAGTAGGGGTGAAAGAGGATCACCTTGTCGAATTCCCCGAGTTGGCTTAATTACCCTAGAAGGGTGACCATTTATGAGAACTTGATAAGACAGACTTAATACACTTCATTATGACCTCAATGATAAAATCTGGGAATTTCATGGCTCGCATGACTTGCTCCAAATAATTTCATTCCACCCGGTCAAAAGCCTTCATCATATCCAACTTCAGAGCCATATGTGAATTACAACCTGGTAACCCTTTTTTCATCGAGTGAAAAGCTTCAAAGGCTGCTATAATATTATCAGTAATGAGTCTTCCTTGAATAAAAGCAGACTGGGAGCGGGATATTATAGTGTCCATCACTTTCTTAATGCGATTAACCACCGTACGCGAGAGAAGTTTGTAAATAGAATTACTGAGCCTTATTGGGCGATGTTGAGCCATGGTTAATGCATTTTTCTTCTTTGGAACAAGCACAATATAGGTTCTGTTGAGAGAGTTAAAGTCTTTACCATTGTTGAGGCACGATAGAATTACCTCGCTAACTTGCTGACCAATTGATTTCCAGTACTTTTGCAAAAAAGCCATATGCATTCCGTCTGGCCCTGGTGACTTCTTGCCCGGCAACTGAGCTAATGCTTTTTTAATCTCAAATGCTGTGAAAGGCATAGATAGATTAGCTATTGCATCCTCCTCAAGTTGATGAAAGTCAAGGGATTCCATTGAAGGAATTCGGTTGCCATTTGTGCGATAGATATCAACAAAATAATCGGCCGCTAAATTCTTGAGCTTTTTTAAATCCAAGTCACATTTCCATTGTTGTCCATAAGCTCGGTTATAGTGTTTCGCTGGCGTCTCGAATTCGCTCTATGGTGGAAAAAAGCAGTATTTCGGTCCATGGAGACAAGCCAATGTGATTTACTTCTGGTTCTCCAAAATTCTTCTTCCATACTCAAAGTTTTCTCCAATTCGACCTGAACTTCTTTTTCCTTTTGTGCATCATAAATTGAACTATTAATTATTTGATCCAATTCTTTACGCAATTTCTCAATTTTTTTGGACAGGGACCCGAATTTGTGACTTGCCCAGCATCTCAACTCTTCTCTGGTGTGCACAATTGTGTTGGTAAGATCATCACTGTTGGACCTAAAGCTTGATTCCCAGCTTGACAGGAAAATTTCATCGCACTCCTCGTCACTTAGCCAAAATGGATCAAATCTAGGGAGATTTTTCCATTTTTGCTTCTCATTTGAAAAACCTTCATCTGTGATCAGAATGGGGAGGTGATCCGAATGGCTTGCTGTAAGGTGTACGAGTTGTGCATTCATAAAAAGTTGCTTCCATTCTATGTTGGAGATTCCCCTATCAAGCCTATCCCGGATTGATGCTCCATCTGCCTTGCTCCTCCACGTGAAGGGGACACCATGGTAGCCTAAGTCGTAGAGATCACAATCCCGTAAAACCGATCGAAACTCGTTCATCTGTGAAAACGGTCTGTCCCTTCCCCCCTCTTTTTCGTGTAAGAACATAATCTCATTATAGTCGCCTCCAACGAGCCATGGGAGGTCATGTGTATCTTTAAGACGCCGTAGAAGGTCCCATGAGTGCCATCGTTGTGATGTTTCCGGATTTCCATAGAATCCTATCAGTCTCCAGGGTTGAAAATATGCTTGATCCACCCTTACATCAATGTGTCCAGGGGAGAAATTATGAAGGCTAATCATTACATCTGAATCCCATAAGATCGCCAGGCCCCCGCTCCTACCTTTCGATGGAACAACGAAACAGGATGGGTACTCCAAGTAGATACGAATCCACTCCATTTTCGGCTTATCTGATTTCGTTTCCGAGAGGAAAATAATATGGGGTCGGTGCTGGGTGACTAATGCTTTTAGGGCTTTTTTTGCTGAAGCTTTTCCAAGGCCTCGGCAATTCCACATGAGAATTTTCATGGCTGGCAAAGGAGCGATTGCAAAGGGAAGGATTTGGCGGAAAGGGTGGTGGTCCTCCTCCTAGACGTCGAAGAAAGGAGGAGGGGAGGTGGCGGCTAGCCGCTGGGAAAAACCCTACGAGGGGGAGAAAACCGCAGAGCGGGGAAAAAAAAAAACTTTCGTCCAAGGGAAAGAAAAAAAATAATAATAAATAAATAAATAAAGTACGCAAAAAATTCTTGAACGAGTTCAACAACCGTACGTGAAATTATCATGTCCAATCTTGGACCATAAAATTTATTTATGCCAACAATATCTATTTCAACCTATTGCTTATTACTTCCTGTAAAAAAAATATAAAAAATTTGCTGATTTATAAGTTTTTGCTGGTTAATAAGCAAGTATAATGATGAGGGAAATTCTAGATAGACGCTCGTTGAGAGATTTTACAGTGTAACGGTTGTAAAAATATTGTATCAAGTGGGCATAGTTTAGAACCTTTCATTTTTATTCTTTTTGACATAATACAATTTTATAGCATGTGAGAGATTAGAAATGAAATGTTGTAATTATATTACTTATCACAGCCTTCATGAAACGGTTATATCGTAAAATTTTCACTCATTCTAGAGATGAAAAATTAAATGCACTTGACTTGATTTGTGAGCGTTTTAAAGTCAAACTCGGAGACCTATTATATTATTGGTCAGGGGTTTCTCCAAATGCAATGACATTTTACTGCTAAACCAAAATTCAACTCTCAAAGAGAATGACAACTTATTAGTAGATTTTTTAAAAAGCAAAATCAAGAGCTAATTGAGAAATAAATCATAGTAATAAATACGAGCAAGTTTAAATAAATAACTATCTTCCCAAACCGAAACAAAAAAAAAAATCTAGAGTTGAGCGTCTCTTATACGGCACCATTTAGTTTATTTACAACTCAAAAATAAAATAAAATTTGCTACTCAACTACACTATTAGGGTTTAATTAATAATCATACAACACTTTGTATACAGTATACAGTTCCATATCATTACACTACATTTCTAGCATCGGAACATAACATTAAATCTTTAAACCGACTTCATTAAAACGCTTACTTGAAATTATTACTAAAACTTTTAAGAACTGGATGATGCCATGTAATTAATGTTCATGTGTGTTGGATAAAACCACCAAAGGCAACACAAGATAACTTAAAACCTCCATAACCAAAACTATTCAGCAAAGCTTATCCTGAATCTATGATATACGAAAGATAGAAAGAAACACGCAGAAAGACTGACCTATAAAATAAAGTCTACAAACAGCATAAACAATAATCATACAATTCTTGTCAAAAACCAGTGGTTGAATGAACGCAGAAGGATACAAAAAAAAGAAGACGCACCAGAAGTAATCGTTAAGGTTTCAATCTTTAATCAAATCCTTGCACTGCAAGCTTCCATTTTGAGCACTCTTGATAGATGATATCTTCTCGGCAAAGCTAAACGAGGAAGGATTGAGCTAGACAAACTTTGGTCAACATAAATAACACAGGACAACGGTTTAATTGCGCCTAAGAAATACCGTATATCCCAATAGAAGTAAATGTTCATGCATGCTTATCCTGAACATGCTTTTTATGGTCCCTTTCTGAATAATTGAGCTAACCCACATTGCTTCTATCCTCCTCTGGGAAGTCGACGTGATTATGGTTATTTGGCCCTGTAATAAAATCGCAACGTTGCTTTTTCCCCTCCGTTTTATTGCCAACAGGACTGCCAGGCTTCCTCTTTCGATACTTGGGTGACTCATCCAGTGGTCCAAGTTCCCCGTCTTCTACATATTCAACATCTCCATGTGATGAAGACGACCGGTCTTTCATTGAATGGTACTGTCCATCTCCAAACTCATCTTGATGGAGATGATTAGTGCTATCAACATTTGGCCTGTTAGAATTTTTTGACCAACTTTGTTTTTTCTCCGTCTTGCTATCCTCTAATTGAAACCCGTTTTCAAGTGCGCTTTCTATAAGGTCATCGTCATCCATTGGATCTGCTTTTGGTACATCTGGCCGTGATTTCCTTCGTTTTTCCAGTGCAGCTTTTACCTTGTTCTTGTCAATCTTCTTAATAACCTCTTGCGGAGACTGGCAAGCCGCATCCTCTTTGTGATCTGAGATTCGACCGTTATGTCTGTCTTCAGCTTCACCTGTATCCCTCGGTCCTGTTCTTCCTGCACTGTTTTCTTGTTCTTCCTCATAACCAGACCTTGTGGTATTATTCTCCTTCTCTGGAGTATTTTCCTGGTGACGATATTGCTCTCGTTCAAGATGCTGATTATTGTTGTTCTGCTCGACATCTTCACGTGTTTCAGAATTTCTGTAATCATTGTTCCGAATTTGTGAAGCCTTTGCAGATCCGACGTTATTATCAGCATCAGACGTGGGCTTAGAGGGAGCAGACTTTAAGGGTACCCCTTTTGCAGTAGGGCCACTGCCCTGAGGATTTCTTGTAGTCACAGCATTCTCTTCACCGTCAGCAGGGACCTTTGATAGCGGGCGTTGACTACCTCCAGCACTTCCTTCAGCTTCACTAGCCGCCTGAGAAGGTGTCCCTTTGTTTTGTTCATACAATTCCAGCATTTGGTTGCTAACCTCTGCAATAACATAAAAAAAAAGTGATCCGTAAATTCGTAGAAAGAAGAATTACCAATAGCATGCATATTCAAGTGACTCACTTCAGTTCTCGTTCCACACTACCATCAATGAAAGGCAATTCGATAAAACAAGCAATAATTTGACACAACCACCATCTACAACCGTCAGTGAAATACATTAGTAGATCAACGAAGGTAAATGATAGTCGCGTCTCTAAAGTTGTGCATGTATCATCATCCCAATACAAGATTCATTTACTCCATATGCATGCAACACACACACAAAAACCTGCACCTGCTACTATTTTTCTTTTCTTTTGGATGGAATGGGGGGTTGTAATATAATGTGCTGATACATTACCGCATATCTGCCATAAAATATTGCATATAAAAGGAAGGTGAAACACCAACCCTCCAATTGGCGTGGGGTGACGTCAAACTCTTGCCACCAAACCTTCTCACCATCAGAGGGAAGCTTCACTTTGAGAAACTTGGCCGCTAAGAAAATGGCACCCGCTGCAATATGATGGGGCTTAAACTGCAAGCATAAAGATGTCCGCAGCCTGCATGCCATCTTCCGGGTCAAAAATGTGGAAGAATAGCCAAGGACTGGCATTATAGGACTATTATAAGCAGTACACATCATACCCGTCATTCACAAAGTTCCATGCAACTTGAGCCAGGGCATTTTGAGCAACCTTGAATTTTTTAATTGCCTCAACTAGAGGTTTGTAAGGATGATGAACATTTAGATCAAACCCCAATGTAGCAAGAACAAGTCTTTCTGCCGTTAAAATCAATTCCTTTTGCTGTTCATATACTTCCTACATGACATAAGATTGATTCTCATAATGAGATCAAAAGACTTATAAAATTCCAAGAGAATTACAGACTCCTGTACACATACGGCTATAAATAGTAGAAGGTTACCTTCTGCTTGATCCTTTGCACTGCTGCAGGGTCCTTTTTATGAATAATTTCATAGGACACAAGTATGACGTCTTTTAAAGGACGTGGAGTTTCTTCAACCTTACCCGCCAAAAACATGCAAACAGTGGCAATATTCTGCAAAACCAACAACTTATAGAAGTAAATCACCAATCTGAAACATAATGCAAATCTGTGATTCTTAACACATTTTTCTTCACAAAGAAAAGAATAACAGCATTGATCAGGTAATTATACTTGGGAGGGAAGAGAGACGAAGAAAACAGATACTCGACACTTTTTTACTCATTTCAGTAACTTACTGAGCCATTCTTTTATTATTTTCAGAATAAATTAAAATGATAACTAGAATGTGAAAAATGTACCAAAAGAAAAGCAAGGTTTCTCATTGGCTACAAAAAAATAATACAGACGCAATATGACAACATTTGTGACCATTTTGTTGTGGAAAATACAGACGCAATATGGAAGTTGATTCATCTAAAAGTAAACAGGAATAATTTCCAACGCCAAAAGGAGCAAAAGCAAAGGGCAAGAGGATTTTCAAATCAATTAAGAAGACAACTAACTAGGATAGTAGTATGTGAAAAAAGTTCCAAAAGAAAGGTGAGGGTCTCGTTGACTGCAGAACTTACAAAAAAATGACAATATCCGTGCCCATATGACCAAGCATCATACACATATGCGAAATTGAAGGCGATTCATCTAAAACAGAAATAAGTTTCAACCCCAAAATGAGCAAAAGCAAAGCAACAAAAACCAAACATCATGCTAGCCATTCACCCTTCCCCCTCACCCTTCCTTCCATACTTTGTTGAAGTGGGCTTTTCTTGTGGAACTTGTTTTTGTGTCTCAGGCTTGCTTCTTTCTTTGCTCCCTCTGCAAGTATCATATTGCTCTCGAGGATCAGCAAATTTCAACCATTATGCGATTAAGTGACACCAACTCGAGTGTCTCTCTTCTAACTTATCTCCCGCTTCTCTCTACCACTCCTAACAGTCACCTGCTGCCACCCTTTCCTCGGAGAGCCTGTGAGCCTCCCTCACCCCTTCCCCCTGACCGCTATTTTTCCTCCCTCCTTTTTTCCGACCATGCTCCTCTGTGGCATTCGACTGAGGCCTAAGTAGGATGTCCAGACACCCGGAAAAGTTGAGTCTGCATCTTCTGGGCCACGCTCTCTTTTCAAGCACAAGGGTGACGCAGATGGCGGGCGGGTAGTGCTTCCCTGCTGCGTGGCACCAGCCTCCTCACCCACCAACCCACAGTTGGGTTCGGTGTTCCCTGTCCACATCGATCAAGTTGCTACCTCTTCATCAAATGTAAGTGAGCAATCGTGGGTGTCTTGATTAGAGCTGTTATCCCTTGGACTTGGACCCTTTCCCAGTCATAGTTATGTTTGTTCAAGGAAAATAGAGCAAAGCAGGTATTGTCGAAGTCCAAAGTCTGTAAGGCAGTTACTTCCTCTTTCAATACGTTACAATCCAAGGAATCTAAGGCGGATAAGCTGATAGCTGAGAACAGCCCCTCCCCACCCCCCACCCCACTCCTCAAGCCTTGGTAGCAAGATGGTATTTTTATCTCCTTACACTCCTAACATATCTCCTAAGAAGGATTTGGCAAAAATGCCGGTTTGGACCCGCTTTCCAGCCTTCAGACTATAACATTGCACCCCCAGTGTTTCATAGCAAACTGGCTGGTGTGATTGGCTGCCCACATTTGTGTTGAAATATCTTCTCGTTCCCCTCTCCCCAAATCCAATAAGCTTCTGAACCTTATTAACAGCTAGTGGAATATAAAGGCCCCCCTGCAAACATTGTATAATCGTCCATCCCACCTCCAAGTGTAGTAAGGGCAAACCTGGGCATCCTTTAGAATGGGAACTGAAGAAATGATGACAGCGGCCATACATCGGTCCTCCTAGCGAGCCTGTTGCTGAGATGCAGAAGGCTATTGTTCCCTATCAGCTTTATGAAAACCTTCAATCTCTTAACAAATTTAAAGCTGTTTTGGATGATAATTTAGATATGCAGCAGGTCGATGCACCACCAGATGCCTAAGATAGTGGAGCCCTTCACCTTTTGTAATCTAATCTCTCGAAGGCTATGGACCAAGTTGAGGCCTTTTTGGAGTACTCAAGTGGGCAGGATGAAGAATTTCTCTTCATTGGTTGAATGACTAGGGAAAGAGGACAGAAGCAGGAATTTACTTGAGAGTGCAACAGGCAGGTCCTTCAAACATATACAAAGGAAGGGAAAAAGAGAAAATCGACCCCCAAAAAAAAAAAAATCCTAATTAAGGCTTATCAGTAGGAGTATCAGGGGACTCGATGCTCCCTACAAACAGTATGGAGTTAAGAATTTCATTGGGAGACAGACTGTAAACGATTGGCGTATTGGAGGTGAAAATGGAAGAAGAAAACCTTGATAACACCTTTTTACGAGAATCTTGATAACACACTTAGAAATACTTCCCTCGGTCGGAAAACCTTGCACATATGTGAGGTCTTACATCTAAGATTTCACTTTCTTGGAATCCAAAGAATTTTTATTGTGATCCTATTGTTATTACCAGGTAGGCTATCACCTGTGAACTCACACCCACTCAATCTAACCATGGCATGGTTATCAAAGTGGCTATGGTGCTAATAATAGAGTGCTTAGGAGCAGTCTCTGGAGTCTTTTAAGGGACCTTCCTACCATCATTGCACTTTCTCCGTGGATTATTTTAAGTGACTTCAATGAAGCCTTTGATGCTAGTGATAGAACATCCCCTAACGGTTTTGATCCTCAACGCTCACCTGACTTTCTAAATTGTATGGACTTCCTTGATATGGTGGAGCTTCCTTTCAGAGGTCCCAAATTTACTTGGTGCAACAAGCATGATAATGAAGATAGGGTCTGGAGTAGGATTGACAGGGATGGGCTAATGCACTCCTTCCCTTTCTACCTGTTGGATGTTTTGAATTCTCTAACCTTGGATCATTCCTCCTGGTCACGAGTGTTCGCCTAGGTTTTAATGATGGGCTTTAGCCTTTCAAATTCATTGAGTGTTGGTTGATACATACTACTCCACCTGTCCTGTAATACAAGTCTTTTTTTATTCTTTATTTTGTCCCATAATACAAGTCTTATTAAAATACCAATTGACCATTTATTACATTTTTCTTAATTTTACCACTAATTTATTATCATTACCACCACTTTTCAGTCACAACTATTGCATTAATGATAATCAAATAGTATTTTAAACTTTTTTCCTTTAAAATTTATGACATTCATCCATTTTCTTAATGTGTGGGATAACCTCCTAAAGGACCTATAATTTGGGCGGAGGGAGTATTTAGGATCTTATTCATACCGTTTGGACTTTTGAGAATGAAGGTAGAAATCCTCTTTCCTCCTGTCTCAGCTCAAATCTCTCAAACCTCACCTCAAGGTTCAACCACTCGCACTTCAGCAATCTTCACAAGAGAGTTGAGATTGATGGGGAAAGCTGGAGCTTTGTTAGCAAGCTCTTCGGCGCAAGACCCTTTCACTTCCAGTTTGATAAGTGAAGAAAATGACCACCTCAGTCATCATGGTCTCTTGTTGTAAGCTGAAGAGGATTTCCTGCAAGGACAAGGCTAGAGCGAAATGGTTAGGAAAAGCTTGCACGAATACCTCCTTTCACCAAAAGCTTCAAGTGAATCATGCTAAGAACAAAATCCTAAGACTGCAATCAGATGATGGTACCTTACTTGAGGACTATGATTTAGTTAAGGAGGAGGTTGGTTATCTTTCCATAAATAAATAAAAACTCTGTTATTGATGCCTCTATCACCCCTTTTTTATCATCTTCCAAAAGTTACCAAAGATTTCATTGATATGTTATCTGCTCCCATTGAAAACTAGGAGATGAAGGCCTTATTTACCATGAAGATAGGCCTTATTTACCAGATGATGCACATACAGGGCAGGTCACGAATTCAAAATTGGACCAACTTATAGGTTTGATTTGAATGCGGATGCGAGTGTTTCCACGAAGAACTAAATGTAGAACCAACTACTTATATAAAAGAACTTGTACAACCTATAGAGGTACCATGAGAAGTGAAATGACATTGAGTCCTTAGCCTTGCTTCACCCATAGCACAAGATATGATTCCGTATATCCATTCTTACAGAACACAAATAGATGAAGAGGCACAAGATTCTTCTAAGCTGGTGATTTATCAAATAAAAATGATTGAAAACTACAACCATGCCTCATAAGTGTCTAAGAGTATCGGTGCATGGCCTTAGCCTTTTAAAGCACAATGGATGCTGCCTCAAGACAGTTCTGCAAGCTCCGGAAAAACTACCACATGAGGCATCAGACAACCAGGTGCAGAAAATTGTGGAAAGCAATACACCATGAATTCTTGTTTGTGGAGATAGAAAGGTAAAAGAGCTTCCTTGAAGCTGTTGTTTAGGACTGGATGCTAATCATTTGAGCTCCACTTGACTCTCGTCAAGCTCGCTTGAGTCGAGAAACTGAGTAGCCTATCAAGCCAAGCTCAATTTGAGTAATATAAGATGGACAGACGCACGAGTGGCGTTAAGGTTCAAGAAATACAACCTCTTACTCTTTTGAATATGAAATTGGATCAAATACAAAAGATGATTTTGGCCTCAGGTGCTACTACTAGACCACAGCTCAAAACTGGAACTTGAGCAAACAATTTAAGAAAATTATTATGGTTGATTCTTAGCACCATGCACCAGAATCACAAGTCTAGAAGTATCTGCTGGACTGAGCACAAGATGATCCTGTAAAACAAATGCCTAAGCTAAACGAGAATATCATATAATATGCTAAACATCTCAACCGGCGATTGACCGCCTAAAATAAACCCTTCTCACTCTGCCATGCCCCCAACTAGACCAACTATCAGTCCTGTAGCTGAAGGGCATCCAGAATTGAATAGAATATTTTCACTTCCTCTGCATCAACTTAAATCAATAGTAAACCAGAATTTGATCATTTGAATCAGTGACAAGCTAAAAGTAACCCCTGTTTTACCACTAGAGGTAAGACAAATGAAAATGCACAATTCAGTTTCAAGACACACAAGAATAAAGAGTGAATTATATGTATCACACAAACTTTTAAGATCCCAATAAATGTGTTCTCCATAATGTGCATTACCTAAAATCAACACAATCTTCCTACAAGACATGATATATTTCTCCCACAAAAGACAATGCCCCAAGCGTGAATAGAGAGGTGCTGATAAGATAAGAGCAACAGAATTCTCACCCTTCGGTCGTTCCTGGCATGTGACTGACGGAGAAAGAAACGATGACAAAATATGATTGCAGTAGCTATTGTCACTTGAGGCCTGCAAATAATAGAGCATGAATCATAATTTTGACCCACAAAGAAATTAATAGCATAGAAAAAAGGTGATCAGAAAAGAATAAAAAGACTCGATACAAGCATAAAAGCTTGTACAAGAATGGGTAGCTGACAATAAATAAAATACAAAGCAGCATCGACACCTACAGCCCATCAGGACATACAAAACTGAAAAGAAAAAAGAATTATTAAGACAAATGTATACACCCCATTTCATATATCCCACGTCCTTTGTTTATCTAATGCAAATTAATAATCCAGATCATTGAAAAGGAAGACTGTCAGACAGTAATCCACTAAGAAGAAAAGCCAGCCAATATAAATTAGCAAGTACGTCGTTTCTATGTTCAGATAAAGAGTACAAGAACAACACACAAGCCCTATACCCTCTTGTGGGTAGGCCATATGAATCTTTATCATCTGGACCAATGAATAGATATAAAAAAATCCTGATAGTCCATTGCACGTATGCTTCATAACTGAATTAACACACATATATGATCTGAGATCAACAGAACCGAATTAACACACAACGCAAGAAATTTACTCAATAATAGAAGACTGCCTACTGCCTATCTCAAGCTGAAACTAATCAAAAATTATAATTTTTGTGAACCAAGGGTATTTATGTCTTTTAGTGGTTAATTAGGGTTAAAGAGACCCATAGCCGACTTTCCTTAATTAGTTTATTCTGTCTTTATTAAAAGATTGTAAGTTATTATGTTTTAATTTCAAAAGATTGTAAGGCTGATTATGATTCCTAAAATCAAGGAGTCCTAGTCAGTCAAGTCTCTAGCCAGCCGTATTTCCTAATTAAAACAGAGTAGACCTCTCAGCGTAATGCAAGTTTTCTATCAATAATAAAAGTTCATCTTTTCTATTTATGTTAACATGGTATCAGAGCCATAAGTTCCTCAAATCCTAAATAAAGAATGTACTTAGAGCCGCCATGGTTGGGGAAGTGAGCAGTGGCTCCTCTACCCCATCTACCAGAGCAACCAGACCGGGAGGGCTAACTGGAGAAGAGGGGAACACAGCAAATTCCTCCTCCACTATCCTCGTATCAAGGGAGAATTGTTGGGAAATCCATGGTAAGCCCCCAAAGTGGAAGCCTAGAGGGCAAAGTGGCATTGCTGGAGACACAAGCAAGGCAAATCAAGTGTCGTCTGAACAAGGAGAGAGGACCCCTGGAGGTCTGCCCTTTGCTAAGGAACAGCTGGAGCAACTCAGTCAACTCTTGGCCACCCATACCAACCCTAAATGCAATGAAGCTGATTCTGGTAACCCTGCTGCCCTTTCTACTCTAAAAAGCAGGTCTGAAGCGCACTGGATGATAGATTCTGGTGCAACAAACCACATGACCTTTTGCTCAGAAAATTTGGAACCTATTTACCTAGTGGAGGAACTCAGAGGGTCAAGATAGCTGATGGATCCTATGCCACCATTGCAGGAAAGGGATCAGTTTCTATCTCTCCCTCTCTTATGGCTCCATGAGGTTCTTCATGTACCTAAACTCTCTTGCAACCTAATTTCTGTTAACAAGTTGGTCTCAGAGGCCAACTGTAAGAAAATGTTCTCCTCTGTTGATTGTAAGATGCAAGATGCAACTTTGGGGAAAGAGATTGGCAATGCTAGAGTCTTGGATGGTCTCTATGTGTTGGAGGAAAGTGATGCTGCCCAAAATAATGAAGACTCTAAGACTAGATGTTACAGCTCCTCCATTATGTCTGATTCTGAAATTATGATGTGGCATGCTAGATTAAGGCATCCTAGTTTTGCGTATTTGAAAAAACTATTTCAAAAACTGTTTTTGAATAAAGATGTGTCTGGCTTTCATTGTGAAACTTGTGAAATGTCCAAACACAAACGTAGCATTTATACTCTACAACCCTATTAACCAACCAAACCATTTACACTTATTCATAGTGATGTCTGGGGACCCTCCAGACATGTAGTTGTGAATGGACATAGGTGGTTTGTTTCGTTTATAGATGATCACACAAGGGTGACTTGGGTCTATTTGTTAAAGGAAAAGTCTGAAGTGGAATTGGCTTTCAAACAGTTTTACAATATAGTACTCACTCCGTTCCATACAAAAATAGAAATTTTAAGAACTAATAATGGTACTGAGTACTACAACAAAGTTTTAAAAGATTTTTTCTCAGAAAAGGGAATCATCCACCAAAGTACATGTGTCAACACACCACAGCAAAATGGTGAGTCTGAAAGGAAGAATAGACATATGCTTGAAGTGGTGAGATCCCTTTTGTTGGCCTCTAAGAGTCCCAAGTACTTATGGGGGGAAGCACTGCTTAAAGCAGTATATCTGATAAACAGACTACCCTCCAGAAGTATAGGGTTCAAGAAACCTATTGATCAACATAGAGGTTTTTTCCTTAACACCAAACTCATCCAAGATTTACCTGTAAAGGTATTTGGATGTGTTGCTTTTGCACACACATATAACCAAGGCAAACTGGACCCTAGATCTAAAAAATGCATCTTTGTGGGATATTCTTCAAGTAAAAAGGGGTATAGAAGCTTTGATTTTGAGAAAAATAAAATAATTGAAACAATTGATGTCAGTTTCTTTGAACATCAGATGTACTTTACTCAGCATCATCTTCAGGGGGAGAACCTGATGACTCATGAAGATGGTGCAGATTTTCAGTACTCTGGTGATGGAATAGAAATGTCTAGCATACCACATTATGAGGAAACGATCAGACATGATTATGATGAAAGTACTAAGAGTCGAGTGGAGATCAACCAACAGAGGTTAGGCCTCCAAGGACTCCTGGTAGGCATGTACCTCCATTCAAAGGGTTGACTTATAGCAGGAAGTATCCTAATTCCAAGACAAGCAGGGGTACCAATACTCTTGCAGACCAAGAACCTGATCCAGAGACATCTGAATACACTAACAACAATGAGGGAGCATCATCTCCTCCTACTTCATCTCCTACTCAAGCTGAACCTCAGATGCTACAGAATTCACCCCAATCTGCCGACACAAAATATAATCAGAATGAACAAAATTCACTCCAATCTGCCAACACAAAATCTAATCAGAATGATCACCTTCTGTTGGATGTTCCAATAATCGGAAAACCCCCTAGGGGGTGCACCAAACACCCTTGATACCCAATTCAGAACTACCTAACCTATACAAACATATCTTCCTCACACCAAGCCTTCCTGTCTAGCCTATCAGACCAGAAAATCCCTAAAAACGTCCATGAGGCCCTAGAAATAAGTGAGTGGAGAGGAACTGTTCAGGAGGAACTCAGTGCCTTGGTAAAGAACGACACTTGGAAGGTGGTAAGGACTCAGTGAGTTGGTAAAGAATGACACATGAGGCCCTAAGGTGTAAGTGGGTATTCACAATCAAATACAGATCTGATGGTGAAAATGAGAGGTATAAGGCAAGGCTTGTGGCAAAGGGGTGTAGTCAGACATGTGGGATAGACTACTCAGAGACCTTCTCACCTGTAGCAAAGCTTATTCTCTAATGATGTAAATCTGGATTGGCCCCTCTACCAGCTAAATGTGAAGAATACATTCCTCCATGGAACCCTGAAGGAGGAAGTATATATGGAGCTCCCTCCAGGGTTTGATCAGAAAGATTCAACCAAGGTATGCAGGCTGAATAAGTCCTTGTATGGATTGAAGCAGAGCCCCAGGGCATGGTTTGACAGATTCAAACATGTAGAAGATGACAGGCATTTCACAAAGGAAAAGCTGGAAAATGGAGTAATATGCATTCCCTTCATGCCCACTGCACAAGAGACAGTTGATGGCCTAACTAAGGAACTGGTGAAGCAGAACTTTGAAGATTATGTAAGCAAGTTGGGCATGATAAACACCTATGCTCAACTTGAGGGGGAGTGTTGAGAACCAAGGGTGTCTATGTCGTTTAGTGGTTAATTAGGGTTAAAGAGGCCCATAGCCGACTTTCCTTAATTAGTTTATTCTGTTATTATTCTGTCTTTATTAAAAGATTGTAAGTTATTCTGTTTTAATTTCAAAAGATTGTAAGGCTGATTATGATTCCTAAAATCAAGGAGTCCTAGTCAGTCAAGTCTCTAGGCAGCCGTATTTCCTATTTAAAACTGAGTAGACCTCTCAGTGTAATGCAAGTTTTCTATCAATAATAAAAGTTCATCTTCCACTCAAAAAAAAAAAAGTTCATCTTTTCTATTTCTGATAACAATAATAAACTGCAACAAACTTGTGACTAAATCAATACTTCCTAGTAAATGAAAGCAAATCCAAGGAAATTGTGGATTGGTCAAATACAAAAGCCATATAACCAATGTGTGTGCATATACATGTATCCAGATACGTGTACACATATACATACGTGTATAAACATATGCAGATATGCATGAGAATACATATGCCACACACACACTACATAAATACAAACACACGTGTGTGTGCGTGCGTGGTTGAGATATTATACACACACATATGAAACTAAGCCAAAATCATATCACCATTAATCTTAATTTGGCATCAATTTGTCTTAGGATGACATATGTGCACGTATGTCAGAGAATAACCGTGAAAGTAACCAGTGCAATTACAAACAAAATTCAATATATAACAGCTCCAGTACTCAACAACTTACAGCATACACTACTACCAAAAACAGGAACAGCAAAATGTTTGAGACCTGCACTAATGACTAAACTCTAGGATGTTTTCGCAACAGACCAAACTAGTAAAATATGCGTATAGACTATAGTGTTTGTGTAACCCCTAAATAAAATATAGCTAGCTCAAATAACACATTCACAGTTGTGCATTAACATATTTCTGGACAAGAGAATGCCTAGTAGTAAAGGATAAAGAATGAAAAATTCAAAACAAAGGCTTACACTTTTAGCCTCATTCCCAAGTCTTGTAGGAATGTACAATAGGATTTGCATAGATAAGTCTCTTTCTTCATATCGATGCCATCTTGTCTTGATGGGGAATTTTCTTCAATTTCCTTTCTGGAGAAATACCATCTGCCGCCACCTTCGTCTGGATTATCCTGAGGAACTTTGTGAATTCCAGTCTCAGACACTCCATGGTGTGAGGAATCGCCATGTAAGGAACCAGCCATGCTACTTCTTTAAGCCAACAGAAAACGGCAATGATAGTGTTTCTATCAACATAAATTGTCATGTGATTAGCATGTAACTATATCATCGGTGTAGTTAGGAAGAATAGCTTGCTCTATCCAACAAACAGCATGATAACAGATAGAGTAAATTGAATTGCAATAAGACAACTACAGTGCCACGATTATACAGAAACAACTTAATTTTTTCCAAGTCCACAAAAATACCACAAGTGGAATCAGCAGGCCCATATGCCAGCGAGTTCATAGTTGTGAATTGGTTTGAAACTTTGATATCCTAATGCCAATTATGAATTCAAGACTAATGGTAACAGTACATGTTCTTAACAAGTTCTAACATCCTCATAGTCATCCAGTGTACATCATTCTATCCAAATTAGGACCCAATAAAGAAGTGCAAACACCTGCTTGAAACACGTACATTCGCACAGAGGTCAGGTCAAGACAAAACAGGACACAGTGTGAATTGCTATACGTGGAAAATCCACTGCCCCACTTTACGCTTTTACTTGAGTACGCCTCAACTGGGTGGTGTTTTTTTCAAAGGGATACAAAATAGGTCTTAACCAGTATCGACCATTGACTCCAGGTATTTCACAACAATCAAGCACAAAATTTAATAACTTACAAATCACCCTGGTTAAACCCCAGGGTAACTGCCTCCAAAAATAGTAATCTAACCGTCCATTAAGTAGGCCATGCAGAACATTTTAATATTACAAGGAGCACAAACATGAAGATAATTTCAGCCATCCTTGAAACATATTGAATAATGGGGGACTAGACACAAAACTACAGACCAAAAACAGGAACTTGCTGGAATAAAGAATTGAGCTTTAGAGACTAACAAACACGGAGTGCATTACACCATTGAGATGCCCCTAGTAGGACAATAATAAAGTTCCAAAACATGCTAAGACGGACTTTTGTTCCGACTACACAAAAATAAAAATAAAAAACCTAACAACCGAATTTGTCTAGACCCCAAAGCCGGACAAATGTAAATCAAGAATTCAACTAACTATCACCCAAATACTTCAGGGCTTCAGTTTATTTCACAGGATCAGAGTAAAAAGTATTTCTTGTAAAAAAAAAAATAGGCATGAGAAACTTACCTTAGCTAAAGAAGCGTCAAAAGAGTATCAATTGCAGCGCTTCTTGTATGTGAGTGGCTCTAAATACACTCTCTTTCTTTCCGAGCAACCAATTTTATTCGAGAGTAATGAGACCATCCGCTTTAGTCTATGCTACTGAACACAGGCGGCAGGAGAGGTCGGTCGGCGGCTGAGATTGCAGAAAACGCGGTGGCGCAAAGCGAGAATTTAGTTAGGGCTCTGCTGCACACAAGCTTTGTCGTCGCGTTGGCTTAACGGCAGTGGTTGGCTGCGTTTTGGGTAACACGTCTACCTCCCGTGTTTTCATCAAAACTACAAATAGCCCCTTCGGCCTAAGGATAATAAATTTCGAGGATATGTGATTTTATCGTGTTTTGATTTTTACTTTTTTCTGGAAAAATTAGTTTTTAGTCATTTTTTTCTCTTCAAGTGTTAATCCAATTTTAATTTTTTAGTTATATTAAGGACAAATAAATTACACCGGACGAATATACCTCTATTTGATACAACTGTCAACCGGATCAGATGGGTTTTCCAATGAGAATATGAAGAATCAAAAAGCTTTTGCCGGTCTTCTTCCTTCATGGAAATCCTTCGGTTCTCTCGACCTCGATTACATCCATTTCGGAAGTCACGGATCTGAAGATTCTTCTACGAGAGCCGGTTCCTTCTTTGCTGATTGATGATTCAAAAAATCGTCAGGGTAATCAAACAAATCCGCCTCCTTGATTATGACCTAAGGATGCTCCAAGAACACAGAAAACGATGGAAGAGAGGGGGGAGATTTAGGATGTTTAGACTGCACTTGATGATGATCAAGCTGCCTACGTATCTAATGGTTCAATTGGAATCAAGTCTCCGTAGTTCCTTAGGGACAGTTTATATAGAGGGGCTTAGGCCCTAGGGTTTAAAGTGGCGTGTTGATGATTAACACTGATTGATGTGTTCCCTAAGGAAGAAGATTATGATTGAGTGATCTCCATGATTATAGGAGATAATTATAGTATTCAAATATTAGTATTAAGTGATAAAGGTCCGAGTCTTAATTATTTAAGATTCTATGATAGTTATTTGATTGTTATGCAGGTGGTAAATAAGGCTATTACTCGAGATAAATCAGAAAGGCAGGGTCAGCTCCTAGGAATCGGGAGCAAGGGCCGGTCTCCTATTGATTAGAAATTTTACTAGTCCAAAGGCTTAGCCCGACCTATGCGATCGGCGGAGATCACAGCCGATCGGCCAGAGTCCGATGTATGACTCGACCTGCCAGAAACTGAGACGGTCCGACCCCATGGGGGTCGGTCGTATGGGAGCCAGCGGTGACAAAGTGGGTGGATGAGCCCCCTGGGCTCGGATCTAGGGAGTCAAAAGTAGTTTATCCCTCTGAGTCAAGTGTTGAGCCACCAAAGAGGTGCCACGTGGGTGTTCCCATTTTTTGGCAGCATCATAAGCCCCCAAGATCCAGCCGACCCCTAGTTGGTCGGCTCGGATCTACAATGGCGGCTCGGCACAGAAGTTTTTAGCCTATAGATTTTTAGATTAACTTAGGAATTGCCAGGTGGCAAAGCTAGTTATGACACGGTTGTAATTATCCCAGGAAACGAGGCGTTGCTACCCACTAACACTAACCGAGGCCGTTTTTCAAGGTAAGGGGGGTTATAAACCCGTCATATCAATCGTTTCGTAACCACGTTGAGTATTAAACCAGGGAATTAGCTGCCGGTTTCCATTTCTCATCTTCTACTCTCCAACCTTAATACTGCAAGTAAGCATTCTTCCCTCTTTTTTCTGATTTTGTACTTCGGTTTCTTTAAGCAAAATCTTGTTCTTTCGAAGAATCCTAGAGTCGATTCTTCACCATGGCCATAGCTGATAGCAGATATGTGGAGTCAATTCTGAGACAAAAGGATGTGGAGGAAATTTGTGAGAGATTTGGGATTGACGAGGCTAGGTTTTCTCCTCAACTGCCGTCATGGGATCACCAATCGGCTTTGGACCCGCCGGAGGGTTTTTGCTCCGTTCACCGGGAATATTTTGACGTGGGGCTGAGACTGCCCTTCTGTCCTGTCCTTCTGGCGGTTCTCCGGCACTACGGGCTTGGGATTTCTCATATAGCCCCCAATGGTATTAGGGCAGTCATTGGGTTTACGATTTGGTGTAGGTTGTTAAATATTAGGTTTACAGTAAATAAATTTAGGTATTTTTATCACCGGATAGGGCTAAGAGACCATCCCTACCGGTATTATTTTGCTAGGAGGCAGGGGAAGTCATTTAGCATCCTTATCCTTCCTCCAGGTCGGGATTCTTTTAAAAGATGGAAGGAGAGGTTTTTCTTTGTGAGGAATGACGGACACGAGGAACTGAGTGTGTGGAATACGGCGGATTTAGAGGGGGATGAACGCCCAGAAATGCCAGAGTCCTGGGTAGAGAAGATTCGCCGGTCGGGGTATTATATCGAATGGCAAAATCTGTCCGACAATCTTATCGAGGCGGCTCGGTTAGGGGATGCGGGCCCTGAGCCGTATGTGCAGTTTTCCAAGCCTGAGTGGAAGATCTGTAGGGTTTACTTATGTTGTGCCGTTTATTTGCTAATATGCTTATGTTTCCTTTTTTACTAAACTTTCCATTGGTACATCTGCAGTGGCTGATTTTGCTGATCTGATGGCCGGGGCGGAGAAAGAAGCGGCAGGTGGCCAGACTGTGCCGACCCCAGGAGTTCCAGAAATACCTATGGGGGATTCGGCCACTGAGGGTGCGGGTGCCTCAGGCTCGGCCCCTCCCCTCGAGGCGACCCGATCGGACACCCCTGGGGAGGTTACAGAAAGGAGGTTGGTCCCCAAGAAACCGACTCGCCAAAGGCCGACCGCTCAAGAGGGTCGGTCCTCGAAGAAGAGCAAGTCGAAGGCCCCTGAGGACGATCAGGAGGGGTCCTTTGAGCATGAGAGGGTTAGCAGTATGTCTGACGAGGAGCTGGCGATCCTTGGCTGCAAAACAGTGGAGCTGGTAAGTGTTTATTCTTTCTTTTTAGTGGTTTAAGTTTCGATAGTTCTGACGTTCTGTGTTTGTTCAGGGTGGCACGATCGGCCAGGAAGTTTTTAAGAGGTTGGGCAAAGCCTCAACCGACTTGGCTGCCCAATCGGACAAGATTGCCGAGCTGAGAAAGGCCAGGGATGAGCTTAGGGCGACTATTCGTCCTAAGGACGCAGAGATAAAGACCCTGCAGGCCCAGCTCCAGGCTTAAGAGAAAGAGCTGACTGAGGAGAGGAAGGAAAGGGAGCAGAAGGTCGGGGACCTCACGGCAAGAGTGGCCGATCTAGAGGCCAATGTTGCAGCTCGGTGTACCGAGGCCGTGCAGGAGTACAAGGCTTCGGGTGATTTCGCCGAGGCTCTCAAGGTGTTGCTGGTTCCCATTTTTAACCATGGGTACACCTTAGGGGTGGATGAGGCGAGGGCCCAGTTTCCTGCACTTGCTCTGGATGCCCTTCCTAAGAGGGCTTACTATAAGCAGGGGATGGACGTGGCCTACACCGAACGTGCCAAAGATTTCCGAGCAGGAGTGGACATAGTGGATAAGTATGTCCGTCAGCCGGCTGCAGCGTCCGGATCGGCCCCTCCAGAGTCTCAAAAGAGTCATGCTCCTGACTCTTAATTTATTTCTGCTATTGTGTTGATGTTTTTTTTTTTAAGCTTATGTACTATACAATTTATTTTTAATTTATTTTGGTTTTGTTTCTGTGAATGATTTTTGAATTGTGGGTATTTATTGTTATGGGTACACTGCCCCCAATATGATATTCACTATTATATGGTGAATGGCATATTTAATATTATTGGGTTATAACGGGGAGTTTTAGTTCAGTCTCGCCTTAGATTAGGGAAGTTATTGAAGTGATAGGATATAGGGTCCGGGGAGCGAACCTGGGACGATCGTCCAAGGATATGGTCGAACGGGCAACGGGATATAAAGTTCGAAGTGCCGATTTAGGTCGGCCACACCTTAGCCAAAGGTAAGAGCACAAAGGCGAGGTGGTATAGAGCTCGGAAAGTCGGTCTAGAATGACCGACAGCTAAAAGAAAGTAGACAAGGGCGAGACGGTCTGGGGCTTGATAGCCGATCTAGATCGATCGTCTAAACTAATGAAATGAAATTATAAGGGCGAGATGTGTTAGTAATACCATCCGCAACGGAAGCGATTTAAGGATCTAGATCTATAAAATACACGTAATAAAATAACTAGATCTATATCTACAAGGGGGTTGTAGAACATACCTCTTGGATCTCAAAATCCAAGTTGAAGAACCGCAATGGAAAGAACGAACAAAGGTGTGAAGAGCACCACGATCTTCCGTACGTATGATCCAAGCAACTCCCGGTGGAAGGAAATCCTCGTCTCGAATCCTCCCGATATGCTACCCGGAAAAACCTCCAAGATTTTTCCCTTCTCCCCTTGGCCGAAAATATTTCTTCCTCCTCTCTAAGAGGTGGAACTCGAAAATATTGTGTGTTAAAAGGTTGGGAGAACTCTCTTTATATAGGAGAGTAAAACTTAGCCTCCAAGGATTTAATAATTAATACAAAATCAATTATAATAATCCCATTAAATAAAAGATAATCCCATAATATTCTAGAACAAATCTAGAATAATATTTATCTTTATTTCTTACCATAAATATTTATCCAATAAATATTTTATGCACATGTCTTATTAATACACAAGAAAATAATTTCTTGTTCCAAAAATAAGGCTATGGCCGAAAATTGTATTGTGACCTAGTCACTTATGATTTTCGGCCAAACACACTAATTGGGCCAAGATTATGAAAAATGTCTTTTCCACATATTTAATTATTTAGCCCAACTAATTTAATAGCCCACTAAACAATTAATTCACATATCATTTTAATAAAGTCCAACAAGAACTAAATTAATATTATTAGGATTCGACGTCCGAGAATAGCTATGCTATATTAGGAGGCACGTCGGGGACCATGGACTAATAATCAGCGGCTCCGATAAATCAAATAAATAATTATCTCACGAACAGAATAATTATATTCGATAAATCAATCACAGGAATATGCCACCATAATCCTATGACTGCACTCCTCCGATTATGAGATTATATTTATCTCCTCACAAAAATAATAATAAGCGTCCATTGATATAATCATTACATATGGATTAATCCTCCATAGACTGTTCATTCTAAATCGGGAAGTTACCGTTAACCCTTTTTAGAACCTCTTATCCTTATTTACCATTAACCCCCTAGTGATCAATTAATTCATACAACTCACCGGTAGCTAATCAGTGTAATATGAACTCGCGCGATCGATCAGTTTCTAGGATTAACAAATAAGGGAACTGTCTATCTACTTCCATAAATGGAAGGAATGGATTCCGTATCTGTGATAACACAGACTACTCACTCAATCCAGTACAATGCCAAGATGGGGTAATTCAGACCACAGACTCAGTGTAATCCTTAACCGTCAAGTCAAACTTCATACTGATTCAAGCAGTTGACTGTGATCACCTCAGGATTAAGATATATCCATAAATATGATCATCCATTGATTCGATAAGACTTCTAGATTACGGAATTATATCGTGAACTCTAATCAAATCGGTCCAGCCCTATATGATATATCTATCATATATAAATGCCCCATTAGGTTCTCTTAACCGAAAGTCCGGATAAGACAATCACACCTATTGTGTTTTGGGCGCATTAATAGCACGTTAAAGGAGAGACCCGATACTCTCGATTAACTTCACTACGGGCTAATTGTATTTTAAGTACATCTTCACTAACTCAATCCTCCCGTGTATATACCATACACTGAGTTAAGTGATTACATAAACGATATACTTTAGGGTTTTCTGTAGCGTAAATACTATTGTCACATCGGTGAATATGAGAATGATAAATATGAATAATAATATCATTTCATTTATTAAATAAAACAATTACAAAAATTGTCTTTCGGGCATCACACCTAACAAGATGATCTAGGGACCGGATAGCCGATCTAGATCGATCGCCTAAACTAATGAAATGAAATTATAAGGGCGAGATTATCTAGGGACCGGATAGTCGATCTAGATCGATCGCCTAAACTAATGAAATGAAATTATAAGGGCGAGATGATCTAGGGACCGGATAGCCGATCTAGATCGATCGCCTAAACTAATGAGATTATAAGGGCGAGATGATCTAGGGACCAGATAGCTGATCTAGATCGATCGCCTAAACTAAAAGTAGCTATAAAGGCAGTCCAAAGCACGTGCATGACCTGCTGCATAGCGGACATAAAGCTTAGTGAATTTGCCCCCAATCAACCTAGATTAATCCGGACTACGTTAAATCGGGCTTATGAATTAACTGTGTATATTAAATTTTAAGAACGAGCGGGGCCAGGCTAGAGCTGACTTCTCATTTGAAAATGTGGCGAGCTGGGCCAGATGAGACTGACTTTATGCATGCTTTTTCTAAAGACAAGCAGGGCCAGACTAGTGCTGACTTCTCGTTTTTTAGGGCGAGCTGGGCCAGATCGGTCTGACTTCTCACGTGGAGTTTTACTGCGCAGTATAAGTGTTGTACGAGTTGTAAATTTTATGAAATAGGACTTAACACGTGGTCGTATTGGGACCGGACAGAGATATGAGTAATTGAAAAATAAACATCCAACATTAAAGAAAAGGAAGTAAATAATGTAGAAAAAATCCCGACGAACGATAAGAAAGTGCGAGCAAAAATTGAAATGCAGAAAGTAAAGATAGTTTGCAACAAATGATAACCAACAAGGACTTGCCGAATGCGTTAGGCGAAAGTGATCCCTTTGCCTTTGATGGTGGCCGCATAGCAGCTCCGGGCAACCTCCAAATCTCCTTTGACTTCGACCGACCCTCTACCGCTCGGGAACTTAAAGCTGATGTGCGCTGGGGAGATTATGGCTCGCAGATCGATCAGAGCGGGCCTTCCCAAGATGTTGTTGTATGGTGATGAAGACTTGACCACGACATAATTCACCATGAGAGTCCTTCCTACTGAATCCTTGCCGAATGTCGTTGCGAGTCGAACCATTCCAAGTGGATGAATTGGGGGACCGGCGAATCAGAACAGAGGTGCTGAGACCGGAGTGAGCTCGGATTCCTTGAGACCCATTGCTTGAAAAGCTGCAAAGTAAAGAACGTTGACTGCGCTACCTGTGTCAACGCAAACTCTTTTAACCAGATTCTTGTTGACCACGGCTTCAATAACCAATCATTCGTTGTTAAGGAGCAGGGGGAGAGGATCTTTCGGGCCATAGCCTACTTCCTGAAAGGGGACTTGACTGGCCCTGTCCGTTTGCCCACTGCCTACTCGGACACTTGAAGTGCTGCTCTCTAAACCACTTCCAGGGCCTCCCACTATGGTATTGATAGTGTGATCGGGTGATTATCCGCCGGCTAGCCTTTGTCGGGGGACGGCTCTCTTTTCCTCTGGGGTTCGCCCTGTCGGCTACGGTCACGACCATAGTTTTTCTGCTGATAATCCCGCTGTCCTCGACGCTCTCCGTATCGGGGCCGGTCTACGACCTCATCTAGCTTTCCCTCTGCGATTGCTGCTTCCACGTCACGATGGAAATCCCGGCAGTTATCCAACTCATGCTCAACATCTTGATGATAGGTACAAAACTTGCTCTGGTTCCTTCTCTCCAAGGGGATTCGGAGTGGTGAGGGAGTTTTTGCTAAACCCTTTATTTCCATGATAGCCAGCACTTGTTCCCGAGGTCGATTTAACGCAGGGAAATCCCTTGGCTGCAAAGCATTCCTTTTTTCAGGCCGATCCGTGGCCGAATTACCTGCCCGATCTCCATATGACTTTCTCTTGTTACCAGATGAATCCATTGGATTATCCTTTTTTGGATCAGATTTTTCCACTTCTCATTTCACGCGGTTAGCTTCTTCGCCTTGACAATGCTTGAAGGCCACTTCCAGGCACTCTTCCATGGAGGTGGGAAGCCTGCTGCTTAGCTTAGCATATAATCTACCTTCGCGCAGCCCTGCCACGAAGGATGCAATTCGGACCTGATCGTCGGTGTCCCGGACTTGCAGTGATTCTTCGCTGAAGCGCTTGAGGTATTGCAGCGCAGTCTCATCTTTCTTTTGTTTGATGGCGAACAGGTGAGTGGCATTCTTTTGGAACGGCTTGGCGGTAATGAACGCATTGAGAAACATCTTTCCCAGTGTCTCAAAGCTGTAGATCATCCTTGGGGGTATCTTCTTGAACCATTCCCGGGCTCGTCCAGTAAGTAGCGCAGGGAATGCTTTGCACTTCATTTCCTCGGGGGCACAGTCGAGATTCATGTGCGTGAAATATTGGAACAAGTGATCCTGGGGTCCTTGGTTCCATCATAGGGCTCAAATTTGGGAATTTTGAACCTTGCTGGGCGCGGAAAATTATCGATCTGTTCGGAGAAAGGGGACTCTAGTGCTAGGAACGTCGATCTCCTTCCGGCTATCGCCTCGAGTTCGGCGCGCGCTGCTTCCATGGCCTGGGGGACGACCAATTGCCTTTGCGGGTTTGAGGATGCCGACCGGTTTCACTTCCTGTTGTTTTTAGGCTGCGGGGGAGGTGTCTGCTCCTGCAACACGTCGTTGGGATCATCCTCTTCTTCTGGCTCTGGGCTTTGGGAATTTTCTCCTGACGAGCCTCCGTTTGAGTGATTCACATCTTGTGAACTTTCGTGGATGGGTCCTTCCTCGTCAAGGCCTTCCCAGTCTCCATCTTCTTCATCCTCCTCGGCCAAGACAGCGTTAAGAACTGTAGTTTTCACGGATCCGTCCAAAGCCATAAGTTGATCAATGAGTGCCTGATGGGTTGCATCGAGAGAGGTATTTTCTTGCTGCGGCTGGTTCTGATTATTAGCGTCTGTTCCTGACGTGTTATTAGCACCATTACCACCACCATTAGCAGGCTGCTGTCGTGTATTCACCATGTTTGTCTTGAAGCTTTTCCTGAGATTATCAATCAACAGAAGGCCCTCCTTCTAGCGCCAATTGACGATTCAAAAAATCGTCAGGGTAATCAAACAAATCCGCCTCATTGATTATGACCTAAGGATGCACCAAGAACACAGAAAACGATGGAAGAGAGGGGGGAGATTTGGGATGTTTAGACTGCACTTGATGATGATCAAGCTGCCTACGTATCCAATGGTTCAATTGGAATCAAGTCTCCGTAGTTCCTTAGGGACAGTTTATACAGAGGGGCTTAGGCCCTAGGGTTTAAAGTGGCGTGTTGATGATTAACACTGATTGACGTGTTCCCTAAGGAAGAAGATTATGATTGAGTGATCTCCATGATTATAGGAGATAATTATAGTATTCAAATATTAGTATTAAGTGATAAAGGTCCGAGTCTTAATTATTCAAGATTCTATGATAGTTATTTGATTGTTATGCAGGTGATAAATAAGGCTATTACTCGAGATAAATCAGAAAGGTAGGGTCAGCTCCTAGGAATCGGGAGCAAGGGCCGGTCTCCTACTGATTAGAAATTTTACAAGTCCAAAGGCTTAGCCCGACCTATGCGATCAGCGGAGATCACAGCCGATCGGCCAGAGTCCGATGTATGACTCGACTTGCCAGAAACTGAGACGGTCCGACCCCATGGGGGTCGGTCGTACGGGAGCCAGCTGTGACAAAGTGGGTGGATGAGCCCCCTGGGCTCGGATCTAGGGAGTCAAAAGTAGTTTATCCCTCTGAGTCAAGTGTTGAGCCACAAAAGAGGTGCCACGTGGGTGTGCCCATTTTTTGGCAGCATCACTGATAAAAAAACTTCTCCTCATCTGAAGATTTCCTCTGCTCTAGTGTCAGGTCCCTGAAAGGTAATGAGTGGATAATGGAACATCTCGCAATAGCCGTGCTTATGGACTCGAAGTAAGCCTCATCTTACAAGAATTTCCCTGATTTTATATTCTTTTGTTTGATTATGGCAAGTTTGATGTAGTGTTGTGTAATAATTGCTTTAACTTGGTTATACTGATTGCCGGCATTTGTATAAGTGTGCTGTATTTATGACAAGAGTGCTTTCTAATTATTGTAAATTGTGGAGATTGTCTATTTAGAATGATTTTTAGGTCTGTAAAGTAGTTAATTTTTATAAGTTGATTGCTCTAGTATTTGTTTGTAAGATGGTGAATCAGAGGTCAATTCTCGGTTTTCTTTGTTCTCAATTCTCTCTTTATGTACTTTTGTCTTACTCCTCTGGGAATGTTATTATGTGATAAGGCCTTGATTTTGTTGTTGCTGCTGGTGTTAGAGTTGCCAATCCATCAACTGTTGTTGACATGACTGGGAACGTTCCTCGAATTCTGAGGCAAAGAAATGTAGTAATCGAACTTTACAATGTTCCAGGGATGGTATATCCTCGACGCCCTTCATCTACTGTAGATCCTGATGTAACGCGTTTCTCTGTCTCAGAACTGGGTTTGGGTATTATAATCAAGGTGTAACTTTATTCTGATTTGGGGAGTGCTTGTGCCTTGTTTCCTCATACCACCATAATGAAAACTTTAATGGTACAATCGTAGTTTGAAGTTGTACCGAGTGGGTGTATCGCCATCTTTCACATACTAGGAGTGAAAGATGAGCCTGATATTGATACTGATATTGATACTGTTTACTGATAGTGTGTGCCTTATATGATATTGTTACTCATATTGTGTGCATTATATGATATTGTGTCCCATGAATTAAGCCTTAAATGAGCCTTATATGAGTCAGATATGTGTGCCTTGAAGTAGTCACTTGAATTAAGACTTAAATGAGCCTGATATTGTTTACTGATACTGATATTGTTTACTGATATTGTGTTAGTGTAAATGTTGCGATTAAATTCGGCTTTCAAATACTATGTCGAAAAAGTATCAAATGAGGTCTCAAAATGAAGATAAAAAAAAATGAACTTTGGTGAAACAATTTTGATGATCGGTGTTTTAATCAAAAGTTACGGTCGTTTATAAGAAAAACGCTCCGGTTAATGCAAATATTTTTTCGGCTTTCAAAATTTACGTCGGAAGGGTATCGTATTTGGGCTCAAATTAGAGAGCAAAAAAATATGAATTTTGGTGAAAAAAATTCGATAATCGAAGTTATAAATCAAAATTTACGGGTGTTTGAAAAAAAAAAAAACAAACAAACAAACCTGAAGCTGGAACCTGGAAGCGGAAGCGGAGGAAAGGTATGCACGTTCCTTTTATTAAAGGGGGTATTTTTGTCCGTCTGAAATTGTTTGTCCCTTTTGCAACTAAAAAAAGGAGTGTGTCCTAATTATTTATTTTGTAATTTTTGCTGTCCTTTTGTCTCAATCTCCCCATATTTTTTTCAGTTAAAAATGTTATATACCCGGACCGATTAATATGAAGTCAGTCCATTAGTTATAATAAATGTTCGATTCGGCCTTTTCTAATTTTAAAAATTAAAAAATTAAAAGAAAAAAATTGATTCGTCCGGGTTTTTTCTATTTATGAAACTAACTCGTTTTATATGGTTTTCAGTTTTACTAACCAAGCGTGAATTGTTTTAATGCTAAAATCATTTTGTTCGATTTGATTCGGTTCGGTTTGATCTACTTGATATCTTGTGGTTCTTTTGAATAGATACTATTGTAAATCAAAACATGTTGTAGAAAAATATATATTATTATAATTTGTGTGATACTTCAATATCAATGAGTAAGTAAAGCTAAATATTCGAGTTTACGAATGATTTATATTGAACTAATTCATTTTCCATGCCAAATTAAGATTCAAAAACCAATAACCTCATAGTTCCATTAAACCACTCACCTATGGACAAACAAGAAGTATTGTCCATTGCTCTTTAAGATACATCGATTAATATTGAATAAAAAATATAAATCAAAAAATTCTTAAGACAAAATAATATAAATAAAAAATTCTTAAAATCAAATTCCCAGCCATACTTTTGTTTTCCTGCGTTCTTACGTTTGTCCATTTCAAGGTCCTAGCAATTTTCTTTTCTGTTAGTGTATTCATCCTTTTACCAGAAAAAAACCAACTTTATTTTTTTTCAGCAATCCAGCCTTCACGTGTTATTCGTCCTTTGACCCCAAAAAAAAAAAAAAAAGAACAATCAAGTTTAGCAGCCTGATCATTTGATGTTTGCTTGATCTGCTAGTTGGAAAAAAAAAAACAAAATATATTCAGCCTGCTTCATTGTTTTTTGAGTAAAAAAAAATTGCCATTCCAAAAAAACAGTATCATTGCCGAATATTTTTTTTTTTGTCATTAAGGAAATATTGAGTAATGTCAAAGGAGAGTCATATTTTCGCATATTCGCGGAGGCACAACAAACTGTGCTGAATCGAAATTTGGAGAAAATGAAACGGCGTTTTGATGACATGAAGACTCAATTGCAAGACATATAATAGAAAGAGCTGCTGGTGGAGATAATTGTGGTGTTAGAGTGCTACAGGTGTTGTTGAGGAAACTTCTCCAGGGTTGTTTTTTTGTTTATTGTGGTCATTGTAGCGGGAGCGATCATTATTCATATGAGTGCCCAAATCTATGGCAGAAAATACGTAGTCAACGTACGTGGGACATCACCTAAGGACGGTGAATGTTAGTATCCCAGAGAAGAATGTCGAGAACACCGTAGAGATTGCTACCATTCGAGTGGATCGATGAGTTCACACACGATGATGATGAGAGTTTGGTCGAGGAGACTAAGACAAATTCTAGGGAGAATTTAGAGGAGGTTGTTGGAGTAGAATTGGTGGAGGTAGTCCAAGAGTCAATTGTGGCAGAGGCGATCACCGAGGAGAATGAAAAGGTTCCTAAAGAGCATTTACTTGGTGGCAAACCGGAGAGCCATTTCATTGATCCATTTTTCGAGTATGTTGCTGACTGTCCGGTTGTGAATTGTTCTCGTTATATTGCTGCATTGTCGGGGTTTCTCCAAGTTGTTAGCACGTTGGAAGACTTCTTTGATGTTGCATTTGTGACGCTTGGTTCAACATCACACCGTGCCCTTGATTTGAAGTGGTTTGTCCGCCTGGTCTTTGATCCGGGCATATCATTGGTGTTTGTTGTTGGTTCAACCTGTATTGTCCTTGTTGATACATTTTACGACATCCTTTTGATTCGAGGTCGAATGCATTCGGAGCCGGAGGGAATTATGTGATTCCCATTGAGATCGGAAACTTAGTAAATTTATTTAGAGTCTTTTATTCATTTTTTCTTATTGTTTTTTGTTTAAGTCTTTATTATCCCACATATGGTTAGATTGTCTTTTATTTTAGTTATTATTTTTATTTATAGCTATTTTGTCTCACATTGTTAAATTAGCAATTGGTTTTGAAGTATGTAGCCTATATAAAAGCATTTGAAGTCATTGTAATCAGACAGACAAATTTTGAGATTATTAATATATTTTATTTGAAGCTTTTAAGTTTTGGTGAGTTCTCTCATGTTGGTGTTTGGTGGATTCTAAACGGGACTTATCGAGGTTGTGAGCGAACCTTGTGGGTGTCCATTTATACCAAGGTTCTTCGTTAGAACGTTAGCCAAGGGTCGAGGTGCTCCTCATATTGGTGCATTCAGTCAAGTCCTCGGGTATTTTCGGATCTGATTCGGTCACGGATCACATCAAAGGAGAAAAGGGAAAATATTGTTTTATCATAAGGGGTCGAGGAATATGTGAAATGTGATTGGGTTTCACACCTGCCATGTAAAAACAAGAAGAAGAAAACACGAAATATGATGTTAAATCTAACGGCAAAGCCCGGAAGCATATTTGGATCAACGAAATGGAAGTATTTGTGGCGAGAGATTATTTACGGCATATGGCTATAGACAGCTACATGGATATGACAAAGAGAGACCTCCGGCGTTCGTCTTCGCATCTAGAGCAGTAGAACGAGCCAAGAACCTTCGTCTTGCTTGGCAAATGGATAATTAATGATTTATGTAGTAGTTAATCGTGAGAGGCTTTGAATTTTATTTTTTGAACTATGTATGATTGCCTTTGGCCTATTGCAATAAAATGTTCACTTTTCAAAAAAAAAAAAAAAAATAGAGTTCTGAATTTATATTCACCTTAACACAAACTCTGATTTCGATTACTTCAACAATGTTGTTGCCTTATTCAAAAAAAAAAAAAAACAAAACAAAACAAAAAACAAACAACAACAATAATGTTGTTGCCCAACATAACATGATTATATACAAAAGAAAGATAAGCCCACAAATTTATTTTTTTTGCTTACATGATACGTTAGACGTTATGGATAAACTCATCGGAGAATATTGGTGATGAAGTATATATCCAACAGAATAAACATCAACGGTTCTCAAATCTCAATCGCTGATGTCGAAGAAAGAAAGAGAATATATGATTATGGGATCGATATGAGTTGTGAAATAAATCGTGTAATTTAAATTTTTTCTAAAAGCATAAAAAGCCGAAGATGTACGATAAGAAATGAATAATTGATCAATATAAGATATGTATATGAGCTATATGCAATATATGAAATCAAATACTTGACAATAATAGTTCCCTTTGCCAAAAACATAAGGGAAATAGATAGAGATAAGAAAAATGGTAGCAACCACAAGGCAATCAATGAGCAAAAGCAATCCAACTTTAACTGCACAACATATAAGTAAGAATAATCATCTCTGTTTTATCACTCATCTGTTGATTTTGTCATTTAAATGGAAGGGGAAAAAAAACAACAACAACAACTGTTTGTTTATTTTAAGATGCTTAATTTTCATAAAAAGGACTAATGAAAACAGTATTGAAACCCGGAAAAATAATGACTCGTTTAATTTATTGCAATGAAATCTAATAGAGTGATTACGATATAATTCTTATATTTATTATGCCGTATAATAAAATAACCAATATTTTACCAGGATCGATGCTGGCACGTGGTGACGTGCGGAGAAAGAAACTAAAAAAATGAAAATCAATTCCATTACGCACGCGAAAAATAAATTATACCTGCAGAAAAATCTACTCTATCATAATTTCAAGACATCAATTAACTAGAAGAAACATCTTCAAATTCCAACAATAGAAAGATTGAACCTGTATAAAAAATAAAAACAAAAACTTCTTCGTTACTCGCCAATTCGTTTTAATGAAATCTTTAATAGAGTAAATACGATTTCATTTGTATACATAATAGACGATATAACGAAATTGATGGCAGCACACGATGACGTGCGGTGAAAGAAATTGAAAAATAAAATCAACTCCATTAAACCAAAAACAAACTTCATAAAAAAAATAAAAAATAAAAAATAAATCCACCACAATTCCAATAACTTAAATAAACATCTTCAACATACCAATAGAAGTCTTAATTAATCAAATTTAACTTCATAGTAATTCCAACATAAAAAAATCCCGCCTTGCTCATGCATCTGCTTCTGCTCCTGCTCCTGCTCCTTCTTCCATGCCGTGATTCATCTGAACAGAAGAAGTCTTTATGTGCAACAAAGCCAAACGAATATCGTAATAAAGCTGCATCAAATCACCGCAGCTCAGATTTTCATTTTGAACCATCTTACGCCATCCGCCTTCAAGATAAGCAGTGCTTCCCCTAATTCTTAACTTCATGCATATCACATTCTTATTATCATTATGATCAACAACATAAATATTAACCGCTTTACCTGCTTCCAACATCTCTTTCTCGTCTTGGTTCAAAAACTGCACGACTGCTGATTCAATCTTCTTCTTCGGGAGTAGAACCCGGTCGGCATGACTGATATCAGTCTGCGACAAAGTTTTCTGAATTGTCCACTGATAAACCATAGTCACTCAAACAAGAAAACAGTAGATAATTAAGAATATAAAAAAAAACAATCTAATTATGATTTGTGAGGTTGTGTTTTAATTGTATCTGTAGATACAAGATACAGAGGATAATCTTAATTTTCCCAAAAGCTGGCGACTTAATTGGCCTTTGATTTAATGATGGTATATAGTAATTAGATTCACTAGGCAGTAGTAATTGATGAAATAATTATTTGGCAAGTAATACCATATATAATGTTGAATTAGTAAGTATAATTTTTTCCTATAATGCTAAACCAACCGGTGCGAGAAACATGCATCCGCGCGCCTCTAATTAGGTGCAAGCACAGTGAGATATGTACACACATGCATTAATGGATCTATAAACCGTTGTCATCATAACGATATTGATACAGGTTTTTTTAAATTTATTTGATAATTGCATATATTTCTATATGGACCTATAAATCAATGTCATTAGAACGAGATCGACACAATTTTATTTTAATTGATTAGGGCATCAACCTACAAGTTTGATGAACCAATTGGTCTGACTAATCCAGAGTTGTGAAATGTCAATGTGAGTAATCAGGCAAAGAAAATTAATGCAGCTATTAATTTTGATTTTTATTGGATAAACATACTTAACATATCAATTATAACCAGTCATTCACATAAATTTTATATTATCTTGTCAAGTAAAGTTCATGTCCATTTGGATTTTTCACAGAGTTTAAAAATGTTGGTCCCTTGAAAAGGCTTTGGTTAAGTTTAGAGGATGGGTGAATAAACTTAACACTTAAAACTTTTGGAGTTAACAAACTCAGCAAGGTCAGTAGTCTGCTCACTGCTGATATTACTGAATTTGTTGCAGCGGAATATATTCAAATTAAGCCTTATTACTTGTTGTTTAAAAGATGATACTAAGTATTGGATACTCTGTAGTGTAAGTGTGTGTAGTTCAGTTGCTAGTTTCAGTAGGTTGATGTAATCAGTATATTAAATGCAGAAAGTAAGTAGGCAAATTTTATAGTGGTTCCAGGTGGTGCAATCCTGTCAGTCCACTCTTCTCATGTGATGTTGAAGGTAATTCACTAGAGATCTTTGAGGTTGCAGTTACAAAAATCCCTAAGTTGTATGTCCTTCACCAATAACTATGGCTTCACAAACTGAACACTTGAAACAAGTAGGATTGCTGCTCCAAAGTATTCCACTGGTCCTTGAAGGGTAGGATTGCCTCTTCACCGGCTCCACCACAAACAACAGTCCTTGACACCCAAAAGATGCTTCACTGTCTTCAGCAGGTTTCTTGTAAAAGAAGGTTAATTTGAATCAAGTAAATTATTCAGCTTTCAGCAGCTTGATCAAGATGAAATGATCAGCAGCTTAATGTCTTCAAGTGTGTAAACTTGATGTAGCTTGAAAGCAGGTTACACTTGAAGAATATACTGGATCAGTAGCTTTAAGCTCAGTAAAATCAGTAGGGTGAATTTCTTGATAAACTTGATAGCTTAAAATTAATTGTAGTTTTTCATCATTTTTAATCCATTGTATCTGAATCGAAGCCCTCTATTTATAGTAGAGAATCCTGTGACTTATGTTTGAAATTCAAACATAGCCGTTTCAGATTTGTCCCCATCTTGACTTGCTTTATATCCCTGTACATAGTACTGACATAGTCAATCTTCTTTTTGTCAGTATTCATACTGTCTCCCTTTGACTTGTGTCTATTGGATAAAGCTCTGAATCTTTCCAACGTCCCTTTAATCTTGACAATTGATTTGTTGACAAAATCAAGACTTGTTATATGTCATTATCCTTATAATCATCCAGTGTAACCTTTGATTAAATCGAAATATATATTCAGCAGGTTCCTGTGTATGTAAGTCTGCTGAAATGCTTGCCAGTCAGCTGTCTGAAGTTTGCTGTGTTTATGAAACACTTCAGCTGATTGTCTTCTTCTAACTTTTGCTTGTGAAGTTAGAGTACACCATTTTGAACATAACTAAGTTCCAATCACCACTTAACTAATGGAACTTAGACCTGTTACATAAGGTATATGTAATCAGTTTAGGTCATCACAGACTTCCCTAAATTCTGATTCCATATCCTTGACTTTAAATACTAAGTTTGATCCCTTAGCCTTCAATAACTGAGTTTGACCCATCAGCCTTCAGTCTTCAGCAGGTCCCTAACTAGTCTACCGACCTAGTTACCTTGCTGACCTAGACAGGTCTGCTAATGAAAGTCAGCTGACCTCTTACAATGCTTGTTTGATCAAACCTATACAAAAATCAAACTCTAATTAGCCTATACATTTAATCTAGACATCTTTTTGCCTTTGCTCTATAACAGCTAGTCTGGCACTCTGTTAGGTGTGATGCCCGAAAGACAATTTTTGTAATTGTTTTATTTAATAAATGAATTGACGTTATTATTCATATTTATTATTCTCATAATCACCGATGTGACAATAGTATTTACACTACAGAAAACCCTAAGTATATCGTTTATGTAATCACTTAACTCAGTGTATGGTATATACACGGGAGGATTGAGTTAGTGAAGATGTACTTAAAATACAATTAGCCCGTAGTGAAGTTAATCGAGATTATCGGGTCTCTCCTTTAACGTGCTATTAATGCGCCCAGAACACAATAGGTGTGATAGTCTTATCCGGACTTTCGGTTAAGAGAACCTAATGGGGCATTTATATATGATAGATATATCATATAGGGCTGGACCGATTTGATTAGAGTTCACGATATAATTCCGTAATCGAGAAGTCTTATCGAATCAATGGATGATCATATTTATGGATATATCTTAATCCTGAGGTGATCACAGTCAACCGCTTGAATCAGTATGAGGTTTGACTTGACGGTTAAGGATTACACCGAGTCTGTGGTCTGAATTACCCCATCTTGGCATTGTACTGGATTGAGTGAGTAGTCTGTGTTATCACAGATACGGAATCCATTCCTTCCATTTATGGAAGTAGATAGACAGTTCCCTTATTTGTTAATCCTAGAAACTGATCGATCCATGGAGTTCATATTACACTGATTGAGCACCAGTGAGTTGTATGAATTAATTGATCACTAGGGGTTAATGGTAAATAAGGATAAGAGGTTCTAAAAGGGTTAACGGTAACTTCCGATTTAGAATGAACAGTCTATGGAGGATTAATCCATATGTAATGATTATATCAATGGACGCTTATTATCATTCTCGTGAGGAGATAAATATAATCTCATAATCGGTGGAGTGCAGTCACAGGATTATGGTGGCATATTCCTGTGATTGATTTATCGAATATAATTATTCTATAATTATTTATTTGATTTATCGGAGCCGCTGATTATTAGTCCATGGTTCCCGACGTGCCTCCTAATATAGCATAGCTATTCTCGGACGTCGAATCCTGATAATATTAATTTAGTTCTTGTTGGACTTTATTAAAACGATATGTGAATTAATTGTTTAGTGGACTATTAAATTAGTTGGGCTAAATAATTAAATATGTGGAAAAGACATTTTCCATAATCTTGGCCCAATTGTGTTATAGCCCAAAAATTAATTATGACTAGGTCATGATTTAAAAGTGGCGCCCCCCCTCTTATTTTTGGAACAAGAAATTAATTTTTTTGTGATTAATAAGACATGTGCATAAAATATTTATTGGATAAATATTTATGGAAAAAAAGAAAGATAAATATTATTCTAGATTTGTTCTAGAATATTATGGGATTATCTTTTATTAATTATAAAATCCTTGGGGCTTAAGTTTTACTCTTCTATATAAAGAGAGTTCTCCCAAACCTAATAACACACAAAATTCGACTTCTACCTCTTAGAGAGGGAAATTTCGGCCATAAGTCAAGGAGGAAAAATCTTGGAGTATTTTTTTCGGGTAGCATATCGGAAGGGTTCGAGTCGAGAATTTCCTTCCACCGGGAGTTGCTTGGATCACACGTACGGAAGATCGTGGTGCTCTTCACGCTTTCCTTCGTTCATCCTATTGCGGTTCTTCAACTTGGATATTGAGATCCAAGAGGTATGTTCTACAACCCCCTTGTAGATATAGATCTAGTTATTTTATTACGTGTAGTTTATAGATCTAGATCCATAAATCGTTTCCGCTGCGGATGGTATTACTAACAGTGGTAGCAGAGCCCATGGTGATCTATATTTATACGTATAAAATATTAGATCTAGGAGTGGTAAAACATGTAGATTTTTTATCCCAATTTTTTTTGGGGGCCGATGCATATGTTTATTTTTTTATGCTTATGAATGTCGTGGTTGAAGAGATGGATTGGGGTTGGCACTGTTTACCCGTTAGATCTATTGTAAACTCATATAAACGATGAAAATTCGTCCATATGAGTATAGGAAATTATGTAATTCTTTTTTTTGCAATTTTAATTTCCAGAAAATAGATCTGTTTAGTAGCTGTTTAGTATTTTTTCTTTTCCCGTTGATCGAACCGTTGAAACAAAGATCCCTCCGGTCAGAATCAATATTAGAAGATGATGATCAACTCCACAAATTTTGGCGTCGATCAGAGACCGTTTCGATATCCGTTCGATGCTGCGAAGAGGCTGCTGTAACAGAAAAACGCAGGATTCACAGATACACTATCTGTGACTTCCTCGATTTTCTGGGAGAGTTTGGACCGTTGAAACGCATATCCGACCGTTCAGATTGATCAAATTTGAGTTTTGGACGTACCATAAAAATTTCAGGTCGATCGGGATTCATCTCGATTCCCGATCTGCCTCAGGAAGTCCTTGATGCAGTGCAGTCAAAGTCAGATTCAGCAGCAAGTTTGGAGGTTTACTGGAGAAAATTGGTAAGTCAAAGCACCGATCCAACCGTCCATATTGAAGTTCAAGGAGTGAAGATAAGATCTGGAAATTTTCGTCCCGATCCGAGTTCGTTTAGTATGCCGATCGTCGAAGAGTTCGAACAGCTGCAGATTTAGTTAGAAAGTTGTAAACCCTAGTTAGGGTTTTGGTTTTTATTTTCTAATAGGTTAGTACGGGGGTACCAACAATCCATCTCGGTGTTTAAATTTTCCGCACTTTATTTTTTATGTGTTTGATCATAAAATAGATATAAAATCGGAATTGCCATGACATGCATAATATCATAAATCCACTCCATGCATACATGTAGAATTTTAATTTTGGTAATTAAAATAGGCATGTATACAAACTCGTGTAATTAGTTGAAATTTAATTAATACATGGTAATTAATAAATTTAGTAACTAATTAATGATCCGAGGACGGGTTATGAAATCGTTAAGCCTTTCGGTGTGTGTTCTCGGTGAACCGCCTTAAAGCCCAAACGAGATCACGTTTTCAATTCGTAGTGTCTACGAGATTGAATGATGGTAAAAGAACAATAAATCTTGGATAAAAACGGTTCGCTTATAGGTTGGGTGGTCAACTGAGCTAGGCTCGACCGACTTAACCCTCCTAGTGTGATGTATGCACGGGGTCCGGCAAGACTAAGCTACACCGGAGAACGGAGGGGTGATTCCTTCTTATCTCAATGAGGCCGTCTTGACCCGATTTCGTCCGACTGTCACATATGTTCCAACGAATAGGACGGGTAGGCTTGCCTACGTTACCGACACCATTCGGAATCCTTGATTTGATGTGCTTTTATGTTAACATCAAAAAGACGTGGTTAGTTAACCCACAACCACTTCCAAAATATTGAGTGGGAGCGGGGGAGGCGACAGCCAACCCCACGGCCTCTACTATAGATACAAGTAAGTGAGAGAAGGGTGACGCCTCGAGGCGCTTTGATTTCATCCCCTAAGGATGGTGTTCGCCCCTATCAACATTCATGGCTTGGTCTCCGAAAGGATAGGATTTCCGGGTACTCGTTGGGTCACCGACCTATCCTAAGACGGCATACTCGGGGCGTACCTAAGAGATCCGATATAGTAGGTCACACTCATCATGGGTATTTTCTTGATAATATCTAGGCTAAAAAAGGAAGGTAGTCAATGAATAAAGGGATGTTCGATTCTCGTGGGATGTTCGATTCTCGTGGGATGTTCGATTCTCACAAGTTATTCATTGATGAGATTGTCTCGATTTAACCGTCATCTCTTTGACCTACCCTACGGCGGCACTGAGATGCGAGGTTAAAACCTTGGAATGGTAGAGTAGACTTAATTTTTAGTTTACAATTCCTAAAATTAATATAGTAGTGTTAAACTTGAATTAATTTATGTCATTTTATTTACAGCATTATCCCTTACTAAATTGCTTAAAATTTATAATTGACTAGTATTGACTTCGTTAAAAAGTGGAAAGTAACTAGGACGTTGAACTAGTTAATCGATAATGCAATTATTTTTCGAAAGAGATATTTTCTCTTAAGCCTTTTAAAAAAACTAGAGTGACATATAGGTATGTCACTAGTGTCATTCGTGTCAAACGGAAGACAAACTTAGTTTGATCAAAGGTGATTTCGGACTTTGAAATTCTTTTAGTGAATTTTGAGTGTGTAGTAATTACACGAGTAATTTTCTAATTGAAAAATCGGAAAATCATGAAGTGTTACTAGTTGGACGATATTTGGAATCGATGAACTAGTGGGAGCTTTATGATTTGTTGTTTTCTAGAACATTAGAAAAGTGTAACTGACTACACACGTAACCGTTCTAATTGAAAAACCGGGAAGTCATGAAATGTCGCTAGTTGGACGATATTTGGAATCGATGAACTAGTGGGAGTTCTATGATTTGTTGTTTTTCCGGAAACATTGGAACTATAAGATTTTCTAATCGAAAAATCGGAAAATCATAAAAATAAAGCATTGCTCGTTAGACGGTATTTGGAACCGATAAACTAGTGGGAGCTTTAATGTTATGATTTGTTGTTTTTTCTGGTATATTAGAAAATCCGAGAAGTCCCGACGAGTAACACTCGAAATAGACATCCCATGGTTCAAGAGTAGTGTCTACTCAAACGAACCGCTGGTTCAAGACTGTTTCCATTCACGGAAAGTCAAGAATGGGAGAATATGTCTAAAAGTGTTAGTCATCTAAACTGAGAAAACTTTAAGGTTGAAACGAAAATTAATTAACTGAAAATCATAGGATAAGGACAGTGATTTTGGATCACCAACCTATGAATCCTTGGCGATTTTCTCGAGCTAAGTTCTTTGGAAGAACAAGGTAGCAGTGCATTTAACGATTAAAAGAGTAAACAACGGGCAGTTAATTTTAGCTAGAATAGTGGGAGTGATATAAGGAAATGAATCTCGGATTCAATCCTTGGATTTCGCGGAAAAATTATTTTTTGTTTACGATTCGTTGGAACGAATGGATTTACCTTCTATTCGATAATTTGTTTCTCGTATATAGAGTGAATATACCATTTGTAGTACGAATCCAAGACTCGGACTTTTGTTTGATAAAGTCAAAACCACTTAGAACTGCTGAAATATGTATATAAAACACATCTTAAGAACTATTAAAAGCAATTGGTTTCTATATTTAGATAAACGCTTCTTCATATTCCATAGTTAGTGCATAGTCCCTAAAAGACATGACCTGAAGACTGGCTCAGGGTGATTCCTTTCTCCCAGTCTGGTTATATTGTCTCAAAGGTTCAATGACTAAGTTTCCTTTCAATCGGAAAAGGATAATGGTTATAAAGAAGTAACATAGCTTGTTTATGATGACCTTCGGGGTCCGATGAAAGATACAAGCTAGTAGGAGCTTCCGAGTAGTGACTTCTTGTCCGATAACTATTCAAACACTCCGGAAAGTTTATCCAAAATATTTTGAGGTTTCTCTGTTTTCAACAGAGATAGAGTATTCTATACTCGGAATAGGCCATTCATAGTCCTCGAGACTGATGCTCAGCCTGCCTCATTGTGACATGTTCTCACTAAGTGAGAAACCGTTAAATTGCCTTATATAGTTTTTTAGATGTGCTACAATACACTGCATAACTCAATAAAGATATTAGAAGCGAAATATCGGTTTACATTGAAATGTAAGACCGAGAAGTCTACCTAGAATATGCTTTGGAATTTACGGATAAGGTGTGGATTCGGTTCACCCCACTTCCATAAATATAAGCATTTAGCACACGGTGCTTGAAGGTAGGTCTGGAAATTTCACGAACACGTTCGGTCAGTGACCAATCGTTCTATATCTTGTAGCATTGAGAAAAAGGTTTGTTATAAGATTCATGAAATCGGGAAGGGACAGTTATACTGTTGCATCCTTTCTGATAGAGTCTATGAACAACAAACCTTGAACCTTGGAGTACGGTTACTCAAGGTAGTTACTAACCGATTAAAATTAGACCACATCCAACATCGGTTGTTGGTGATAACACTAAATACTACTAAACTAGATCGAATTTCGATCCACCCAGAATGTAGTGGGAGTATGGTTTACCAATTACCCATTACGGGTTCTGTGGACTTTGTAGTCTGAGGATCGATTGATGACCTATGGCTCTTTTGTGAGCATTATAGGATTCCGATAATAGAGGTTGGTTTAATGGCCATAACCCTGTGAATGGAGTTCGGTACTCCAATTCTGTTCATGCTCTTGTAGAACCACCTGAGCGTCTCAGGCCCAGTGGGAGTAATTGGATCTACACGGAAAAGAGTAGAATGAGTTCGGTATTGCATGATTTCGTTCAAAAGCAGAAAATAGGGGTGATTCCCTAAGACTTTTTTGCCAAACAAACGGAGTCTGGATTCATTCGAAACAAAAGGGTATTGACTTATGAACTTATGACAGGATGACTGTCAAGGCTTATGTCCTTTGTGGATAAAAAGCAAACCTCTCGGTCATTGGAAGTCATATATTTCTACAATATGTGGATTTGACCAGAATATTGATAAGTCTTTTGTAGACTGGATATCAATTTTAGTACAGTAGTGAATATATAAATTAGTGTTTGTGAAGGATAACACTGCACCAGTTGGAATCAACATGGGTGTGTTATCTGAAGTCAGAATCTGACAATACCACAATTCTCTGCAATAGAGATTTGGACAACATTCTTAAGAGTTTGACTCGGTCGAATTCATTAGAATCAGTCACTGGTTTCCCATCCATCTTATTGGTTAAGATGATGCATCTGTGTATACAACATTCAACGAGGAAGTTCTACCCTATGCCTCGGGAATGACTCTCTAAATCTTCGGATCAAGAGAAATGGGATAGATTCTCTTTCTAGTAAGAGATGGTCGGGTTATTGAACGTCAACTTTGATCGAATCTTAGATTCGGCGGTTAACAAAGCAAGTTTAGTATGTCCTTTAGTATCTTGAGAGAACGAGGAATAATATGCGGACATATTCATGTGTGAACTTGGATATGTGTGATACACTGATTTTGACTTTAAGTCAGATTGAGGATGATCGTTAAGTCGATCTCGGGCTCAGTGTTTACTCAGTACCACATGATTTGATGGACCGGTAACGTTTTGATTCTACGGATCGTCTCGAGCCGACAACCCGACTAATCATTAAGACCCATGACATTTAGATGTAGGTACTCACCGAGTCACCGACCTATCCTACGACGGCATACTCGGAGTGTACTTTGGAATCTGAAATGGTTATGATATGCTTAATGGGTACTAGAATACGGGATGGGTCTCCATTGCTTTAGAGCAAGTGGGAGATGTAGTTTGTTGTATTTTAAATAATAGGGTGTGCTCTAAAACAATTAATCACATGCTTTCGTGCAAGTGGGAGATTGTTAGGTGTGATGCCCGAAAGACAATTTTGTAATTGTTTTATTTAATAAATGAATTGACATTATTATTCATATTTATTATTCTCATAATCACCGATGTGACAATAGTATTTACACTACAGAAAACCCTAAGTATATCGTTTATGTAATCACTTAACTCGGTGTATGGTATATACACGGGAGGATTGAGTTAGTGAAGATGTACTTAAAATACAATTAGCCCGTAGTGAAGTTAATCGAGAGTATCGGGTCTCTCCTTTAACGTGCTATTAATGCGCCCAGAACACAATAGGTGTGATAGTCCTATCCGGACTTTCGGTTAAAAGAACCTAATGGGGCATTTATATATGATAGATATATCATATAGGGCTGGACCGATTTGATTAGAGTTCCCGATATAATTCCGTAATCGAGAAGTCTTATCGAATCAATGGATGATCATATTTATGGATATATCTTAATCCTGAGGTGATCACAGTCAACTGCTTGAATCAGTATGAGGTTTGACTTGACGGTTAAGGATTACACTGAGTCTGTGGTCTGAATTACCCCATCTTGGCATTGTACTGGATTGAGTGAGTAGTCTGTGTTATCACGGATACGGAATCCATTCCTTCCATTTATGGAAGTAGATAGACAGTCCCCTTATTTGTTAATCCTAGAAACCGATCGATCGCGCGAGTTCATATTACACTGATTAGCTACCAGTGAGTTGTATGAATTAATTGATCACTAGGGGTTAATGGTAAATAAGGATAAGAGGTTCTAAAAAGGGTTAACGGTAACTTCCCGATTTAGAATGAACAGTCTATGGAGGATTAATCCATATGTAATGATTATATCAATGGACGCTTATTATTATTCTCGTGAGGAGATAAATATAATCTCATAATCGGAGGAGTGCAGTCACGGGATTATGGTGGCATATTCCTGTGATTGATTTATCGAATATAATTATTCTATAATTATTTATTTGATTTATCGAAGCCGCTGATTATTAGTCCATGGTCCCCGACGTGCCTCCTATATAGCATAGCTATTCTCGGACGTCGAATCCTAATAATATTAATTTAGTTCTTGTTGGACTTTATTAAAACGATATGTGAATTAATTGTTTAGTGGACTATTAAATTAGTTGGGCTAAATAATTAAATATGTGGAAAAGACATTTTCCATAATCTTGGCCCAATTGTGTTATAGCCCAAAAATTAATTATGACTAGGTCATGATTTAAAAGTGGCGCCCCCCTCTTATTTTTGGAACAAGAAATTAATTTTCTTGTGATTAATAAGACATGTGCATAAAATATTTATTGGATAAATATTTATGGAAAGAAATAAAGATAAATATTATCCTAGATTTGTTCTAGAATATTATGGGATTATCTTTTATTTAATAGGATTATCATAATTGATTTTGTATTAATTATAAAATCCTTGGGGCTTATGTTTTACTCTCCTATATAAAGAGAGTTCTCCCAAGCCAAATAACACACTACAATTTTCGACTTCTACCTCTTAGAGAGGTGAAGGAAAATTTCGGCCAAGGGGAGTCAAGGGGAAAATCTTGGAGATTTTTTCCGGGTAGCATATCGGAAGGGTTCGAGTCGAGAATTTCCTTCCACCGGGAGTTGCTTGGATCACACGTACGGAAGATCGTGGTGCTCTTCACGCTTTCCTTCGTTCATCCTATTGCGGTTCTTCAACTTGGATATTGAGATCCAAGAGGTATGTTCTACAACCCCCTTGTAGATATAGATCTAGTTATTTTATTACGTGTAGTTTATAGATCTAGATCCATAAATCGTTTCCGCTGCGGATGGTATTACTAACACACTCATCACTAAAACTCAAAATATGTCCAACAAAAAAAATCGGTTAAGTTGGTTTTGAGACATTTAATTTTAATGATAAAAATTCTAAAATAACATTTGAGTGTTATTAAATTGTAATCGTAAAGTATTGGTTAAATTAGTTGTGAAACATTAATTTTAATGATAAAAAAAACTAAAATAACTTTTTGATTGTCATTAATGAAATAGTTGTAGATTAGTAAAAAGTGGTGAATATATAGTAAATGAAAGGTAAAAAATGAAAATTGTAATAAGTGTTTAATTTGCATTTTAAATAAAATTATATTATGAGACAAAACCAAACACCTAAATATGTACTTATATATTGAGACGGAGGTTAAAGATGATTACCAATGAGGACTTAATGGATTACTCGGCAGATTATATTCCATCTTGATGTGCTTCACATTGATACTCAGTGAGGACTTAATGGATTTGTTGGTCTTTATTTTATCAACAAAATCTATTCTTGACAGCCCCATTGATTCAGGATTTGTTGGAGCATTATTTCCAGGTCCAAACCCAAACACTTCCCTCAGCAGGTTTGAGGAAATTTCAATCTCCTGGCCATTAATAGTGGTAGTAAATGCCTCTCTATTATCTCTTATCACAATGTTCCTCCAGAAATTTACAACATTGGTGCAAGATATGCTTTCTAATCTCGGATTAAGAACACTTTGGCTTGTTCTAATGTGAACATCATCTTTACGCCATTAGAATTTTGAAAAAAATGAAGAAGAGAGCTTTCAAATCTATGTTCACACAGTGTGTATTCAGAGAAAAATTGATCTGAAGGTTATATGCATCATCTCTGTGTATATATCTGTATATATATAGAGAAAGTGGGTAGTAACTGTCAGATAAAACATTGTGCACGTACTGTAGCATTTAACCACGATTAAAGTTGGAGTTAATGTGATATTGCCACGTGTCCCACTAATTGATTCCATGAGAGTTGTAACCGTTGGATATTTGTAACTGCGGTTATAAAGGATAAGAATAATATCCAATTACTGTTGACTTGCATTTAAGTTTGACTGTCTTGTAACGTACAACTCAGCAGCCTTGGTCTTCAGTAGACTTTTATCAGCAGCCTGCTGACAAGATTCCTCAGCAGCCTGGTGAGACTGTTACTCTGCTGATCTTTAATTACTCTTGTTTTGTCCAACTGATAATACAAGATAAAATTTAATACCAATGACTGATCTGTCAAGTGAGCTCACCCAACGGGAACAAAGACCAATCCCCTTGGCAACTTCATTTGCTCAATTGTCCAAACTTATTAGGTACATGGAATTATTGATACCAATGACTAGTCTACTAAGTGAGCTCACCCAACATAGCAAAGACTAATCCCCTTGGTGAATTCCAGTACACTGCTAATTAATGTATATCAGTCAACTTTTATGATTCAAAGTTCAGTCATTAACTTAGCAAATCTTTCACTATCCAATGTTTTAGTAAATATATCAGCAAGTTGATCTTTAGTAGGGATGTAGAGAACCACCACATCTTTCTTTTCAACATGATCTCTTATAAAATGATGTCTCACATCAATATGCTTGGTTCTTGAGTGCAAAACATGATTTTCTGTGATTGCAATTGCACTTGTGTTATCACACATTATAGGAATTTCTCTTTCTTCAATTCCATAATCCCTTAATTGTTGTCTTAACCAAAGTATTTGTGCACAGCAACTTCCAGCAGCTATATATTCAGCCTCAGCAGTGGAAGTTGATATTGAATTCTGTTTCTTACTGAACTAGGAATCCAGTCTATTTCCCATCAACTAACAGGTTCCTGTGGTGCTTTTTCAATCAATCTTGCATCCATCATAATCAGAATCTGAGTAGGATATAACTTTGAAGCTTCCATCTTTTGAATACCATATCCCTATTCCCAAAGTCTCTTTTAGATATTTAAGAATCCTTTTGACTGCAGCTAGGTGACTCTCCTTTAGTTTGGATTGAAATCTTGCACAAACACCTACAACAAATGATATATCAGGTCTGCTGGCAGTAAGGTACATCAGACTGCCTATCATCATTCTGTATAAGGTCTGATCAACATCTTTGCCTTATTTATCTTCATCCAGTCTGATGTTTGTACTCATAGGAGTTGATACCTTGGTGCTATTTTCCATACCAAACTTCTTTAGTAACTCCTTGGTATATTTTGTTTGATGAATGAAGATTCCATCTTTCATTTGTTTGACTTGTAATCCCAGGAAGTGGTTCATTTCTCCCATCATACGCATTTGAAACTTGCTTTTCATGAGATTAGAAAACTTTTCACATAGTAATTCATTTTCAGAACAAAAAATTATGCCATCAACATAAATCTGTACCAGCAGTGTGCTGTCTCCTTCATTAATTCTGAAAAGAGTCTTGTCAATGGTACCTTTGGTAAAACCATTGTCCACCAAGAATTGAGATAGGGTTTCATACCATGCTCTTGGTGCTTGTTTCAAACCATAGAGTGCCTTGTTAAGTCTGTACACTTTATTTTCTTGATCTTTAACTTCAAAACCAGGAGGTTCCTGAACAAAAACATCTTCTTCCAGAATGCCATTAAAAAATGCACTCTTGACATCCATCTGTTATACTTTGAAGTTTTTGTAAGCAGCATATGCCAAGAATAATAATCTTATAGCTTCCAATCTTGCAACTGGGGCATATGTCTCATCAAAATCTATTCCTTCAACTTGAGAATAGCTTTTTCCTACTAGTCTGGCCTTATTCCTCACAATGGTACCAGATTCATCCAATTTGTTTCTGTATACTCATTTAGTTCCAATTATATTTACATGATTAGGCCTTTCCACTAGTGTTCAAACTTGATTTTTTTCAAATTCATTCAATTCCTCTTGCATAGCAATTATCCAATCTGGATATGATATTGCTTCTTCAACAACTTTAGGTTCCATTTGAGATAGAAAGCAAGTAAACATTGCTTCCAATTGTCTTCTAGTCCTTACACCTTGCTGTATATTGCTAATAACTTGTTCAGCAGGGTGATCCCTTAACCATTGTGGATTTTGGTTAGATTGGTTCTTAGGAACATCATCTTCAGTAGGGTCTGCTGTTGCTTCAACAGGGGGTTCAGCAGATCCTTGAACTGCTTCAGTTGTTGCATCAGTAGTGTTATCAGCAGGTTCTTCAGCAGGGGCAGAGTCAGAAATCTTTAAGTCATTTATCATTTCCAAAACATCAACACATTCTGGATCAGTGACTTGTTGATTCTCAGCAGGTTCTGAAGCTTCATCTTCCATTCCAGTGAACTTCGTTTCATCAAATACAACATGTATTGTTTCTTCATGTTTCAGTGTTCTTTTATTCAGTAACATGAATGCCTTGCTGACAGAAGAATATCCCAAGAAGATTCCTTCATCTGATTTTGGTTGGAATGTCTTCAGTTGCTCATTATGATTTAGTATAAAACATTTACTTCCAAATGGATGGAAATAGGATATATTAGGTTTCTATCCATTCCAAATCTCATAAGGTGTCTTCAGCAGCTTCTTGTTTACTGAGGTCCTGTTTTGTGTATAACATGCTGTATTGACTGCGTCAGCCCAATATCTTTCAGGTAATAATACTTCACATATCATAGTCCTTCCTGCTTCTTTCAAAGTCATGTTTCTTCTCTCAGCAACCCCATTTTGCTGAGGTGTACCAGCATCAGCTAATTGGTGCAGCACACCATTTTGCTCACAATATTCTCTTATGACTTTATTGAGAAATTCAGTACCCTTGTCTGATCTGATCTTCACTATTGTCAAACTTTTCCCATTTTGCAATCTCTTCAAAAGTTGAGGCATCTTTTGAAGTGTTTCACTTTTCTTGTTCATGAATACTACCCAAGTGTATCTTGAATAGTCATCCACAACTACCAGAGTGTACTTCTTCCCTGTTACACTTGTTGGTGTTACTGGTCCAAACAGATCCATGTGCATCAGCTCCAAAACTCTTTTTGTTGATTGCTTAGTCTTTGACTTTAAGCTTGACTTGGTTTGTTTACCTTGCTGACAAGCATCACCTATAGCATCCTTTTTGAATGTAATCTCAGGTAAACTAATTACCAACTTCTTTTTCACCAACTGATTGATATCATCAAAATTAAGATGATTCAACTTTTTGTGCCACAACCAATTCAGTTCTGACTTAGTATGCACAATCAGGCATGTCTCTGGAACAACAGTAGACCAATCTACCACATACATGTTTTGTTGTCTTCTTCCAGCCAACACAACTTGTTCACCTCTTTCACTAATGACAACACAGTAGCCTTTGTCAAAAGTGACCTTGTAACCCTTGTTATAAAACTGTTCAGTGCTCAGTAGGTTGTAGTCCAGTCCTTCCGCAAATGCAGCATTCCTGATAGTTAATCCATTTCTCACAAGTGTGCCATATCCTCTCGTGTATCCTGGTGTATTCTTGTTTCCAAAGTTGACTCTTGGACCATCCTTTGCCACATAATTTGTCAAACAGTGTTTATTCTTTGTCATATGTCTGGAACACCCACTGTCAAAGTACCAGACACCCTATTATTCAAGTACAGTCAGTATGCGTTCAACATACACATGTATTACATACGGACCTCACCGTCCTTATGAAAATTTATTTATTACCATATTGACTTAAGTATTGGAGTGTCCATCCAGAGGCAGACTCTGGAACCTCTCATGTCTTGTATGCCTTGCATTCTTGATGTGAGTCAACTAGTTGATGCATTTTACGATGTTTTATCCCCATTTCTCATGAATTTATTGATGTTCTTGTATCAATTTGAGTCATTAGTTGCTTAGTTTCACCCAAATGTGTAGATAGTAATTATTATATAAAATATCATGTTTTGATTAGTTTTGTACCGGTTATAGTAACTGGAGCGTCGTGTCGGGTTTACGGTTGGTATTGTTGTGTTGTATTGCAGGATTATAGGTTAACCAAGACCCCGAGTGATGCCACGTGTTGAGTTTGATGGTTATAAGAGTGTTCCGGAAGTTTATGGGTTCAAACGGATCATTTGTCTTTTACGTTTCTACCGTAGCATACATTCAACGGACATTTGACCCGGCTTAGAGGCTTTTTTCTGGAGAAGACTTCTTAACAAGATTTGTAGATCAAGAAACGATCTTTCCAACTCATTTTGAATCACATCAATCGGAGCTCTACAACTCAAGTTATGGCAATTTTGCTGAGTTGCTATGAAATCGGCACACGCCAACTTATTGTGGCGCGCGCCGAACGTCACTGTAGCTATTCAGAGAGTTTCAGACCTTTAGCGGCGTATGCCGAAATGCCACAGAAGCAATTTTCAGCCATATAAACCCAATTTGGATCGAATTTTTAGAAAACTTTTCATTCCCATCTTTTTCCCCAACACCCTAAAACTTGAAGACACCCTCCAAAAGCTCTTCTAGCCCGAATTTAGCATTAGTTTAGCTAATTAATCTACTTGTAAACATCGGAACATCCGATCTAGATCTTTTAGAGTGAATTTTGTGGAATAATTTCATCTCCTTGGTGTTGTTTTCTCCATTGAAGAAGCTTTGGAGGTTAATGCAATTATTCTTCCTTGAGGTGTTTGCTATCTTGTGGGTACATCCTTTATTTACTTTTAGTGCTAGTTTCATAGTTATGAAACCCCTAAGCGACATTTGTGGTTTCATAGCCATGGAAGGCTAAGATTTTGCTAGCCAAGATTATGTATTTGTGATAGTTATTAATCTCTATTAGTTGATTGGGAATGTTAGTTTGTATTTCATAGCTTCATGGGTTGTTGTCATCTTTTCCTATTTTCATTGAATTGCTTGTTGGTTTTGGATTGATCACCTAGCACTTGCACACACACACTTAGTTGAGACCGAAAGGAGATGCTTGGTGTGGGAGAAGGGATAGGAAAACAGGAAGGTAAAATCGACGTTAAGTGGAATTCGATTTCTTATCCGGGGGTTATTGACATTGTCATTGCATTCAAGATCTTAATCATATTGAATCATTAGGTTAGGGTTCTTAGACCAAGGATGAGGCATGCAGTAGTTTCATTCACTCGTATGAGGGGAAATTACTAGCTTAGGAGTGCACCGATAACACACTCTTGAACACCATTGGAAGGTTGGTAGGTAGTTCATTCCCATGATGCTAATAGAGGTTTGCTTGATCAATGCATTATATTGGCTAGGCTTTTTTTTTATTATCATTTATCACCCTTTGTAGTAGTGGATTTCTAGATACAATTACCTTCTTGTATTATTGCGACTTAGATCAAGCTAATAATAGTTTTTCAGTGTTCAACCTCAACAATCCTCGTGGATACGACATCGACTCACCAACTAGGCTACAGTTGACCCGGTACACTGCCGGTTAGACTGAACACCCAGTAGGGACACGTCAATGCTCGCCGAAAAGCTTATTGGATCGTCATTTAAAAGGCCAATTACCCAACCGTTTGCCCAATTTGTACTTGGACGATTTAAAACATTGTCATATGGCACTAGAATGAAGGTCTTCTCTTTTGTTTATCAGACAATTTAAACACGACTTGTATAAAAAATATCAAGAAAATAAGGGAAAAGTTGCTTAAAATTCCTTCGTGCAAGACACAGGGAAAAAATATCACACAAGGAAAAGACGCACCGCATGTGCAGGACACAACATGGCCATCTCAACCCATACAAGAAACAAAGCAAATTGAAGTTGCTCATGCTGGATATACAGAAACCCGAATCAAGATCCGAAACGCAGGAAAAACAGGATCCAGAAAAAATTCCAGTTCTCGCAACTGCGAGAGCATGCTCGCAATTTAGTGCTTAATTTTTTCCCTTTGTTCAGATCCTCAGACCTGATTCACAACACCGATCGATACACTCGATCATGCACTATAGAAGCAATGAATCGAAGTTCGTTTACGATACCACTGTTAGGAAATCTACGCGGGAACGCAGCGGAATTCAAAAATTTAGTTCCTATCGACCCAAGATCGACTTCGTTTAAGCAATAAACAAACAAGTAGTAGACGGTGGTTACCTTGGTTGATCTAAAAGATCGACGCTTTGACCGTCTAAGGAGAGTAGTTCTGCATAGAGCCGCCTAAGCGTTCGGCCTCTACCGCTAGTCCACACGAACACCCCGCCGGAATCCCATCATGGATTGCTATTGGAAAACTCCGGTTGCTAGACCGGCCCTTTTCCCCTCTCTCCAACTCTCCAAAAGATGCTCTCTATTTTACACAAGAACTATGAGCTCTTGCAATTGTGATGTACAAAAGAGCTTGACACACACACACTATATTTATAGTGTAATGTGGCGCCCCAATGAAGAGTGGAGGAGAAGAAAACCTTTTTCCAATAAAATAAGGAAAATATAATTGATTGATTTATCTCATTTATTATAATATCTTATATTAAATAAATCTAGGATATTGTCAATATCTTATATTGAATATTCCCACGATATTGTCAATATCTTATATTGACAATATTTATCTTTTATTATATTACCATAAATCAATTTACACATGTGTATATATCACATATATATATATATATTATATGCATAAATCTCTATATATATTATACATACTACACTTAGTAATGCGCATCACATATGCACACCACACACGTATATATGCACAATATATCTAGTTTATTTTATTTATTAATATCTAATATTAATAATAGGTAATACCATTAATTAAATTGCACAATCCAAGTGTATCACTTATACACATATGTGGCGCCACTTATCAATATAAGTGTATTTAATTAATCAACATAATTAATATATTGTATTATATTTATTCATAATAAATAAATACCACCATATTAATTTACCACTATAACCTTTATAGTCTCGAGATAAACTTTCCTTATTTGGTTATCATCTATAACCACATTTTAATCCGGCTAGATGTTCTTATGTGTGTGACCCGATAGGCTTCCGAATATGTTGGCCGTAGAGACAAAGTGCAAATTACGAAAATGCCCTTTATACCTAACGATCATAGGATAGCGTCTAGCAACACACCGTGACCCCCAATCATCGGAAGAGTCAAATGCAATGACTACTACCTTTCATGTGAAACAGTTACCGTGTAACTTACAATCCTATCGCTGTAATAATATCCATACGGTCGTACGTCGAGTGTCAAACATTAATGACCGTATCTTATAATCTGGATATCATGCTCTCTCAAAGTAACTCGTTTACTCCCACTTTGCAAAGATTCACGAGAGTTAGACATTCCTTATAAGAAGGCCTTTTCGGATATTCGATCCCAATCATAGGATACGCGATTCCCAGACGACCGATCATGTATACTCCGCATGCTTCAGTATCATACCCAATCACTACCTCATGATCGCCCCGTGGCTAGGGGAAACCTCAATAGTGTCAAAGCATGACAATCCACACCGTGATGCCATGAAGACTCCGGTCAAAAGGATAATTACACAACCGTCACATAGTGTGACACTTATCCGTATAAGTGGGTCAGTCTAACGAACGCATTCTCTAATACACGTCCACGTACAGTCCAAGTGTCTCTACAGTTCGATAGACGAGATCTATCCCTGCCCTTAAAGACAAAAGACATCTAATACGTGCTAGCCTGTTCATACTATCAATGCCCTGTTTAATAGTACATCAGCCTAGAGACATTTAAGTATTAAACTTGTTAAAGTGATTAGAGATCTCATCAACCATAATCGCCTATCATGGTTTCTCTATCACAGTTTAATACTAAGGACGTTATCATATAACAATTCATAATTGGTTCTTTAGAAGAACATATATATGACAACAGAAAAGCCATTTAATATATGTATAAACATAAAGAAATAGTAGAAATGATCCGACCCGGTCGGATCCGGTCCAACCCGATTGGGTTTAGGACACTATTCCAACAATCTCCCACTTGGCCTAAAACCAATCACTCGCACACACAAGACCAAGTTGAAACACAAGAATCTCATGCAATACTCGCAACCAGGCCTAGCCATAAACGGATCGCTATCCGTGGGGACTCAGACTATCTTCATATCATGCTCCAAATGACCAAGTCAACAGGAACCGCCTCAACACACACACGAATCTCTGACGAGACCCTGGTCCTTGCTTCAAGCAATAAATCCACTTACTATATCAGCTATATATAAAAGGTGGAAGAACCGTACAAGGTTCATGAATGAACCTTCTAGATCCATGTACTGCTCCCGCTGTGCCTCTAAGGCACTACTGTGTTTTGGCTAAGTTGTAGAGTTTACAGTGACCCATAGGCTAGAACATTTCCAGCTCACTGTATCACTTAATCAAAGTGACTGCAAACCCAGACCGTAGCTCTCACTCGCCTTCGTAAGACTCAGGATATACGTCTGTATAACTATATTTATTCGCTTCCAAGCTTCAATATACTAGGAAATCGTCCTTAACTTGTTTAAGGATATTCTCGACATTCACCAGATTTACTTTCATACTTGCTCATGACAGTTCATGAACTATGAACATCCGGCATTTCCTTTATGATGGTTCCTATCGCAGTAGCGAAGGAAACCTTCCATAAGCATCATCTTTCACCTTATCTTTAGGACTAACGTCCTAACATAGATAGATCTTGCGATCTATGCTAAACTTCTTTTAGCATCACATCTATATAGGTAAACTATAATCTAACAGCAGTAAAATCTATCACTACAGATTCTTATTTCTAAAATAAGAACTGCTAATCCAAGTGCTTTCGTAAAGACCTTGAACTACCAAACATTAATTGACTGTGACATGGGGTATTAATTCCCGAGAGAGATATCCAATACCTTACTCAAAATCATAACACACTCCCACTATACATCTTGCACATTGGGCATATCCTTTTTTTTGACTAAATCAAACTCCTTTGATTATCAAACAAAGAAATTGTCTAGAGAAACTTGTTTGAGTCCATAAATGAATCTCGTGGACTTACATATCATGTCATCGTCTATGAACATCGAGCTGTCTGCCCAACGTCTTCAACACTATCATATAGTCATGATACGAAGTTACAACAAGCATAGTCTGAATAGAACCGGGCACAACCGCCAGCATAAAGACAATTACAAGGTTTACACCTCATACCCTTCAGCCGTCACTATAGCCTTATGGTAATCATATTACTATCCATGTCAGCCTTTCAGGGACATTCCCCTTAGGTAAGGCAGACTAGGTTCACAACCTGGTTGTCACTGATGGAATCCAATTCAGATTTTATGGCTCCTGGCCATATCTCTCAAATGCCTTTCAAACATTCTTTCATAAGTTATGAGATATTCATTCTTCAAGATGAACATACCGGTAGCCTTTTCAGGCTTGAGGTTATCCACAGACTTACAGAACTTTCGTGTGCACTGAGCAGTGTTGTACACCTCATCGCTATGCGGCGTCTGCTCACGTTCCTATGGTTGAATATATCTTTGGGGTTCTCAAACTCTTTTGAGATCTGATTCACTCCCACTGTTTCTCTTGGAAGAAACACTTCCTCTAGAAGACAGCGTGTTTGGAGACAAACACCTTTTGCTCTGCGGACGAGTAAATAATATCCAGCATGCTAGCTAAGACATTCCACAAAGTTGCATATGTCGTACTAGGCTCCAAGCCTTTCTGACTTTGCTTATGACAACTTCAAATTATCGGTTAGGATAGATTTGACATTATCACCTTCCATATCTAATATGGAATTTATTCAACCTTTATTCTTTGGAACTCGGTTAAGTATAAGGGCACTATCCCAAAACGGGTAAGGGATACTTCGCATGGCTTGCGTCACACCTTTATCATATAAAGTGTTGTTGCCATTTTGGAACACAATCTAATTGCGTATCCCAAAGATGGTATCCTTCAAAGGAGAATCTTATTCCTTTTCAGACGACTTCTGAAACACCCTTCAGGTATTAATTACTTCAATCCAATTGAAGATTAATTCCTAAGTAGCTCGTCAATCTCATATTCGTACTAGCTCGAACTTTTCGGGCTTTCCGAATTATGCACTTCACTGAGTACACTTGACTATTTCTAAAAATATTCGTAGAGATTAATAAACAATTATTTATGGCATTAATTGTCACAAGCCAACAAACATCGGTATGTTCAGGCTTTAGACAATTTTTTCTAGATTTTACCGCCAATAGGATCTTTAATGCTCCATTTTCCAATGGGATCTTTATTTTCGTCTTTCTTTGGTCTCCATCTTCTGCTCCATTCTTGTTACATTTAATTCTAACGAATAAAATAAATACACCCGCCGCACACGGGGGGGAGCTTACGGGAATGAGATAAATGCAGAAAATAAACTAGGTCACGTTCTTCATAACGGCCTAGGACAATTTTTAAACCAACAGAAAAATTAAATCATTCACATCTATCCTATCGGTCGAGTCCATGATCAATCGGGGTCCATATAATCATATTATATCTACTCTATCTAATCCATACAATAAAATCTTATGAAAAAGATAAAATTAAAATTTAACTACTTGCGTCTTAATTAATCAATTAACATTTAATCTATTAAATAATTTTATCCAATCAATTAACTAATTAACATTTAATTAATTAAATGATTTTAATCGAAATAAAATTAACGATTAATTTTAAACGATTTTAATTTTAATTTTAATTAATTAGAACTATTCTAAAAATAAATCAAAATTAAAATTATATCTCTTTTGTTTTTTTCCTTTTGATTCCTAATCAAAAGGGATGCCTTTGGTTTCCTAAACCAAAAGGCCAAATAATTTTGGTTTAGGCCTGGCCACTTTCCAAAATCAAAATTTTGGAAGTGGCCTAGGCCTAGGCCTTTTCCCAAATCAAATATTTGGAAAGGGCCTAGGCCTATTCCAAATAAAATTTGGAAAGACCATCATTATTTTAATGCCATGTGGCATCCCAATGGCCAAACTATTTGAACCATTGGTTAGCCACATGACACAACTAAACAAAGGAGATTTTAATCACAACTATGAACCATATTGAATCACAAAATACACAAAACAAAAATTTGGAGATCCGCCAGCATTGACCGGCCGACTGCCGGCAGCAGGTTGCCTGCCGCCGCCGCCGCCGCCGCCGTGGTGGTGCCGCCGCCAATCGGCCGAGCACCACCAGATCCCTTTTTCTTTTTTTTTTCTTCTTTTCATGTATCAATTTTGCAAATAAAAAATCTTTCATCTTTTAATTACGTGATTTAAACGATAAAATTAACTACGCACAATTACATGCTCATTGCTTAAGCTCGAAGCTCTCTCTGCTACCACTGTTAGGAAATCTACGCGGGAACGCAGCGGAATTAAAAATTTATTTCCTATCTACCCAAGATCGACTTCGTTTAAGCAATAAACAAACAAGTAGTAGACGGTGGTTACCTTGGTTGATCTAAAAGATCGACGCTTTGACCGTCTAAGGAGAGTAGTTCTGCATAGAGCCGCCCAAGCGTTCGGCCTCTACCGCTAGTCCACACGAACAACCCGCCGGAATCCCATCATGGATTGCTATTGGAAAACTCCGGTTGCTAGACCGGCCCTTTTCCCCTCTCTCCAACTCTCCAAAAGATGCTCTCTATTTTACACAAGAACTATGAGCTCTTGCAATTGTGATGTACAAAAGAGCTTGACACCCACACTATATTTATAGTGTAATGTGGCGCCCCAATTAAGAGTGGAGGAGAAGAAAACCTTTTTCCAATAAAATAAGGAAAATATAATTGATTGATTTATCTCATTTATTATAATATCTTATATTAAATAAATCTAGGATATTGTCAATATCTTATATTGAATATTCCCACGATATTGTCAATATCTTATATTGACAATATTTATCTTTTATTATATTACCATAAATCAATTTACACATGTGTATATATCACATATATATATATATTATATGCATAAATCTCTATATATATTATACATACTACACTTAGTAATGCGCATCACATATGCACACCACACACGCATATATGCACAATATATCTAGTTTATTTTATTTATTAATATCTAATATTAATAATAGGTAATACCATTAATTAAATTGCACAATCCAAGTGTATCACTTATACACATATGTGGCGCCACTTATCAATATAAGTGTATTTAATTAATCAACTCAATTAATATCTTGTATTTAATTTATTCATAATAAATAAATACCACCATATTAATTTACCACTATAACCCTTATAGTCTCGAGATAAACTTTCCTTATTTAGTTATCATCTATAACCACATTTTAATCCGACTAGATGTTCATATGTGTGTGACCCGATAGGCTTCCGAATATGTTGGCCGTAGACACAAAGTGCAAATTACGAAAATGCCCTTCATGCCTAACGATCACGGGATAGCGTCGAGCAACACACCGTGACCCCCAATCATCGGAAGAGTCAAATGCAATGACTACTACCTTTCATGTGAAACAGTTACCGTGTAACTTACAATCCTATCGCCGTAATAATATCCATACGGTCGTACGTCGAGTGTCAAACATTAACGACCGTATCTTATAATCTGGATATCATGCTCTCTCGAAGTAACTCGTTTACTCCCACTTTGCAAAGATTCATGAGAGCTAGACATTCCTTATAAGAAGGCCTTTTCGGATATTCGATCCCAATCATAGGATACGCGATTCCCAGACGACCAATCATGTATACTCCGCATGCTTCAATATCATACCCAATCACTACCGCATGATCGCCCGTGGCTAGGGGAAACCTCAATAGTGTCAAAGCATGACAATCCACACCGTGATGCCATGAAGACTCCGGTCAAAGGATAATTACACAACCGTCACATAGTGTGACACTTATCCGTATAAGTGGGTCGGTCTAACGTACGCATTCTCTAATACACGTCCACGTACGGTCCAAGTGTCTCTACAGTTCGATGAGCGAGATCTATCCCCGCCCTTAAAGACGAAGACATCTAATACGTGCTAGCATGTTCATACTATCAATGCCCTGTTTAATAGTACATCAGCCTAGAGACATTTAAGTATCAAACTTGTTAAAGTGATTAGAGATCTCATCAACCATAATCGCCTATCATGGTTTCTTTATCACGGTTTAATACTAAGGGCGTTATCATATAACAATTCATAATTGGTTCTTTTGAAGAACAGATATATATGACAACAGAAAAGCCATTTAATATATGTATAAACATAAAGAAATAGTAGAAATGATCCGACCGGTCGGATCCGGTCCAACCCGATTGGGTTTAGGACACTATTCCAACAACCACGACATGAAACACATATTTAATTAATCTATACTATAAGAATGTTTGAAGATTCACTCAACCGAAGAGAAGCCGCGATCTTCTGAGTTGTATCTCCAAGCGACGACTGGTGGACGACGATCCCGTATCCGAACCTCCTCGGATATTCTCTAAGAAAAAACTCCAGTTTTTCTTCTTCCCAATGGCTAAGGCAACAAACTAATTTTTCTTCCTTTCTTTATGAAAGTTGAGCGGATATATTCTGTCTATTGTGTTGGAAGGAACTGTCTTTATATGGGAAAACAACCGGGCAAGAGATATATCACTTTTCACAAGACAATTATCTTTTTCCCTTTGAAAAAGATATTTACCATAAATAAGAGATAAGCACCATAAATGAGATAATCATTAGAAAATCAATATCTTATTTTATCCATTAATTATTTAACAAATAAATAATTAATTACACATGTGATATAATACATGAAAATTTCTTTTCCCAATGTTCTACACATGTGGCGCCATATACCAGCCACGTAATAATAAGAAATGTCTTTTCTATTTTACATATTATTTTCTGAATAAATAATATTTCGCATATTCATTAAATAGACCAAATGTTTATTTTATTCTCGAGGTTCCAAAATACGTGAATTCACTCGCGTGTAAGGAGCCAACCCGGGGACCATGGATCTATAACCAGTAGCTACAATAAATTGAATAAAATATTAATCGAACAGAACATTTCTATTCAACTTATCAATTCGAATTACGCCACCATAAATGTGAAACTGAACTCTATCGATTATAGATATAACTTATTCTTAACGCGACGATTCAATAAGTGTCCATTGATATAATCATTACATATAGACTGGCCCTCCATAGACTATCTATGATTAAGCGAGAATGTTTCCATAAATCTTTTTCATTACATCTTATCCTTATTTACCATTAACCATTAGTGATCAATCACTTTATAACCAATATGAACTCCTGTAATCGACCGGTTTATGAGATTAACAAATAAGGGGATTGTCTTTCCGCTTTCCGCATGAAGGAATGAGTTACGTATCTATGAGACACATTCCCAGCTACTCATTCCCGATAGTGTCAACGTTACTGATTCGGACCGCGCCTCTTTGCAATCCTTAACGAACACATCAAGCTCTATCTTTAAACAAGCAGGAACTGCAATCACTTTAGGATTAAGGTTAATCCATACATGATCATCTTGTGATTTAATAAGATTTCTCAATTATGGAATTATATGAGAAATATAGATTAAATCGGTTCGGTCATATAGGACTACATCATCTATAAATGCCCCACTTAGATAACCAATACCGACGGTCCGGATAAGGCTGTCACACCATAAAGTGTTCTGAGCGCATTAATGGTGGTTTAATCAATAGACCTCATACTTTGATTAAGTTCACCACGGACTAACACTTCAAGTGTATCACCATTAATTTAATCCCCATGTGTGCCAACACACTAAGTTATATAGCTACATGTGATACAACTTAGGGGTTTCAGTAGTGTATTACTTATGAACACAAAGCAAATAATAAGATGAGAATGAATTTGTCATTTATTAATTATAAAAACAATTACATAAATTGTCTTTGGGGCACTACTTCCAACAACTCAGACCATGCTTCAACATGCCCACCAACCAGTGGGCATCAACCAGAACTATTCGCCTCATTGGTTGACCATGTTATAAAAGGAAATGACATTTGGTGTGTGAAAACCTCACAAAGGGTTCATGCAACAAAGTTATTTTAAGGCACGAGCCTTATTTCTTGAACCAGAGATAGTTTAATTATCAATGAAGAAGGAAGTACCACCGCTCAAAGACTGCAAGATGCAGCCCAAGCATAAATAAATGAATTATTGAGAATAAGGAAGACGGCAATACACGTGATTTCCTCATTTATCGAGGACATCGAGCAATTTCCTAAACTAAATGGATTCAAGCTCTCGAAGATATATCCCTGGTACCAAAGATTCAGAAGATCATCTCCATCAAATTATTCAACATATGTTCTTATTATGTGCACCTGACGAGATGAGGTGCAAAACTTTCCTAAGACTGTTGACAGAGAAAGCCGTGGTGTGGTTCAATAGACTCCCAACATACTTCACCAATAGTTTCGCCAAGCTGGCACGCTAGTTCGTCACAACTTTATCTCAGCTCGGCCATTTCAAAGAAACGCCACTCATCTTCTGACCATAAAACAAAAAGGAGGAGTCGGGAATGGATTATATAATAATATTCTTTGATGAATCGACGCAGGTTCTGGACGCTAAAGATCATGTCCTGGTGACCTCATTTGTAAGGGGTCTAAGAATATCGGAATATGGTTGATCTTGGCAGAAGAGAACCTCGTGGGACAAGCTCAATACCCACGTAATTGACATGCTAGGAAGAAAATAAGCCTTGGAGGACAATAACTTGATCCTCTCAACCAATCCGAACCCACATTTTCTCAACCTTATTATACGCTCAATATATTATACGTCCAATTTACCTATCGAAATCATCGTACTTACTCGAGTGTCGGAATGTCGTTTCACATACAAGATCCGGGACATCTTAAGATAAATGAAACTGTTTTTATTTAAATCAAATTAAATAAAGATTAATTATAATATCCAAACACATGATTTGGTTGAATAAAAGTGTTTGATGGTGTAGAACATGCTACACGATAGTATACAAACAAATAAAATCCCTTAAAAAATGTTTACTTGCTGCTAAATCGTTTTATGAAGAACAGACGATTAAAGAGTTCCATCACGTAAGAGATTACTTCCTTGCGTTCATTGTCATCCCTCTAGAATATTCATTCTTCTATATTCCATTCCTCGGTTAAAAAATTGCAGTTAATGTGTTAAAATGTATATATATTTTCGTTTCCCGTTTAATTTACAAATTAGTATTGGTTTTAAGAATCAAGTGCTTGCCTCTGTTGCCCTGTTTTTTTTCTTTTTTCTTTTTCGCTAGCCTCTGATCTTGCGGCTTGCCCACCTAGCTTAATCTTATCATGTACCGACAGATAAAATTTTAAAAATTATTTCCCTGGAGTTTTGGTGTTTGGTTTTTTATATCTTGTGCCCTTTTACAATCTTATTACATAGTTCCTCACTTTCTTTTTCTTTTTCTTTTTTTTTTTCTTTTATTTCTTTCCCATTGAATCATCGGCATTCCTTTTAATCTGAGTACCTAACTACACTTTCCGGGTCCTGTTTTATTTCTCGTCTTTTACTGGTATATCTCTAATCTTGTTTGCTTTCTTTGATTTGAAGCTGTGATTCGGTTTTATATCCGGTGGGTCGCTTTTGTTTATAAATTTTTTCATTTTGTAGAAGTCTTAACCTTCTTGTGTACCGATGATCGAATTCCTTACAGCGGTTACTGATTTTCTTTTTAATTTGTTTTTCAGCGTGCTTTCTTTTTTATGTAGGTTTTGATAAAAGTTATCTTGAAAAAATTACCTTTTTATTTACTTAAATTTGCTTATCTTGTGGGAAAAGTTGGGTTTTTCAAGGTTTAGATTTGATCGACAACAAAGTGCTCCTGTAATCTACTTAAATGGAAATATTATGGGGTTGTCAATGTGGGTATGATGCATTTACTGTTGTTACATTCTTGTGGGTGGATGCGATTTTGTTTTACGGCTCTTTTTCCGTAGGGTCTGGTGAAATTGGTTTGTTCAGTTTTCTGGTTGATACTCAATAGACTGAAATTAAGAAAATTACAGTATTCTTTAAAGCACTATATTAGTGAATTGTGGGTTTTGACATTATGTGTTAGAGCTTTGCTTCTTTATCTCACTTTTTAGGAACTCCCTGCTGGAATTGGTGGATGGATGATTCTCTTGCTTTATTTGTATTAATTGTTTTTGTACACATTCCCTTTTTGTGTAATTCTGTCAATCAGAGAGCAAATTCAAATCTCTTGTAAGTTGGACATTTTAGAAAGTGTTTGCTCTTCACGTTGTCTTTCCATTTCCTTTCATGAAACTGAATGCTTATCTAATCTGTAACACATTGCAATTGGTCTAATGCCATTAGACCTTTTTTATTCTATTTTTTTATTGCACCTAATGTGCTTCTTACTTCATTGATTTAGGTACTGAATTTTCGAGTCAAGCTAGTTTCTCAGAAATTGCAATTGAAGTGTTCCAGTGTCAGTTCAATCCAACTGCATATGGGCTGAAGTTTACATTTCATGGGAGTTGTAGAGGACGAGGAACCACCTTCAAAACGCGTGAAAATATCTTCTGGGGGATCGGGAGGTCTTTTGGACAGAGCGTATCTTAAAGTGCCTGCAGGCTGCTCCTTGAGTGGCTTGATGGCTCGCCCCCTCGAATCTGAAGGGGACAATGAGGTTGTTGGTCCAAAAGGAGTGGTTAAGAAAACTGAATTCGTTAGAATTATAGCTGAGGCCTTGTACTCTCTTGGGTACGAGAAAACTGGGGAACATCTTGAGGAAGAGTCTGGGATTCCATTGCACACACCTGTTGTAAATCTGTTTATGCAGCAAATTCTCGATGGTAATTGGAACGAAAGCATAGCTTTGTTGCATAAAATTGGTCTAGCAGACGAGTCTGTGATTAAACTTGCATCCTCTATAATATTGGAGCAGAAATTCTTTGAGCTTCTGGAAAAAGAAAACCTCTTGGACGCGCTGAAGACATTGAGGTCTGAAATTACACCTTTATCTGTTAGCAGCGATAGAGTTAGGGAACTTTCTTCCTGCCTGGTATTTCCTTCGCGTCTAGATGCTTCAAAACTTAAGTCACGGTCTAAGTTGTTGGAGGAATTGCAAATGATGTTTCCGCCTTCAGTGATGATACCTGACAAAAGATTGGTACACCTAGTGGAACAGGCTCTTGACTTACAAAGAGATGCATGTAGGTTTCACAACACTGGGATGGGGGAAATGTCTCTGCTGACCAATCATCATTGTGGAAGCGATCGAATTCCTTCTCATACTTTACAGGTCATCTAATTGTTGCATTTTGCCTTGGAGTTATCTATGAAGGAATGACATAGTTATATACTTGGTTCCATGTGTCCATTTTGGTGATCCTATCTGTACATGCACGGAGGACGTACTTTAAGGGTTTATAGACTTCTTCCATGTTTATCGATTTGAATATATTTGGTGAATAGAACAGCTACCATGTGTTTAAGATTTAAAACTAGCAATAATAGCTGTAATACTTTGGGGACAGTAGCATAAGTAGTCTGCATGGGTGTCTGTGGGCGTGTATCTGAGTGTGTACGTGATTGCATCCTCTGTTTATGTTTGGCATCTATGATAGAAGATAGCATGACTAGGTGCAATCCTTTCTAATCAAATAAATGTACCCAGCTACCCATTTTTATTTATTATTTCAGGGAGGGGAGAGAGAATCTATCAGTCGTGTTATAACATCGTGATTAAATATGTCTGTTTTAGAGAATGAAATTATTCTATGGGATCAGTTGTTCACTTGAGCTTCATTTCCTCATGGTTGTGTCAGCTATATGTATTGCTTGTCTCCATTGTGTTATATCATGAATCATACAATTCCCAATGCCTATTTAAGTCATATCCGTGATTGTGTCCATCAACGTTATCTTCTGTTTTACTTTCCAGGATGTGATACTTGTTTTTAGTATCTTGCAAAACTTAAAGAGGTTCATCTACAAAACGCCTTTGCACATGACTATTACCCATCTTGACCGTGACTCCCACATATTTTCTCATTAAAAACTACTTTGAATTTTTTCCAATATCTATCTTATCATTTTTTATTATGCTGCTCTTGTCTATTGTTCATGCTGGTATATCACTGTCCAACATTTAGACTATAGAGCTCTGTTGGACTGATAGCCGTCCAGTCAAAACATACCTGTAAGTCAACTCTCTCGAACTTGACGGTCCAATCCTGGAGGGAGTTGTAATAAATTGACAGCTAATGTGAAACATTGTTACTAAACGTTAATATGGTCAAACGAGTGATTCTAGGAGAACAATCCAAAATGGAAAATGTTCCAGCCTTCCAGGAAGCAACTATCTGAAAGGAATAATATTAAGCAGTTGGTGAAAGCGAGCATGATTACTTTGAAATGAGAGGAAGAGATGAATGAGTCGTGAATTTTCCACTTTGTAGGATGGGTTTTATGGAGATGTTCACATTCTATATGTTCGTAACATTTAATTTATACAACTAGTTTAGGAAGGTAAAAGTTCAGGACTTGAACAAAGTCCTTAGTGTGGCAGCATTTATCCAGGAAAAACTTTCAAGTCTAACTGTTTATGAGAGTTTTAGAAGTTTCCATGATCTTGATGAATCTTATCTTTCCTTCATGTTATGGGTAAAATTTTGGTATTCTCTCTTTCATACTTCAACTTTACAATAATGTACTTGCTGACCCCTAGAAACAGCGAATCATCATTAGATTTAGCATGATTCATGATGTTGATGATATTGCTTTGGTAAGGTGACTTTTCCTTGTTGTTACATCCACATTTCTCTGATCTTCTTGGCCTTTTATTTTATCTTTTACGACATGTTAATGTTGATTGTTAGATGTACATTTTTTGGGAGACTGCACTAGTTTCCGCTTCTTGTAATCGATCATTAGGCATAAGATTGTGCCATGGTTGCTCCTTTTAGGAAGGCATATTTATACGCCTACGAGAATATTGGGACTTTGGCTCTGAATCCATCAAAACTATGCCCTTTCTTGTTTCCTAATACAATTGAAAATCGAAACGGATTCAGCGTCTTTGACCTTCAAGTCAAATTTTCATTCAAAATTGTGTTACGAGAGTGCAGCTAGGTGTATTGCGTGCCTTCTCTTTTCCCACTCACTGAACTTACCCCAGTGTATGATTAAAGTAATTGGTTTACTAGTGTTGATACCTTCTTCCTCTAATGCTTCTCTTGTAAATTGCGTTGGTCCTATTGGCCTTTAAGCGAGTCTTATATATCTACTATTTTGCTTTGAGTGGGTTAGAAGCATTGTATAGTGGATTTCATTGTTCCTTTGCCCTTAAGATTAATTTGTTTGTTTACCCTAAAAGATACAAGAACAAAACATTCTTATCAGTTCACCTTTTGCTTTTGGTGTATAGCTTTGCTTGCATGTCATACCTTGCAAAGTCCTTTGCCGAATATGTGTTTGTGGGGGGAGTCTTGGATTTCACAAAATCCGGCTTTCAGTGGAGGTGTCATATGTGAGAGTAATGTTGTTCTTTTCTTGATCACTTGCTTGAAGAATAACATTCACTAGTAGCCATGTATTTGCAGCCACATAACCAACTTTTATTCACGTGAAAGCTTCTATCTCAAAGATTTCGAAGTAAACTTTATTCTTGTGGTACATTTCCTTCACTTGCACGTTATACCCAATAAATTTCTTTGGCCAAGATATCATTTTAAACTGATTAAAACTGAAAGGGATTAACACTTCGCACTCGACGTGGGATAATAGTCATATTTTTTGAGTCCCAGATTTAGCTGTCATTAGAGACCTCCCCTTGTTGCGGTGACTTATTTTTCCACATCCCTGTTTGTCGCTTGAGTTCATCCCTCGTGTTTCCATTTGCCCCCCTTCCCACCCATTTAAGCTATGGTGCACACCTAAATTAAACACCTTTTATTGTTGTAAATGAAATTTCATTAGAATAGAAGATTTTCAATATTCACAAGGAGCCCAAAAATACATCACATTGGCTCAAGCATCTGAGATACGATGCCTTCTGCAAAGAACCCAAAATGCAACCAATCGACACCAGTATCAATGATACGGAAATTTATATATACTTGGATTAGTATTTTCCTACTAAGACGGCACTTGCCCACTTTTCGGCACACAAAGCTTGATGGTGTTGAGAACTTCAACTTCAACTTCAATCACAAAAACAGGGAAAGAGTTGCCCTTAAACAACCTTCGATTCTTCTCTTGCCAGATTTGGTTGATAACCACCAAAGACGCCCAAGCGGATCAGGTTCATTTTGGGATTTGTTGCACCTTAGAGAGGTTAACCATTTGATAATGTCGTCCCATCCAGAAATCCTTTTGTTGAACTCAAGCTGACGCAAAAGGTTAAGCCATATCCTTTTAGCAAAAGGACAACAGGAAAAATGATTGTGAGAGTTATGAGAGTCATGAGGAGGACTGTCATCACTATTCACTGCAAATGATCTTTGTGGGGAAAAATGGGAGGGGCAGGTGCAAATTAGAGTTACAACTAAGTATGTTTCCTGAGCAATACAATATATTTGAAGTTCTTGCAACTTGAAAGAATGCATAGCGGTGCATTTGCGCTGGAGGGCCCTTTTAAAAAAGTGGGAAAAAGAGAGGAATAAGATGAATGGGCTTTCACCAAAACCTTCATGCACATGCTTCGTATGTTCTTGTGAACATTAGGATTTGGAGATGGTTTTTGGAGAGAGAGTTGCTCCTTAGTGTTGAGAATGAGAGGTGTTGTAGAGGATCTTACTAAGGTAGGCGAGGAAATGGCTGTGCAATTGAAATTTTCTTTCTAGATATGCAAGCCATTTAAGATGTTTTCGTCTAATTATTTTTCATGTCCCCAGAGGCATAGTTCAGCGGTTAAAGAGCTTGGGTGTTGTAGTGACAGCCTAGCCTAGCTGGAGTGTGGGGTTTGAATTCTGTATGGAGCGACCCCCTTCAACAAAAAGGTTTAAAGACAGTCTGAGTACACTGAACCATTGAGGCACATCCCTCGATTTACATCTTTCGCTAATCCTAGGGATGGGTGGTGGGGGACCCTATGGGGTGGGGTTCAATCTCTTTTTTATTTTATTTTATTTTATTTTTTATAATCATGTTTTGCCGTTTTCTTTTTTTACATCTTATGCTGCAATTGTTGATTTTTATTGCCTTGATCAAGGGATCTTTCAGTTTTTCCAGTGATGATCTTCATTGTGCGCAGATATTAAATGATCATAATGACGAAGTATGGTTTTTGCAATTCTCGCATGGTGGGAAGTACTTGGCTTCATCATCTAACGATCAAACAGTGATCATTTGGGAGGTATTTTGCCTTAACGACTGAACATTAAAAACCTTTTGTGGCTTGATCATTTTAGTTTGATTTTTTTTTTGCTCCAGTGATTTGGTTGTTGGATGTAGTAGTCCTTATCTTTTTGTAAGTTAAGGTAAAAGCATTACAAAGACCCCAATCTTGATAGACTTGAATTTCCATACGCATGGAATCAAGCTGTTCAGTGTTCATTCTTATATGTTGCTTTCTTGGGGAGATCTTATAGAAATTCATTATTTCGAGAGGAAACATGATTTGAAGCTTGTTTTGATTATACTTTTAAGTGGAAGGTGTTTGATAGTAGAGGTTTTGATCATATATACCGGAATATTAGTACAAAATTTTCCCTTAAGAAACGAATGAGAGCTTTCTGCCACTAATTTTTCCCTATGTTATTACCTATTACATAAACTTTGGTGATTGGATGAACCATTTTAGTTCAAAACGATTCATTTATCTATTTTTCAAGAGTGCAGGTGTCTCCTGAACTCTATTGGATTCGGAGACAGTGTTGTAAATTGTTTTTTTTTTAGCACGAGTTAGAATGCAAGTTTAACTGTAGACATGTATAAAGATGCAATGACATATATAAGGAACATCAGGAAATACACCCGAAATTTTCCTAATAGAGTGGCTAACACTGTTACACCAAGCATTGGTTTAAAGCCATTTCCTTTCTGCATTCAAAAGGGAATCCTATGATGTATATTGTTTACATATGATGTAGCATTGTTAGATGAGACAAGTGAAAAAGTATTATTTGAATCTTCACTAGGTACATCAGGAAATACACCCGAAATTTTCCTAATAGAGTGGCCAACACGGTTACACCAAGTATCAGTTTAAAGCCCTTTCCTTTCTGCATTCAAAAGGGAATCGTATGATGTATATTGTTTGCATATGATATAGCGTTGTTAGATAAGACAAGTGGAAAAGCAAAAGCTAAAAAAATAATTCTTCGTGAGGTACCTTTTTTATATATTTATTCCAAAAGTATGCAGTCAATGCAATGTTTTCATGCACATTAAAGTGATTTGGATTGTTTAGGGCTTCTCTTTTCTTTAAACTTCTAATTGCTGATTTGAGTCTATTGCTGGTTTTCATCTGCTGCTTGTCTGAACTTTTTCACCTTTGATTTTTAATAGGTAACAGTAGATGGTAGAGTGTCCTTCAAGCATAGGTTAGCTGGTCACCGAAAATCCGTGTCTTTCATTTCTTGGGGCCCTTCTGACAACCACATTCTCACCTGTGGAGTAGAAGAGGTGGTTAGACTTTGGGATGTTTCCTCTGGTGAATGCCTATATGTATTTGAAAAAACTGGGCTGGGTACGGTGTCCTGTGGTTGGACCCCAGATGGCGAAAGGGTGTTTATTAGCTTTACTGATAGGAGCATTAGCATGTGGGATCTTGAAGGAAAGGAATTAGAATGCTGGAAAGGACAACGTACGGTCAAGATATCAGATTTGTTGATTACTAATGATGGAAAGCAAATTATTGCTACATGTAGAGATTCTGCAATCCTGTTGTTTGAATGGGAGTCAAAGACGGAGAAATTAATCGAAGAGGACCAGCCAATTATTTCATTTTCACTATCGAAGGATAGTAAGTTTCTACTGGTTAGTCTCCTGAATCAAGAAATTCATGTATGGGACATTTCTGGGGATTTAAAGCTTGTAGCCAAGTACAAAGGTCACAAGCGTGCTCGGTTTGTTGTTAGATCCTGCTTTGGTGGCTTTGAACAAGCATTTGTGGCTAGTGGAAGCGAGGACTCACAGGTATTCTCATCTATTTGTGATGTAATGGGATAACGACACTTTTGGTCCCTTTTGTTTTCCCGATTATTGCACTTCTATTCTCCATGTTTCATCTTGATACTTTACCCCTTGTCTATGTATTTCTTTCACGTTTTTAGTCCAAAGCGTCACGTGTCAAGTACGACATGCTCCAACCAATGAAAACTTGGCCCGTGGCAAAAATTGGACTAAAAAGGTTTTAAAAATGCATAGATGAGGGGTAAATTTGAAACATTGATGATAAAAAGGTGTAAAAATCATGAAACAAAAGAGACCAAAAATGTCTTTATCCCGTAATATCATCATGCCATTTCCTTTTAGGTGTACAATTAGTATACGGTATATAGCTTTTCTACAAAATGTTCCAGACACAAAATCTTGTATGATTGATTGATCATTAACTACATATATCAGAGGCGTGTCACAAAACGGTACGCCTGCATCATTTTCTGGGCATTTATAGCTTACAAAATCCTGGGCACGTTTTTCATTTCAGGTATACATATGGCATAGAGGATCTGGAGAACTGATTATGACACTACCTGGACATTCTGGGACAGTGAACTGTGTGAGCTGGAACCCGGTAAATCCTCAAATGTTAGCATCTGCTAGTGATGATGGCACGATACGTATATGGGGTTCAAATAAGGGTTTAAATCAGGTGAAGATGCAGTGTAACGGCATGAAAGTGCAAAGTAACGGTGTCCCTCACTGCAACGGAGGAACAACTTAAGGTTTGTGGGGCTCTCAGATGGGAAAAGCTGTTACAGAAATCTGGATTACCACTTTGTATCATCCTCTCTCCCCTTTTTTAAGTTTGTGTTACTGACGTTGTTGCTCTTTTGTAAATTCTTTATTACCTTGACATGTCCAGTGAACATGTAAAACCCTTGAGTATGTGAAATACTCAACTCTGTTATGTTACTTTTAATAAGGCATATACTTTTGTTAAATTTGGTTGAAGTCTTTCAGTTTATCTGTCTTTCCTTTTTTATTTATTTATCTGTCTTTTGGCTAATTCCAATTGAAAGAACCATTTGTTGCTGCACAGTGGCAGTTTTTTGTGTGTGTGTGTATTTTTTTCTTCTTGAAACGAAATTACCTCATTCAGAGGACTATAAAACTCACGCATGCACACAGTGTGACTCGAACTCAAGACCTTTTGGTCTTGGGGCCTCAACTCCCCTGAAGATTTCTTGTCCCCATTTTCTCTTTTCCATTTCCATGTCATTTTAGCGATGTGAAGTGGTGATGGTGAGCATCCTCATGCTTTCATATGCGGTATTGTTAGAAATATGATGATCCGACTTGGTAATTCAACGTGGTATCATCAGATTAACGCGATTTCACACTCATGTATTTATACTAAAAAAGAATTATTTGCCAAGTCAATTCTATGCCAATACATTGTATTCTTATATCATCCAGTTCAGGTCAAAATGATGTGGTACAAAGCAATATAAAAACTTTTGAACAATAATCTATAAGCTGAAGAAACTGGTGAAAGATTTGCTGTAACTGTTCGAATCAAAGTTTATTTGTAGAAACTGGTGGTGATCGTTGACCATAAATCGTTAGCTCTCAGAAAATGGAGAATGTTAAGAAATAGTAGATTTCAATTTCAGATGATGCTTATTTTACAGTATTCATTATATTTTACTTGACATGGTAGATCTCTTAAGATTGTGATAATCTGTGCATAAGATACCTACCTGCACATTCCCTTTATTTTTTTCTGCTGTTGCTTGCTGGGAAGCTGTCTCTATTGTGCTTAGCTGTCAGACGAATGATTTTTTGTCAGCAAGTTTTAATCTATTAGATGCTTCCCTAATCATGAAGGTGACATAAACATAATTTAAGTTATATAACAGTATATATGATTGTGACACGAGGATACGAATTCAGACTGTGGAAATAGTTTGTTATAGAAGTTAAATGTAAGGCTACATACAATAAACCTAACTGATCGGACCCTTTGCCAGACATCGTATAGATGAATGTTTTCATGTACCGGACCAGCCTAATAAGGAAAACAGTGCAAGAATTGCTTCATGTTAGATGCATGATAAGTTTTTGTGAAGGATTAAGGGTATGATGCCTCATGAGAAATATATGTGCTTGTTCTTGATCCAAATATTGGGTGTAGAAATGAAATCTGAAGAATTCTGTACTAATAACAGCTTTAAGATAAACAAAAACCTGCAGATAATCTATTGAATATCCCCCATTGATTATTTCTTATAACCGAAGAGAAAAAGCAACATACATTATGGAAAAGTTCTAATCTTGCAGATCTGAGAGACAATGTTATTTTTGTTAAAGCACCCTACTTTCTAATTAACAAGCAGAATGTTTAAGGCAGTGAAATGATGTGACTATGTATATATATATATATATATGTATATATGCTTGTTTGTTTTGTTCACAGGATGGATGATACATTCATTCATAGGCTAAAGGGGAAGAAATCGTAACATCAAATGATTTTCTCCTAACAAGAAGGCAAGTAATCTTTGAAGGGTTAGCAGGTGAGTTCTGGAGGCTGCAAAGAACAAAATCAGGCCTATGAAGTGCAAGATTGAGACTGTCTTGTCCGACAACAAGTGTGGTTGCGTCAAGAAGAACGTGCCACGAGTTCCGGTGAGCTTCAGACACCCAATGCATAGAGTTTCTCATCCCATTTACTACAGCTGGATAAGAGAATAGCCCTTTTGGACTGTGTTTGCATTTCCTTCTAAAATACTGACTAAGCTGAGACCCTTTGATCCTTAAATCCAACCATGTTTCTGGTGCCGAGATTACCTTCGATTCCTTAAACATCCCGAATTCTCTTACGTAGTCTGATTCTTCACCTAAGATTGTCAGATAGAAGTTTCCTCTGAAAAACGGATAGCTTTCTCCAACCAGCATCATAGCATCCTTGTACTGTTGTGTGAAAAGTACTAGATAATCCTCCTCAGGCAATCCACAGTGTTTCAAGACCTTGTTTCGTGCTTGAATTTCCGGGATGGAAATAAAACTCCCGAGAAACGACGATTTCTTGTTAAGAATATCAAGCAATCTTGATGGCTCTAGCTGAATCTTGGTCATATCTGGTGAAGTACTTCCAAAAGTAGGCGTAGACGGTTCCCTAGAACTTCCTCTCGGCGACTTCCGCTTGTCCTCAGGGGACGGCTCGGGTAAGTCTTCTTTTATACAAAGATCATACAAATCAGTTTTATCCCCTCCTTCCATAAGGGCAGTAGAGTATTCAGGATACTTGGCTATTACATACTGTTCTACATATTGCATTTCAGTTGGTGTTATTGGACCTGACCATCTTAGATCAAGTCCATGTAGTGTTGATATTGCTTCTGCTATTATATGAGCTGGGATCACCATATGTGCTTTCTGCATTTACATCAACCATTATTGTCAGGATCATCACAAATTATATATATACATATATATATGTATGTATATACGCAACGCGGAAACTATCTGATTTGATATGATCTTCCCAAATATTTAGGGTTCTTAAAGGCACCACACTGTTTTTTTTTTTGCTCTTTCTTTTGAATGATGAAACAAAAAAGCAAAAGTCTTTACCTTGATAACCATACTGCTTGGTCTGCCATCACCCACAGGTGATCTGTTACCAGAATTACCGACTGTTTTCTCTGGGGTGCCCTGAAAATTCATACAAGTGTCAAAAATCAGGGACTAATCAAGAAACTCATTGAAATGTAACAACTTTCCAAAAAAGGAAAGAAGTTCTTGATCATTAAGATCAGAAGTAGTAAGTAAGTCCCTAATCATATACCTTTTTCCCGGTTGGACCGATTTTCTGCTGATCTTGAGTTTTCTTTCCCATGATCATGTCTGAAGTTTTCTTGATCACACAGAGAGAGATTGTGTAGAAGTATAATAAGGGAGGAAGGGGTGGGGTGTGATATATGCTGATGTTTTGTAACTTGTAAGAGCATATGAGTGGAGAATAATATAGGTGAGACAAAGGTATATTTAGGTGGGGAAAAGGACAAAGTCAGCCTTTTTGATGAATCCAAAATTAAATAGTGAGAATAAAAATTTAAAAATTAAAAAACAGAGTCAGATGAAAGTGACTTTAAGATGTAATTTTTAATTTAGCTACATTGTATTATCCTCTGGCCAATTTGAGGGTATATTGAATTATATAGGTTTAAGTAGTTTCCTGGAAAGATCTGCTGTGGGATTTCTTGGATTTGGACCAAGCCAACTTATAGAATATATATATATTATGAAAATTAAAAATTAAAAAAAAAAAAAAAACATTTACCTTTCATATTCTCAATGTCTTCAATTTTATTTCATGTTTTCATTGATTTTAATCTCTGGATCCGCAAAACATATATTTTGTAATCACTAGTAAATTATGTATAAATTAATTATTGAAATTAGGAAAATGGATGACTAAGACAATATGTTAGTATAGACAATATATGTCAATATAATGTAGCTGTAAATTTCCTCAAAAAATAAAAGTAAAAAATTGTAGCTGTAAGTTTATTTGTATTTATAGTTAAAATAGGAAAAAAAGACAGTTGTTGTTAGGGAGGACTGGGGGGGGTCAAGTTGTGGAAACTGCTTTTAATAGAAAACAACAACAAAGTAAAGCTTTTTAATCTACAGCTAAGCTAAGCTAAGTGAGCTAAGCTTCCAAAGATTACGCGGTTGACCATTTTTTAATGCAATCAAACTTTTTTATTTAATTAATTATATATACCAAGTAAAATGGTACGGAAGGTATTATTTGACATTTTGATAAAATTGAAACCATATACAGAAGAAGAAATGAAAGGTTATAATGTCACGATGTAATTACATAATAAACGTTACAACAAATATAGCAAAGGTAAGTATTGTAACACAAGATTGTCATAAAATATATTGCATGAAGCTTTAATATATTTTTATTTATTTATGATTTGTTATTCTAGTAACTCGTCCTAAACCAGCCCACTAGAAGATCTGAACACAGTCTCTTAGTTCATTTCGTACATTAATTTCAAATTCGGTCACCACTTTTTATGGTATTTCTTGTGATAGACAATATTTCTATAAAAATATTAGTATGAATCACGCGTAAGGATCGTACACTTAATTTAATAATAGTCTAATTTTTTTTTTTTTTTTAAAGAAAAGGCAAAAAGGTATTTAAGGCAACGAATGCATATACTACAAACATTTAATTTACACGGTGTGAACGGAATCAAATCCAATTTATACTGTAGCAATCGATTGTTGACGATACTAGATCTCGTCTATGAATTAATCCGGGTCAATTACCTTTGTGATAACGACCTTTAACCCTAGATCGTGTTAATGGAGACGTGTTTGTGGTGTATTTTAAACTGAGCTCTTGAGTTATTTCTCTTGAGTTGCCTACGTATCCAATATTAATTGGAATCAAGTTTTTCGTAGTTCCTTAGGGTTTTTTAATATAGAGGATGATTTATCCCTTTCCTTGTCCTGCAAGGAATTACATTATTATTTCCTTAAGGATATACACACATAAATCTCTATTATTTAGGGATAATTATGGATATATTTAAATGTCAGTGCACAGTCTTTATGACTTAGGATTTTTTCCTTATTTATCTTTAGTTATCCAGCACGTGGAATAACAGCCGGAGTTGCTCTGAGTGTCCTGTGCCGAGCCCCCAAAGTCACTATGGCCGAACTGGGTTCGCCAGTTCGCCAGGCCTTGACCGACCTGCGGTGGTGGAGGAGGAGCTTCTGCCGATCTCCCACCTGGGGCTAGGGACCTGCCCTTAGGAGTGTCTTTGGGGCTCCTGGCCCTCACTGTCCTACACTTATAGGTTAGTTATTTATTACACATCCTAAAATGATGACACGTGGCGTAGTTTGGGTCGGCTATCATCATAAGCCCCCCCGATTTGATCTTGCTTTTAGTTGGTCAGATCTGCACCCATGCTGTTCGGTGACTTCGGCCGAACTTATCCGACCTCGCGTTTTGAATTTATTAGCAGCCGGATGGCGGCCTATAAAGTATGTCATTATTGCATTTCCGGGAACCGAGGCGTTTTCCTCTTTCCCATAACCGGCGTCGTTTACACGTCCGGCGGGAGGGGCTATAACCCATGTATTTTCACAACAGCCCTTCCCACTTCTTTATTCTTGCTATTAAATTGAAGATTTCGGATCCTCCAAACAATTTGCGTTTTCTCAAGTAAGCATTTATTTTTTTCTCTGAGTTTATTCTTCTTATTCTCTGATTCTTCATCTCATATCCTTCCCAGTTAATGAGGGATAGAACCGCATCTAGCAGTTCAATCGAAAGGGAATTTGAATCCCAATCCGAGTTCGAGGTAAAAGTTCATCGGTCTAGGGTTCAATTAGAGATCCCTTCTTTTAATCCTGTCACCGGTTGTAGTGAAACCGAGCAATTAGCTGTAGATCCCCAGCCTGCTAATTCATCTAGGCCTTGTTCTGGTTTCGGGTTTACTTCTTTGAATCAAAGTATTAGAGCACACATGACTGCTAGGTCATCCATAGGTTGTTTTGGGGTCGGATCCAAGCTTACACATGATGACATCCTGCAGATCTGTAACCGCTACAATATTGACATGGACCAATACTCTCCCCGTCTTCCTGGGGGTACGAACTTATATGCTGATCAGCCCCTTACGGGGTACTGTACTGTGTACAAGGAGCAGTTCGTCTGTGACCTTAGGGTCCCCTTCTGTCCGGCCGTTCTGGCCGTTCTTCAACACTACCATTTGGGATCTGCCCAGATCACCCCTAACGGAGTTAGGACGATCATTGGGTTCACGGTCTGGTGTAGATGTATTGACACCGTGTTCTCAGTAGACTTATTTAGGACCTTCTACTAGCACCAGAAGGTTAGAAATCATAGCGGGTGGTACAACTTTCCCCGCCGAACTGACCATCGAAGGGGAATCCCCATTCTTTCAACGGGGAAGCCCTCTATCCATGAGTGGAAAAACCACTTCTTTTTCATCCGAAACGGAGAGCACCCCGAGCTGAACATCTGGAACTACAACCAACTTCCTGGTGATGTGTGCCCCACTGGGGTTGATGCTCAGTTGTTGGAGGACATTGGCAATGTCAATGTCCTTTTAGATTTTCCGGAGTGGCCCTTAGAGCTGATTGAGGCTGCTCGCCTAGATAATTCGGGGCCGGATCCATATCTGCGGCTCACTCGAGTGGAGTATGACAATTGTAGGAATTCATTCTTGCTGTTATTTCTTTTACATGTGTTTGTTGCTTCTATGACCTTGCCTGTTCGTACTAAAGTTGTTCGTCATTTTCCTTTTTAGTGGCTGACTTTGCTGCTATCTTTGACGAAGCTTTTGAGGAAGAGGTTATGCCTGAGCACAACGAACATGTTGTAAACCCAGTTGCTCCTGGGACTGGCGGCGACTTGGAGCCTCTCCTTGTGAATCCTGAAGCCAACCTTGAGGATCTTCATACTGAGGAAGGTCTTCAACAGGATGAACTGACTGCTCTTACGCAACGTACATAACAGATGGAGGAAAGCCTGGTTATCCTGGATGGTCCCGAGCTTACTGTGGTAGAAGGGAAACTTCAGGTGCCCTCTTGAACTGGGAGAAAGAGGAGCAGGTCTGATCGAAGTGACCAAGATATCTCTGAGGGGGGTTCCATTCCCCATGCTGACTATATGTCAGAGCTGCCAGACAAGGATCTGGCAACTATGGTGTACTTTTCTTGCTATTCTGTCTGCTACTTCCTTTTGTTATTATCTGTTTACCGTACTGACCCTTTTAGTGTTCTGCCAGGTTGCAAGGCTGGGAAGGAAGTTCTGAACAGACTTAACAGTTTCTCTTCCCATAAGAGTTTTCTAGAGAAACGGATTGCTGACCTCTAAACCAGCTGTCAAAAGCACAAGGACGAGTCTCTGTCCAAAGATCAGCAGATCGCTGAGCTTAATAAGATCATTCTGGCCTAGCAGGCCCAGCTGCAATAACTACGGACTGCCAGTGCTGATCATGCCAGGAAGATCTTAGAGCGGGAGGCGGCCATGGCGAAACTCCGAGCTGAACATGAAGGACTTGAGTCTGCGATACCTGCGCGGATCGCCCAAGCCATCCACGACTATAAGAGCTCCGATCATTTCACTGGAGCCTTGAAGGTTTTACTTGCCCCAATCTTGGGCCATGGATACACTCTGGGTGTGGACGAAGCTAAGGCACAGTGTCCTGAGTTGGTCATTGAGACTCTTCCCCACGGGGGACTTCACAAACCTGGCGTCAACAGGGTCTATAAAGCTAGACTTAGAGAGTTTCAGGCTGATGAAGATCTGGTAGCTAAGTACTCCCGTAGACATGCTGATCGTCAAACCAATGCATCCTCAGCTCAGCCTTCTGATGTGCCTTCTGATCAGCCTTCTCAACAAGATCCTTCTGCTGATTCTTAGGCTTAGGCATTTGTTTTTTCTTTTGAAGAACTTGTAATAACTTCAAACTTTTCTATTGCCTTTGATGTTTGACAATATATGCCTTTTTGGCACTTGTTATGCTTATTACTTCTTTTGGCTTTTAGCCTTTTGTTTTTCATACTTTTTGTTTTACATAACTTCTTGTTTTTCATAACTCAGGGTCCTTTGCCCCCTGAAGTACATCATTTATAGGCTTTGCCTTTTGAATGATGTACGTTTAGTGATGTTTCTGATCGTCTATCCTGCAGACTGAGAAAGTTTGATTATTACAAACTTTCTGAGTTTATAATGTATTTCAGTTCTGAGCGTATGTCAATTCTGATCGTCTGTCCTGCAGAGTTGTTGAGTTGTCCTTAGCAAACTTTTCTGAGTCCGCACCGCGGCTCAGTTATGTTCGTCTGTCTTGCAGACTGGTTGAGTTTTAACTTAGCAAACTTTTCTGAGTCCGCACTACGGCCCAGTTATGTTCGTTTGTCCTGCAGACTGGTTGAGTTTGAACTTAGCAAACTTGTATACATCGCACAAAATGAATAATGCACATGTACAGAACAAGAATTTATTATACTGACTGATGTGGAATTACATCTTATTGAGGCATAAAATTTAAAACATAAATAATGCATAAGTAAAGTCTGGAACCTGTCCTAGACATAAAACTTCCTTAAGTTGGATGCATTCCAGCTGCGGGGTACGGTCCTTCCGCTTGCATCAGCCAGTTGATATGCTCATTTTCCATGCACTTTGACCACTTCGTAAGGGCCTTCCAAGTTCGGGTCAAGTTTTCCTTGGGGTCCTTGTCTGCTGACCTCATTCTTTCTAAGTACCAGATCTCCTTCTTTAAAATACGGTGTTTTACCCGGGAGTTGTAGTACTGAGATATACGCTGTTTATACTTGGCCATTCTAATGAAGGCCATATTCCGAGCCTCTTCTAGGTCATCTTTCAAGTTCTTGAGCTCAGTTACCTGTTGTTCTTCAGAGTAGAGCGCTGCTCGTGGCGATGGTAGGCCGATCTCAGCCAGAATTACTGCCTCGCATCCGTATGCTAAGCTGAACGGAGTTTCTCCTGTGGCCAAGTTTGGAGTTGTTCTGTATGTCCACAAGATATTGGGCAAGTGCTCGGTCCAATTCTCTCCTTCCTCTTCCAGGCGTTTCTTCAACCCAGTTTTAATATGTCTGTTGGTTTGTTCGACCTGCCCATTAGCTTGAGGATATCCAACAGACGTGAATGTTGAGTTATGTGCAGTTCAGCACACCATTCCTTGTCAGTTTTGTCTTTGAACTGAGTTCCATTGTCTGAGATTAAAGTCTTTGGGATACCATACCTGCATACTATGTTCTTCCATAGACATTTTTGTATCTGTTTCCCAGTTATGGTAGTCAGTGGTTCGGCTTCAACCTATTTGGTGAAATAGTCCACTGCTACAATTAAAAATCGAACATTGCCGGGAGCTCGTGGAAGTGGTCCCACTAGATCTACCCCCCACTGATCGAAGGGCCATGGGGAAACTACAGGGACCATGTCTTGAGATGGTTGACATGACAGATTATCGTGCATTTGGCACGACTTGCATTTTTCTACCAAATCTTTGGCATCTTGTTGCATGGTAGGCCAATAATAGCCGAACAACATGCACTTTCTTGCTAATGTCCGAGCTCCGGGATGATTCCCACAAATTCCCAAGTGTATCTCTCTGAGAAGGTAATTTCCTTCTTCAATTGTTGCACACCTAAGACATGGTGTGATGTACGACCTACGATAGAGGACATTCTCGAACAACAAATATCTGGTCGTTAAGAGTTTCAACTTCCTAGCCTGAACCTTGTCTTGAGGCAAGATTTTATCTCTGAGGTAGGACACAATGGGATCCATCCACGTACTTGCTTGCCTAATCGGCTGAACGATCTTCTTATCGTAGCTCCTTCTTTTAGGAGTTCCACCAATACTTTCCTATCTGACACAAAGTTTGACGCTAACTTTGATAGGGCGTCTGCTATTCTATTCTCTGTTCGGGGGATCCGGTCGACCTGGACCTGTTGGAATTTTTCCAATAAAGATTGAGCCACTGTTAAATATTTCTTCATGGGCTCTTCTTTAGCTTCATATTCTCCATTTATGTTGTTTACAATGAGCTGGGAGTCGCTGTAGACCTGCAAACTATCTGCTCCGAGCTTGTCTGCTAGTTTTAGCCCCGTAATTAAGGATTCGTACTCAGCTTCATTATTTGTGGCCTGAAACCCAAACCATAAGGCGTAGGGAAACTCTTCCCCTTTTGGACTGACGAGCAGGAGACCTGCCCCCGCTCCTTCTTTGCTTGCTGCACCATCCACATATAATTTCGATCTTTTTTCTTCCGGTTTTGGTTGATCGTCCTCCAGGCAAACAACTATTCCTTCCGCTAGGAAGTCTACTAGGGCTTGCGCTTTAATGGCAGTTCAGGGACAAAAATCAATGTTGTACTCTGCCAGTTCTACGACCCATTTTGCCAACCTTCCTGAGGTTTCAGGTCGTCCTAGAATTTGCCAAAGCGGCTGATCGGTGATTACCGTGATCGGATGTGCCTGGAAGTAAGGTCTTAACTTCCTGGAGGCATGTACCAATGCGAATGCCAACTTTTCTGCATTTGAATATCTGACCTCTGGTCCGTAGAGTGCTTTGCTCACAAAGAAGACCGGTACCTGATGTCCGTCTTGTTCTTTGACTAGTACAACGCTCAAGGCTTCTTCACATACGGCCAAATAGACGTACAAAGATTCCCCTGCTTGAGGATCTGTTAGCATGGGTAGCTCGGCTAAGTATAACTTCAGCTCTTCAAGGGCTTTCTGACTTTCCTCGTCCCATTGGAAGGGACTTGCTCTTCTCAAAATCTTGAAAAAAATGTAAAGCACGATGTGCCGATCTGGAAAGGAACATGTTCAACGCTCCTATCCTCCCTGTCAGTCGCTGTACATCTTTAATGCTCTTTGGTTGTTGAATTGCTTTGAAGGCATCTACCTAGTCCGGATTGGCTCTGATCCCATCTTTGGATATCATGTATCCTAGGAATTTGCCCGACCTGACCCCAAATGTGCATTTTTTGGGGTTAAGTTTCATTTGAGTCTGCCTTAATACCTCAAATACCTCTCTGACACCCCTTAAATACTGATCAAGAGACCTGCTCTTGATTAGAAGGTCGTCCACATATACTTTCATGCAGCGTACAATTTTTGGGCAAAAATCTTGTTTACAGCCCTCTAATATGTTGCTCCAGCGTTTTTCAAGCTAAAGGGCATAGTGACGTAGCAGTACGTCCCGAACTCTGTTATAAAGGCAGTCTCCTCTGCATCTTTGGGATCCATTGCGATCTGATGATATCCCTTATAGGCATCTAAAAATGCAAACACTTCAAACCCCACTGTTGAGTCCACTAGACGATCAATCTTGGGTAGGGCATAACAGTCTTTCGGACATGCTTTGTTGAGATCGGTGAAGTCAACACACATCCTCCAGCTCCCATCTGGCTTATTGACCAGTATTGGGTTCACTAAACACTTTGGATATACAACTTCCTTAACAATGTTGGCCTGCAACAACTTGGTTACTTCCTTCTCAATTGCCGAGATGCGCTCAGAGGCAAAGTGCCTCTTTTTTAGCCGAACAGGTCTCCTGCTCGGGTCTATATTCAGCCTGTGTATCGCCAGCTCTGGGGACAATCCTGGCAGTTTTCCATGCAAATACATCCTTGAATTCTTTCAAAAGATTTATCATAGATTCCTTATAGGGGCTGGAATCCATGCCCCCACACTAACTGTTGAATCAGCCTGATCGTCCCATAGACGAACAACCTCTATCTGGTCCTCAGATGACCAGTTCTCGTCATCTTCAGGAAGCAACTCTTCAATGCTTAATTGTTGAACCATCATTTTTCCATTTACTGTTGCGGTGTAACAGCTCCTGGTTGTTTCCACATCGTCTTTGATTTGTTCTGAGCCATTTCTTGTAGGGAACTTCATACTAACATGAGATGGTGAGATTACAGCTCGAAGATCGATAAGCGCTGGTCTTCCCATGATTACATTGTATGCTGAAGGTGCTTTCACCACCACATAATTCACCATTAAGGTCCTGCCCTTGGTACCTTCTCCGAAAGTAGTTGGGAGCCTGATCATGCCCAGTGGGTGTACTGGTGGTCCGGCAAAACCAAACAAAGGAGCCGAAACCAGGGTGAGTTCAGCGTCTTTCAACCCCATGGCTCTGAACACAGTGTAGTAAAGAACATTCACAGCACTGCATGTGTCCACACAAATCCTTTTTGTCAGATAACGATTAATTACTGCTTCTGTGACCAATCATTTGTTATTTATCACCAGGGGGAGTGAGTCCTTAGGACCATAAGTTACGTCCCCCATCAGCCTTTGTCTTTTTTCCCGATTGAGTAGGGGCAGCAGACCTGCCACTGCCCTCACTCTCAGTTCTGCTTGCGTTGCTTGTGTTGTTTGGCCCCCTGAGGTCGTATTGATTGTGTTCACATGGTGATTATCCAACTGACCATCAGGATCCGGTGAGTGGTCTCTCCTTCGTCGAAACTCATCTATGTTATCTCTGTCATTACAGTTATTCGTGCGCTTGAACTCACGCCGACCACGCGGTTCGGCCTGATGAGACCGATCTACGACCTCATCCAATTTTCCTTCCATCACCACTGCATCGATATCTTTGATCAGATCCTGACATTGCTCCGAGTCATGACCAATGTCTTTGTGGTACTTGCAAAACTTGTTAGGATCTCTCATAGGTGGAGGAACCTTTGCTATTCCCTTTCTTTTCATAATTGCGAGGACTTGCTCGTGAGATCTGTTCAGGGGGATGAAATCTATGTCCTGCAGTGCTCATTTCTTCCCCAACCGATCTGAGATGGGTGCAGTTACCCGGTCCCACACCGACTTCCTTTTCTTATCTGACTTGTCTTCAGACTTGTTCTTCTTTCCTTCACCTCTTTCCATTTCCCTCTTTAGCCTATTTGCCTCATCTTCCTGGTAGTGTTTATAGGCCACATCTAAGCATTCTTCCATTGTTTGAGGAAGTTTGCTGTTCAACTTGGCGTGCAGTCGTCTCTCTCGCAGACCTACCACGGAAGAGGCGACTAGCAGTCGATCATCCGTATCCCGCACCTGTGCGGACTCTTCATTGAAGCGCTTTATAAAGTGAAGAACCGTCTCATTTTGTTTTTGCCTCAAAGTTAGAAGATGAGTCTGATTTCTCTAGAAAGGATGAGCTGCGATGGACGAACTTCCGAGTCAAGGTTCCAAAGTCGGAAATTGACCTTGGAGGAATTTTGTTAAACCATTCTCTGGCCCTTCCTGTAAGCAAAGCGGGGAAAGTCTTGCACTTCATCTCGTCTGGTGCATTGTACATGTTCATATGGGCGATATACTGATACATATGATCATAAGTGTTGGTCCCTTGGAAATGCTAACACAAGTTTAGAGGGGGGGTGAATAAACTTGTCACCAAAAACAAATCCTGATCTGGAAAAGTCCCAGGAACTGAGTTTCTCTGAAACTCAAACTGATCTTCAGTTCCTGTCCCTTTAACTTGTGCGGAGTTCAGTTAGCTCAACTGAATATAAGTTATTACTGACTTATATTTAGTCTCGTTAACTGGCAGCGGATAAAATTAGCCTTTAACAATTAGTAACTATAATTTCAATGTGAAAACCATTATAAGGGAGTAAAAGAATGCATAAAGTAAATAGACAAGTATTATAGAGGTTCCAGGTGGTGTAATCATGTACGTCCTCTCTTCCCCTGTGATGCGGAGGAAAATTCCACTAGAACTTCTTTGAGATGGCCCAGTTACAAAAAGTCCTAAACCGATAGTCCTTGGCTAATCCCTAGCTTCACTATCTAAACACTTGTAGAACAGGTAGGATTGCTGCTCTTCAATTGTTTGAACCACTGGTCCTTGGAGGGTAGAATTGCCTCTTCACCAGCTCATCACAAACACAGTCTTCCTGACTGCACTCAACTGTCCTTCACACCTTCTTGATGTTTCACAGTCTAGACCTTTGATATAATAATCAAAGTTGAGATCTTGAATCAATGACTATGATTCAACTGTGATTTGAGCTTTTCTTGTAGATGATTAATTTAAGCACGGCTCTGTATTTCTTCAAATGTAAGATCTTGAATCTGTCTGAATATGCTTGAATACTTTGAAGAAATTTCTTGATCTTGCAATTAAGTATGTAGCAGGTATTCTTTTGAATTCTGGCTTTCCCCCTCAATTTTAATCTTTCTTGACTAGATAGATTTTCTTGCTTTTTATCATATACCTGTACACTCTTTTTGATGTTGTAGAGGTAATGTATTTATAGGGGTTTATCCTGCTTTGTAACGGCTATGTTTTCTGACCGTTCCTGCTGTGTCAGTAACTCATCCAATGAGATTTCTTTCTTTACAACGTTCGATTGTACTTTCAGTTTGTTGGATGGCTGACTTATAAAACTGAGTTTCCTTGTCAGTTTTTCACTTATCAGTTTCCTAACTATCTTGGAGCATTAACTGAGATTTTATTCTTCTTCAAATATCAGTACTCCAGTTATCATCTGATTACAATTGACTTAATCAGAGTACACCATGATACATTTATCATCTAAGAATTCATTGACCTTATGATTCTTAGGTCTTCATACAAGATCTATAAAGTCAGTTCAGGTTACCACAATCTTGCCTGAAGTCCAACTCTACAGTCTCGACTTTTAATCTTCATAACTGAGTTTGAGCCCTCAGTTCTTCATTCTTCAATAACTGAGTCTGTGTCCCTCAGTTCTTCCATCTTCTAGATAAGCTAACTGAGTTTGTAACTCTCAGCGAACTTACCTTCTTCAGTAGGTGTATCCGAGTCAGTTTGTCGTAGGATCTCAGCTAGTCAAAATGTCAGTTTCTCCATTTCTCAGTTTTGGTCAAGAACAATTACAGTGCTTGTCTGATTAAACTTATACAACTATCAGACTTTAATAAATCCTATACATTGGTATCTAGACATCTTTTTGCTTTGCACTATAACAGTTAGTTATGACACTTCATCAATGGGGTTAAGAACAATTAATAAACTAAGTGATGAATCATCATCAAAACATAAATTTTATTTCCAACAATAAGGATCCTTAGATCCATCATAAGACTCAATTTTAGGAATCTTTTACCCCGCTGGTCGGGGGTGCTATCAATGTACTCCGTAAAAGGTGACGCACAGAGCAGTTTATCTAATCGTCTGCCGAGCAGAGCATCCAGTTCGGCATTAGCCGTGTCGTTGGGTTGATGCACGTTTCTGTGCTTCGTGTGCGTACTAGATTCCACGACCTCTGGCTTTTTATGAGCAGCCTAATGGAGATCTGTTTCTGAAACTTCTAGAGGATCCCTTCCTTTGAGGGTTTCATCTAGTATGGCCTTAAGGGTGATAATGTCTATGCTTTTCAGGGCTTCAACCATCGCCTGGTTGGCTGGATCCTGAAGGGCCAGATTAGGCTGATGGGTTTGACCTTCAACAACGTTTGCTTTTTTCTGGGCGGCCGTAGCCTGGCCATCTCCTTCGGTGGTTGCAGCTGTTCCACCCTGTTGAGTCGGATCCGCAGGATCTGCAGTTCTCTTGCCTATATTTTTAACCATTGTTGATCACGAAAGTTCTAGGATTTTTAGATCGTTTTTTCAGAAAGAGAGACCCTCTTTCTTGCGCCAATTGACGATGCTGGATCTCATCTATGAATTAATCTTGACCAATTACCTTTGTGATAACGACCTTTAACCCTAGAAAC
>CM044899.1:22759624-22815006 GCA_024500145.1 Gentiana dahurica var. dahurica
ACATGTGGCGCCATTTATGTATATTGACCTAGTCAATATCAATTTTGCCATTACACAATAATTTGGGCCAAGATTATGGAAAATGTTTTTTCCACATATTTAATTATTTAGCCCAACTAATTTAATAGTCCACTAAACAATTAATTCACATATCGTTTTAATAAAGTCCAACATGAACTAAATCAATATTATTAGGATTCGACGTCCGAGAATATACATGCTATATTAGGAGGCACGTCGGGGACCATGGACTAATAATCAGCGGCTCCGATAAATCAAATAAATAATTATCTGACGAACAGAATAATTATATATTCGATAAATCAATCACATGAATATGCCACCATAATCCCGTGACCGCACTCCTCCGATTATAAGATTATATTTATCTCCTCACGAGAAAGTAATAAGCGTCCATTGATATAATCATTTCATATGGATTAATCCTCCATAGACTGTTCATTCTAAATCGGGAAGTTACCGTTAACCCTTTTCAGAACATCTTGTCCTTACTTACCGTTAACCCCTAGTGATCAATAATTCAAATAACTCACTGGTAGCTAATCGGTGTAATATGAATCCCATGGATCGATCAATGTCTAGGATTAACTCATAAGGGAACTGTCCATCTACTTCCATAAATGGAAGGAATGGATTCCGTATCTGTGATAACACGGACTACTCACTCAATCCAGTACAATGCCAAGATGGGGTAATTCGGATCACAGACTCGGTGTAATCCTTAACCGTCAAGTCAAACCTCATACTGATTCAAGCAGATGATTGCGATCACCTCAGGATTAAGATATATCCATAATATGATCATCTAATGATTCGATAAGACTTCTCAATTACGGAATTATATTGAGAACTCGGATCAAATCGGTCCAGCCCTATATGATATATCTATCATATATAAATGCCCCATTAGGTTCCCTTAACCGAAAGTCCGGATAAGACGATCACACCTATCGTGTTATGGGCGCATTAATAGTACGTTAAAGGGGAGACCCGATACTCTCGATTAACTTTACTACGGACTAATTGTATTTTAAGTACGTCTTCACTAACTCAATCCTCCCGTGTATGTCTCATACACTGAGTTAAGTGATTACATAAACGATATACTCAGGGTTTTCTGTAGTGTAAATACTATTGTCATATCGGTGATTATGAGAATAATAAATATGAATAATAACATCATTTCATTTATTAAATAAAACAATTACAAAAATTGTCTTTCGGGCATCACACCTAACAGTAAACCCAGTTGCTCCTAGGTCTGGAGGCGACTTGGAGCCTCTCCTTGTGAATCTTGAAGCCAACCTTGAGGATCTTCGTACTGAGGAAGGTTTTCAACAGGATGAACTGACTGCTCCTACGCAGCGTACAGAACAGAGGGAGGAAAGCCTGGTTATCCTGGATGGTCCCGAGCTTACTGTGGTAGAAGGGCAACTTCAGGTGCCCTCCCGAACTGGGAGAAAGAGGAGCAAGTCTGGTCGAAGTGACCAAGATATCTCTGAGGGGGGTTCCATTCCCCATGCTGACTATATGTCGGAGCTGCCAGACAAGGATCTGTCAACTATGGTGTACTTTTCTTGCTTTTCTGTCTGCTACTCCCTTTTGTTATTATCTGTTTACCGTACTGACCATTTTAGTGTTCTGCCAGGTTGTCAAGGTTGGGAAGGAAGTTCTGAACAGACTTAACAGTTTCTCTTCCTATTAGAGTTTTCTAGAGAAACGGATTACTGACGTCTCAGCCAGCTGTCAAAAGCACAAGGACGAGTCTCTGTCCAAAGATCTGCAGATCACTGAGCTTAATAAGATCATTCTGGCCTAGCAGGCCCAGCTGCAAGAACTACGTACTGCCAGTGCTGATCATGCCAGGCAGATCTTAGAGCGGGAGGTGGCCATGGCGAAACTCCGAGCTGAACATGAAGGACTTGAGGCTGCGATACCTGCGCGGATCGCCCAAGCCATCCACGACTATAAGAGCTCCGATCATTTCACTGGAGCCTTGAAGGTTTTACTTGCCCCAATCTTGGGCCATGGATACACTTTTCCCCCTGAAGTACATCATTTACAGGCTTTACCTTTTGAATGATGTACGTTTAGTGATGTTTCTGATCGTCTATCCTGCAGACTGAGAAAGTTTGATTATTACAAACTTTCTAAGTTTATAATGTATTTCAGTTCTGAGCGTATGTCAGTTCTGATCGTCTGTCCTGCAGAGTTGTTGAGTTGTCCTTAGCAAACTTTTCCAAGTCCGCATTGCGGATCAGTTATGTTCGTCTGTCCTGCAGACTTATTAAGTTTGTCCTTATCAAACATTTCCGAGTCCGCACTGCGGCTCAGTTATGTTCGTCTGTCCTGCAGACTGGTTGAGTTTTAACTTAGCAAACTTTTCTGAGTCCGCACTGCGGCTCAGTTATGTTCGTCTGTCCTGCAGACTGGTTGAGTTTGAACTTAGCAAACTTTTATACATCGCACAAAATGAATAATGCACATGTGCAGAACAAGAATTTATTATACTGACTGATGTGGAATTACATCTTATTGAGGCATAAAATTTAAAACATAAATAATGCATAAGTAAAGTCTGGAACCTGTCCTAGACATAAAACTTCCTTAAGTTGGATGCATTCCAGCTGCGGGGTACGGTCCTGCCGCTTGCATCAGCCAGTTGATATGCTCATTTTCCATGCACTTTGACCACTTAAGGGCCTTCCCAGTTAGGGTCAAGTTTTCCTTGGGGTCCTTGTCTGCTGACCTCATTCTTTCTAAGTACCAGATCTCCTTCTTTAAAATACGGTGTTTTACCCGGGAGTTGTAGTACTGAGATATACGCTGTTTATACTTGGCCATTCTAATGAATGCCATATTCCGAGCCTCTTCTAGGTCATCTTTCAAGTTCTTGAGCTCAGTTACCAGCTGTTCTTCAGAGTAGAGCGCTGCTCGTGGCGATGGTAGGCCGATCTCAGCCGGAATTACTGCCTCGCATCCGTTTGCTAAGCTGAACGGAGTTTCTCCTGTGGCCAAGTTTGGAGTTGTTCTGTATGTCCATAAGATATTGGGCAAGTGCTCGGTCCAATTCTCTCCTTCCTCTTCCAGGCGTTTCTTCAACCCAGTTTTAATATGTCTGTTGGTTTGTTCGACCTGCCCATTAGCTTGAGGATAGCCAACAGACGTGAAATGTTGAGTTATGTGGGAACCTCTCGCTGGTTTTTGGAATTCGACATCAGGAAGTGTTTTCACACCATCGACCGACATCGACTCATGTCAATCTTTAAGGAAGAGATCGACGATCCCAAGTTCTTTTACTCCATTCAGAAAGTCTTTTACGCCGGACGACTCGTAGGAGGTGAGAAGGGGCCTTATTCCGTCCCACACAGTGTATTACTCTCGGCCCTACCAGGCAACAAGTTCAACACACCATTCCTTGACATTTTTGTCTTCAAACTGAGTTCCATTGTCTGAGATTAAAGTCTTTGGGATACCATACCTACATACTATGTTCTTTCATAGACATTTTTGTATCTGTTTCCCAGTTATGGTAGTCAGTGGTTCGGCTTCAACCCATTTGGTGAAATAGTCCACTGCTACAATTAAAAATTGAACATTGTTGGGAGCTTGTGGAAGTGGTCCCACTAGATCTACCCCCCACTGATCGAAGGGCCATGGGGAAACTACAGGGACCATGTCTTGAGATGGTTGACGTGACAGATTATCGTGCATCTGGCACGACTTGCATTTTTCTACCAAATCTTTGGCATCTTGTTGCATGGTAGGCCAATAATAGCCGAACATCATGCATTTTCTTGCTAATGTCCGAGCTCTGGGATGATTCCCACAAATTCCCAAGTGTATCTCTCTGAGAGGTAATTTCCTTCTTCAATTGTTGCACACCTAAGACATGGTGCGATGTATGACCTACGATAGAGGACATTCTCGAACAACAAATATCTGGTTGCTAAGAGTTTCACCTTCCTAGCCTGAACCTTGTCTTGAGGCAAGATTTTATCTCTGAGGTAGGACACTGTGGAAATATTACTCAGTCTGCTGAGCCTTCAGCAGGGTGCTCAGCAGGGTGCTCAGCAGATTGCTGAGTCTTAGGATCTCGTGCATAATATTTTGTACACCTTATTTAATTGTAAAATTAATTATAAAAGACATATTAATTGTGAGTCATATAAACAATTAATATGTCAAACTCTAGTTTACTTTATGTCATAGACATAACTTTTACTTTTTACTTTTGCATGCTTGCCGCCCACATCTACATACTCAAGTGGCCGCCCAAGCTAGCTAGCTAGTCTCTCTATCTCAATTGTATCTATTTATACATCTTTTTACTCAATGAATAAACCAAGTTGAAGTTTACTTTTGTGTGTATCACATTCTCAAACTCTCTTCATGGTATCGGAGCCTTACTGAGTTCTAAAAATCCGCTGCAAAACTCAGTGCCTTTTCAGAAAAATGTCAACATTATCTGATGTTTCATCTTCTTCAGTAGACTCACAGCTGCCTCAGCAGACTGGGATAACTGAACACTCTTCTTTTACAAATCATAAACTTGATGGTAACAATTACTTGCTATGGTCAAGGTCTATGAAAATGTATATCTCCGGCCGAGGCAAGATGGGATATCTGTGGTTCCAAACCTGCCCCTGCTGAAACTGACCCCAAGTTTGAAGCATGGGACACAGAAAATAACCAAGTCATGACCATCCTCACGAGGTCTATGACAAAAGAGATCGATGAGAACTTCATGATGTATGACACCGCTAAGGAAATCTGGGACAATGCCAGAGACCTTTACTCAAAAAAGGACAATACATCTCAAGTCTATGAACTCAAGCTCAGATTCAAAATTGCAGACAAGGGGATATGTCTGTAACTCAATACTTTAATCAACTATCTAAGGCATGGCAACACATAGATATGTTGGAAACTCACCCCTGGAATGATGTTAAAGATGCTGCACTCTTTAAAGACATTATCGAGAAAAAGAGAGTATTCAAATTCCTTCCTGGACTGAATCCTACTCTTGATGATGTCGAGGTAGAATTCTTGCTACTAAACCTCTTCCAAATCTCAAATCCATGTTTGCTGAGGTCAAACATGAGGAAAGCAGGAGGAAAGTGATGCTGCTGAACCCCCCTGCTGACAACCCTACTGAAAGTGCCACCCTGCTGACTGTCAGGAACCCTGCTGAGGCTACTGAGGCTTACAGGAAGCCTGCTGATAAAACTGGAAAGCTGTTCTGTGACCACTGCAAACGCACTAATCACACCAAGGACACTTGCTGGAAGCTACATGGCAAGCCTAACTCCTCCAAGACCTCCAGACCTGCCAAGGAAAGTCAGGGCAGACACATAAGTGAGGAAGAAGATGACAACAGGTTGAATGCTCAGCTTGCTGCATTCAAAGCCTTCCTAACTCAACAAAAGGGAGGTAGTCACTCTACTGACATGGCCTCTCATGCCAGTACAGGTAAATTCTACTCATCTATTAGTAATGAAACCTGGATTGTTGACTCTGGGGCCTCATCCCATATGACTGGTAATAAAAATCTCATTACTCAACTTAAGCCATGTCCCCAAATTCACAATATTAAGACTGCTGATGGATCTATCTCTAGTGCAAAAGGTTTTGGTCAGGTGCAGCTTACTAATAAGATATGCCTGCAGAATGTCCTATTTGTTCCAAAATTAGATTGCAATCTCATATCTGTCAGTAAACTTACTAAAGATTTGAACTGGACTGTTGTTTTTAATGAGAATCAGTGCACATTCCAGGATCATTCCTCAAAGGCAGTGATTGGGACTGCTAAACCTTGCTCAGGTCTGTTGTGGTCAACCCTGCTGAAGACAGAAGACTGAAGACTGAATCTGCCTCAGCAGCCTGCACTCAAAACCTAGACAATATCATGTTATGGCATTATAGACTAGGACATCCCAGTTTTAGTTATTTAAAGTCCATAGATCCTGAATTGTTTAAAGGTTGTAATTTGAATGATCTTCAATGTGATATTTGTCAGTTTGCTAAACTCACCAAATCTGTGTATGCAAAATTACCTTACTTACCTTCCACACCATTCACCTTAATTCACAGTGACGTATGGGGACCCTCAAGAGTAAAAAGCATAACAGGAAAGAGGTGGTTTGTTACCTTCATAGATGACCACACCAGAACCACTTGGTTGTTTTTAATGAAGGATAAGTCTGAAGTTGGACCCATCTTTCAAGAATTTTACAACATGGTCTCCACTCAGTTTAACACTAAGATCAAAATCTTGAAGACTGACAATGCTCTTGAATATTATGAGTCTCATCTCAGTAATTTCTTGATGGATAAAGGGATTGTCCATATCAGTAGTTGTGTTGAAACCCCTCAGAAAAATGGGGTTGCTGAGAGAAAGAACAGGCATCTGCTTGAAATGGCTAGGTCTATTATGTTTACCACAAATGTTCCAAAATATATGTGGGGTGAAGCCATATTGACTTCCACATACTTAATCAACAGACTTCCCAGCAGGGTACTAGGCTTCAAAACCCCTATCAAAACCCTACTGGACACACACTCCTGCCCCCATCTTATTTCCCAGTTACCTCCAAAAATCTTTGGTTGTACTGTGTTTGTCTATATCCATGCCCAACACAGAAGCAAACTTGATCCCAAAGCTCACAAGTGCATATTCCTAGGATATGCAAAGGACAGGAAAGGGTACAAGTGCTACTCTCCTTCTGAAAAAAGGTTTTACAATTCTATGGATGTAAAATTTTTTGAAAGGACTCCCTACTACAGCAAGTCCACTGAGGCAGTCACCGATGGAAACCCGATAGAAATTGACCTAAATCCCTTCCTTCAGCAGACTCTTAACCCTCAGCAACCTACTAATCCTCAGCAGGCTGAACTTCAGTACCCTACTGACTCTCTACAGCCTAATACTCCTCAGCAACCTCCTGAACAAGAGTCTACTGACCCAGAGCCTGTTGATCCTCAGCCTACTGACCCTCAGCAATCCACAGATCCTCAGCAGCCTGCTGACATTGATGATAGGCCTATTGCTCTTAGGAAGGGAAAGAGATCATGCACTGATCACTCTATTCATTCTTATTTATCTTATGATAAGTTATCTCCTGCCTTTGCCATGTTTTCACAGGAACTGGACTCTCACTCTATTCCTAAAAATATTCAGGAGGCCCTTCAAAATGATAAATGGAAGGCTGCTGTTAAAACAGAGATGACAGCACTTCTGGATAATCATACTTGGGATTTGACACCTCTCCCACAGGGCAAGAAGACAGTCAGTTGCAGATGGTTATTCACTATAAAGTACAATGCTGATGGCACTATTGACAAATACAAAGCCAGGTTGGTAGCCAGGGGATTCACTCAAACTTATGGCATTGACTATAAGGAAACTTTTGCACCAGTGGCAAAACTCAACACTGTCAGGGTTCTGATCTCTTTAGCTGTCCAACTTGACTGGCCTCTTCACCAATTGGACATCAAAAATGCTTTTCTAAATGGGGACCTCACTGAGGAGGTTTATATGAATGTACCTCCTGGTTTTATAAATCCTCATACTCAAGGCAAGGTGTGCAAACCGAGGAAATCTCTATATGGCTGAAGCAATCACCAAGGGCATGGTTTGGAAAATTAACAACTGTGGTCAAAGCTGCTGGATACCACCAATGCAATTCTGATCACACTATGTTCATCAAGACAATCAACCAGAGGAGGTCTATTATTATTGTCTATGTGGATGATATCATCCTTACTGGAGATGACTCTACTGCAATCCAACATTTGAAGACTCTGCTGGCAAAGGTGTTTCAGGTGAAAGACTTGGGTTTTCTCAAATATTTTCTTGGCATGGAAGTAGCAAGAAACAGCAAAGGCATTTCTGTCTCCCAAAGGAAATATGTACTGGATCTACTGAAGGAAAGCGGCATCTGGGGTGCAAACTGCTATATCCCCAGTAGACCCCAGTCATACCCTGCTACATGGTGACATTGCTGTCAGGAAAGAACAATATCAAAGGCTTGTAGGGAAACTCATCTACCTCTCCCATACAAGACCTGATATTGCATATGGTGTCAGTCTGGTTAGTCAGTTCATGCATTGTCCTACTGAGCAACATTGGGATGCAGTAAATAGAATACTGAGGTATTTGAAGTCCACTCCTGGCCAAGGGTTACACTTCACCAAGTCTGCTGATAGATCCATCAAGGTCTACACTGATGCTGATTGGGCTGGATGCCACATAGATAGAAGGTCGACCACAGGCTACTGTTCCTATGTATGGGGCAATCTTGTTACTTGGAGGAGCAAGAAACAACCTACTGTGTCTAGAAGCAGTGCTGAAGCTGAACTCAGGGCACTTGTCTTAGGCATTTGTGAAGCTCTTTGGCTCAAAAGAGTACTTACTGAACTTCAGCAGCCTCTTCAGCAACCTATCACACTCTGTTGTGATAATAATTCAGCCTTATGCATGGCGGAAGATCCAGTCCATCATGATAAAACCAAGCATGTGGACATTGACAGACACTTTCCGAAGGAGAAGATTGATGCCAAGATTATTCAACTCCAGTATGTTCCCTCAGCAGATCAGAATGCTGATATTCTTACCAAGGCTATTCCACCTCTTATGTTCAGCAGACTAAGTAGCAAACTTGGCTGCATCAACATATACTGCCCAGTTTGAGGGGGGTGTGGAAATATTACTCAGCAGACTCAGTCTGCTGAGGCTTCAACAGGTGCTCAGCAGATTCCTGAGTCTTAGGATCTCGTGCATAATATTTTGTACACCTTATTTAATTGTAAAATTAATTATAAAAGACATATTAATTGTGAGTCATATAAACAATTAATATGTCAAACTCTAGTTTACTTTATGTCATAGACATAACTTTTACCTTTTTACTTTTGCATGCTTGCCGCCCACATCTACATACTCAAGTGGCCGCCCAAGCTAGCTAGCTAGTCTCTCTATCTCAATTGTATCTATTTATACATCTTTTTACTCAATGAATAAACCAAGTTGAAGTTTACTTTTGTGTGTATCACATTCTCAAACTCTCTTCAGACACAATGGGATCCATCCACGTACTTGCTTGCCTGATCGGCTGAACGATCTTCTGATCGTAGCTCCTTTCTTTTAGGAGTTCCACTAATACTTTCCTATCTGACACAAAGTTTGACGCTAACTTTGATAGGGCGTCCGCTATTCTATTCTCTGTTCGGGGGATCCGGTCGACCTGGACCTGTTGGAATTTTTCCAATAAAGATCGAGCCACTGTTAAATATTTCTTCATGGGCTCTTCTTTAGCTTCATATTCTCAATTTATGTTTTTTACAACGAGCTGGGAGTCGCTGTAGACCTGCAAACTATCCGCTCCGAGCTTGTCTGCTAGTTTTAGCCCCGTAATTAAGGATTCGTACTCATCTTCATTATTTGTGGCCTGAAACCCAAACCATAAGGTGTAGGGAAACTCTTCCCCTTTTGGACTGATGAGCAGGAGACCTGCCCCGCTCCTTCTTTGCTTGCTGCACCATCCACATATAATTTCCACCTTTTTTCTTCCGGTTTCAGTTGATCGTCCTCCAGGCAAACAACTATTCCTTCCGCTAGGAAGTCTACTAGGGCTTGCGCTTTAATGGAAGTTCAGGGACGAAAATCAATGTTGCACTCTGCCAGTTCTACGACCCATTTTGCCAACCTTCCTGAGGTTTCAGGTCATCCTAGAATTTGCCAAAGCGGCTGATCGGTGATTACCGTGATCGGATGTGCCTGGAAGTAAGGTCTTAACTTCCTGGAGGCATGGACCAATGCGAATGCCAACTTTTCTACATTTGAATATCTGACCTCTGGTCCGTAGAGTGCTTTGCTCACAAAGAAGACCGGTACCTGCTGTTCGTCTTGTTCTTTGACTAGTACAACGCTCAAGGCTTCTTCACATACGGCCAAATAGACGTACAAAGATTCTCCTGTTTGAGGAGCTGTTAGCATGGGTAGCTCGGCCAAGTATAACTTCAGCTCTTCAAGGGATTTCTGACTTTCCTCGTCCCATTGGAAGGGACTTGCTCTTCTCAAAATCTTGAAAAAAGGTAAGGCACGATGTGCCGATCTGGAAAGGAACATGTTCAACGCTCCTATCCTCCCTTTCAGTCGCTGTACATCTTTAATGCTCTGTGGTTGTTGGATTGCTTTCAAGGCATCTACCTTGTCCGGATTGGCTCTGATCCCATCTTTGGATATCATGTATCCTAGGAATTTGCTCGACCTGACCTCAAATGTGCATTTTTTGGGGTTAAGTTTCTTTTGAGTCTACCTTAATACCTCAAATACCTCTCTGACACCCCTTAAATACTGATCAAGTGACCTGCTCTTGATTAGAAGGTCATCCACATATACTTTCATGCAGCGTCCAATTTGTTGGGCAAAAATCTTGTTTACAGCCCTCTGATATGTTGCTCCAGCGTTTTTCAAGCCAAAGGGCATAATGACGTAGCAGTACGTGCCGAACTCTGTTATGAAGGCAGTCTCCTCCGCATCTTTGGGATCCAACGATCTGATGATATCCCTTATAGGCATCTAAAAATGCAAACACTTCAAACCCCACTGTTGAGTCCACTAGACGATCAATCTTGGGTAGGGCATAACAGTCTTTCGGACATGCTTTGTTCAGATTGGTGAAGTCAACACACATCCTCCAGCTCTCATCTAGCTTCTTGACCAGTACTGGGTTCACTAAACACTTTGGATATACAACTTCCTTAACAATGTTGGCCTGCAACAACTTGGTTACTTCCTTCTCAATTGCCGAGATGCGCTCAGAGGCAAAGTGCCTCTTCTTTTGCCGAACAGGTCTCCTTCTCGGGTCTATATTCAGCCTGTGTATCGCCAGCTCTGGGGACAATCCTGGCATGTCTTCTGTTTTTCATGCAAATACATCCTTGAATTCTTTCAAAATATTTATCAGAGATTCCTTATAGGGGCTGGAATCCATGCCCCCACACTAACTGTTGAATCAGCCTAATCGTCCCATAAACAAACAGCCTCTGTCTGGTCCTCAGATGACCAGTTCTCGTCATCTTCAGGAAGCAACTCTTCAATGCTTACTTGCTGAACCATCATTTTTCCATTTATTGTTGCGGTGTAACAGCTCCTGGTTGTTTCCACATCGTCTTTGATTTCTTCTGAGCCCTTTCTTGTAGGGAACTTCATACTAACATGAGATGGTGAGATTACAGCTCGAAGATCAATAAGCGCTGGTCTTCCCATGATTACATTGTATGCTGAGGGTGCTTTCACCACCACATAATTCACCATTAGGGTCATGCCCTTGGTACATTCTCTGAAAGTAGTTGGGAGCCTGATCATGCCCAGTGGGTGTACTGGTGGTCGGGCAAAACCGAACAAAGGAGCCGAAACCAGGGTGAGTTCAGCGTCTTTCAACCCCATGGCTCTGAACACTGTGTAATAAAGAACATTCACAGCACTGCATGTGTCCACACAAATCCTCTTTGTCAGATTGCGATTAATTACTGCTTCTGTGACCAATCATTCGTTATTTATCACCAGGGGAGTGAGTCCTTAGGACCATAAGTTACTTCCCCCATCAGCCTTTGTCTTTTTCTCGATTGAGTAGGGGCAGCAGACCTGCCACTGCCATCACTCTCAGTTCTGCTTGCGTTGCTTGTGTTGTTTGGCCCCCTGAGATCGAATTGATTGTGTTCACAGGGCGATTATCCAACTGACCATCAGGATCCGGTGAGTGGTCTCTCCTTCATCGAAACTCATCCATGTTATCTCTGTCATTATAGTTATTTCTGTGCTTGAACTCACGCCGACCATGCGGTTTGGCCTGATGAGACTGATCTACGACCTCATCCAATTTTCCTTCCATCACCGCTGCATCGATATCTCTGATCAGATCCTGACATTGCTCCGAGTCATGACCAATGTCTTTGTGGTACTTGCAAAACTTGTTAGGGTCTCTCTTTTCCCTGGATCCCCTCAAAGGTGGAGGAACCTTTGCTATTCCCTTTCTTTCCATAATTGTGAGGACTTGCTCATGGGATCTGTTCAGGGGGATGAAATCTCTGTCCTACAGAGATCATTTCTTCCCCAGCCGATCTGAGATAGGTGCAGTTACCCGGTCCCACACCGACTTTCTTTTCTTATCTGACTTGTCTTCGGACTTGTTCTTCTTTCCTTCACCTCTTTCCATTTCCCTCTTTAGCCTATTTGCCTCATCTTCCTGGTAGTGTTTATAGGCCACATCTAAGCATTCTTCCATTGTTTGAGGAAGTTTGTTGTTCAACTTGGCGTGCAGTCATCTCTCTCGCAGACCTGCCACGGAAGAGACGACTAGCAGTCGATCATCCGTATCCCACACCTGTGCGGACACTTCATTGAAGCGCTTTATAAAGTGAAGAACCGTCTCATTTTGTTTTTGCCTCAAAGTTAGAAGATGAGTCTGATTTCTTTAGAAAGGATGAGCTGCGATGGACAAACTTCCGAGTCAAGGTTCCAAAGTCGGAAATTGACCTTGGAGGAATTTTGTCAAACCATTCTCTGGCCCATCCTGTTAGCAAAGCGGGGAAAGTCTTGCACTTCATCTCGTCTGGTGCATTGTACAAGTTCATATAGGCGATATACTGATACATATGATCATAAAGATCCTTAGATCCATCGTAAGACTCAATTTTAGGAATCTCTTACCCCGCTGGTCGGGGGTGCTATCAATGAACTCCGTAAAAGGTGACGCACAGAGCAGTTCATCTAATCGTCTGCCGAGCAGAGCATCCAGTTCGGCATTAGCCGTGCCGTTGGGTTGATGCACGTTTTTGGTGCTCCGTGTGCGTACTAGATTCCACGACCTCTGGCTTTTTATGAGCAGCCAAATGGAGATATGTTTCTGAAACTTCTGAAGGATCCCTTCCTTTGAGGATTTCATCTAGTATGGCCTTAAGGGTGATAATGCCTATGCTTTTCAGGTCTTCAACCATCGCCTGGTTGGCTGGATCCTGAAGGACCGGATTAGGCTGATGGGTTTGACCTTGAGCAACGTTTGCTTTTTTCTGGGCGGCCGTAGCCTGGCCTTCTCCTTCGGTGGTTGCAGCTGTTCCACCCTGCTGAGTCGGATCCGCAGGATCTGCAGTTCTCTTGCCTATATTTTTAACCATTGTTGATCTCGAAATTTCTAGGATTTTTAGATCGTTTTTTTAGAAAGAGAGACCCTCCTTCTAGCGCCGATTGACGAAGCTGGATCTCATCTATGAATTAATCTTGGCCAATTACCTTTGTGATAACGACCTTTAACCCTAGAAACCCTAGATCGTGTTAATGGAGATGTGTTTGTGGTGTATTTTAGACTGAGCACTCGAGTTATTTCTCTTGAGTTGCCTACGTATCAAATAGCTTAATTGGAATCAAATCTTTCGTAGTTCATTACGGTTTGTTTATATGGGGATGATTTATCCCTTTCCTTGTCCTGCAAGGAATTACATTATTATTGCTAATATTATTTCCCTAAGGATATACACGCATAAATCCCTATGATTTAGGGATAATTATGGACATATTTAAATATCAGGATTACAGTCTTTATGACTTAGGATTCCTTCCTTATTTATATTTAGTTATCCAACACGTGGAATAACAGTCGGGGTTGCTCTGAGCGTCCCGCGCCGAGCCCCCAAGGCCACTATGGCCGAACTGGGCAGCTCCTCTTCGCCAGGCCTTGACCGACCTGCGGTGGCTGGAGGGGGAGCTTCTGCCGATCTCCCACCTGGGGCTAGGGACCTGCCTTGAGGAATGTCTTTGGAGCTCTGGCCCTCGCTGTCTTACACTTAGAGGTTAGTTATTTATTACACATCCTAAAAGGATGACACGTGGCGTAGTTCGGGTTGGCTATCATTAATTGTTGTTTTGATGAAATAACGGTAAGTTTGATATGTACGGTGCGGTGCCATCAACAATACAAACCGATGAAGCAGAAGAGAAATAATAATTATTTCTCAAAACAAAAAAGAGAAGTAATTGCATTTTTACTAATGTATTTCTTGTATGTATATATGTTGTCAAGGTGACTTGATTTTTGCGCCTGAATATTAGCAGAACTGAATGTGGATCAGTTGAATGATGGTCAGATGGGTGGAGTGTTCAAGTCTGGGAAGTCTGCTGAGTGGAGTGGCAGTTGAGATCCATCTGTCAGCCGAGTAAATCAGTTGAGTCTTTTGAACATGCCTGAACTGGTTTTGTATTTGAGCAGGTTACGTAGTGACACAACTGAGTTGAGACACGTATGGGTATTTATGGAACACAGCTGAGTTGAGACATGTATGGATATTAATGGGAATTCCGATAGGAGTCATAATAGCGGCTAGAGTTAGGTCTCCAATGCTATAAATACCAACATTATTGTAACCCAATTGTGTGATTTTTCGTGTAATTCTGTGCATAATAAAAGTTCTCATTTTTTTCTGTGGAGTAGTCGGCACAACGCGAAAAATCACGTTAAATCTCTGTGCTCTTCTTGTTTTTGTTCTTGTTGATTGCTCTTATGTTTAATTGATATGTTATTATGTGTTTTCTATTGCAATCCGTTAATATATATATATATATATATATATATATATATATATATATATATATATATATATATATATATATATATATATATATATCTCAAGAGTATGATCACATATAAATGGAAGAAAGCAAAGTCCATACTATAAATTTAAAACATACACTAAAATAGAAAATTGAAGTTTACATCTGGATGTGTATGTTTGCATCTTTTGTTTCTGCCTGTCTAATATCTGGATGAAGTTTACAATATAATAATATATGTGACTTCCAGCTAGGATTAATTAACTAGAATTTTTAAATAATCAAAGCTTGGAGCATTGTATATAATATTAAAATGATATTATAACAATTTTATTAGACACGGAAATAATACATTAGTGAAGACCAATTCATGCTGTCTAGTACCTTATTGACAATTGCGCTTGTTAAGGATCTGCATGGTTCTTATAACCTATAGATGCTTTCTTAATCAAAATATCAATAATAATAAATAAATAAATAAATAAATCAATAATTTAACTAATAATAACAATTATAATAATTTGTAACTAACAACTTCACAATATAAGTAGTAGCTTCTAGCCTTTTTTAATTAGACAAAAGATGAGTTATAGACTAAGACAATTTCGCCCTAAGTGTCCCAATTAATTAATTAATTAATTATGGTATTTGATATAAACAATGGAGTCAAATTAATGGAGCAAGTGGGCTAATATATGCTGATTCGAGATGACTACAACAAGATTTCCACATATAGAGACAGTTTATTAATAGAGAGAACACTTTGTAAATCTTTTTTCACTAAGGAATTAAAATGACTAAGCCATGTCTCTAATTATTAAGACAAAATAATACCTAAGTATATATGAAGGAATAAATTTCTTGGGGAGATGTCACATCTACTTATTTACAAGTGGAAAATTAATGTTGAGCCGGTATTAATTATGTCTTTTTGTTAAGAATTAATACTATTAAACATGTTGTGTAATGTATTGCATTTGTTACTTGTCACACGTTAGCTATGTTTCACTTATCATTTTCAGGTGAAAAGACTATTTTTCTCATTTTATACGTTGTTGGACATAAAATATTCTTCAAATCATATTAAAGTAGATGGTTATTGTTTCAAACATTTTTGCATGTAGTTTTTATTTGATTTTGTTTATTATGTTGTCTCAGATAACTCTATCTTAACAGAAAAGACATACATTTTGCATATTTTATTTTTAAAAAAATGATTCACGTATGAAAACGTTATATTATATACCTAAAAAATGTTATATATATCATACGTGAATAAAATTAAATAAAATGGTATATCCGTCTTTTTTCAACTAATCTATATTACATTGTCAAAGGTTTGTCCCGACTATCACAATTGTAGAGTAACTTAACTTAGTACAAAGTTTTTCATCTTCTATATATATTGTTGTGTGGATCAGCTCATCCTCGGAATCCAAGAAAAAAAAAAACCGGAATCACTCGAAAAGATTGTAAAGCACATATCAGAATGTAAACAGAAGGACAAAAACACATGTTTAACATAGCTGGGCAATTCACCTACGTTCATCGGAAACAACAAATTTCAGATTAGATAAATTTACACTCATAAATTTATCTCTTAGAATCCTCGCTTTATACTGAAACTATATTAAGCTTGTTCACTGAAATGGGATGATTTATAAATTACAATTGAAGATCAAGGTGGTTGTAACGTTCCGTTCCCGGACACCGAGTCCATATCCGAAATAGAAACGTTCGGCACATATAATATTAAATAAATCAATATTATATGTAAGCCTCTACTACGTCGTATCGAGTTTAGCATTAACGGAAACTAAAAGACTCGGGTTTTTTTTTTTTTTTGAATAACAAGAATAGAAACGCAACATTCTATAGATAGAAAGATAACTTAAACAACAACGATGATCTTACAACCGTACGATGTCTTGCGTAAAAGAAAACAACAAGGTTATCTTACAAGAGTTCCAAAATAATAGTACAACAGGTCTTGCAAAAGTAAATCAACATAGTCTTATACAACTCAATGAGTAGATAATAAAAACATCAAGATAACATCCTCAAAGGTTGTCCTCGAAATCCTCATCGATTTCTTGCTCCACCGGTTTATCTTCTCAACCCCAAACACACAAAACAAATATGCATTCGAGCTAAGTTCAAAGGCACTTAGTAAAAGATAGAAGTTATTGCATTAAACAAGTATATTAAGTATTATTTACGATTAAGAAATTATCTTTATGAAACCGACTCAAATATCTACGGTTCATTTCATGCTCATCAACATGTCATGACTAAACGTTTCTAACTTAGCTTATCCTTGTTATACCCGCATCCAAGAGCACTACGCATGATGTATATCCACCACGAGATATCGTTTGCAACCTAACAATGGATCACACTGATGGCCACGAGTTTAACCCGATAGTGCACGTGTTCGCCGAAGTCCCTCTACCATTCAGCCGTTTATAGGCCAATAAAGTTATTCACTTTTACTGAACGTCCACGCGTCGCGATATAGCCTTGTGCCTAACCAAGAATGGCATGGTATTTAGACTTTTACTACACAATTATGTATTTATTAATCGTTAACTAGCCCCGCTTAAGTATTTTCAAGGCAACCTCAACTTAACCAACTCTACTCCCTCACTTAGTCCTCTAGACACAACGTCCTATCACATACACAGACATCGGAGGATACTAATCCACCAAAGCACAAGTCTATCATGCTCTTCCGACGGTCCCGAACTTCAACTCTTTGAAAGAGTACATCCGGTGTCGGAACTAAACGCATAAAAAATTCAATCAAGGCTTGATCATGTTTATTTAATGTTATTAGATCAAGAATCAACACATAGCTCAAAACATTTTTTCCCCAAAACGGGGTCAATGCGTGCGCATTCACTGCTTCAGAGACTATCTGGAAGTTCCTGTTCAACCAATGCGTGCACATTTTCTACGATGCGTACGCATTGTTCATACTGAGAACATTCCTGAACATCCTGAAGTAGCAATGCATGCGCATTCATTGGAATGTGTACGCATTCCACCTGCTGGAACAATCCTGTCCAAACTTGTTCCAGCAATGCGTGCGCATTGCTACCCAATGCGTACGCATTCTACCTGGAAAACCCTAAACATGATTTTTCAACACTTCTCATGATTCCACAACTTTTCCAAAACGTTCTTCATCATTTAACAGCAAAACAACAACAATTATGACTCTTTAACATACCATATCATAGCACATTGATCTAAACATCAAAACACATGAAACCTTGCATCAAAACAACTCAAAACTCACAACCAAACTTTATAATACTTGAATTAACACAATAGGAAGGTCTCTTACTTGATTCAAGCACAAAACCACAGCAAACTTGAAGGAAAAACTGCAACAAAACCTTCAACTCCAACAAGAACCTATTTGATCAACAACCAATTCAAGAACTAGTTAAGATCAAGGTTTCTAAACATTCTATGACTACGAATCAACCCAAGAGAACATCAAACTCAATTAAAACCGCCCTTAGGGTCGAAACTCATACCTTGAAGAAACTCCAAACTTTTAGTATAGAAACGATGCTCTCTTTGCTGTGATCACGAATCCCTAGTCAAATCAGCAAACCGTCCAAGAACTTATGAGAAAATGGGGAAAGTCTTTCTATGGCTGCTTGCTTTTGCTCTCAAGAAGGTTAACGTTTAAGTTTTCTGATAACTTCCTTTTGACAAACTTCTAATTAAGTGAGGAGGTTATTTTCACAATTAAAACCTCCCACTTAAATCCCCATTAATTCCAAATTCATTAATATATATATATATATATATATATATATATATATATATAATATTTCTTTTTCATAAATTGACACGTCTGTTTTTTTCCGAAAATTAAAATATTACGGTGGTTTATATAGGAGATCGTGGGGCTCCCTTTTCTTCCCTAGGCTATATATGTAGTATCAAGACTCTTATTCTATATCTTGTACTTTATCTTCACAACGGTCGTAAGCCATAGAAAACTTGGAGCATCTTTCCATGACTTGGGATAAACCTCCATTTTGAACATTGCATCGACACACATAGAAAGGGAGCTATTAATCCAACATACATGTATTTTTTATTACATGTAGTGGCAAGTGTTTGTATTTCTCTTGTACGTTCTATAACAATATTATTTATCAAATCTAATAAAATAGTAAAATACAATTTTTTTTTCATACACATAAGCCAGTTATGTGTTTAAATTATTTATATCATGGAGTGAAGTTTTATATCATCTTGATCATGGAGTGAGGCTTTAATCACATAAATCTTGAAATGCAAGATTTTATTTTCTTATAATGGTTATAATAGACGATAGTGGATGCAAAATTGTTAAAAAGAACATAGATAGTAAAAAATGATAAAAATGACAAAATACACCCTTTTTTTTTTTTTTTTTTTTTTTTGGGGAAAACAAGTATTTTATTACGATAAATCCGTAATAAGTAATAACGGCAAAAATTACATCATGATGAGGGGAAGTGCCCTAAGCAATACGAGCAGAGTGACCTAGCTCATGTCTAGCAAATAGATGCGTAGGGAAATTTCCACTACGCTTAACAAAACTAAAAGACATCGAAACAAAGGAAGGCAAAAGTCTAACATTCCCGCGCTAAGCATCTAAAGACAGACAAATCATCCGACGGTCGCTGTAGCGCCTGAATGCAGGGTAGATATTCAGACTCAAAGATGATTGTAAGAAGTCCCAATGGAATAGCCTCTTCCATAGCCAAAAGAATTGCCCGCATCTCCAAAGTCTCTGGATTGATACCGAGGTCAAAGTGGAACGATTAAGTCGCAATGATCACTCCAAGCGCATCCCTAAAGATTAGACCCACTCCCGAACCCGAGTCCGTGACAGAAGCATCGGTGTTACATTTCCGGCTACCCTCGTGAGGCACACTCAGATAATCGGGTGGGCGGTCCCCTCGACATCCACATGTACCGAGCCCATGGCCTGACGAAACTCCACTGCCCCGGCTAAGGACATAGAGACCACACGGGAGACATAGATAGGCGCATCATCAAAGACCGCACAACACCAGGCTTTCTATAGATTCCAAAGTAGTAGACAGGAAGTAGATACCTCATATGTGGTGTATCGCGCTATTAGTGCTCCAAAAAACTCCTTAAAGTTCGATCCGTGCTGAATCTACTGGCTGCCGAACGGTGAAGCTGCCCAAATTGCCCTAGCATAATCGCAATCAAAAAGCACATGTCGTAGATATTCCATCTCCCCGCCACATGCCAAACAAAGACCCGAGCCCAGATTCCGCTTAGCAAACTATTCCTCAATTGACAAACAATCCCGCAAACATCGCCATAAGAAATGTTGAACACGTGGCGGCACTGTGACTTTTCAAACATGTGCCCAGACCCTGTCCGGAATGGAAAAGGAAGATGCATGCATCGCGTCCGGCAACCCTCCATACAAGCTCAGTGCAAGGAAATACCCCGACTTCACAGTATACTTTCCGCGCCGATCGTAATGCCAAATCAACTTATCAAGGTGCAAAACGCTCGCTATTGGAGTGTGCAAGATAGTATCCACTTCCTATGCCTGAAATTTGTTCATAAGGAGTGGCATATTCCACTGTCTAGTTCCGGGAAAACGCAAATCCTGCACCTTACTATCTGTGGGTAAAGAATGGTATGAATGAACAAGCCGAAAGGACGGCGGTCTAGAAACCCAAGCATCATGAAAGACATAAATGGAGCTTCCATCACCTATACGCCATCGTAATCCCTGCATTAACATATCCCGACCATCCAGCAAACTGCACCACATGAAAGAAGGTCTGCTTCCCAACCCTGCTGCCATGATAGTTGTACCCGGATGGTACTTTGAATTAATAACTCGACTTGCTAGAGCGGTGGGGCAAGTGAGGAAACGCCACGATTTCTTAGCGAGCAAAGCCAAATTAAAACACTCCAGATTGCGAAAACCCAGGCCCCCAAGATTCTTGGGCATGCAACAGGTATCCCAATTACGCCAATGCACTTTCCGTTTAGCCTCTGAATCCCCCCAAAAAAACCCACGGATATATTTCTCAATCTCCTTTATCAGCGTGGAGGGATCCTTGAAACACTGCATAATAAAAGTAGGTATGGCTTGCAGACTTGACTTGATCATAAATTCCTTCCATGCAGGGGAAAGAAGCTTATCCTTCCAACTAGATAGCTTTTTCCATACCTTTTCCCAGAGAAAATCAAAGACCTTCCGCTTGTTCCTTCCAATGACAAATGGCATGCCCAAGTATTTGCTCCAGTAGTCCTGGGGCTGTAATTTCTCTGTGATTCGACTGTCCAAGAATGTTTTCCAATTTGTGTTTGATACGGCGACTGATTCTATTAGGGTTTTGGGCGACGGCCCATGGTGCTGTGATAACGTTCTGTTGGTTCTCCGGCATTGGGATGATGATTGGGAGAGCAAGGTGGAGTTTTTCACGGCGGCGGAATTTTGGGTACACCTAATCAGGCTTCCCACGCATCTGTACACCAATATTGTGGGTGAACGTGTTATGGAGATGTTGGGGTGCACTTCGGGGTGCCAAATTCAGGAGGAGACACCATCGAGGAAGCGATTTTATCGATTACGGATGTCGGTGAATTTGACGGCGCCGGTACGCTGTGTGTGCGGTTGGTGGTGGATGGAGTGGCAGTAATGGCTATGATACAGTATGAATGTTTGCCATATATGTGTTTCTCATGTGGTATGGTGGATCACACGATTGGAGTTTGCCCCAAATTACACGGGGAGTTGATAGCTACAGGAAAAAAAGCTCTTCCGTATAGGACGTGGCTTAAGGTGGACAGGCGATCACAACTTCCGGAAGAGGTGGTTCTTGGGGGGATGATGGAGAACCGAGTTCTGAGGATGTTCATGCTCCGGATTTTGATGGGCTGAATTCATTTGCTTTGGTCCCTTACACCATGCAGCAGGTGGAGGGCCACGTAAGGGCTGATGATATTACAATAGGGGACATGAACCTTGTACAGAATATTGGTGCGCTTAAAAGCGTTGGTGAATAGGGAGCAGAGGTTACGGGGTCGGGCGGGGGTGAATTGGCTTCGGATGTCACATTTTCTCTCATGCCGGGGATTACCATGCATGCAATGCTGCAAGAACACCAGCCCCGCCGGCGGGTTTCTACACTCAAACGTTTAGCGCAATCTAGAGGCTCTATTGCTGGCCCAGGGGTCCTCCAGCCTCTTGAGAAAAAAATGAAAAGTCGAGGGCGGTGTGGATGAGGAGGTTGACATTAAAAAGAGTTGTGCTTTGCGTCTAATGCCATTGGTGGAGTTTGCCGAGGAGCAGGCCAACCCGGCGCCATGAATATCTTATGTTGGAACCGCCGGGGTTTGGGCCAGCCCCGAGCAGTGAAAGCTCTTAAGGCTCTTGTACTTTCTTTTTCGCCATCTTTAGTTTTTTTGTCGGAAACAAAACTCTCTAGAAATAAGTTTGAAATTGTTCGTTGTGCTTTGGGCTTTTCTAGTGCTCTTGTAGTTGGTAGTTCGGGAGCTAGTGGTGGTTTGGCATTGCTTTGGCAGTCGAATGTTAATCTTGTGATTTCTACGTATGGTCATGGGCACATTGATGCGCTGATGACTAATTCATATGGTATAGTTTGGCGAATCACAGGTTTCTATGGCAATCCGATAATGGAGGAGCGTATCCAATCTTGGACCTTGCTTCGCCGGTTGCACTCTTCTCATCAGTTGCCTTGGCTAGTGGCGGGGGATTTTAATGAGATTCTTTTGCACGCTGAACAGGAAGGGCCACGCCTGAGGCCTATTTCGCAGATGGTTGCTTTTTAGTCCGCTCTCATGCACTGTGGTTTGTCTGATCTTGGATATTTTGGGGCACCTTTTACATGGTTCAATAGACGGGAGGTGCAACCTACTTGGGTCCAATTGGATAGAGGTATTAGCAACGTGGAATGGCAGGCCCTCTTCCCAGGACATCGATTATATCATTTATCCTGCTCCCGTTCGGATCATGCACCGATTCTACTTTCTGAGACAAATCCTTTTCGTCGGGGCAAGATCAAGTGGTTTTCTGTTCCCCGCTATGACCCCTTCTGGATTAGGGATGACAAATTTGAGGAAAATTTACAAGGGGGTGGCAATCCTCTTTGTCTGAGGCACTTCGTTTGTTCCGTGAGGCTCCTGACTATAATATAGAAATTGAGAGGGATCGTTTGAGGAGCTAGACCATTTATATACACTAGATGAAGATTATTGGAGGCAACGAGGGCGCAATGATTGGCTGCGCGGTATGGACAGGAACACGAGCTATTTTCATCACAAAGTGACCAGAAGCCGAACCGGAAATACTATGGATCTACTTTTTGATGATGATGGGGTGGCAAGGACTGAGCAGCGGGACCTAGAAGGGCACAGTGATTGGACAAAAGGCACCTAAAAAAACGAAATTACCCTTACCACGTTTAAGGACTACAAAATATTTTTTAATTCTATTTTGTGTATGTAGAACGATTAATCATGTTTTTTAAGGAAATTAGTCACTTGTATTTCTACTAATTCCCAAAAGAAAATTAAACTATGCAAAAAAATAAAATAATTAATCGCTTATTGTTCTTTCCTCGTCCCCTCTCTCCATTTCCCGCACATCCGGATCCTCGGCGTCGTAAGTTAATACCGGTCTCTGCTCACGCCATAGGTATGGCTTCTCTTCCAAAATTATTGTTACAAATTCAGTGATATTGATAATCTTTACAATTATTCATCTGAATTTTCGTCAAGAATTCCTGGTCTTTGCTTTTATGATCGATGTGAATTTTATTAGGTTTCGATGCGGAAAATGATTTCAGTTTTATCCTTGTTCTAATTAGAACCGTTTATTTTATTTTTTCAGTACTATAATCTGTAGTTTAAGGTTGCGAATTAGTTAAAGATGGGGGTAAAACAAGCTCTGAAAAGCTTGGACGCTTTCCCCCGTGCTGAGGACCACTTGATGCAGAAGACTCAAACCGGTGCATTTGGTAGTTCTTTCCGTCCTTATCTTTGTTTTACTTTCTTGGGTCATCTCTAATTGAGTCTAAGTATACGCCATGGTGTAATTTTTTTTTCTTCAAGCTTAATTTTTTTTGGACTTGGGTAATTGCATTCAATTTGGTACACTTGTGTAGGATAGGAGATGCTTATTCTGATTTTGTCTTTTTTTGTGTTCTTGTGATGTGCTAGTTTCCATCGTTGGATTGGTTATCATGGCAACCTTATTTCTTCACGAGCTGCGATACTACTTGACTACATACACTGTTCATCAGGTTTGCATTACAATTCCTAACTTTTTATTATCTAGTGTTTATATAGTCTACACGTTGATGAATTCATTGATGTTAGTTTTTCTTTAATTATGTCGAAGGACTATGGATATTTGCCTTCTCCCAATTATTTATTTTCAATGCATCTGCAGATGGCTGTTGATTTGAAACGTGGAGAAACTTTACCGATTCATATTAACATGTCATTTCCGTCTTTACCATGCGACGGTCAGGGTTCTTTAGAATCTTTTCTGGCATCAATAATTTCCTCCTTTTTTTGTAATATTTATTCACTTTCTCTGATTTTGTGCTTGGTTTGGTATGACTAATCAGTATGCAATCTTCTTTCTTCCAGTTCTGAGTGTGGATGCTATTGACCTCTCGGGAAAGCATGAAGTTGATCTCGATACAAATATGTGGAAGGTATGTTCTTCCTCTCTTCCCTTCCCTGGAAGTGGAAGATATTGAATATCTTTATTTCTTTTTGGAGCTTGTTGATTGGTGATGTTTTATGAATTGTGATACATTCCAATGGGCATTCTTTGGTGGTTTCAGTACTTTAGCTATAACATAGGATGATAAATTATTGTAGGAACGACTAACTATCGTACCCGGTAATCCTTTTGAGTCATAATTTAATGTTCTTCTGCTATATTGGTGTTAGTGTATCAATGGAACCCTTGCTTCATGTTACTAGTTGGGGGCTGAATGTGTACTCATTTTTCATGTTAGTCTGCATACTCTAGTCATGACCCATTATGCTGCAGTTGGTTGTTTTTTATCAAAATGCTTGTTCTTGTAATAGGTGTTAGATTATATGATAAATAATGTTAAAAAGTATTTTGTTTTAAGGGATATTTTGTTTTTAGCCTTTCCGTATTAGGGTCTAATATTATTCCTGTTTTCCCTCCTCTTTGGTTTACGGCTAGTAGCTGAAGGGTTTTTCTAGCCGTTTTGTTGGGCAGCTGTAGTTAGGTTAGTTTAAACCTTGTCTAAGTCCTTTCAAATAGTTGTATTCTCTCCATTATCTTAATCATCTGAATAAGAAATATTTACTGTTCTCTCTTCATAATAGGGGTGAATTTTTCGAACATAGGGTTGTGCCACTGTCGAAGAGGCGTAGGATTTTCTTTATTTCTCTCAGGTCTAGGTGATGATGCTAATGTTAGGTTATGGGAAGATCTAGATCAGTTGGTGCTAGTAACCCCGCAAAATATAAGTGTTTGTTTAGGATTCTTCTTGGATGGAGAAGTCCATGACTAGAATAAGGAGTATGATGTTTCTAAAGATATTTTTTAACTCTGTTTTTAGAAATGAGTGTTCATTGGTTCTTCTTTTTAACCTAATTCTATTTTACATGAATTTGACATTCGTAGCTTCGCCTGAATCGTGATGGTGTTATCATTGGTTCTGAGTATCTATCAGATCTTGTGGAGAAGGGACATTCGGTACATAAGCATGGTAAATTCTACTCAGATTCTTTTTGTTGTGGTCAATCACTTGCTTTGCATTTCTGTTCTTTCTTTCCCTGTCACTGGTTAGAAATTTCAACATTTTCAACATATATGCAGCATCCCCACAAAGGCATTCGACAAACTTATTGTGTTGTGCTATTATTGCACTTGTACGGAAGCAGGGGCTAGTCTTTTAAAGCACCTTTTAGCTGCTTTTATTTCTAAAGAAAGTAACAGCTTTTCTAATTATTTTTAAAAGTGGTTAAGTGGCATTTTGTTTTTCTTTGTGCATGAACTAGTTTTTAAGTTTGAAACCGTTATTTATCCTGTGGAGTTGTGACTGTTTGATGGATCCTTTTTTTCTGTTTGGTTGTTAAATGTGGAATTGGCACATATTTATTGATCAATTGCCAAGATCTTGGGGTGAAAAGTTCATCTTGTTATGATTCTGGGCCTGTGGTGTGTCCCCTCAAGGCTTAGATATTGTTGTATTGCCTTTCGAATCTTTGGAAGTTGTAGTTAGCGAGTATATATTTAAAATGGCATTTCCATGTTTTGTGCCATGTGTGGTTGATTTTTTTTTTTAATTTAGAAATTTGCACCAGGGGAAACATATTGTTGAGTTTTTTGGGTGGTGGGAGGGGGGGGGGAAGGGGGGTCATGTTTGTGAGCTGTTTATGTCGGCATTTTTTAGAGACAATTAATGTGCTTGAATGCAGATAACCACAACCACGAACACAATCATGACAATAAAGAAGATCACGAGGACACTGAACAGAAAATTCAGCTTGATGGTTTTGATAAAAATGCTCAAGATACAATTAAGAAGGTCAAGCAAGCATTGGCTGATGGAGAAGGATGTTTGGTGGGTCAATGCTTCATTTATATGTCCAATTCTTTGCCCATTGTGTTTCATCTTTGAATAAGCTTGTATTCTACTCCATGTTCGGTTGCAGGTCTACGGTGCCCTAGATGTTCAACGGGTTGCTGGGAACTTCCACATTTCAGTCCATGGTTTAAACATTTATGTGGCTCAAATGGTCAGATGCGATTTTGCTGGATTATATCTTATACGAGACTGCATAATGCACACACGGTTAACTTGATTTTTTTGACTTTATACTTCCGGGGAATGGGTAGAGGTTTAGTTTAGAGTTTTTTTGCTGTCCTTCTGAGGATCACACATATAGTTTCTCTGGCTTCATGAGATGGGAATGTCACAAATTGGGATTTTGTTATAGCTAAATAGAATATGGTTGGAAAATGGAATGAATTCTTACACAGAAACAATGATGGTTTGCCTTGGCTTGTGCTATTTACTTTTCTATAGTGTTCTCCCCCTTCCTGGTTCCAGAATTGCAGTTCTTGGTGTCTTTAACTTTCCCTTATAGATGCAAAGAAGCGGAATATCATTAATAGTTTTTTTATCTTTACTGTTAAGAATTGTTTCTCGAGAGTGTTAATGCATCATTTCGTGGTCGTTATGATTCTGATTTCATTTTTACTGAAAATAGGCATAAAAAATATTTGGCGCCGTCATTAATTATTGTGGATTTTCCAAAAGTAGGGATCTTCTAGGTCAATCTTTTGCATGCTAAGTTGGATATTTCTTGTGCAAAATGTTTGGCATACTTACATTTTATGTAGTACTTCAAGTTAAGTATTTGGTCATCTTGACACAGGATCTTCCATGTGCAGATTTTTGGAACAGCCACTCATGTCAATGTCAGTCACATCATTAACGATTTGTCTTTTGGGCCCAAATATCCTGGAATTCATAACCCACTCGATGGGACAGTAAGAACTTTGCATGGGACCAGTGGAACATTCAAGTACTATATTAAGGTATTTATACATGCATATGTGTGTGTGTATCACTGCTGTTTTATGTTCTAAATGAAGATTTACCGCTTCATTGTATGTTCTTATTTTATGAGCTATCTCTTGATGGTTTGATTAGTTGTCCAAATGCAGAATTGGTTTAAGTTTTCTTTAACCTGGATATAGGTTGTTCCTACCGAGTACAAATATTTATCGAAGGAAGTTCTACCAACGAATCAATTCTCAGTGACAGAGTACTTTTCAACCATACATGAGTTTGATAGAACATGGCCAGGTTTCTCAATTTTGTTTGATCCTTGTGTTGTTATTCGTTCATGATTGACTGACCTTTTCTTCACTAACTTTTATTTTTTGTTATTTATGGTCAGCTGTATACTTTTTGTATGATCTGTCACCAATTACTGTGACTATCAAAGAAGAACGTCGTAGTTTTCTCCACTTCATCACCCGTCTTTGTGCAGTGCTTGGTGGGACATTTGCTGTGACAGGTTTGCTTTTTTCCCTAAACAAAAAAAGCCTTGATTTTTTTTTTTGTTGAAGATATGGCATTACTGAGTTTTCACCATGACACGACACGACACCGAAAAAAGTTGATTGTAATGGACTAGCAGAAAGTTGATATGCATGTATTACTAGTATTCATTATAAAGAAAAGAAGGGTAGGGCAATGTGACTGTGATTATTGTGACAGGAATGCTAGACAGATGGATGTACAGGCTGCTTGAAGCAGTGACGACATCCAAATCCAGAACCATTTTGCGTTGATTGTTGTTCCTAAAGGAGGTTCCTCAAGCAATTTGTGGTGGTAGTTTTCCAGCAACAACAGCAGCAGCAGCAGCAGCAGCAGAAGAAGAAGAAGAATACCAACTGCCAACAACTTTTGATAATATCGCATAAGTTATGCACGCTATCAGTTTTTTGTTATCTTTCATGTTTATAGGAATGAAATGAATGTTTGCTAATTCGTTGTCTTTTGCACAATTCATATAACACGGAAATGAAAGCGGTTACAATCCGAGATCTGATCCAATTTTGTACCGCATTTTTACCTTAATATATCATTTATGTTAAACAAATGAAAACACAAAACAAAGACTTTAGGGTTTAAGTAGCAGCAGAAATCAATAGTTGCAAAACTTGTAATTAGGTATTTAATGAGAGATCATCATACTACTAGTCTTCTAGTACATACAAACGCTAAGGTCAACGAGAAGATCAACAAAAATGTACAATACATAGATAAAAAGAAAGCAACAGCCAGTAAAAATTGGAACTGCAAGTTGCTTTCCCTATTTACATTTAATCAATCATACACTCTCAGTTCTAATCTCAAGTTGGGGGGGCCTGATACCACCTTCTTCTTCATTAGTTCCGATTGGCACAGAAACATGATGCTGCTGCAATTGCTGGTTAGCAACCTGGATATTTAGATCGTGTTGTGGCGCCTCATTGTTTGGCTCCTGTTGAGCATGTTGTTGCTGCTGCTGCAGTCGACGGCTCATTCTCCATCTTAAGTACTCCACAAGGAGTGAATTTGTGCTGATTGCAATACCGAATCCGGTGAAGGAGGATAGCAGCACTGACAGCAACGCGTTTACGTTAAGCTGCACCAATAATGTTTCTTATCTATATATACAGCACATGAAAATGGATAGTGAATAAGAAAAATAAAATGAAAAAACTAAAAGGGTAGTAGTTTACCACTGTATAAAATATATGGGCGAAGAGGATGACAAGTGCAAACTGGAATGAAGAATATGCCCAAATGTAACCTTTGCTCACTGCCATCAAACATATTGATTGAACCCACAAAAAAGAAATTAGAGGACGCCGGAAAATAAAAAAGGAGTGTGAAACTGGAATAAAGAGAGACATTATACAGAATCGTATACCGGCTTTTAAGAAACAACCATAGTAAGAATACATGACCACACCATCAAAATGACAATATTTCTTACACATCCACAACTCGGATACGTAAAATGGAGAATCCTTTGGAAAAGTGAATAAAACCACCAGAAAATCAATGAAAAATGAACAAGGAACACACTATATATTGTGTTATCTTATGATTGTTTAAACTTATGATTTGGTCCTTATACAGTTTCATTATGTAGACCTTTGTCCCTATACTTTTAATATTTACGTATATCCCTCTGTATCCGTGAAAACGGAATGTTTAAAGTTCATGTCCACATGGTTTTTTTTTTTTTTTTTTTTTTATTTTTTATACAGGAAATGCCAGGCGAAAGAAAGGAAGAGGTACATAGTGAAAATTAGAGCAACCAATAGAGCTTACCCATAGTCGATGCTATGATTGTTGAAACGAAGCCCAAAACACATGCAAATGGTAAAGAGATGGTAAGTGCACGAGGCCCCTTGTCAGACACCTGCCAGTATAAGTTCAAATACATCACCAAATTGATTCTATGCTTTTCAATAACAGAAATCAACACAAAGCATGTAAAAAACTCAATATGCATATAAACAGCATGTTGCTGCCTTCCATTATTGAATTACTTGATTCTTTTGCGTTCCTAATCAATTTGATTTGAGTTTTATACTTCCACGGGATATAAGTGTATCCTATTATCCTGATACAGCTTAAAACTTGCATTTTTTACTATGCAAGCCATATCGTAGATAGCTTTTCACAAATAGTTTAACTGTGATTCATGTATTGTTATGAGACTCAGCAACCAGAATTCCGTAAAAGAACAATACCAGAAGCTGCTCCAGAAAGCAGAAATATGCCAGCATGCTAACCATGACAAGGATAGGAACATCTTGCCAGACCCTGTGAATCACAAAAAAATAAGGAGGAAGAGAAAAAAATCAATTGGCAGTAAACATACCATTACGGCACGTAAGTTTGTCTTAACCATGATACAAGCTGAAAACAGAATATTTCAAGGTTGATCTCATTCTCAGCAATATGTAAACCATACTGGGCTACACATTGATGATTTTTGGAAGCTAGCTGCCTTATTACCAACACAAATGAAGGATACTTAATGTGTCTCGTAGGCTTAACACTCTGAAGTTCATCTTGTCTATCTCCTCACAGCTGCCTTAAGAGTAATAGGGCTATGTTCCTCAAAATGCAGGGAAGGCCAAATGAGTCTTTTTAACATTCAAGACAAACTAAAAAGGAGTGCATATCATTGGCAGAGTCGCAAGCGAAAGATGAGAGAAGATGGTAGCGTTTTGCGTCTGGCATTGATGATTTCCTAAATGCCATTACAATCTGAATGATGACATCCAATGGAAGGGAAACATCTATGTACTTGGGCATAATAGAGAATATGGTACATGATAGGATGCAGTGGCAACCATTAATTCAAATAGTTGACCCTACCATGTGGTAGCATAGCTTGAATAGTATTATTCTTATTATCAATTACATGATATGAAATAATGGGGTCAAGTTTCTTTCAAACGTTAGGTACATGCAAACGTCCGAAATTCTTCATTTCAAAATATGGGTCTCTATTAAGGTTTCTAAAGTTTGAAAGCCTATTTTCGGTTAGAATAACCAGCTTAATTTTCTTGCTAATATCTTTTCTGCGGATTGCAATAAGTATCCAAATATGCATTTTGTATCATATCTAAGAAGGAAAAATGCATATGTAGTGGCTGTATCATTAGGGATTGAATATGCTCGTATGAACTATATGAAAAAAACATGCCTGTTACGAGCCACGTCATTCTGCTGCACTGTAGTTGGTTGCCGTCTTGTATTAGACGTAGGATTTGGAATTTTCAATAGTGTTACGGGAAGATTTTGGACTTCCTGCTTGCAGACATCACAGGTCCTGTTGCCTTTAATGCTGAACCACTTCACCGCACATTCTTTATGAGCAAGTGCAAGCTCCCCTTTGCAACTGCACTCCATCTTAAGCGTCTCGCCCCCTTCTCCAAGTTCTACAAAACAAATTCTACAGACAGCCTCTTCCTCGGGAATATCTTCTCCGGCATCTCCCAAAGCTTTTGACAAGCAAAAATAAAGAAAACGGAGTGAATAAACCAATAGGAATACGTACAAGAGTAAAGAAGGAAGAGAATTACCACATAACACGGGGAAGAAATTCTACTGCAGAGACTCCCTATTAAGGAGTTATCACTTTGTGCATTTAGAAGACAACATGCGTTTCACTCTTTTAAAACCTAAACCTAACACATGTCGTAATGTGATTGGAGCAAGTGAACTCCTCACTAGAGAGTCTCTGCAGTAGAATTTCCCCAAAACATGTGTTATTGATTCTTGGAATGCATTTACGCGATCCTCAATTCATTCTAATCGAGAGCAGATAACAAAGATAGAAATACACCAATTTACTATCAAGTTACATCAACAAAGTATTCTTCTTGAGCTCAATTTCATTGAAACGAGGTATGAACAAGCTATTTTAATGAAGAGCAAATAAGTTTATCAATCAAAATGAAATCATAGTATGCTACGAGATTTTACTTTAAAAATATTTAAAAGCAATGGGAGATTTGAATCACTTAATCATGAAAATAAAAATAGTCCTCCATTTCTAAAAACAACATAATTGGATTAGGTAGTCTTATGTACCTGTTTCAATTGCTGGAGAATCTACTGAGGCATTGTTGCTTGTTTTGGGTTGAGAGCCAACTGATACCACACGAATCAAACCTCCTGTTGAATCTGTCCGCCTTAAGCTTCGAGCTTTAATCTTAACAGGAACTGAGAAGGACCGATTCATTTTCCGCTCAACTCCTTGCTTCTGAAAGAGATAAACTCAGTTGATAAACTATTATCTCAGATAAAAGCTTAAGCTTTTTCCTAGTACAATTTACCACTTATTTACTTGACACACCCCTAACGTGTCATACCACTGATTCAATAAGGGAGACTTACAGGCAATTCAGAACGGCCATTTAGTTCAATTTCCTCCACACCTATTTGATCCGAATTCACAGATGGAGTCACAGGCAGTGAATTAGCACACGTCTGCGATTGAGGGAACAGAATTTTGTTGAGAGAAAACGACCTTGAAGCTGTCGGCCTATCTTTAGGTTCACTGGAGAGTACAGTCTCCGGCAATATGAGAACTGCTTTTTCACCACCATCATGGAGGGATTTTTTGAATCTGCCGCTCTTTTGGGGAAGCAAATTTTTCATTGATGACACAAATTTGGCAGAACTTGGTCTGGGCGGTAAACCAGTTCTTGTAGAACTGGGGCTAGAAGTATCAGAGTTTGTGAAGCCTGACATTGCATTCTCCACAGACCTTACAGGAACTTGCAAAGAAGATAAACTCGGACGCCTTGGATGAGGCAGTAAGGTTGATTCTTGTCCTTCTTTCTGATAACAAGAATGATCAAGTCAAGATTCAAGAAAACTTACGGCTCAAAGACACTTAAAAGGCTGCCAAAAAATACGAACTAATCCACCAGAACTAGAATCATGCACACAAACATGTAAGTAAAAACTACAGGTAACTGCAAAGAGTAACCAGTGGCGGACCCATAAACCGGAGGCACTAGGAGCGCGAAAGAAAATTGAACCAGGCACCAGGGGCATGAAGGGTATATTATTTTAAATAACAAAACTACATCGTTTAAATGTATTAAAAAAATACCAAAAATCCATCAGGCGCAAGTAGCCCCCATGCTTCAACATTGCATCTGCCTCTAATAGTAACTTCATTCTCCTTCTGATGAGCTCTTCTTTTTGCCAAAGAACTAGAAGTGACTAAACTCTAAGATATTCATGTACTCGATGCTCAGCTAACAGTAATACACAAGTTTACGGACTACAATGCTAAACCACTGATGATCTCCAAAACAAAAACCAAAGTGGACACCAGCAGTTTCGGTCAAAGTATATTTAGGACAACATAGGATTAAGACAAGGAATTAAGACATTATCTATCCCTGAGCTGCTATAATTTGGCCATGAGTCTCTTTTACAGTTCTGCAAAAACTTACAGTACTTATGACCCGCATAGGTGTCCCTTCAAGTAACATTAGCTTATATACCAACCAACTATTTAAACAATAGAAACTACTGCAAATTTGGCTTTATTCTTAAAGGATAACCGTTACAAGCAAACACACAATACCATAAAGTTTTCAATCTCATATATTTGGTAACGATATTTAGGGCACCTTTAGTGGCACGAAGGAAACAATCGACGACCAACAGAAAGTAGATCCTCAACTCTAGAATCGACTTCCACACTGTCGATTGTGCCAAATTGACCGCAGAAAAGTCGATTCTAAGGCTGAGATTCAACCGTGAGAAAGTCGATTGTCAATGTGGTGCATCTTCCATACATCTCAACAGAAAGTGATATTGAAACTTTCAGACTTTCTCTTGATGACATATCCAAGAAAGAAAGAAAAAATACTCTCCAGGCACCAGATGAATTAAAACTGGAAATAAACAATTATGCTATTACAACAAAATTTTGATAATGTTAATAAACAAAAGTAACAAACCGCATCAGCTAAAAGAAAATTTTGTATCCTGTACTGTACAGTTTCCTATTCATCTGGCTACAGAAAAACACTAGAAATTATGCACATACAACTACGAGACAAATAGTGAGATGAAGAGATCTTAACTTGATTGTACGAATGCAGCTCCAAAATCTGATTATCTTCATCATCTTTATCAACTACAACATCAAGCTGAACTGATTGATTCATCCCCTCACTAACAACACTGCTCATCGATTTCTCCTCCATTTTTACACTCTACTTTTCAGAATTTCACTTCCTGCAGCGCCACCTCAAAGAACCCAGAAAGTATCATTTACACCAAAAAGGTGAAATTGTACCGGGCTTGGGAGTGGGTTGGAGATGCCCTTAAAGCAAAACCTCAACAACCCCAATTGGCTGGAAGGAAAAAAAAAAAAAGTAGACAACTTTAGACTCCCCAAACAAGATCAAACCAAAGGAAATTTCCGAGTGGGGTTTTGGCCTTTGGGAGAGTCAGAGGAATCTGATAATAAATGTTAGTAATGCAGATGTTGATAGAAAGTAAGAATCAGAATTCTTTACTTAAATCTGTGAGGACCAACAAGAATAATATAAAATAAATAAACACATTCTTTGTTTCTTCTTGTAATGTTTAATAATTCTCTTGTTTTTTTTTTTTAATGGGTATGCTCGGGGATTAATTGCAACTTGCTCCCCTCAGATATAGTACACCGACGGTTTGCCCCATAAAAATTATGTTTTGGCATTTTCCCCTGATCCATTTTTTATTCAAGAAAAGGGGGTAAAGACGTACTAGATGCAAAGGGCATAAAAATTATGTTTTGGCATAACGTAGTTCATAAACATAGTACTCCATCCGTCCCGTAATATAAGGTTTTTTTGGTTTTCTAATGGTTTTCCAAAATATAAATCTTTTTCACAAAACAATATAATATTAAATGTCTTGTTTTTACTTTCACACTAAACAATACAATATTATTAGTTGGTCCCAAAAAAAAATATAATATTTTGCATAGAAATATTCAAAAGTAACTCACTTATTAAGTATTCTTAATCTGTGTGAAATGGTCAAAATGCATTATATTATGAGACGGAATGAGTAATACATATAACATTAGCAGAAACTATTTTACCACGAGAATGATAATACATTTTCAAGGTTTTTTTTTTCAAACAATGTTTCTTTGTCAATCAAGAATGGCAAAATAAGAATCGTGTGCCCTTAACTTACAAAGCAATCATGTGTTATCCATAATTGTATAGTCAAATTAAAGATAATTACACAATTAACTTAGAGATTTATGTATTTATCTTAAACTACTAAAAGTGAAACCTAATGAATAGGTTTACTAAATACTTCTCCTTATATGCCAACATGAGAATAAAATCGTTTGAATTTTTTTTATTTTAAATTTGGATCAAAACTTCTTCATTTTTTTTTTTAACTTCTTCGTTTTTTTAAGGAGAGACATGCCAACTACTAAAATAATGCGGGGGCAATTTTACTTGTAGAGTGTAAATTGATGGATTCAAGAAGCAATTAATAGATGTAGTTGAGTGGGAAAAGCGTGTCTCGTTTAGGCACTTGAATGCATTAAATAATGTTTAAATTCTATGTTACACGTAATTTATTACTCTTTCCGATAATAAAATAACAAATCATTAAGATAAAATTTCTTTTTGGGAAAATAAGATAAAATGTCTAAACTATCGGTTGAATGTTATAAGTCATTTTAAGTAAAAAACATAAGTCATTCTAGAATTTTAAATAATTTAGAAAATTGGTTAAAGGTTATAAATTTGAATGTTAAACGTCTAAATATCTCTTTACTAACATTAATGCAAGTTGTTACATAAAGAAAGTAATTTGATTAATAGTAATAAATTGGGGTTGGGGTAAGACAGTAAGATAGGGGAAAAAGGTAATAAATAATGAATTGGTAATATAGAATAACTTATATTATGGTATAAATCAAAAAAATGTTGGATGACTTATAGTTTTAATAGGATGTAGTATAAGGTAATGTAAAGAATTTACTAAAATACGTACTTTGACAATTATTAATAAAATAATTATAAATTAATGTATGTAGATGGGATGATAATAAATTATGAGGTAAGATAGAAATAAAATACATGTTTTATTGATAACTAAAATAACTTATATTCGATACCGGGCAAACCGTCTCTTTTAAACGGCTGTGTTCGGATGTTCGACGGTGGAAGAAGACCTCCTCTTCTTCATTTGGGGCAAGATTGTCTCACGAAATGAGTCACTTTGCTTCTACTCGAGTTTCTTTTATTAGGCATGTAGGAAATTTCCCAACGATTCGCTTTCTAGGCTTGGTTTAGCTAGTATTGGTGTTTTGTCTTGGGGTTCTCTGAATGATGTCTTTAACGCGACTCTTCATGGATTTGATGATGTAATAATATTTTCTTTTTACTAAAAAATACTACATTCATCCCATAAAAAGTGTCAACTTTGATGGTGAAGATTAAACAATTAATGTGTTATATTTTAAATACTAATGGATACATATACCCCTACTTTATAATAAATGTTTGTTTTGGAATATGAAAAGTGTGTATAAAATATTAAATGGTGATAAGGGTATGTTTGGAAAAGATGTATTAAATGATGTATTGATATTCTAAATGGATATTTTTGTGAGACAATTCATTTTAATAAATTAACACTTTTTACGGAACGGGGATAATAGTATATTTTAGATAAATTCAAGGATATAAAATGTTAGGATCGGAAATAACCAATAATAATAATAGTAATACCTTTTGGAACCGTCCAGAATACACTAGTATTACTTTTTTTTTTTTTTTTTTTGGGGTTTGACATGAGGCTGAAATAACATAACAACAAGTCTTTGTTTTGTAATTTGACTTATTATTTAATTTATTTCATCCTCCGGGCGGCTTTCATGGCCGTCTTGCTCCATATCTTCCCCTCGTGGTCGTGGCAAGCCTTTTGTTTTTATATTTTTTATTCCTAATTTATTGCAGACTTGCTTTTGTGCATGATTTTCTAATACTATTATCTTATATATATATATATATATTGATGATAAAGATATATTCCTCAAAAAAATACATAGACTAAGATATATCCCTCGCCCCCGGAGGGCATCCGAATCGGCGAATTTGGTATTACGATCAGAGGGGAATTTACAATGTTCGGTCATGATACTTCATGTCTCTTTCCCTCTATAGGCCATTGTCGGTTGCGGGGCCGTCCACATCGGGAGGAGAAAGCAAGATTTTGAGGAGTTGTTGGCAGCTTCCCTGTCCAGCACTTTCTATGGCGATGTTTATACGACTGCCTGGCTATAGGTCAGGGTTTGTAGAGGCGGAATATGGGAGATGGTATTTGCTTGGCATGCAGGGAGACTTTAGAGACGATGCGAAATGTGATTTTTGAGTGCGAGATGGCGGACAGAGTGTGGTGGATGCCGCCTTTTTACGGGGCTCTACAGCACCTCCGCTCTGCTTCCTTCGCGGAGTTCTTTATGCGGCTATTAGATGAACATGGCGCCCAGGAGGTGGCTAGGTTTGTATGGCTTATGTGGGGGATTTGGAAGGCGATTGTTCAGCGGTGTTTGATGATCAGGCGGTTTACGTCTCAGCAGTTTGTATGCGATCTCTGGCAGCTTCGACTGAGTATATGGAGGCCATGGAGAGCTTTCGGATTCAGGTTGAGAACCGCCATTTACCGGAGAGTTGGACGAAGCCTTTGGCAGATGTGGTGAAAATCAACATGGATGCATCAGTTGCCGACACGGGCGCGGGTATTGGGGTTATCTTTCGGGACTCGAGTGGGTCAGTACTACACTCTTTTGCGTATCACTTTGACCCTGGTGACCCAGTGGAATACTTGAAGCTTAAGGCTATTTTCTTGGCAGGAGGCAGAGCATTTGGGGATTCAGCGGCTAGAGGTGGAAAGTGATTGTTTGGCGTGTGTGTCGCGCCTTCGCCGGCCAGGAGAGGATCTCACAGCTCAGGGATGTCTAGTTCAGGATTGTTTGGCCCTCGTATCTAGTTTTGTAGCTGTTAACTTTTCATTTGTTCGACGCGTAGGGAATGTCCTTGCGCATCTGTTAGCTAAACATGGTTTGCTTGTTTGATGTTTCTGCCCGGACTTTTTGAGGTTCCTCACCCCCGGGTGATGTTATGACCGTTTGTTTGACGGATATTGATTAATAAATTCTTTTTTCCTCAAAGAAAAGATATATCCCTAAAAAAAGATTAAGATATATGTAATATATACTAAGAAGATTAAGATTACTCCCTCCGTCCTATTTAACTGTCGTAGTTGTCAAAAATAAAAATTCCTTTTTATTTGTCGTAGTTACATTTATAAAACATATTTATTGTATTTTTCTACATCTACATTTATTTATTAAGGGGTGGGAGATTGAAAACAACATTGCATCAATTATATTCAAGGGTTGTTATTGTCATGTTGATTAAGTCAAAGCTCGAACTACTTTTCTTAATATGTGTTTTTAGCAACTGCGACAGTTAAATAGGAACGGAGGGTGGGAGTAATAGACTTGTTAATTTTATTAACAAATTATGTCAAACTAAAGCGACAATTCTAAGTATTATTACACTCGGAATGAATTTAAGTAGCTTCAAGCATTCGCATCATTGTCTTATTATTTTACAGACTTGAATACCACTTTTCATAATCTTTACTATGAGTCAACTGCATCAGTATCTTTACTTACAGATTCTTTATTCAGGAAAAATTACATCATAATCTCTATTTTACAAATCCACTACTCATTTTCTCAACTATTGATGAAATATTTTTCATAGTTTTTTTTTTTTCATAGTTTCTAATTTTGTTCTTATATAGATGCTAAGCCAACTTAATTCCTATGTCTAGCTATTTTTTATTTATCACATTGTAATGTTTTCTTGTCTTGTTTTTGTTTTTTTTAATTTGCAACTGTGAAAGAACAATGTTTATCCCCATTGTGAACGTACATTACAACATATACACACTAGACAGTGATTTCAGTGTATCACAATGTAAATTTTCACTAGCCATGTAAGTTACAATTGCAATGTCTAGCTCTTTATTGCAATTTTGTGCATCCATCTCACTTAAAGAATGCATAAAAGGTTGAACCCTAAAAACAAAAACTCAAAAATAGCTAGCTCTATCGAAAAAATCTTCACCAAAGCTGCACAACTTCACTTCGACCAGGGAACATTAGAAAAGATTTGTCTTGCAATTCAATATACTTGATCTTTAAAACACTACATGAACTACTTTTTCTCTCTTTACAACCCAATAAACACTTATGATGATTCGATACGCCTAAGAGCAGTGGCGGGTTTTGCTTGTTCTTGATGATCGAATGATATATGTCTTTCCTTTTCAAGTTGATCTTTCAACTCATAAATCATTTGAAGAGCGTTTCACCAAATCACGTCATTGCTACCTTGCTTCAAGCTTGCTCTTGGCGTGTGAAGGCTTTGTTGATGTCCTTTGCCTAATCGACTACAAATGCCGTGTTGGCATAAGATGGACGGGAGTATTCTCGACCCTACTCGTCTTAATATAGTGCCAGCTGATCGGGACAAGGACCATATTCACAATGGACCTTCTAGGTGACCCAAAACGAATCCGAGGGAGTGTTTACGGGTTTGGCGTATCACCTTTAGTACATGACCCTTGATTGTTTACTCCAACAATTAGAATATCAGAGTTGACAAAAGTTTCTTTTGGCTGTAAATTCTAAATGAGTGACAAGAGATTACCATATTGATTATGTGTAATGGTGCTTGACTTGCCACTTGCACACCTTCACATATATTCATCTCAGTTGAAGACTGAAATTGACTTGGGATGTCTTGATCCAATCATACTTGATTTGCTAGTGAGATATTTCCTCAAGCACGCCGAGTGCCCAAAATTCTTGTAACATTTGCCCATTGTATGACCATATCTTTCACAGAAAGTACAATAAATCCTCTGATTTCCTCCACCATAACCCCTAACTTGTCCTTTTCCCTGAACAACATGTCTTTGAAATGACATAAAATTGCTATATTGAGGCAATGCACAAGATTTAGCAAATAATATGCATGACTCATTCACAGGGACGGACCCAAGGGGTATTGTCGAAATAATTCTATGATTTCCATTGATTGATTGAATGGTACAATACAAATATATATAGGGTCACATAACTTGGTGACCTAAGTATATCAATAAATACAATACAAATACAAATAAATACTAAATCATTCGGTAGTAATTATAGTATCCTCAATAAGGGGTGGTTAGGGTGGACGCATCCCACTCGATTTTTATTTTTCGATGCATCAAAAACCTTATATAATTCAATAAAACACAATTTGTTGTCTCAGTCCAGCCCACCCGGCCATACAATATATGGTCTATTAGCCCACACAACCATTAATTTCTGGTTCCGTCCCTGCTCATTCTTGATTTGAACCAAAACCTTAACGCCCCATTCCCGGACACCGAGTCCTTACCCGGAAAGAGCGTTCGGCACAAATATTATCAAATAAATTCAATAATATATATAAGCTTTACGTCATACATCAGAACTAAAACGACGCGGAAGATAAAACGACTCGGGAAAAACAGAAGATCGAACACACGGTTTTCAATGCTGTAAAACTAAATCCAATAAAGAGAACTAAAACATCCAACGTTAAATCCAAAAGAATTCAAACGGAACTTATCCAAAAGAACGACAACGTTGTTTGAACTTAAATCAACAACATTATTGAAAGAATCAAAACTAAAAGAACTGAGTCTTCAAGAGCTCCATCTCACACGTCTTCGTCAAAGAACTCATCAACAGTACCAACCTGTTCATCTTCTTTGGGGAAAGAGAAAGACAAACACAAATTAATAGGGTAAGTACATAGGTACTTAGTAACGCGTAGAAGATCGTATAACGTCGGTCTCATAAAGAAATAAAAGCAACGCCGTCTTTTATTAATTCATTCCGTTAATAACCCTAGCTAACTATCATATTATGTTCATAGCATAACATGAGGTTCCAAAGGTATCTAGCTTAGCTCAAGTTTGTTACATCATGAATAACAAGGGCACTACGCCTAGTAATAGGATGTACTAGGAAAACTGGGTGCAACCTACTTAGAGACACGCTCTAGTAGCCCCGGGAATATCTGAGTCCCGATAGTGTGATGACCGGCAGAGTGCACCAGACGCTTTATCTAGCCAATCGATTGACCGGCGTGGGTACAGTCTACTTTGTCTGGTCAGAGAACACATCGCGATATTGTGCTATGCCTTACCAAGCATTGCATGATGTTTAAGATTATTAATCTAACACATACGTTTGATTAGATGTTTAACTAACCACCTAAGTTGATTCACATAAAAGGCTCACCTATCAGTCTACTCCCAATTATTAATACCACTAGACTCTAACAAAACCTAGCACATACACAGACATCGATAAACCCTAGCTTATCGAAGCACAAGGCAAATCCAAAGCTTTCGACGGTCCCACACTTCATCTTTTTAGGGAATCCATATGGTGCCGGAACTAAACGCATCAAAAGCTAATTCAAGGCTTTGTCACATAAGGTTAAGAAGTAAAACATGATTTTGAAGCCTGAAACCAAGCTGACACAATAAAACAGTAAAAACGGAATAAACAGGTCAAACGCCCGTTTGCCTCCATGTAAACGCCCGTTTGCCTTGAACGAGCGTCCACAAACCCCCAAACGCCCGTTCGTGAAAATCAGCCACATCCTGTATCTAAACCAAACCCTCAAACTCCCGTCCAAAATACCCAAACGCTCGGTTGAGCTGCCGCTATCGCAAACGCCTGTTTGCCCTTGTGCAAACGCTCGTTTGCCTGGGTTTTTCCCCAGAAATCTTCAACCTTCATAACACGATTTCTTACCCAAATGCAACCCAAACTGAATCAAAACCACGAAAATAAGCATACAAATTGCTCTATAACTTTATGACACCTTAATCATACGATAAGAACACCACGTTACCTTAAATTGCGTGGTACAACGATCCAAAACTTCAACCCGTCAAAAGTTTAACCTTTAACTCCAAACCTATAAACGATCAATCCAAAGACGATCACTACGATGTTTATACCCAGAAAAACACAGCTAGCAACGATGATGAACAACCCTAATATCAAGAACGATGGGGGGAAAACTTACGTTAATGGATTTAGGGATTGTTGATGTCAAAACGATCCTCGTCTCGCGGTGATCATTTCTCTCTTGAGATGTCTGCGTTTTTTATCAACGTATTAGCCTAGAGATTCAAAAGCCTCTTCTCTCCCTTTTTCTCAAAACTTGCGCCTCTCTTCAGATTTTTTTTTTCTTTTTACGTAAAACAACAACTAGGTTAAATTTAGGATTAGTTTTCCTTTTATAATCTCCATTTAATTAATAAAATCCTGAAATATACTAATTCCTTTAATTTCCTCCTTTTCTTTAATTCCATTAATTAAATAACATAATATTCTGATTTTTACTAAATGACCGAATTGTCTTTTTTCAAAAATCGAGATATTACAAAAAAACATTTCATCTATCTTTCATGTTTTAAAGCCATAGTATATGGCAGGGGTGTGGTCATAAAAACCCGGGACTTCACATAAATGTAATTTTAAATTTAGCCCTTCAAGAATGTGATCCCTAAAGGGCTCGATAATGGTATGGTGGAAGTGTAGTCGATACAAGCTCCTTATTACGGTAAAAAAAATTCAAGGCAAAATACATGACCAATGTTTTTTTTTTTTTTTTAATATTTGTTTTTAGGGGAACATGCCTTATGTTCGGTCCACACTATAAGTGACCGTGCCAATGCTGGAAAGTGAGTTCAACGAAGGCAGTCAAGACGTTATAAAAAGAAAAAGACAATTTGAATAAAATATACATAAAACTTCATACGTTTTTTTAATCATAATACTAAAAATATGATGCACTTTTCTCAACCAATAAAATAAAATAAATAAAAATATGATGTACATGACAATTCAAGTCGTTTGAAAATTAATATACTTCATATAATAAATACTAAAAATAACAAACACTTCTTTGATGAAAGCAGTTTACTTAAAAGTAGATTTAAAATACTTCTTAGATAAAAAGCACAGATAGATATATAGTTCTCTAGATAATAATAATTTGCAGAAATTCGTTTTAATTACATGATTAATTGATGGGTAGGCGTCACCAAATTCCGGCCACGTGACAATGATGTTTTTTTTTTTTTTTTTTTTTTTTTTGAGGATGACAATGATAGTTAAAACTTTCATCAGAATGCATTTTAATCATTTGGTTTCCTTAACTTCAAATCCAGTTACAAAGTCTTCATTTGTACTTGATTTTTTTTTTCTTTTAATTTCACTTGGAATTTATAAATATTTGAAAGAAATATTTTTCCAGAAGTGAAAGGATGCTAAAACAAGTTCTTGCAGTGTTTGGAGAATTTTTATAAAAAATACCTTTTTCCCCCAAGATAGTGTAGGAAAACTAATAAAAAAGTAAAGATAAATATCTTCAAATAAGAAATGCGTGTGGAATTTTGCTTGTAAAAAACTTGTTTTTTGTGAGGTTTTTTTTAAGGAGAACGGCTACGATCTAGCTGCATAATTTAAAGGGATAATCGATATTCTAATCTTGATCGTTGAAAACGTCTTTTACCAACTGTATCCATTATATCATTTTTTAAATACATCTTCACAAATGTGTACTTCATCACACCTAATCCATGGTCTTAACATGCTAAACTTGTAAACAAAATCATCAATTTTCCTTTTCCAGCAGTTTTGTATGTTCTTCGTACAGTGCTTTTCGTGATTAATAAAAGTTCCGGTTTTATACAAACAAAAAAAAAAACCCATCCATTTGCCCTTTAAAAAAAACAATAATCCAAAAAAAAAAAGAAATAACAAACGAACGCAGATGCATGATGCATCAGGTCAGTATAGTCGACAATTTGGGGGGCTGGAGTTTGAAGGGATTGGAGGCGAGTCCATGTTGTGGTCTGACGGGATGGTATCGGCTTGATGGTGGTTGGTGGTTGGACAAAAAAGAGAGGGGCTGTGGCGGTTACGGGCGGAGGTGGTAACTAGGTGGTTTGGGACGGTGACGAAAAGAGGAGTTCGTTGCGGGAGGTGACGCCTCCTTGATTCTTGCCATTGCTAGAGAAAGAGAGGTAGATGATGGATTAGGGCTGGACAGGGCGGTGGGCGGTGGTGATGGCCGGATTCTGCAATTGTACATACAGTAAACCTCTATAAATTAATACTCTTTAAATTAATAACCTCTCTAAAATAATATTTTTCTCCGGTCCCGCCTTGGATCAGTTCAAAAAATGACAAATTTCGATAAGATAATAAGATAATAATTTTTATAAAATCCTTGTATAGATATACAGTCCCAATAATATCATAAATTAATAATTCTCCATAATCACAAAAATATATATGTTGCAATTTTGTAAAATATGATTATATTGTTATCTGCTTTTTTCTTAATGTTTAAATCTGCTTGAAGCTCGTCTCTAATCTTCCTTATTGCATCCAAAAGTTCGGGTGTGGTGCTTTCGAGCTGCATCAAAAAGTTGTTAAGTGCATTTGATGCGTTGAGTGCTTCTTTACGTGTAACAGGTTCCAAAGGTGTTGTATCGTCTTCAGCATCATCTTCAGCACTATTTTCAAGAATGGTATTTGCAATTTCTTCTAAGGTCTGGACCTCTGAACATGCGTCATTTTCACCCGGATAATCTAACAGGCTATTGACATCCATTTTATTGTGATAACCTAGATCATTAATCATGACCTCAAGTTCGTGAATGTCTTTTTCAAGAGTTGTTTGTTCATTTAAATTGCTTGAAACTTCATCTGTCGAACGAATTTTGCAGTGTTTAAAACAACTTGCTACTGTTTCTTGTTTTACATTTATCGTCCAAGCCGAGACTGCATAATTGATAGCTAGCATCTAAAACATTAATCTTTCCTGGATCAGATTGTCCCAACTCATAACCTTCTAATATCCCACGGTAGAATCTCCTGCGATAGTGCATCTTGAAAGCTCTTATAATTCCAGCATCACAAGGTTGAATTTTTTATGTCAGTTGGGTGGCAAGAAGAACAACTCAACATTTTGTAGCCCTTCAATGTTTTTTTGGATGTGCTGGATAATTATCTACCACAAACAAAATTCTTATGCCGTGCATTTTGTTATCACACCAACGAATGTATTCATCAAAAAGGACACTTGTCATCCATGCTCTTTTATTTGCACAATAGTGACAATTCAAGCTGTTCATGTTAACATTCTTGAAGCAACGTGGCTTTGCATACTTACCAATAATTGGCTTTGTAAAAATACATTGAATCAAATTAATGTATGTACACTGAATCTTGTATGTACAGTACATTGAATTTCTAACTAATATACAATGAATTAAGTATAATACATAAATTAGTACAGTTCATTCTATTTAAATTTATATAATTAAAATTTAATTTTGTTTGATATCAAAAACTCTCTATAAATTATTAATTATTAATTTATCGATAAATTAATGCCTCTCTAAATTAATAAAATCTCCCGGTCCAAACTATATTAATTTATAGAAGTTTTACTATAATTATCACGCACGTCCATCACCCACCATGTCATTTATCACATCCAATAAAATTTTACACATTTCATTCCATTGCATCATGCCAAACATAGTAATTGAATCCAAGGGCGGAGCCAGAAATTTTTCATCGGGTGGGCTGAGATTTTTTTTTTCCCATTTATACGGTATAATTTTCTGAAAAAGAAAATTTTATTTGTACACTTTATGATGTATTCTTTTTTAACTCTCACACCACACTATAAACGTTAACTCCAATGTCAATTCAGTGGATCTGACTAGGGGTGTACATAATCCAGTCCGGTCAATTTTTTTGTAATTTTCCGGATTGAACTGTACTGACGGTTTTCATTTTTTCTAAAGCACAAAGACAGTAAGGATCATTTCTTTGACAACCAATAAATACAAAAATCGGCTTAATAACTACTTCAGGACAAATTAAAAAAAGGATGCTTTTAACGCAACATGCATTTTTTTTCCAGCACAATCTAAAGCCCTACAATAAAGCAGAGAACACAACACTCCCAGCATATATACAACTCTAAAAAAAATACAGGAAAACAAAGAATTGTTACCGAAAATGGAGTAGGAAAATTTCGGATATATGATAATGGTGGGATCGCAAAGGGAGACGGATACTTACTCAAAGTATAGGACTGAAGGTGGCCGGAGAATCCGCCTTCCAGAGCGGCGGAACTTGAAACGGCGCACAACAGAAGCCAAGGGTCGGGTATGAAGAATTGAAGACTCAGAACTCTGAAGAGTGAAGAGTGAATAGCGGTGACGGGTCAGTCATGTTTAGGTTTAGGGTATTGAAATTATATTTATATAATATACATATATTTAATTATATATTATATTTCGGTTCGGTTTGGGTTATACCCGTTTTTTCCTGCAAGCCGAAAATTGGACTGTTTGTCCGGTTCGGTTTTTATCCGATAAAAAAACAAATTGGAAAGCTGCGGTTTATGATTTTCGGTTCGGTTCGGTTCAATCCAGTCAGTTAGTCCAGTTTTCCAATTTATCTGTACACCCCTAGATCTGACGTTACTCACCAGTAACACTTCTACTGTATAACTATAAAGTCACTGACGCTATTCTTTAAACGTCGGGTACCACTGACTTTATTTTTGTTAAAAATAATTGTGTGTTTGAAATAATTTTTTTACTCTTTAAAATGATCATAGTGAACGAAATAAAATCGTGGTGCCAATGGAATCATCTTTTTTGTTGTAACATATATTTTTATGGCTCAGGTTAGGTGGGCTGTAAAACTTATTATCTAGTGTGCTGATATGTTGGAGGGCTGAACATACATACTATACAGAAAAAATAAAAAAGGTTGGGTGGGCTTATCCCACCTATGCCCTTGGGGTAGCTCCGCCCTTGATTGAATTAGTTTCATTCTATTCAATTGTATCAGTTTAACTTCATTCTGCTATATTCCAACAATCCAAACGCACCATTGACATCAGTTTTAGAAGAAAGGTTCTTTCAAATGAGGGAGATAAGTAATCTCTCGAGTGCAAGTGCTTTTAGTCATTTTCAGTAAAACAACATAGTTTTTAAAACAAAAAAAATCAACGATAAATATTCTTTACGTTATGAATGTATTGTAAGATCACTTCGTTGCCAAAACATTACCGGCAAGTATTTTTACAAAAAAAAAAAAAAAAAGTTTATAAAAAAAAAAGAAAGGAAAAAAACACGTAAAAAATGTTTGTTTATAAAAAAAGAATATAAAAAAACAACAACAGTACGTTACGGAAGAGAGGAAAGCCGAGAATGCTCAACTGAGTACTATACTACTTGTAGAAGATGCTACTACTAGTCCTTTCACCGCCATTCTCTATATACTGAGTGCGTACACGTATAATATATGTTTCTAGGGTTTCTAAATTGCTGATTCCTACTCAAGATCTACTTTACTTGTGCTATCTAGGATTTCAATTGATAACTTCAAGGAGCGGGATAGAAATGAATTTCGGTTAATCTTGGTAGTAAGCAAGTTTTATGTGCTTGAAGATCCGGAAGCAAAATGAACTTAAAGGAGCTGAAACTGGTGGTATTTGACTGCGGTACTGGGTTTGGATGAACTAAGCACTCTGCTTTCTGCTGCTAAATAGCTTGTTTTCTGTGGTGTTTTTATTGATTGGTGATAGAGTGGACTGGTGGTTGGGTTGGGGATGTCTGCTCTTTCTAGCTGAAGAGCAATTTAATAGCTTTTTTCCAGCTTCTGATTTATCATTTTTCTTCTAATTCGAGCTGATTAAAAAGCTTGAAGTGAGTATAGTTGAAGTCTTTGTTTCGGTTCCAGAATGAGGTTGTCTGCATCTGGTTTTACTCCACAGCCCGAGGAAGGTACTTTTAAGTTGCAATTTTTTTTTTTGGTTTCATTTTTCTCTCCAGTTGAGATTAGGCGCTCCTTTTGTATTTCCATTCTCTTAACATCCCTAGAGTTTTAGAAAGCTAACTTTGTTTTTTTTTTCTTCTGAATATTTGGTGAAAAATTCTCTGTGTAGGAGGTGAGAAGAAATGCTTGAATTCAGAGCTCTGGCATGCTTGTGCTGGTCCCTTGGTGGCACTTCCAACTATGGGAAGTAGGGTTGTTTATTTTCCTCAAGGACATAGTGAGCAGGTTAGACATGCCCTAGATATTGTGGTCCTTTTCAGTTGACAGTAATAAAGATAACACTGAAATTTGTGTTTGTGGGCTTCAACAAGTTCTGGTTATTTATTTCTGGAACTTGTCATTATAGAAATTCTTTGGCCTTTAACATTCATTTTTTTTATATATATAAATGCACAATATGCAGCGTCAGTGAAGAAGTTGTCTACTTATGCTTTCTATTTATAGTAAGGACCAATTGAAGATATAATTGTGGTACTGCTCTGCGGTATCTTGCCTGAACACCATGGCTTCCTATTTGTGACATGAAGTAAAGGGTGCTTCTGATTTCTGAAGTTGAAAAATTTAGATAGATTTACGGGGTTGTTTTCTTGAACTCCTTGTAGTTAAGTTTCATGTATAGGAAAGACACAAATCTTTTAAAGCGCATCCATTTGATATCATTGATGTTGTTTTTTGCAGGTTGCTGCCTCAACTAACAAGGAAGTTGATTCTCAGATGCCTAATTATCCTGGCTTACCACCTCAACTTATTTGTCAACTTCATAATGTGACCATGCATGTAGGTTTCTTTTCTATCCTTCTGGCATGTCCTTCTGCAGCTACATGCCATCCCTGCTTTTGAACGTTTACTAGACTATGATCATGAAATCTGATTTCCTATGAAATATCAGGCAGATGTTGAAACAGAAGAAGTGTATGCTCAGATGACCTTGCAACCTCTTAGCCCTGTATGTTTGTACTGTGCGAGTTTATGTATCCCTTTCAAAATAATTATTTTCTCATTCTCCTACTCGTGTCCTTGTTTTCAGGAAGAACAGAAAGATATTTGTCTTCTACCAACTGACCTTGGCTGTCCTAGCAAACAACCTACAAATTATTTCTGTAAAACCTTGACGGCTAGTGACACTAGTACTCATGGAGGATTTTCGGTGCCTCGGCGATCTGCAGAAAAAGTCTTTCCTCCGCTTGTGGGTTTCTTTTTGACTAACTTTTGGTATACATACACTTTTGGGTCGTTTTCGCTATTTGTTTTAATTTCTGCCTTCTACTTGGCTCCTGTAGGATTATTCTCAGCAACCTCCTGCTCAAGAATTGATTGCAAAAGATCTTCATGGAAATGAATGGAAATTTAGGCACATCTTTCGCGGTGAGTTTCCTTGCGAGACTTTGTGGGTCTGTATGGATGAAGAAATGATTGGTGGGAGAAATTGTTATAACATGTAGATTGGTGAAAGTAGGACCCACATTAATAATTATTATTGTTATTATTATTATTTGTACTTCTCTGTCCCGTCCTGTAGGTATGGTTGAATAAAGTTACCTTTTAACAGTATTCCTGTAAAAGCTGCTTCAGGTTGATTGATAGCAAGATTTCCTTTTGATTGGGTTGACAGCAGGGATTTTCTTTTTTCTAGTGGGCCAAATAATGTAATGGCCCTTGTCCAAACACTAATTCCCGATCCAAATCAAGTAGAATCATTAATTTCCTCTTGTCCAAACGAAAACCACCCCTGCTCCCCTGCAAATAATTTATATAGGATTTGTTATGGTAGCATTGCTTGACCGAATACCTGGTATGATGTGTGAAAATGTATTGAACCACTATGAATTTATTTTTCTGTGGGCACGGTTGTATTGTCCCTGAAGCTGATATTAAATGATAGTAGGTTGTATTGTCCCTGAAGCTGAAAAGAATGTCTGCTGAGATAAACAGAGGCTATCAGAATGAGAAGACTGATATTAAATGATGTAGAAAGTCGAGCCTTGTAGTCACTTTGGGAAATTACTGAAGCACAAACTGTATCATTTATTTTTTGCCCCCCTGATGTGTTTGTTTGTATGATATGAATAAGCATGTCATATGCTGTTGTTCCAAGCCATATTCTCAATTTGTTTCAAGCTAGCTTTTCTTCGTCTTTAGTGGTATGTTTCCAACGAATAGAAGAAGCTTATAGGCTTAAGTAATCTAAGAATACTATGCTTATTGTGTGAATCAGACGATAAAAGTTGCAACTTTTGAATTTCTAATTTGCAGGCCAGCCAAAAAGGCATCTTCTCACTACGGGATGGAGTGTGTTTGTTAGTGCAAAGAGGCTTGTTGCTGGTGACTCTGTAATTTTTATCTGGTAGGTAGAATCGTGTGTGTACTAGCATCATATATTTGGAATGTTACTTTTTGGTGGTGGATCTACGATTCCGAATTAAATGTCCTTGCCCAAGAAACGTCTTCACCATAGATTTAGAGTTCTACAAAAAGTATTTTCCTGGTTACTGAGAAGATGAATGCATGATATCGTTGAGTAGAGGAAATCGCTAGTTTAGAGCATCTGCTGAAACACCGTGGAATTCACAACTTTTTTGCAGCCAATTTTGCTTCATGTATATTATTTTGGATAGTGGAAGGGTGCAAGATGTTGTGAGTATTTGAATGCAAATATGTATCAGCTTGTTGACAAATCAGTTCTTTATTTTGTCAGGAATGAAAATAATCAGTTGCTTTTAGGAATTGACATGCAACTCGTCCACCGACTGTCATGCCATCCTCAGTCCTATCAAGCGACAGTATGCACATCGGTCTTCTGGCTGCAGCAGCTCATGCGGCTGCAACGAGCAGTCGCTTCACTATATTTTACAATCCTAGGTGAAGCTTCCACTCCCGGCAGTTACCATTTTGTGGTGGAATTTCCTGCTTCAAGCTTGTCCTTTCTCCTTTCCAGGTTTTGAGTTTCTTTTTTGATTGCAGGGCTTGTCCCTCTGAATTTGTTATTCCTTTGGCTAAGTATGCCAAGGCGGTGTATCATACAAGAGTTTCTGTTGGAATGCGCTTTCGGATGCTATTTGAAACAGAGGAATCAAGTGTTCGCAGGTACAATTTATTTGTCTGTGAATCTATTGATTAATTAACAAGGGACTGATAAAATACAAAACATAAATATTATTGTCATACTATGGAAGATAACATTATTATGCATGTTGCGGCAGTCTATCATGTTGGAGTGTTTCTATGTTGACTTATATTTTGGGACACCACAAAAAAGCTAAAATGCCCTATACTACGGGACGGAGGGAGTATTTCCTTGTTTAGATCTTACCTTTTTAGGGTATTTATTCCTAGAGAATCAGCCCTATTTATTATTTGGAAATCAGCTAGATTAGGTAAGGAAATTAGCCTTTATTTCCTTGTAATCAGGACCAGCTTTATGCGTTGCTGTCCTTTTTTAGGCCATTCTATCATTGATTAGAATGATTTGTAGAGGCTCCTCCTAGCCGTTACAACCTTTGTAACCTTCTATAAATCGTAATGCACCTCAAGGTGGAAAATATTCGGTTGTACCTTCTATAAATTGTATTGCACCTCAAGGTGGAAAATATACCAAGTATTCGTTCTCTCATCTTTTTTCTATAATTAGAGTTGATTACAGAGAGATAAACATATGTGATGATTATAACAGAGCAAGTTAATACATCTAATTTTATCATATCTAATTACTTAACCCTATCATTAATGCCATAGAGTTATCTCTATCTTGTAACGTTGTTGTATTATAACGAAGCAACCGAGCAAGTAGACTTCTATCTTATCTAATTATGTAACCCTATCAACAATGTCATAGAGTTCTATCTCTATCCTTACCGTTAATTTATTATAATGGAGCATGTAAATATCTATCATAAAGCTACTTACATCTTATCTAATTACTGAACCCAATCAACAATGCCATAGAGTTCCATTTCTATCTTTTAACATTATTTGACTCTATCCTATAAACCTTATTAATCCTTGGGCCTTTTTTCCTTATCTTCTAACAAAATCAAACCACAGGCTACCAGTAACTGAGTGAGTGTCAGACATGTGTGTAAGCTTGGTTAAGTAGAGGACCTTGCTTAGGTTCAAGGTCCTACGGTATTATGCCTCAAAGTAGACTCCTACCTACCTTTTTGCCAATCATAGTATTAGTGGCCAAGTTCTGGCTTTGGGATTGTTAAGATATAAATGTACAAATTACACGCCTCTTAACAACTTAACGTTCTAGATGAAATAATATTTAGTCATGTGTTAGGCCCTCAAAAGAATGCATGCTGGACAATTTAAATCCATATTCATATTCCTCCTTGGTGACTTAAGCTTTTTTGGTAAGAAGGAAATTTAGCTACTGTCATATATGGGTTGGAATTTTGCCAGCTAAAGGCATGATATTTGTCCGATTTATTTCTTGTGGACATATACACCAATGCTCAACCCTTATTCCCACTAAGTACGGTCGGTTCTTAACTGTCTTCCTCCATATATTTGGAAAAATAACAGGGAATCAGGTGGGGGCAGAATTTTTCCAACTTTGACATCTAACAGATGTTATCGGGCAATTGCAATTGCATTTGGAAGGTGATATGCTGAGCCTGTATTAGTTACAGTTGGATGTAGAAAACCAAGTTTAATAAACTTTTTGCCAAATGTTGGCAACTCCCAAAAGTTGTATGACCGGTTACTGTAGCCAAATGTAAAAGAAAGAGGAAATATAGTCTTAGGTACAAGGTTATTGGTTGTAGATTTATGATGATTATTTGATGCTGTGTAATGTTGTTATCCATCCCTTCTTGAATCATGCTTGATTATCTTCTATTTTTGTGCCATTCTGAGCGAGGATGGGGACTTATTTTTTCTTACCTTGACAACTTAGCCCACTATTGCTTGGTTGAATGAGCTAATTTTTGCTTCAACAATGGTTATTTTGTAGGTATATGGGAACAATTACTGGCATAGGTGACTTGGATCCAGTCCGGTGGCCTAATTCACATTGGCGATCAGTGAAGGTTTGCTGAGTTTAAGTTTTTTTTACTGTGCCGGATGAGTTTACGACTCTTGTAGGGATTTTTGTGTGTTTTCATGTTTATTTTCGCTGTAAATATCTCTTGTAGCTGTAAATACCTCATTTATAAAACAAATGTATTAGTACAGGTTGCTATATAATCTGTACACTATTGCTTCGGCTTCTTGTCCATGTGTTGGCAAGCCCACACGTGAGGGGTGTGTGAGATATATATATGTATACATATTGGAATTACACATCTCCTCAACGATTTTAGCTTTCAGTTTTTGGGTGAGATTATAATTTACTAAAGGTCTTTCAAGTTTTGCTCATTTACTCATTGCAAGACCTTTCTTCCTAGAGTTAGAAGAGTCTGAGATCAGATATTTATAAAGATTTTTTTCAAAACCACTATTGCTGAGCATAGCTGTTTGCAGTTGTAACCTCATGTTCCTTTGTGTTCATTTGTTAATAATATAATTTTATATTGCTTTAAAAGGTCGGATGGGATGAATCAACTGCAGGAGAGAGGCAGCCTAGAGTATCCCTGTGGGAGATTGAGCCATTAACTACTTTCCCAATGTATCCTTCTCCATATTCCTCAGACTAAAACGACCATGGCCATCCGGGCTACCGTCCTTTCCTGGTTTGCTTTACAGCATAAAGTGTTGATAATCTTAATCTTTCGTTCAGTATATGTGGTTTCTTCTTAACTTCACCATCTGTATTATCCAGGTCTTATCAATGGTGAAGCAGCTCTTAATTCTCAATTATCATGGCTTCGTGGTAACATCGGAGATCAGGGAATTCAGTCAATCAATTTCAAGGATTTGGTGCCACACCCTGGATGCAGCAAAGGCTCGATGCTTCCACCTTCCTTGGTTTACAACCCGACACTCACCAAGCAATGGCAGGTGCTGCTCTCCAAGAAACAAGGGCGTTAGATCCTTCTAAGCGCTCAAGGCAGTCCCTTCTCCCATTTCAGCATAATTTCTCCAGAGGCTCTGATCTTCTTCAAAACCAAATGTTACAGAGATCCATTGCTCAGCAAAACTTTGTTCAAAGCTTTCCAGAAAACAAAGTTTTGTCTCATCCTCAAATGCTGCAGCATTGCTTAGAGCATCGTCTTTCTCCATGTGATCAACAGCCGCGACAACTACATTCAGAATTTCAACTGCCTCAACTTGCAAAGGCTATCTCTAATCTTCCCCAAGTAGAGTCCGCTACTCAATTGCAATCATCACCTTTGCTCGCCAACTTGGCTTCATCTTTCCAGGACCAGGCATTCGCCGATTTCCCTGGGAACCATGTAACTGCTTCTAGTAATTCCCCAATGCTAAGTCTTCTAAATTCATTTTCCCTCGAGGGAGTAGCTCAATTAGCAAACTTAAGTGGAGTCAACAATCTAGTTACTCCTTCGGCTTCTTCAAACAGAAATGAACTGGATTCTCAGATTTGTACTCGGACTGCTGAATCAGGGGTATCCCAGGCCAACACTATGGCGGCAACATCTATTCATAAGATGTCCGAACTCACCTCTATGTTACCTCGTGTCGGAGAAAGAGAATTTTCACATGGTCAGTTCCAGGGCATGGATTCTCGAAGCAGTTCTTTGTTTGGACTTGAGCCAAATTATTCCAATGTGCTGCAAAATGGGATATCAGCCCTTGTAGCAGGTGGAGGTGAAAGTGGATCACTATCTATGCCATTTGATCTCTCCACTTACGCAAATTCTGGTGGGCTTGATTTTCCACATAGCTCGGTTATGACAACATCAAGTTGTGTTGATGAATCAGGGTTCATGCAGTCATCTGAAAATGTGGATCAAGTAAACTCATCAAATACCTTTGTGAAGGTAGTAAGCTATTCAAACATATTTCCTATTTTGTAGTTACTTTTGATTCTTTTGGAGGTGCAGTTGTGAACATGAACGTTAAATATATTGTTAATGTCGTAACTTTTATCCCTCCTCCCACTCTGTTGTCCCCCTGACTCTGAGTTTTGCAAGGCCTCCTATGGACTTAGAAACAAAAGACTAAAAATTTAGAATGTATGTTCCAACAACTATTCTTTCGATTGTAGAAAAATGAGGTCCCTTAACAGATAAACACATCTCTTCTGTGCCCTGTTTGGTTTGACCAACATTTTTTTAATTAGGCCAGTAGGCCTATGGACTTTTTGATAGATGCGCCATATAAGCATGTAAATGTTTGCCTGTGTCTTTCAGTAAAAATCCGCACTTTTGTGGTTTATATATATTGGTTATTGATAAATGTCCCCGTGACAGGTGCACAAAGCAGGGTCCTATGGAAGATCAATTGACTTATCCAAATACAGCAGCTACCATGAACTGCGAAGCGAGCTTGCCCGCATGTTTGGCCTTGAAGGCCTGCTGGAGGACCCTCAGAGATCAGGCTGGCAGCTTGTATTCATCGACCGGGAGAATGACGTTCTTCTCCTCGGCGATGACCCTTGGCAGTAAGTGCACTGTGCCATTTTATTATTGTTTTGTGATAAAGGGACTGTCTTGCTGCTTGCTGATTTAATTCACATAATGGT
>CM044899.1:22815506-22895739 GCA_024500145.1 Gentiana dahurica var. dahurica
GTCTATAATCTGTTTCTTTTTTATTTCTTCCAGATGGTCTGCTATTATTGAACTCTGGAGTTCATGTTGCAGATTAAAAATGCCCACTTTTTTGACACAACCGAAGGCCTAGAGTTCAATTGGATTATGCATGGAGATGGGCTTGAACTCGGTTCGGGGACCGTCCCTCTGCATATAATAGACCCGCAAAGAAGTATTCAGATGAAATGGCAATCTGGCCCGTGGTACTCGTCATGGGAATCTTCAGATGCTGCAGAAATTTTCTTAAGTTTAACGTCAAAGCTCCTGCTTTCCACACGCTGGTCCGAACCTGGTCATGTCGTTTCATCTGCACAAGTCCAGTTGCCTGCCAAACGGGACATTGTTTCTCATGTAAGTAGCAACAATGTTTTGTAATTGCTTTACGGACCTGATTTCTTGTCTCACTAATCAATTTTGATTCAGGAAATATCACCTAAGGATACTATTCTATTCACTGAGGTTCTAGAGAATAAAATAGTTGTCAGCAATCATGAATCATGGGAGATAAAGTTCAACTTGAAGACAGGTGGCATTGAGAGCTGGAAGGTAATGCGGGTTTTAGGTTATATTCTAGTGGTGCTATAAAAAAGAAAGCAAATAATTAGTGGCAGGGTTGTAATATTTTAAAGATTGCTCAATTCTCTTATTTACTAAATATCATATGGGAGCATATTTGTTTGCCTACAAGTTGTGATGGTATGGGACCATTGCAGGTCAGCGGCATATCAGTGATGGATGAAGGCATTCATCCGTGCTTTTGGCGAGCACCAATCGATAACGACAAAGGGGGTGAATCTATGAGTTATTTATCCAGGTGGAAAGCTGCAGAGCTTGATAAGTTAGTTCTTGTTACTGAAGAATGCTCTGTCAAATCTCAGACAGATCATCTTGTCCAAATTGTGGTTGCTTTTGTTGTCACTCCAAAAGCCGTGGAGACAACTTCCTCTGAATCAACAAAATCAAGTGGCCTATTCAGAGTAGATATGGTATACTCGATACACGGATCTGGAGATGTCTTGCTTGAATGCAGTGTGAAGCCAAATACCGATGTTGTTCTTCCACCTTTGCCACGTGTTGGGGTTGAATTTCATGTAGCCAAGTCCATGAACAAGGTTGAATGGTACGGACGGGGACCTTTTGAATGTTATCCAGATCGAAAAGCTGCTGCACATGTCGGTGTGTATGAGCAGAACGTAGACGACATGCATGTACCATATATTTTTCCTGGGGAATGTGGAGGTAGGGCAGATGTTAGATGGGTAACATTTCGAAATAACGATGGTTGTGGAATATATGCTTCAACTTACGGAAGGTCTCCACCGATGCAAATGAATGCAAGCTACTACACGACTGCTGAACTTGATCGGGCTTTGCGCAACGAGGAGCTCAGAAAAGGAGAAAACATTGAGGTAAATTGAGGATCCAATTCCCTTTATTTTCATAGTATGGTGGCAATAGTTGTGACATTATTTTATAGTCCAAACACCACATTTCTTCATTTTATAGAATCTCTATTTAAGCTGAAAATGAAATGCATCGGAGTCTCTATTGCAATATCTCTCCACAACACAAAAAATCAGAGAATCTTTATTTCATACCATAGAAGTAGGGTAGAGTATAAAAAATGTGTATTTTACATATAAGATAAAATTAGAGTATCTGATGCACTTGTGCGTTTTATAAATCTGAAGGGTTTGAATATCTAAAATACAGATTTATAACAAGCATTTACGGTATCTCCAGATTTTAAAACGGCGTCTTCATTTGAACCCCCCTTGTTTTGTCTCTAATGTTTTGCTGTGGGCATGATGATGAATGCTTCTCTTGAGATTACTAGTACCATTGGTTATCTAGTAGTAGGTTAAATTCTTGCTCAGTGTGTAAATGGAAATTAAAAATAAAAAAAGAAAAGAAAAAAAGAAGAAAATATATCTGTATCCATATATGTTGTAATGAATGATATGGTTTGTTTGTGTGTGGGGTGTAGGTACATCTAGACCACAAACACATGGGAGTGGGTGGAGATGATAGCTGGTCACCTTGTGTTCATGAGGAGTACCTTGTTCCCCCTCTCCTTTACTCTTTCTCCCTCCGGTTTTCTCCTTTAACAGCCGCCTCAGCCTCAGCAGCCACCTCTGGATATCACATTTACCGATCCCAATTTTGAGGGGATGGTACCGGACAAATAACAAGTATTGTTAAAGGCACCACACTAAACCTTCCTTTCAAAGACACCACAATGAGAATCGTCTTTACACAAAGTATATTGTTTTTTTTATGTGGTGCCACATGTAGATTCGTTGTGGTGTTTTTTTTTTGGGTTCGGTGTGGTGCTTTTGAAGCACCATATAGATAATGCCACGTCTTTTAATCTCTGTTTATAAATTTTTAACCTATGAATAATAAGATGTAAATTGCTACTACTACAAGTGTTGAATGTTGACAGTATATGTTCAGCTTTATGTTCAGTTTAATGATCTATGGTCTTTCCAAATAAGCAACGTACTTGCCCTGTATGTCCCCCGTACTGGCTGTCATATGCTGTTGCTTTCCATGTCTATTTCGAAATTACCATTTTATTTGAAGTTTTTATCATATTGTTATTATTTTAAATATATTTTTTTCTCCGGGAGGTTTTTGTATGGTTTGTACCTACGTGCGGATAGCACGTGTGGCACATCACACACTTCCATTCTGTATTTAAACTGTATGATTCTGATCGTTTCACCCGTCACATCAGCTCAAATTCCCTCACCACACAGTAACTTCACTGTTACTAGGACAATGTTAATTTAGGACATCACATCTATAAGCACTTGCACATACTACCAACATCCCAAAATGTAAACCCGTTTGGGGTTTTTTTTTACAGAGATTAAGATTAAGAAAGGACTGCCCTGAAAAAAAAAAAAAAAAAAAAAAAAACTAAAAGCATAAAGACAACACAGATTCCGAAAATGAATGGAAATTCCATAAACAATATCTATCATACACCTTTTCAAGACGGGCAATGTATGGTACAACAAGGGGAAGAAAGTTGACATTATTACAACAGCATAAGCAAATGGCCAAAATATGAAATACAAGTCATTGGGAACAGAAACATAAGTATATACGTACAGAGACAGGAAATAAATATACGTACGTCATTGCTGTTGATATGCCACATCAAACCAGAAGAATACAGAAGTACGAGCATAGATCACACGAACTTGTTGCAACGAAAGGGCCCCACTTGTCAAAATGGCTTTGGCACCTCCTTCGATACGCGTCCGGGATACAGAAACACTATGGCGGCAGCTTTTGGTGGTGGAAGGAGAGGAAGACGACAACAACAACTCCTCCACCTCGTCGTCACATCCACTTGCAGTGCTAACAATTGCATATGAAAGATGATCCAATGGGTTCGACTCGCATTGAAGAATACAACCATCGATTGTCAGCTTCCCACCTCTATGAAGCAAACAGCACCCAAGCTCTGTCCGTACAGTTAAATTGGACAACTTGCAGGTAGATAACAGCTCAAGTGCACTGCATAATAATCACCATAAATAAACAGGTCATATACAAATTACTAGATGAAGATAGGGAAAAATTGGAGACCGATTCACTATTTCCAAACCCATTTGTTCAAAGCAGAAAATAGAGAGAAAATGATACAGGGAGCTGTTAAAGGCAACAGACTTCAGGCTAGATTGGACTTTACATATGTCGAAAATGGACATTTGACGACCTCTGCAAAGTCAAATGTTATCTACTGTAGCACCACACTTCGGGCTAGATTAGACTTTATAGAGGTCGAAAATGGGCATTTGACCTCTACAAAGTTGAATGTGGAACTTACATTCAACTTTGCTGAGGTCGAATGTCGGTGTGGTGCCCCAAAAGTAGATTCGTTGTGGTGCCTTTAACGACTCCCAATGATATAAAGGAACAAACAGTGAGCGGCTACATACTCTTGCCCATACAATGTTAACAATTCTGGATTAAGCCATCTATTTCATTATCTTTTTAATGCAAAAAGCGTGTGTTGCAACATCAGGGTCAACTGAAAACAGGGAATGATATATTAAGGCACTTGCTACTTGGTGGCCATAAAATGAACAACAACAGCAGGTATCAGATATGCATGGAAGCATGAGAGGCAAGGCTAGGACTTTGCTATTCAGGAGACTGGCAGGGATAGATATCATATTAGGCCAAAGGTTATTTCTAACCAAATGAAAAATGTGCTCTATAACAATAAGACGAATTATATGTGCAGATCTTTACTTCACAACAACAATGGCATTCAACCAGAGCTCATGATTTCACTGCTAACAATTGTATTGCATAGCACCAGAAAACAATCACATCGATCACTTATAGAATAAGCAGCTACTATGCCTGAATCATGCAGGACAAAAGGTAGAGAGTTTATGTTTAAAGCCCAAGAAGAGAAATCACAATTCACAAGGGGCCAAAATGGAATTTACTCTCCTTCAAAATGAAAGCTTTTAACACATTTGCTTTAGATACTATATTTTCATATAGTAGTTCAGAGGATAGAAATTGAATTGAATTGTAGACGCATCTTATTGGCACAAGTGCTACAATAACCTATAGTTTTAGGCGGAAAGGTGATTTTAGACAATCTTCGCATGATCTCGAACTTCAAATAGTATATCTGATGAAAAACAATCCATGAAAATCGATGTTTAACTCCATTACTTAATCCGTTTGCAACCATGAATTCAACAAACAAGCATGCATTAAGCTTTTGGTGACCCTGAAGATATGTTATTCTTAAATTGGGAGTCATTCCCTAATTAAAAGCTTAAAGTTGACATGCATTTTTGTCCAAACAAAGAAATCCGTAGAAGATAACCACAATAAAACAGCAAGCAAGGAAAAACAAACATATAAGTTCAAGCAAACCTGTCTGAATTACGAGAGCATATAAGCGTTGTGTCATCAGGTAGCTCACCTGCTCCAATCTGTACCACAAGAATGCGATAGAAAAGGGAAACAACCAATATTGGTCCTCTCTTCAAAAATACATTTATCTACTACTAAAACAAATCCAAGAGAGAAATTCAAAAACCACCCAACCTACACTCTTGTACTAAAGCTATTTCAGTATTAACATAAGGCTCATTCGGTATAAATACATGCAACTGTAATAAGCTTTTCCATAAATATCCATGGATTTTCCATAAATACATGCAACTGTAATAAGCTTTTCCATAAATAAGCTTTTTCATGCAACTGTAATAAGCTTCATCTTGCTGGAAAAGCTTCAAACAGCACTCAAGACAAAGCAGATTCCTAATTCAGTCATCTCAGAGGAACCTCATGCCCTTATAGCTCACTAAGCGTAACTATATTTTCATTAGGGCAATTACCCATCCAAGTCCTACAGAATTATATCCATTCATTAATAGCTCTAGCAAAATCTCTATTCCAAAGGGAATGAGGAATACCAGGAAATGAATCTGTTACCCGATTAATCAAACCGAGAGGTACCTTATACTGTTACAGGTTAGTAAAAAACTATTTTTCATTAGAGCAATTACCCCTTCAATTCCTAGAAAACCCTAGCCTTCGCCAATTGATAACCCCATCTATTCCCAAAAGGTAAGAAGCAACATCAATACCCAAAACTTGAACTCAATCTCAGTTAGTTTTTCCTTACAACTACCACCATCGAATATTCTATCAACCACTCTTTCTGGCAAAAGAGAAAAAATAAAAACATTTATATCTTGCAAAACACCTCAAGGGAGAATGATGATGGAGAAACAACTAGCTCATAACTTCCTTTGTCAAAACTTTAAATAGGATAACCAAAGAGCAAGTAACATATGTCGAGAATCGCAGAGCAAGCGCACAACGAAATGATGAGATAGCTAATGGCCTGAATTGATGGGAAAACAAAGCAAAAAGCCCTATAAAAACTTATGGAATCCATTGCCCTAATGCCCCGATATGAACATTCCACATGGATGCTATGCCCATAGAAACTCAATGAAGCATATGAGTGAGACAGGTGCTTTAGATCATATATGTAGCAGGCTCATAGTCCTTATCAGATCCTAACTTAGAAAACAAACCAAAGTGTTGCAGATACCAGGCAAAGAGGCTTGTTGATTTGAATATTAGATACACGATGGATTCCTCCTGATGCAATCAAAATAGTGTCCCCAGGCCTACACAAACAACGGACCAGACTACAAATCAATATTAATACTTGGGAAGGACATAGAAAAGAGTAATCAGAAAATGGATGAGATATCAACCTTGCCGCAATAACAGCAGTTTCAATGTTTGGAAAGACTCCAGGTTGGGAAAATTCTATCACAGAACGATCTACTCGAAGCCAGAGCCGAGGATGACATGCAAGGAAGTGCCATCTGTTGCAAACGAGGGCGGTGTTACAGCGATCTGCAAGCTCAACCGCAATTTAAGACTGACCCAACAAACAGCAGCAAAATATGATAATGAACTAAATTTCATAATACATTGCAACAATTGAATGAATTACTGAGCTATTGGAGCAAATCTAGCACCCGAAAGTGTCCAACTAAGACGTAATGACTTACTGAGCTATTGGAAAATTGTAGGCTACTCCATCTAGCTCTAAGCAGACAAAATCCTCTCTTTCCCAATAGGTAAGCGAAAAAAACAAGAAGAACAATTGCGCAAAAAAGTGTTGCAGTGCCTAAACTGTCATAGCATGCTAACATAAATCGCCTTATAGAAACCAAAATTTCTAACCACGCAACTTTCACTAGAATCCCTAGAAACTAACTTTCTAGGGTTTTCAACATACAAGAATTCCGGCCCACACGCCTTATATTTCTCTAGAAAAACCCGTCAAAAGAAAGATCTTTATGTTAAATTTCTTTAAAATGAAGAAATTTTTTTTTTTTTTGAGGAAATAAATGAAGATTTTAACTGGCATAAAATTAAAATAGTAACCTAAAAGAGAGTTTTGAGAACTTATATCTACAAAGATTGTGAAAAGTGAAAATAATAGAATCGATAATCACCTGGTAAGGGAGAAAGGAAACTGAAGATGTGCATGAGGCAGCCATCATCCAAGTTGTTTATATTACAATCTTGCCATGTCGCCGAACCCTCACTCTTCCGCCGCTGCTCCGCCACCATTCCGACAAGGAAACGACGCCTAATCCTATGGAAATTACTACTGGCCTCTGCTTTGTAATATTGACCGGGCAGGCTTCGAGCTTCGAAGGGATGACCCCATTAATAAATTTTTTATTTTATTTTTAGGGAACACCCATTATATTGATTTTTATTTTATTTTATTTTTTTTTTGGAAATTGCAAAGTCGTCAAAATACAACAACACTTGTTGATAATCGTTATAATGTTCCTCAACAAACAAACAAAAAGATAATCGTTATAATGTTAATTTTGTTGCATGATAAATAGAGGTAGAAATGAAAAATGACATTAAATAATAAATATTAAAAAAAAACCTTATACCTCTCAAAAAAAAAAAAAAAACAAACTTACAAAATCCTCTAAATATCACATCCGAAAGAAAGAACCACCCCAACATAAACTTGGCACGCATGCTTTATTCAAGAAACCAAACTAACATAACTACTAGCCAAAGGAAACTCAAACCGCCAGCTTGTTCATCACAATCTTGCATATACTCTCAACCAAAAATGGAAGGAGTGAGCACTCAATGAATGTCAATAAGAAGTAGAAGATCAAAAGAAAAGGAAAACGATTTAAGAATTTTAGAACGAAACAACTTCTGGCGGAGCACTTTAAAAGACAACTGGTGATGCACAAACATGATATTACTTACGGTTCCACTTACTTCACATTACTTGATCAATCCTCTTTTACATGTACAAAGCTTATGTTGTACATAGAGGGCGAAACATGATTCTCATTCTCGTCTGCTTCCGATCTACCGCTCCAATCTGAACAGAACACTGACCGATCAAAACTACGTGTGGACAACTACCCAGTTGAAATTGGCGGCCACGAAACGGCTCTTTAAAGCCGCAATTGACTTTCGTGGGAGGAGAACAAATAGTGAATTATGAAGTCTAACTTCAATTAGAACGAACCATTTTATCAGCGCCTTTAATGCACCTCAAGCTACTTGAGGCGGGGGAGGGGGGGAAAGCCTCAAGCTCCAACATCCATTGGCCCCAAGCAAGGAAGCAGAGTATGCATCAAGTACTCTATAAAATGTAGTGTGCATTCTTCTCATAAACATCATGGTGTTTTTTTTTCTTTCGTTCTTCTTTGAATCCTTACATAATAGAAAAAACATGTAAAAGTAAGGCATCTGAAAGCATGCTATGATGTGATGAGGGTTATGTTTAAATTTTATAATAAGGAGAACTTGATGGAGGTGGAAAGAGAAATGTACAAATTGTCACAACATCTGTAAAACATGTCTTATAACCTCTCATTCGTTAACAATAATATTTGAGATCTCTGGAATTATAAGAATTTGTCATTCATTCTCACAAAAACACACCCATTGTGACAATTGCAATCTTCCTTTTCGTCTCCATCAAGCTTTTCTTATCATAAAATTTGATATTACCCTTTTCACATCTATAACAATATCCTTCCTTTTAGACGCCCTCCATTTTTCCTATTAATTGAAGCTAAAACTAGCTTTCCGGTCTTTAAAAATTCAATTCAGACCTGCATAGTACATTGTGAAGGATGATGGATGAATTCATCTATCTATTGGTTTAATGCTATTTTCCATCTTCATTTAGCCGGCACAAAATCAAAATAGTAAACCTAAAAGATTTTTGGGACTTATCGAGAGATAAAAGAACATAATTGTATATATATATTCAATGCATTACAAAGCTCAGGTGTCCAACGGTTACATATAGGATAATCTTGTAACAACTAGAATCTACTGATTACACCGAAAGGTGTCAAGTGCCCTCCACTAGATACACTACTGGATAATGACACACTAGGACACAACTTTAGATAAATGACCAAACAGTCTTTTACTTTCTAACATCCCTCTCAAACCAATTTGTGTACACACAACATTTAGTTTGTCTCTGAAATAAGTAAGGACTGTGAGGTTTTGTTAAGGCATCTGCTGTTTGATCTGATGATGGAATGTACTGAACATCCATAGTCCCAGCCAACACTTTGTCTCTAACAAAGTGAGCATCCAGCTCAATGTGTTTAACTCTAGAATGCAAATCAGGATTATGAGCCAATGAGCCAGCCCCCAAGTTGTCACACCATAGAATAGGTTTCTCAGGCAAATGGAGACGCATTTCAGACAACAGATTCAGAATCCACTGAGTTTCAGCAGCAGCATTGGCCAGGGCTCTGTACTCAGCTTTTGTGCTAGATCTGGAGACAACAAGCTGCTTCTTTGATGACAGAAGACCAGACTACCAGCTAAATAAACATAATAGGCAGCAACAGATCTTCTATCATTCTTGTCACAGGCCCAGTCAGAGTCACTAAAACCATGTATCACCAATGGATGAGCAGGTTTAAAATGAAGCCCATAGAACATAGTTCCTTTGATGTATCTCAGCACGTGCTTGACTTGTTGCCAATCAGACATAGTAGGTGATTGCATGTGTTGACTTAAAAGTATTCACAGCAAAATCCATATCAGGCCTTGTCAGAGTCAGCTATTGCAGGGCTCCTATAGTACTTCTGTAAATAGTAGGATTAGCCATAGGTTCAGTAGATGGAGGATCTTTGTGATTTGTCACCATATGAGTAGGACAAGGCTTGAGATTCTCTAAATTGAGTTTCCCCAACAGCTGTTTGGCATAGTTGTGTTGAGACAAGTACAATCCTGTTTGGTCTCTAAAAGCCTAAATTCCTAGAAAATGATGCAATTCTCCCAAGTCTTTAAGAGAAAACCTGGCATGTAAGGCCCCAATAAACCGCTATATCAACTCCCTGCTATTCCATGTGAGCAAAATATCATCTACATAGACTAAAACATACAAAAAGGTTTTCCCAGACTGAAAGATAAACAGAGAGGTATCAGCTCTTGACTGCTGAAACTGCCAAGAAAGCAATTGTTTACTCAATTCAGCAAAACAAGCTCTAGAGGCTTGTTTGAGCCCATGAATGGCTTTCTTGAGATGACATACATGTCCAGGCTTAGTAGGGTCTTCAAAACCTATAGGCTGTGTCATAAAAACTGATTCATGCAAAGTACCATTCAAAAAAGCATTATCAATATCTATCTGCCTGATTGGCCAATTCAAGGCAACAACAATTTCCAAAACAACCTTGATCGTAGATGCCCTGGCAACTGGACTAAAAGTCTCAGTATAGTCAAGCCCTGGTGTTTGATTAAAAACTTTAGCAACAAGCCTTGCTTTGTGCTTGTTAACGGTGCCATCTAGATGGAGTTTAAGTTTGAAAACCCATCTATTGGTGACCAAACTATGAGCCTGAGACCTGGAGACCAACTCCCAGGTATGATTCTTCAATAAAGCATTATACTCGTCCTCCATAGCCTTTTTCCAGGCAGGGTCCTTAAGAGCATCTGCAGTACTAGTAGGTTCTGGTGAGTGCCCTAAAGGACTGGCAGTGGCAAGATAGGAAAAGATTTTAGGTTTATGAATGCCACTCTTGGCCATAGTCTGCATGAGATGTTTATTGACACAAGCAACTAGTGAGGGAACATATGAAATTGGGGAAGAGGATTGAAGTTGATCAGGGTAAGAAAGAGTAGGTGGAGAGGAGTGAACAAAAGGTGTAGGTGATGATCCAGGAACAGAAAGAGAATGATCAGATGAGGGACTTAAGGGAGAGGAGGACTGATTAGAGACAACAGGTGTATGTTGTTCATTAGGAATTTGACAGAACTGAATGGGGGATTGGTTAGTTTCAGTAGGATGAGAAGCACTAAAGTCTCGAATAAGTAAATGCAAGGTTTGGACAGAGTTTGATTGGACAGAAGAAGAAACAAGATCAGAACCAGTCCTAGATTCAATAGTGACTTTGTGATAAGGAAAACTCAACTCATCAAAAAAAGACATCTCTTGACACATACACACTTCCACTAGGATCTAAGCACACATATCCTTTATGAGTGGCACTAAGACCTAGATGAACACATTTAATAGTGTGAAACTGAAGTTTCCTTTGTTGATAAGGCCTAAGATTAGGATAGCACGCACAACCAAAAACCTTCAGCATATTGTAATTAGGCAGCTTGCCAAAAATGGACTCAAAGAGTGATTTCTGATTTAAAACAGGAGTGGGAAGATAATTGATTAATCAAACAGAATGGAGGAAACTTTCCCACCAAAATTTTAAGGGCATTGAGGCTTGAGCAAGTAGGGTAAGCCCCATTTCTACAATTGACCTATGTTTCCTCTCAGCCTTTCTATTTTGAGGGTGAGCATGAGGGCAAGGATGCCTAAATTGTATCCCAGATTCTTTAAGGATTTCCACAAAGGTTCTAAACTCCCCCCTCCCCTCCCAGTCAGTTTGCAAACACTTAATTTTCAGATTAAACTGGTTTTCAACCTGAGTTTTAAATTGCATAAAAGCACTAAGAGCATCTGATTTAAATTTCAATGGGTAGATCCAAGTATATCTAGTATAGTCATCAACAAAATGTATATAGTAGGTGTATCCTACAGTTGAGGTAACAGGGGCAGGTCCCCATAGATCTGAATGTATAATTTCTGAAGGCATGACAGTTCTAGAATCAGAATTAGAATAAGGTAGGGCATGCTCTTTGCCCAAGTGACAAGCTTCACAAAAAGATAGTTTTTCATTACTTTTCAAAGAAACATTACAGAGTTTTAGAACATGATTCAAGATCCTTTCTGTAGGATGCCCTAACCTTCTATGCCAAACATTGGCAGTACTACCCCTTGATTCACTACAAACAAAAGTTTTAGGAAAACTAGAATAAGACTGAACTTGAGGAGACTTCTTGATGAGAGAGTGATTGATAGATTGGTCATCAGTGGGATCTTTGGAGTGAAGAGAGCTCAATTGAACAGGAAAGTGCATCTGATAAAGGCCATTCTTAAGGATTCCTTCCAGCAGGGTTTTCTTTGTAGCTAGATCCTTCACAAAACAACAATCAGAATGAAATTCAAGATATATAGGGTTGTCAGAGGTCAACTTGGATACACTAAGAAGATTTTTGGATATATTAGGAACATGAAGAATAAGATTCAGAGATAAAATGGAATTATGTTTAGCAGACAGATTAGAATGACCAATATTAGCTATAGGCAGAGACTCACAATTACCTACTGTTACAACATCTGATCCATCATACCCTAAACTCAGGTGGAGGCTGTTAAGATCAGAAGAGATATAACTAGTAGCTCCATTATCTGCATATCAACTAGGATCCATGAAGGTATCTCCTGAAGCAATGTATGCAGAATTAGCCCTGGGACCTGTGGATTGAAAAGGTGTTCCACTTCCAGTGTTGTTGTTATTGGGGGGCAGGACCAGTGTAAGAGGAATCATATATATGATAGCAATTAGCTGCTATATGTTTAATTCTAGTACAAACTTGATAGACAAGTCTAGGGCCAGATCCTCAATTACTTCCACATCTACCTCTTCCTCTATTGTTTCTACACATGCCTCGACCAGAATCTTGACCATTATTGCTCCCAGAAGGTCTGTAGTTGTTATTGCTTGATCTGTTCCCTTGTTTCTGAGTAGCCAAATGTGCAGCAGGGGATAGAACATCCAGAGTTAAGGACGGACTGAAACGAGCCAACAAGCGTTCATGAGTCACCAGTTGTGACTGAACTTCTTTCCAGGAAAGAGAGCCAATTCTAGAGGTGATATTGACAATCACTAATTCATAATCTTTCCCCAAACCACCAAGGGCAGCAAGAATTAATTCAGAGGTGGAGATAGGATATCCGGCAGCAGGTAATCCATCACAATAGGATTTCATGAGGGCCAAATAATCCACCATCGATTTAGTACCCTTGTCTGTCCGAGTCAGGGCTCCCTTGTACTCAAGCATTCGAGCTTCTGATCTATTGTTAAAGATCACTTCAAGAGTACTCCAGACCTCAGCAGCAGTGTTACACTCAATGGTTCAACAAGAGCTTGCTCTGTCATAGAACTTTTCAACCATCCGACGAGTAAGGAATCGGTGGCAGTCCAATCATCACAAGCCGTAGATCCGAAGCTTTATGGTGGACAGGGAGTAGTGCCAAAAAGATGACCATCCAACCGGTGACCACGAATAATGGGAAGCACGGTTGACTTCCAGAGCAAATAATTTGACATGTCAAGCTTGACATTGCAGGTCTGAGTAAGAGTTCCACCAAAGGGAGTAAAAGGCCTGGTAATATGGAGAATATGGAGGGGAATGAGTGGTTGCAAACGGTGGAAATTGAGGCATTGTTGCTCGATTGAGATTAGAGAACATGGTTTCTGGACGAAACCATAATATGTAAGTGGAGGAAGCTGAATAGTGGCGCTAATGGTCGAATACGGTGGCGCACCGGAGGGAAAGATGGTTCCACATGGAACATGAACTGTAAAACCTGGTAACTGAGTCGAAATCAATCCTATATGAATACTAGAACCATGAAGTGCAGAAGACAAGGTAACATCAGAGGATATGGAGCTCACCGGAGTTGTGCTTCAAGCGGCAATGGTGGCGTTAGCGGCTCTGATACCGAGATAATGAACAGAATTGTATATTCAATGTATTACAAAGCTCAGGTGTCCAACGGTTACATATAGGATAATCTTGTAACTAGAATCTACTGATTACACAGAAAGGTGCCAAGCGTCCTCCACTAGATACACTACTGGATAATGACACACTAGGACACAACTTTAGATAAATGACCAAACAGTCCATTACTTTCTAACATCGAGTAAACATGTGAAAAAGAATAGAATGTGAAAAAGAATAGAATGGATAATCACCTGGGAAGGGGGAAAGGAAATCCAAGTTGTTTATATTCACAATCATGCCATGTCGCCGAGCCAAACTAAATAACCAGTGTTTGAATTTATGTTTGTTTAATACACGAAAGAGCTCAAACTTATTTTTTTAATAAACGAAATAAATTTACTTTAAGAAATGTTCGTAAATCTATTAATTGAGCATGAGTCGGGCTTAAACGAGATCAGCTCACTCTTTACAACTTATGTCCATGTTCCGCAACTTCTTTTTCCAAAGTGTAATGTATTCTTGGTTTTTTAAATCTGTATCAGTTAGATAGTCCCTGTGGAGAATAGTAACAAGGAGGAGATGGGAGAGATAATGATGAGATGACATTAACATAAGTTTAAGCATGGTGCTGATGAACAAACTCAGATGCAAATCAAACATCTCAACCAAACCTTTATTATCTGAATATGAATCGAATCATAAAATCTCATGTTCAAATGGACCCAATCGGTTCGACAGAAACACACACACAAACACAAACACAAACACTCACAATAAAGGGATCTAGACAGGACCGTTCTAAGCAAATTAAACCAGCAAATCAATACAACAAGAAGAGAGCATTGAACCTTGATGCAAGAGAGAAGCAAATAGGTTCATAATGCATCTTGTGGATCAACTGTAATCATCCACTGTTTGTGTTGCGGATAAACGAACATTTACTTGTCGACGTTCATGCATGCATGCATCCCCGTTGAGATCTACAGAACACTAATTAGTTTATAATAGAGCAAACGAAGACGACCAAGTAGTGTTTGTTGTATACAGCTTAATTTCTGGGGAAAAAAATAGTGAAGAATGAACCAACATAACATGGATTTATCTGGAAACCAAAACTTATATATGATGTCAAAAGCAACAACTTCAAGCTCCAACATCCATTGGCCGCAAACATGATATGATGTCAAAAGCAACAACTTCAAGCTCCAACATCCATTGGCCGCAAACATGGAGGGGAATACGCATCAAGCACTCTTTGAAATTCACTGTCCATCTCTCCATTCTTCTCATCTACTTCATCATTCTTCTTTGCATCCTGACATATAACAAGGGTAAAATAGAGAATTAGCCGCTCTTTGTTTTGTTTTGTTTTTTTCTTCCTCTTTTAGTTTAGAAATGTAACTCTATCACTCTATGCAATAGCAGCTAACCAAGAAAGAAGGCCATTCAAACCGATAACTCAAGAATTCAAGAGTTGAAAAGTATTCACCTGCACGGACAGAAACCGGAAGGTGGGCATAAAGCGAATCTTGCAGTATTCGTTGAATAGTATTGTTGAAACAAGGAGAGGAACCGTGGCAAGAGATGCCGATGGCTTAGATTTCAGTCCAAAGAGGCCAATCATACTTATTTGCATAAGAATGACAGCTACTATAACATAGTGATGGACATAAGGCCAATATTGCCCACATGTTTCATAAGTTGTCACATACACATCTTCAATCTACAAAACAAGAACGGATTTTTCGTTAACCAAATTCGGAAACAATAAAACTGCAATTAGTGCATTTGGATGCTAGGAAGCCAAGGAACAGGTGACATGGGGCACGCCGTGTCGCAGTCACAGGTCCAAACCATGAAACCAGCCTATTACAGAAATATAAGCTAAGGTTGTGCATGGTAGCCAGCAATGGTCAAACCCTTTCCCAGATTCCATGTACGCAGTGTGCTTAGATTCACTCGGCTGCCCTTTTTAGTGCATTTGGATGTGCCCAATTTCTATGGACACATATATATGTGAAATTAGCCCACCAACTTTTATGTATTGGCCCATAATGAGTTATCCAAAACTAAATGTCAGGATGAACTAAAATACAAGAAGTCTGACGAACTTCCGACCTGTATCCTAAAATTCTTGGTGCCGCCACTGCCTACAGTACATTTACATGGAAGTAAGAGACATATCCCACGTCTGATTTATCTCTATAGGAATTGCATTTCTTATTCACTTGCAACCTGCTAGCCAGGTAGAGATAGCTCCAGATAAAAAGACCTTGGTCAAGACCATGAATCAAAGTCTAATAATTATATGTGCCATGTAAAATTTCATTGTAACAAATTGGGCATGCTAAATACGTCTATCACGAGGCTAGCCCCAACACTGGCCATGCCATTCCAGAATCCAGTAGTAGAACTTGAATGTATTTATATATATCCCCATGAAGTTCAAGAAAAAACGCCTACAGATCACACGCCATCACACGATTAAAAACATCCTAATGTTTTTCGCTTCTACTGATTCATACACACGCAGGATGCATAAAGCAGAAAGACGTATAATCAGTGTAAGAAAGAGTAGAGTTGACCTGATTAATGTAAACAGCATAACCCAGAAGGAAATAGCCAACCAGGAACGGGAGAAGTAATGGTGACACTACTGCGTATACCATCCCGATCAATATGGAGAGGGATACAAAAGGGATGATTCTGTAATAAGGCAAAGAAAAAGTATAAGGATCTTCATTGTTCCTTCGATGCCATATACACTTTGTAAGATCCCACATTAGTAATCCAGGCTGGAGAATTTCCAAAGAAAATCCTAAAAGTCCATTTGTGAGTATGTACGTCATAAAGAAGTCTGCCTGAACGAAAACCAATGCAAAATGACAAGTCAAACTCTCACATTGCACGAATTCTGATGATTCTTACAAGCCTTTTCTGATCATATTATATACATTTAACGGCGTAATACATGCGATTCACTACTCCATGGTGCTTGTTTTTACAAAATTATATCCATTTAGTCCATAATTTAAACGAAAAAGGTTCAAGCCCCCTTACTTGAGCAGTAACAGCTTCTGCCATATGTGCAGGAAAACTTTTAGGATGAGCAAAAGATTCCCCAATCTGATCTAGCAATGATCCTGATAACAAGCTTAAGAAGAACGCATTCCCGACAAGGAAACAGAAGACCATATTACAAGCTCTTATATCCCTTTTACTCCTGGATATGTATCCTGCTATTTTTGCCATACCAATGAAGCAAAAGGGAACAAAGTAGATAAAGAGATTAAGAATGAAACTTGGGAGGTATCCAGTTACAACTGATCTTAATCCCGGTCTGCAGAAAAATTATAATTCAAAGTCAGCTTATGTGCATAATCAGGAAATAACTCAATGACTGAAACCTCCATCAAAGATAAATATAAAGACAAAAGAATTGTAGAACATAAACAAGTTAGCTTTTACGATAACTCATCTTACCAGATATCGGTGACCCACTCTAACAAAAAGAGAAAAGATCTTGGTCTAATATACTGACAGGGTTCCTTCAAGAGGTAAATTTGTGAAAAATTTACTTTCTAGATCTAGAAAGATTAGCGGAAGAAAATGGTGGCTAGTGTCAGTGGGATTATCAGCATCAAACTGAGAAAAAGCAACCCCCCTCCAAAAAAGAGAGTCAAGAACAACTGACTTAATAGTTCACGAGAATCAACAGTGAAAGTTGACATTAAACAGCAGAAAAATCATAAAACGAACTCACATCAACTGAAGAGCCATTGCTGGCGGAAACCATTTTCTTAGTCTTTCAAATTTGGCAATTCCTTGAACAGCTGTAACAGGGATTGCAAAGAAAATAGTAAGCAGCGCCGCTGCAACATACACAGCAAGTTTGTGAAGTGGATAGAGACTATAACGAATTGTCAAATTACTCCAAAGCACATCCCTTGGTTCTGGAGCTACTTGCGTAATCATGACAAATGGGTTTGCATTCTGTTGAGATTGGGCAGCTAAAGCCGCACCACAGCGAGACTTGAATGTAACAAAAGCGACAGGTAACTCCTGCAGGACAAAAGAAGAACATTTGCTCACTTGATCAAACCAAATTTATTTTGAGAAAAGTAGAGTAGGTTGCAAATTTGGTCAGAATAAAGGGAGTTTCTTTGTCTTTTCTTAAGAACCCACATAACAAAATTTTAAGCAGAAACCCGTTCCTTTCATGAATCTCAAATTAGAAGGTATTATCTTCGATCACCAAGAATATGGACACCAGAAACATTAGTATGCATCATCAGATGCTTAGATTAAGTGGAAATTTCAGCTTCCAAACGAATTTCCTACTAAAACCATGTTTTAAGCTCTTGAACCTTGAATTTCAAGGTACTAGTTAGTTTTTTCTTTCTTTTTTGGAGCAATTAAAAGGAGGGAGGAGGGTTAGGCAAATAGAATTCACAAGTTTTTATGAACCTAATCTTATGGAGTTTACCACCTCGCAATAAAACCAGTCAACACTACCTGGTAACTGAGATAAGGTACAGATAAAATATGAAAGAACACTAATGGACATGACACCAACATAAAGAATGAAGAACTTCTGACCTTATGCTCAAGTGTCTTCTCACACCTTATTCGTTGTATCTTGCCTGAGACCTCTTGAAGTGATTCTTCTAGCTTATCTATCTTCTCAGACATTCTGTACGCGTTTAATAGAGGTAGTCGCCTGCCTTGGTTGTCGGTCAGAGATTTCCTTTTCAAGGTTTCCAGTTTTTGGGTAAATGACCTTGCCTTTTTCTGCACAAAAAAGTTTCAAGCGTGAAAATCCAGAACCATAGAGGGGAAACAGAGAGGGAAAGATCAAGCATAATTCATTCAACTTCTCTATTAGCAATATAAATGTTGCGCTCTTTTCTGGCAAAAGCAAAATGCTTCCAAAACACGCACTTCGAAGACCTCTAATACTTTCAAAACCTTGAGCCTCGAGGAGGCAAGGATCAATACATCAAAAATGGTGGTTGTAAACTTTGAGGCTATGCCAATTAATCCTGAGTTACAGAATTACACCTCAGAGCTTCTAACAAATTTTTGGAGATATCAAAGACTTAACGATAAGCACATCTTTGTGCTAGGAGACCCGAAATCACTTTTTCATTGAGTTGTGTCAAGTTATGCGTAATCCCATGAAGATAGACTGGGATACTGTCTTGCAAATATTGGCGTGTGTGTGCTCATGCGAAGTGATTGCATCAAAAAAGTGACCATTTTGGAAAATTATTCAGATTCTGGGTAGGATAGAGATCAAAAGAATGACCCTTATTCAGATTTTAAATGTATACCCAGAATTCGCGATGTAAGAGTTCCCACCTCCATTTCACTTAAGGATATCCCAATTGTGTGAGCAACTGTCTATCCCCAACCAGCTTCTTCTCTTATTCTGACTCAAGTAAAAAGAAGCTAAAATACTGTCCAGTATTTTTTGAAGTCCAAGCTCTTACTCATTTATAAGAGCCTGAAAAGAGTCTCAAACGCATAGAAACATATAAATAATAGAACTTGAGATAAGTTAAGAACAAAAGTATATGGAGAACTCCTTACTAGCAACTTCTGAAGCTCGTCATCGTCGTAGAGGATTTGATAGGATTGATAAGAAAACTGATAATTTTTTGAGAAAAAGTGATCCACAGAACAACCATAAGCGCTATGATCTTCGCAGGAAGGGATTTCTCTGACTAAAACAGTAAATTGATCCGGTCGATCCCTGATTCTATGCAGCTCCTGGATCCTTATGAACCAAATATCTTTGTATTCCTGAAATACAATGAGTAATATATCATACGTCACATTACTTACAAAGCACGTCTACTTTGCATCCATTTACACGTCCATACATGTATCAGGGTGTACTCTCTGCAGCTCTGCTGTCATAGGTTGACTCTCTCTTTGTTTTTCCATTTTCTTCTTTGGTGTTCCATTGAATGTTGATAACGAGTGAGTTTTCAGATAAGTGACTACATAGAGTACCGGTATTTCACTATCCAAGCAAAGTAATTTCTTGGAGCAGAAAATTGTTTATGTCAAAACAAGAAATATGGCTACAAAGAAGTACCGCTTTAAGAGATTTTCATGAAAATGGTGCCACGGGGGAGCGTAATTATACCTTGTACAACAGGTACAGCCCGTAGAAAGAAACAAAGTATAAGCATGTCAAATGCACCCAAAGCCTGTAGATTTCAAAGCATTTACCAGAGAATCAATACTACCAGAAGATCCTTACAAGAAAAAGAAAAAAAATTGAAAAACAGATAAACATGCATGTCTAAAACAGCTGGCAGTTCTCTTCTAACCAAAGAACACCATGTAACTAAATTTGCAAATAGGTCTCTATATATTACTCGCCATGTAGCTAAATTTGCAAGAAAAGACATTAAAACAGAAATATAGAACGAGGAGAGAGAGGGGAGGGTAGAGAGAGGGGGGGAGGGGGGGAACAACTCGGTTCATAAACTTTAGATGTCATTGAAACAATCTAACTGCCAAGTGATCAGTAGTGTGTCTACTTGTCAGGTGCTGAGTAAACGTCTGAAGGAGAGATGATAGGTGCCGAGGGAATCTCCTTCATCTATTGGGGAGAGGGGTTAGATTGCTACCCAAACGAATACTGGAAAACTAAAGAACTTCTTGAGCCCAAAAGAAACACAGTCTGCTATCGAATTGTAGGATGCACAACAGGGAAAAAAGATGACTGTAATGCCACAGAAATTTAGTAGGGGCTTCATTAAATGTAGATAAGAAGATTGAATCCTCTTAGTGCACTTAGAGACGGAGTTGCATAACAAAAGTTGTTAACTACCTCCTCCCACTAACATCATCGATCCAAGGGACTACCTCTTCCCACTATCATCTTCCATTTAAGGGACTACCTCCTTCCGCTATCATCATCATCAATAGAAGGGGAGGCGCCATCTTCATCATTTTGGAAGAGTAAAGGAGGTTATTTTGAATGAATTGAAGGGAAAAGAATCAAAAATATCGAAATCGTGCTGACAATCGAAGGGAGAAAAAAGTGTTCAGTGTGAAAATTACTTAAGGGAGGGAAGGTAGCGATTTATTAAAGTATAGTAATCCAGAAGTGGATAGAAGCAACTCTTATGGTTTATTCGGAAGGGACAAAGACAGAAGAGAGATGTAAGAATTTATTTGGATTGAGGTATGGGGTTTCTGGCATCAAACAGCAATAGGTTTTACGGTTTTGTTCTTTGATTTATTTGCTATGTGGTTGTTGAAATGCTACTTATTATGCAAAATGTTTATGGGAGCCTTGCTTGACCAGGATATTTGGAACGAATAAACATATGAAAGGATGTATATACAGGAAAACAATTTATGAGTATAACAAATGAGCTACTATACAAAGTAGAAACAAATCAGCAAAGCAGCAGCACTAGTAGCAAGTATAAATCTACATATATATAAAAAGGCAGGCATTAATAGTAAAGTGAAGCTAGACAAATATATAAATGAAGAGCGTACTTGTTAGAACCTGCACTGACATTAGATATAGTGAAAGCGTCCATGGAGTAATTCTCGGTAGTAGGCCCGTCATCACCACTGTAATTCACCGGGAGTAAAACCAACAATCCAACAACAGAGGAAAACAGAAAGAACTTGATCCTGGAAAGAAAAAAAGAAAAAAGAAAACGATTGGTCCTGTCTGTAATTAAAAGCTAGCATCACTGCAGAGATCAATAATAATCAATTCATCCGCGGTCCGGGGGGCGGGGACAAAACAAATTGAAATAAAGTTGCTCTGAGATACTGACTGACCCGAATTTGAAGAGCCTGATGAAGACAAGAACATCGAGACCACACTGCTGGAGAATCTCGTCCTCGGTAACATTAGTAGCGCGACGTAACCATTCCAAGGCAGGAAGGAGCCGCGTGTGGGTGTGGGTGAAATGAATAGGGTGGTGGAGAGAGAGACGGCGTGCATAGTAAATCGGAGCAAAAGAGGGCTGCTTCTTGAGTATGGAGAAGAGGCTAAGGATTAAGGTTGCTAAACCGATGTTAATGGCGGCTGAAACCACCAGATTTTCAGCTCTCATCTTCACTTTGATATTAATTACTCCCCGTATTAATATTGAAAACACAAACTAATTAAATCACTTCCTCTGTGTATATAATACTATATGCATGGTTTTGCTTCAGGAAAATGATCCTATGATGTGAAGGATGAATTTGCGATGGAGCAAAAATGGAGATCCTTAGTGAACTGAAGTTTTGTATGTACTCCAGTTACGCGACACGTGGCTTGACACACCTCAATTCAGACACGTGTGGCGGATTTTTTTTTTTTCTTTCTATTTTCCCTTAGGGTGGCGGAATTTATTTCGCTACGGAAACTACATTGTTTTGTGCATATATTTTGTTTTATATTTTCCATGCAGCAGGGTCTGTTAATACAATTTTATTTCTTCTTCTTCTTATTATTATTATTATTATTATTTTTATTTTTTATTTTTTTTTGTGAGGAGATGGGAATCAATCGCTCGTTGTCAAAAACTTCTGAGCAAGACAAATCACTAGTTGTGAGCAAAGAAATGCAATGCATTACTTAGAGCACTTGCATCAGATACTCTAATTGAATATTCTATTTTACAATTTTAAATACATATTTTTCTAGTTTACATAATCTCTATCTAAGGTGAAATCCATCAGACTCTCTATTTTACATAATGACTTAAAAATAAAGAGAAATTTACAGAATCTGGATAAATGCGGTAGATGTAAAGAAAATTTTACAGAATCTGTAGTTTACAGTAAAATTTAGAGTTTCTGATGCAGTGCTACTTTTCCTAAATCTGAATTGTGAAATCTCTAAAATTCAGTTTTTCAAAGATTTACAGTATTTACTGCAAGTGCGCTCTCAGACCGGATTCCATTTGGTTTGATATGGATTGAGGTTAAAATATATTTGACTTGGATATTGATCAAATACCAAATAAATCAATCGCACTTTAGTCGTTTATGTCTATGTCACGTCATCCAACATTTAAAACTTTTCTCTATAAATATTTTATTCACAATTCTAAAACTTTTCACACTGTCACATCATCGTTTTATAAAACTTTTCATAAACTTTTTAAAAAATTACTAAAAAAAAAAAAAAATAGACGTTGAAAGCGGTAGGAAAAACAAAAAAACCAAAACAAAAAATGTGTCAGAGCATCGTCTATAAAGTTAAAGCTTTTGTAAAAAATTAGCATATTATTGAGTTTGGATATTAAAATTAGCATATTTGCCGTGGGGGGGAGGGGGGCACGGTGATGATATTATGTGGCATTATGACCCCCGTGGGCGATATACAGTGAAATCCGGGTATAGGCTGGCCACCCATCTTCACCATAGCTTGCTTTCACGGTCTGGGTCGTCGACATCTGGTTAGGAGGATTGGATCTTGCGTCAAATTTGGTATTTGTCACAGTACGCCCACGTATTGCTCACTTTCTGTGGAGGTGCATACATGATTGTTTATTGGTTGGAGACTCATTACATCGACGGGGCATGAGTTGTGGTGCGTGTAACTTATGTGGATCCCGCTTGAAGGACCTTGGTCATGCTTTGTTCCAGTGTGCGATTCCTAGTGATGTGTGGGGACGGTTAGGGGATAGAGTCCTTGAGGAGGGCCTCCAAAGGTGTCTGGATTTTCGATCATTGTTGGGGTACCTCTTCTCCGCATGCGATGACTCTCATTTGGCACATCTGGTTACTACCCTATGGTACATTTGGAAAGCACGGTGTGCGTGGCTCTTTGGTGGACAGGCAGTGGATATTGGTAGACTTGTTATGACTGCGGAGTGCGGCGCTCGGGAATATGCGGTTTGCTTGCAGTCTCCCCTCCATGAGCCGGTTAGTTCGTCATGGTCTTCCGCTTGGAAGCCTCAGATGACCGAGTTAAGATCATTGTTGATGCATCGCTTTATGTGGATGCATGTGCCTTTGGGGCTGTGTTTCGTGTGTCGGATGGACATATTCTACGTGCTTGCTCGGGCAGATTGAGTAGAAGTATTGATGTTGATGCTGCAGAGCTTGGTGCTATTTACAGGGGCCTCCTCCTGGCCCGTGAGTGGGGGTACCGCTCTATCTGCTTGGAGTCTGACTCACTTTCCTGCATTCAACGTTTTCAGTAGCCTGCTGATGACTTCACCTCTCTTGGCTGCTTGGTTAAGGATTGCTTGCACTTGGCGGAGTTTTTTGATTCTTTTTCATTTTCGTTTGCTCAAAGAACAGGCAATAGTCCGGCTCACTTCTTAGCTCAAGATGACTTAGTTTATCTCGGTTTTGTAGATTGTGTTACTTCGCCCCCTGAACATGTTATGGATGCCTGTGCCTCTGATTTACTTCAATAATATTTCGATGATTTCGTTTAAATTTGTTTTTATTTTTTATTTTATAAATATTTGTCAATGATCTTCCGGAATGAAATCACAATTCACATGTACTATTTAACTCAAATCTAGCTTAAACTGAACCCGAGTTTGAAAGTATTCAGGAGCAAACTTAAATTTAATAGCTATGTCAAATTCAATCTTGGGCTCAAATTCGTTAAATTTAATATTTATATATAAATTCATGTTTAGACTCAGGTTGGTAAAACCTAAAATTTGTTCAACTCAAATCGTAATGTTACGGCCTCAGATTTTAGCAATCATCAAAGCGAACAATTAAATGTACTATTAAACAGTAGTAATTCACTATCTCCAGTAATCGCATGGATCTTATCAAAACATGCTTCAGATAAAAGAAATTTAATTTTTAAAATTTCACTAGCACCTTTGCATTTTCGACTTCACACGTCATCATGCAAGACTACAAATCCATATGATGACGACATAATTTTGGGCAATTGTTATTTATTGGCATAATTTAGGCACTTGTTGTTATCGTCTTATCGACAACACAATGAATCTATTCTCAGGTCTCCACGCCGACATTTAACCTGTGAAAAGTGGAATATAAACTCAAACATTCGGTCGAATATCCCTTTTCGACCTCTATAATGTTGAACCAAACACGAAGTATGGTGTCAGAATAGATTCAATGTTGTATGAATAACACCATCCCATAATTTATCTTCAAACTACTGATCACAGCTCCTTTATGCAACTGCACACAGAAAAATATATATATATAGGTGCATGCCATGCCCATCTTCCTGGCAGATAATCAAAATGTGCACATACATACTTATTCAAAGTTATATTACACAATAATCATTTTTCATCACAATACAATTTTCATTACATAATAATAATCTAGTCAACAAATTACTAGGATACATCTTTTTTACTTGTACTACTAGCATTGACCTACTACAGAGCAGCAGCAAAAACAAACTAACAATGACAAGGTCAACAACAGCCGATATCTCACTCTGGCTTTTAGTCCGGTCCTTAATACTCCAGCGACCCAACAGATGGTATCTCTTTCAAGCTACCCTTGTTGTCGTTCTGGCTCACATATCCATCACCCCACCCGCTAATACCGTTTGGGATCCCCATCGTCGGGATTCGGTCCGTTGAAACACAATTCAAAAGGTCTAGGCCTTCTTTTCCCATCTGTTGCACTTCTAGGGGAGACAAGATCTTTATATACCACACACTATTCACAAACTCCCTGTAAGGAAAAACCAACAATTCCGGCAGGTTCAGCAAATAAGAGAAATGCTAACTAAATGAATCCCACATAGTCAAATTTTGTATCATATGCAAATACGAATTAACTATCGCATCCAATTACTTTTTCTTCGTCTTACTCTTAATTTAACAGTGACCTCATTTAGAAACAAGCATACAATTAGAGAAGATCAAATGGAAACCATTATGTGAATTAAATCAGCAAGCAGCAAGACAGTCCCTTTATCACAAAACAATAATAAAATGGCACAGTGCACTTACTGCCAAGGGTCATCGCCGAGGAGAAGAACGTCATTCTCCCGGTCGATGAATACAAGCTGCCAGCCTGATCTCTGAGGGTCCTCCAGCAGGCCTTCAAGGCCAAACATGCGGGCAAGCTCGCTTCGCAGTTCATGGTAGCTGCTGTATTTGGATAAGTCAATTGATCTTCCATAGGACCCTGCTTTGTGCACCTGTCACGGGGACATTTATCAATAACCAATATATATAAACCACAAAAGTGCGGATTTTTACTGAAAGACACACACAGGCAAACATTTACATGCTTATATGGCGCATCTATCAAAAAGTCCATAGGCCTACTGGCCTAATTAAAAAAATGTTGGTCAAACCAAACAGGGCACAGAAGAGATGTGTTTATCTGTTAAGGGACCTCATTTTTCTACAATCGAAAGAATAGTTGTTGGAACATACATTCTAAATTTTTAGTCTTTTGTTTCTAAGTCCATAGGAGGCCTTGCAAAACTCAGAGTCAGGGGGACAACAGAGTGGGAGGAGGGATAAAAGTTACGACATTAACAATATATTTAACGTTCATGTTCACAACTGCACCTCCAAAAGAATCAAAAGTAACTACAAAATAGGAAATATGTTTGAATAGCTTACTACCTTCACAAAGGTATTTGATGAGTTTACTTGATCCACATTTTCAGATGACTGCATGAACCCTGATTCATCAACACAACTTGATGTTGTCATAACCGAGCTATGTGGAAAATCAAGCCCACCAGAATTTGCGTAAGTGGAGAGATCAAATGGCATAGATAGTGATCCACTTTCACCTCCACCTGCTACAAGGGCTGATATCCCATTTTGCAGCACATTGGAATAATTTGGCTCAAGTCCAAACAAAGAACTGCTTCGAGAATCCATGCCCTGGAACTGACCATGTGAAAATTCTCTTTCTCCGACACGAGGTAACATAGAGGTGAGTTCGGACATCTTATGAATAGATGTTGCCGCCATAGTGTTGGCCTGGGATACCCCTGATTCAGCAGTCCGAGTACAAATCTGAGAATCCAGTTCATTTCTGTTTGAAGAAGCCGAAGGAGTAACTAGATTGTTGACTCCACTTAAGTTTGCTAATTGAGCTACTCCCTCGAGGGAAAATGAATTTAGAAGACTTAGCATTGGGGAATTACTAGAAGCAGTTACATGGTTCCCAGGGAAATCGGCGAATGCCTGGTCCTGGAAAGATGAAGCCAAGTTGGCGAGCAAAGGTGATGATTGCAATTGAGTAGCGGACTCTACTTGGGGAAGATTAGAGATAGCCTTTGCAAGTTGAGGCAGTTGAAATTCTGAATGTAGTTGTCGCGGCTGTTGATCACATGGAGAAAGACGATGCTCTAAGCAATGCTGCAGCATTTGAGGATGAGACAAAACTTTGTTTTCTGGAAAGCTTTGAACAAAGTTTTGCTGAGCAATGGATCTCTGTAACATTTGGTTTTGAAGAAGATCAGAGCCTCTGGAGAAATTATGCTGAAATGGGAGAAGGGACTGCCTTGAGCGCTTAGAAGGATCTAACGCCCTTGTTTCTTGGAGAGCAGCACCTGCCATTGCTTGGTGAGTGTCGGGTTGTAAACCAAGGAAGGTGGAAGCATCGAGCCTTTGCTGCATCCAGGGTGTGGCACCAAATCCTTGGAAATTGATTGACTGAATTCCCTGATCTCCGATGTTACCACGAAGCCATGATAATTGAGAATTAAGAGCTGCTTCACCATTGATAAGACCTGGATAATACAGATGGTGAAGTTAAGAAGAAACCACATATACTGAACGAAAGATTAAGATTATCAACACTTTATGCTGTAAAGCAAACCAGGAAAGGACGGTAGCCGGATGGCCATGGTCGTTTTAGTCTGAGGAATATGGAGAAGGATACATTGGGAAAGTAGTTAATGGCTCAATCTCCCACAGGGATACTCTAGGCTGCCTCTCTCCTGCAGTTGATTCATCCCATCCGACCTTTTAAAGCAATATAAAATTATATTATTAACAAATGAACACAAAGGAACATGAGGTTACAACTGCAAACAGCTATGCTCAGCAATAGTGGTTTTGAAAAAAATCTTTATAAATATCTGATCTCAGACTCTTCTAACTCTAGGAAGAAAGGTCTTGCAATGAGTAAATGAGCAAAACTTGAAAGACCTTTAGTAAATTATAATCTCACCCAAAAACTGAAAGCTAAAATCGTTGAGGAGATGTGTAATTCCAATATGTATACATATATATATCTCACACACCCCTCACGTGTGGGCTTGCCAACACATGGACAAGAAGCCGAAGCAATAGTGTACAGATTATATAGCAACCTGTACTAATACATTTGTTTTATAAATGAGGTATTTACAGCTACAAGAGATATTTACAGCGAAAATAAACATGAAAACACACAAAAATCCCTACAAGAGTCGTAAACTCATCCGGCACAGTAAAAAAAACTTAAACTCAGCAAACCTTCACTGATCGCCAATGTGAATTAGGCCACCGGACTGGATCCAAGTCACCTATGCCAGTAATTGTTCCCATATACCTACAAAATAACCATTGTTGAAGCAAAAATTAGCTCATTCAACCAAGCAATAGTGGGCTAAGTTGTCAAGGTAAGAAAAAATAAGTCCCCATCCTCGCTCAGAATGGCACAAAAATAGAAGATAATCAAGCATGATTCAAGAAGGGATGGATAACAACATTACACAGCATCAAATAATCATCATAAATCTACAACCAATAACCTTGTACCTAAGACTATATTTCCTCTTTCTTTTACATTTGGCTACAGTAACCGGTCATACAACTTTTGGGAGTTGCCAACATTTGGCAAAAAGTTTATTAAACTTGGTTTTCTACATCCAACTGTAACTAATACAGGCTCAGCATATCACCTTCCAAATGCAATTGCAATTGCCCGATAACATCTGTTAGATGTCAAAGTTGGAAAAATTCTGCCCCCACCTGATTCCCTGTTATTTTTCCAAATATATGGAGGAAGACAGTTAAGAACCGACCGTACTTAGTGGGAATAAGGGTTGAGCATTGGTGTATATGTCCACAAGAAATAAATCGGACAAATATCATGCCTTTAGCTGGCAAAATTCCAACCCATATATGACAGTAGCTAAATTTCCTTCTTACCAAAAAAGCTTAAGTCACCAAGGAGGAATATGAATATGGATTTAAATTGTCCAGCATGCATTCTTTTGAGGGCCTAACACATGACTAAATATTATTTCATCTAGAACGTTAAGTTGTTAAGAGGCGTGTAATTTGTACATTTATATCTTAACAATCCCAAAGCCAGAACTTGGCCACTAATACTATGATTGGCAAAAAGGTAGGTAGGAGTCTACTTTGAGGCATAATACCGTAGGACCTTGAACCTAAGCAAGGTCCTCTACTTAACCAAGCTTACACACATGTCTGACACTCACTCAGTTACTGGTAGCCTGTGGTTTGATTTTGTTAGAAGATAAGGAAAAAAGGCCCAAGGATTAATAAGGTTTATAGGATAGAGTCAAATAATGTTAAAAGATAGAAATGGAACTCTATGGCATTGTTGATTGGGTTCAGTAATTAGATAAGATGTAAGTAGCTTTATGATAGATATTTACATGCTCCATTATAATAAATTAACGGTAAGGATAGAGATAGAACTCTATGACATTGTTGATAGGGTTACATAATTAGATAAGATAGAAGTCTACTTGCTCGGTTGCTTCGTTATAATACAACAACGTTACAAGATAGAGATAACTCTATGGCATTAATGATAGGGTTAAGTAATTAGATATGATAAAATTAGATGTATTAACTTGCTCTGTTATAATCATCACATATGTTTATCTCTCTGTAATCAACTCTAATTATAGAAAAAAGATGAGAGAACGAATACTTCGGTATATTTTCCACCTTGAGGTGCAATACAATTTATAGAAGGTACAACCGAATATTTTCCACCTTGAGGTGCATTACGATTTATAGAAGGTTACAAAGGTTGTAACGGCTAGGAGGAGCCTCTACAAATCATTCTAATCAATGATAGAATGGCCTAAAAAAGGACAGCAACGCATAAAGCTGGTCCTGATTACAAGGAAATAAAGGCTAATTTCCTTACCTAATCTAGCTGATTTCCAAATAATAAATAGGGCTGATTCTCTAGGAATAAATACCCTAAAAAGGTAAGATCTAAACAAGGAAATACTCCCTCCGTCCCGTAGTATAGGGCATTTTAGCTTTTTTGTGGTGTCCCAAAATATAAGTCAACATAGAAACACTCCAACATGATAGACTGCCGCAACATGCATAATAATGTTATCTTCCATAGTATGACAATAATATTTATGTTTTGTATTTTATCAGTCCCTTGTTAATTAATCAATAGATTCACAGACAAATAAATTGTACCTGCGAACACTTGATTCCTCTGTTTCAAATAGCATCCGAAAGCGCATTCCAACAGAAACTCTTGTATGATACACCGCCTTGGCATACTTTGCCAAAGGAATAACAAATTCAGAGGGACAAGCCCTGCAATCAAAAAAGAAACTCAAAACCTGGAAAGGAGAAAGGACAAGCTTGAAGCAGGAAATTCCACCACAAAATGGTAACTGCCGGGAGTGGAAGCTTCACCTAGGATTGTAAAATATAGTGAAGCGACTGCTCGTTGCAGCCGCATGAGCTGCTGCAGCCAGAAGACCGATGTGCATACTGTCGCTTGATAGGACTGAGGATGGCATGACAGTCGGTGGACGAGTTGCATGTCGAATTCCTAAAAGCAACTGATTATTTTCATTCCTGACAAAATAAAGAACTGATTTGTCAACAAGCTGATACATATTTGCATTCAAATACTCACAACATCTTGCACCCTTCCACTATCCAAAATAATATACATGAAGCAAAATTGGCTGCAAAAAAGTTGTGAATTCCACGGTGTTTCAGCAGATGCTCTAAACTAGCGATTTCCTCTACTCAACGATATCATGCATTCATCTTCTCAGTAACCAGGAAAATACTTTTTGTAGAACTCTAAATCTATGGTGAAGACGTTTCTTGGGCAAGGACATTTAATTCGTAATCGTAGATCCACCACCAAAAAGTAACATTCCAAATATATGATGCTAGTACACACACGATTCTACCTACCAGATAAAAATTACAGAGTCACCAGCAACAAGCCTCTTTGCACTAACAAACACACTCCATCCCGTAGTGAGAAGATGCCTTTTTGGCTGGCCTGCAAATTAGAAATTCAAAAGTTGCAACTTTTATCGCCTGATTCACACAATAAGCATAGTATTCTTAGATTACTTAAGCCTATAAGCTTCTTCTATTCGTTGGAAACATACCACTAAAGACGAAGAAAAGCTAGCTTGAAACAAATTGAGAATATGGCTTGGAACAACAGCATATGACATGCTTATTCATATCATACAAACAAACACATCAGGGGGGCAAAAAATAAATGATACAGTTTGTGCTTCAGTAATTTCCCAAAGTGACTACAAGGCTCGACTTTCTACATCATTTAATATCAGTCTTCTCATTCTGATAGCCTCTGTTTATCTCAGCAGACATTCTTTTCAGCTTCAGGGACAATACAACCTACTATCATTTAATATCAGCTTCAGGGACAATACAACCGTGCCCACAGAAAAATAAATTCATAGTGGTTCAATACATTTTCACACATCATACCAGGTATTCGGTCAAGCAATGCTACCATAACAAATCCTATATAAATTATTTGCAGGGGAGCAGGGGTGGTTTTCGTTTGGACAAGAGGAAATTAATGATTCTACTTGATTTGGATCGGGAATTAGTGTTTGGACAAGGGCCATTACATTATTTGGCCCACTAGAAAAAAGAAAATCCCTGCTGTCAACCCAATCAAAAGGAAATCTTGCTATCAATCAACCTGAAGCAGCTTTTACAGGAATACTGTTAAAAGGTAACTTTATTCAACCATACCTACAGGACGGGACAGAGAAGTACAAATAATAATAATAACAATAATAATTATTAATGTGGGTCCTACTTTCACCAATCTACATGTTATAACAATTTCTCCCACCAATCATTTCTTCATCCATACAGACCCACAAAGTCTCGCAAGGAAACTCACCGCGAAAGATGTGCCTAAATTTCCATTCATTTCCATGAAGATCTTTTGCAATCAATTCTTGAGCAGGAGGTTGCTGAGAATAATCCTACAGGAGCCAAGTAGAAGGCAGAAATTAAAACAAATAGCGAAAACGACCCAAAAGTGTATGTATACCAAAAGTTAGTCAAAAAGAAACCCACAAGCGGAGGAAAGACTTTTTCTGCAGATCGCCGAGGCACCGAAAATCCTCCATGAGTACTAGTGTCACTAGCCGTCAAGGTTTTACAGAAATAATTTGTAGGTTGTTTGCTAGGACAGCCAAGGTCAGTTGGTAGAAGACAAATATCTTTCTGTTCTTCCTGAAAACAAGGACACGAGTAGGAGAATGAGAAAATAATTATTTTGAAAGGGATACATAAACTCGCACAGTACAAACATACAGGGCTAAGAGGTTGCAAGGTCATCTGAGCATACACTTCTTCTGTTTCAACATCTGCCTGATATTTCATAGGAAATCAGATTTCATGATCATAGTCTAGTAAACGTTCAAAAGCAGGGATGGCATGTAGCTGCAGAAGGACATGCCAGAAGGATAGAAAAGAAACCTACATGCATGGTCACATTATGAAGTTGACAAATAAGTTGAGGTGGTAAGCCAGGATAATTAGGCATCTGAGAATCAACTTCCTTGTTAGTTGAGGCAGCAACCTGCAAAAAACAACATCAATGATATCAAATGGATGCGCTTTAAAAGATTTGTGTCTTTCCTATACATGAAACTTAACTACAAGGAGTTCAAGAAAACAACCCCGTAAATCTATCTAAATTTTTCAACTTCAGAAATCAGAAGCACCCTTTACTTCATGTCACAAATAGGAAGCCATGGTGTTCAGGCAAGATACCGCAGAGCAGTACCACAATTATATCTTCAATTGGTCCTTACTATAAATAGAAAGCATAAGTAGACAACTTCTTCACTGACGCTGCATATTGTGCATTTATATATATAAAAAAAATGAATGTTAAAGGCCAAAGAATTTCTATAATGACAAGTTCCAGAAATAAATAACCAGAACTTGTTGAAGCCCACAAACACAAATTTCAGTGTTATCTTTATTACTGTCAACTGAAAAGGACCACAATATCTAGGGCATGTCTAACCTGCTCACTATGTCCTTGAGGAAAATAAACAACCCTACTTCCCATAGTTGGAAGTGCCACCAAGGGACCAGCACAAGCATGCCAGAGCTCTGAATTCAAGCATTTCTTCTCACCTCCTACACAGAGAATTTTTCACCAAATATTCAGAAGAAAAAAAAAACAAAGTTAGCTTTCTAAAACTCTAGGGATGTTAAGAGAATGGAAATACAAAAGGAGCGCCTAATCTCAACTGGAGAGAAAAATGAAACCAAAAAAAAAAATTGCAACTTAAAAGTACCTTCCTCGGGCTGTGGAGTAAAACCAGATGCAGACAACCTCATTCTGGAACCGAAACAAAGACTTCAACTATACTCACTTCAAGCTTTTTAATCAGCTCGAATTAGAAGAAAAATGATAAATCAGAAGCTGGAAAAAAGCTATTAAATTGCTCTTCAGCTAGAAAGAGCAGACATCCCCAACCCAACCACCAGTCCACTCTATCACCAATCAATAAAAACACCACAGAAAACAAGCTATTTAGCAGCAGAAAGCAGAGTGCTTAGTTCATCCAAACCCAGTACCGCAGTCAAATACCACCAGTTTCAGCTCCTTTAAGTTCATTTTGCTTCCGGATCTTCAAGCACATAAAACTTGCTTACTACCAAGATTAACCGAAATTCATTTCTATCCCGCTCCTTGAAGTTATCAATTGAAATCCTAGATAGCACAAGTAAAGTAGATCTTGAGTAGGAATCAGCAATTTAGAAACCCTAGAAACATATATTATACGTGTACGCACTCAGTATATAGAGAATGGCGGTGAAAGGACTAGTAGTAGCATCTTCTACAAGTAGTATAGTACTCAGTTGAGCATTCTCGGCTTTCCTCTCTTCCGTAACGTACTGTTGTTGTTTTTTTATATTCTTTTTTTATAAACAAACATTTTTTACGTGTTTTTTTCCTTTCTTTTTTTTTTATAAACTTTTTTTTTTTTTTTTTGTAAAAATACTTGCCGGTAATGTTTTGGCAACGAAGTGATCTTACAATACATTCATAACGTAAAGAATATTTATCGTTGATTTTTTTTGTTTTAAAAACTATGTTGTTTTACTGAAAATGACTAAAAGCACTTGCACTCGAGAGATTACTTATCTCCCTCATTTGAAAGAACCTTTCTTCTAAAACTGATGTCAATGGTGCGTTTGGATTGTTGGAATGTAGCAGAATGAAGTTAAACTGATACAATTGAATAGAATGAAACTGATTCAATCAAGGGCGGAGCTACCCCAAGGGCATAGGTGGGATAAGCCCACCCAACCTTTTTTATTTTTTCTGTATAGTATGTATGTTCAGCCCTCCAACACATCAGCACACTAGATAATAAGTTTTACAGCCCACTTAACCTGAGCCATAAAAATATATGTTACAACAAAAAAGATGATTCCATTGGCACCACGATTTTATTTCGTGCACTATGATCATTTTAAAGATTAAAAAAAATATTTCAAACACACAATTATTTTTAACAAAAATAAAGTCGGTGGTACCCGACGTTTAAAGAATAGCGTCAGTGACTTTATAGTTATACAATAGAAGTGTTACTGGTGAGTAACGTCAGATATAGGGGTGTACAGATAAATTGGAAAACTGGACTAACTGACTGGATTGAACCGAACCGAACCGAAAATCATAAACCGCAGCTTTCCAATTTGTTTTTTTATTGGATAAAAACCGAACCGGACAAACAGTCCAATTTTCGGCTTGCAGGAAAAAACCGGGTATAACCCGAACCGAACCGAAATATAATATATAATTAAATATATGTATATTATATAAATATAATTTCAATACCCTAAACCTAAACATGACTGACCCGTCGCCGCTATTCACTCTTCACTCTTCAGAGTTCTGAGTCTTCAATTCTTCATACCCGACCATTGGCTTCTGTTGTGCGCCGTTTCAAGTTCCGCCGCTCTGGAAGGCGGATTCTCCGCCACCTTCAGTCCTATACTTTGAGTAAGTATCCGTCTCCCTTTGCGATCCCACCATTATCATATATCTGAAATTTTCCTACTCCATTTTCGGTAACAATTCTTTGTTTTCCTGTATTTTTTTTAGAGTTGTATATATGCTGGGAGTGTTGTGTTCTCTGCTTTCTTGTAGGGCTTTAGATTGTGCTGGAAAAAAAATGCATGTTGCGTTAAAAGCATCATTTGTTTAATTTGTGTTGAAGTAGTTATTAAGCCGATTTTTGTATTTATTGGTTGTCAAAGAAATGATCCTTACGTGTCTTTGTGCTTTAGAAAAAATGAAAACCGTCAGTACAGTTCAATCCGGAAAATTACAAAAAAATTGACCGGACTGGACTATGTACACCCCTAGTCGATCCAATGAATTGACATTGGAGTCAACGTTTCTAGTGTGGTGTGAGAGTTAAAAAAGAATACATCATAAAGTGTACAAATAAAATTTTCTTTTTCAGAAAATTATACCGTATAAATGGGAAAAAAAAAATCTCAGCCCACCCGATGAAAAATTTCTGGCTCCGCCCTTGGATTCAATTACTATGTTTGGCATGATGCAATGGAATGAAATGTGTAAAATTTTATTGGATGTGACAAATGACATGGTGGTGATGGACGTGCGTGATAATTATAGTAAAACCTCTATAAATTAATATAGTTTGGACCGGGAGATTTTATTAATTTAGAGAGGCATTAATTTATCGATAAATTAATAATTAATAATTTATAGAGAGTTTTTGATATCAAACAAAATTAAATTTTAATTATATAAATTTAAATAGAATGAACTGTACTAATTTATGTATTATACTTAATTCATTGTATATTAGTTAGAAATTCAATGTACTGTACATACAAGATTCAGTGTACATACATTAATTTGATTTAATGTATTTTTACAAAGCCAATTATTGGTAAGTATGCAAAGCCACGTTGCTTCAAGAATGTTAACATGAACAGCTTGAATTGTCACTATTGTGCAAATAAAAGAGCATGGATGACAAGTGTCCTTTTTGATGAATACATTCGTTGGTTTGATAACAAAATGCACGGCATAAGAATTTTGTTTGTGGTAGATAATTATCCAGCACATCCAAAAAACATTGAAGGGCTACAAAATGTTGAGTTGTTCTTCTTGCTACCCAACTGACATAAAAAAATTCAACCTTGTGATGCTGGAATTATAAGAGCTTTCAAGATGCACTATCGCAGGAGATTCTACCGTGGGATATTAGAAGGTTATGAGTTGGGACAATCTGATCCAGGAAAGATTAATGTTTTAGATGCTAGCTATCAATTATGCAGTCTCGGCTTGGACGATAAATGTAAAACAAGAAACAGTATCAAGTTGTTTTAAACACTGCAAAATTCGTTCGACAGATGAACTTTCAAGCAATTTAAATGAACAAACAACTCCTGAAAAAGACATTCATGAACTTGAGGTCATGATTAATGATCTAGGTTATCACAATAAAATGGATGTCAATAGCCTGTTAGATTATCCGGGTGAAAATGACGCATGTTCAGAGGTCCAGACCTTAGAAGAAATTGCAAATACCATTCTTGAAAATAGTGCTGAAGATGATGTTGAAGACGATACAACACCTTTGAAACCTGTTACACGTAAAGACGCACTCAACGCATCAAATGCACTTAACAACTTTTTGATGCAGCTCGAAAGCACCACACCCGAACTTTTGGATGCAATAAGGAATATTAGAGATGAGCTTCAAGCAGATTTAAACTTTAAGAAAAAAACAGACAACAATAGAATCATATTTTACAAAATTGCAACATATATATTTTTGTGATTATGGAGAATTATTAATTTATGATATTATTAGGACTGTATATCTATACAGGATTTTATAAAAATTATTATCTTATTGAAATTTGTCATTTTTTGAACTGGCCCAAGTTGGGACCGGTGAAAAATATTATTTTAGAGAGGTTATTAATTTAAAGAGTATTAATTTATAGAGGTTTACTGTATGTACAATTGCAGAATCCGGCCATCACCACCGCCCACCGCCCTGTCCGGCCCTAATCCATCATCTACCTCTCTTTCTCTAGCAATGGCAAGAATCAAGGAGGCAATCGTCACCTCCCGCAACGAACTCCTCTTTTTGTCACCGTCCCAAACCACCTAGTTACCACCTCCGCCCGTAACCGCCACAGCCCCCACTTTTTTGTCCAACCACCAACCACCATCAAGCCGATACCATCCCGTCAGACCACAACATGGACTCGCCTCCAATCCCTTCAAACCGGAAAGCAAATTTCAAATTGTCGACTATACTGACCTGATGCATCATGCATCTGCGTTCGTTTTTTTTTTTTTTTTTTTGGATTATTGTTTTTTTTTAAAGGGCAAATTGATGGGTTTTTTTTTGTTTATATAAAACCGGAACTTTTATTAATCACGAAAAGCACTGTATGAAGAACATACAAAACTGCTGGAAAAGGAAAATTGATGATTTTGTTTACAAGTTTAGCATGTTAAGACAATGGATTAGGTGTGATGAAGTACACATTTGTGAAGATGTATTTAAAAAATGATATAATGGATATAGTTGGTAAAGGACGTTTTCAACGATCAAGATTAGAATATCGATTATCCCTTTAAATTATGCAGCTAGATCGTAGCCGTTCTCCTTAAAAAGAACCTCACAAAAAACAAGTTTTTTACAAGCAAAATTCCACACGCATTTCTTATTTGAAGATATTTATCTTTACTTTTTTGTTAGTTTTCCTACACTATCTTGGGGAAAAAAGGTATTTTTTATAAAAATTCTCCAAACACTGCAAGAACTTGTTTTAGTATTCTTTCACTTCTGGAAAAATATTTCCTTCAAATATTTATAAATTCCAAGTGAAATTAAAGAAAAAAAAAATCAAGTACAAATGAAGACTTTGTAACTGGATTTGAAGTTAAGGAAACCAAATGATTAAAATGCATTCTGATGAAAGTTAATTTTAACTATCATTGTCATCCTCAAAAAAAAAAAATAATAATAATAATAATAATAATAATAATAATAATAATAAATAAACCATCATTGTCACGTGGCCGGAATTTGGTGAGGCCTACCCATCAATTAATCATGTAATTAAAACGAATTTCTGCAAATTATTATTATCTAGAGAACTATATATCTATCTGTGCTTTTTATCTAAGAAGTGTATTTTAAATACTTTTAAGTAAACTGCTTTCATCAAAGAAGTGTTTGTTATTTTTAGTATTTATATGAAGTATATTAATTTTCAAACGACTTGAATTGTCATGTACATCATATTTTTATTTATTTTATTTTATTGGTTGAGAAAAGTGCATCATATTTCTAGTATTATGATTAGAAAAACGTATGAAGTTTTATGTATATTTTATTCAAATTGTCTTTTTCTTTTTATAACGTCTTGACTGCCTTCGTTGAACTCACTTTCCAGCATTGACACGGTCACTTATGACAAATTTTATAATACAACCGTTGTAGTAAGGTTGTATCAAGTGGCATACATTACAACCATTCATTTCTAACCTTTCACACACGATAAAAGTGTATTATGTGAAAGAGAGTAAAAATGGGAGGCTCTAATGTATGCCACTTGATACAACCTTCTTACAACCGTTGCACCATAAAGTCTCTCGTCACTTATAGTGTGGACCGAACATAGGGCATGTTCCCCTAAAAACAAATATTAAAAATAAAAAAGAACATTTGTCATGTATTTTGCCTTGAATTTTTTTACCGTAATAAGGAGCTTGTATCCACTACACTTCCACCATACCATTATCGAGCCCTTTTGGGATCACATTCTTGAAGGGCTAAATTTCAAATTACATTTATGTGAAGTCCCGGGTTTTTATGACCACACCCCTGCCATATACTATGGCTTTAAAACATGAAAGACAGATGAATTGATTTGGTTCAAATCAAGAATGAGCAGGGACGGAACCAGAAATTAATAGTTGTGTGGCCTAATAGACCATATATTGTATGGTCGGGTGGGCTGGATTAAGACAACAAATTGTGTTTTATTGAATTATATAAGGTTTTTGATGCATCGAAAAATAAAAATCGGGTGGGATCGTCCACCCTAACCACCCCTTATTGAGGATACTATAATTACTACCGAATGATTTAGTATTTATTTGTATTTGTATTGTATTTATTGATATACTTAGGTCACCAAGTTATGTGACCCTATATATATTTGTATTGTACCATTCAATCAATCAATGAAAATCATAGAATTATTTCGACAATACCCCTTGGGTCCGTCCCTGTGAATGAGTCATGCATGTTATTTGCTAAATCTTGTGCATTGCCTCAATATAGCAATTTTATGTCAGTTCAAATTAAGACATATTGTTCAGGAAAAGGACAAGGTAAGGGTTATGGTGGAGGAAATCAGAGGATTTATTGTACTTTCTCTGAAAAATATGGTCATACAATGGGCAAATGTTACAAGAATTTTGGGCACTCGATCGGCGTGCTTGAGGAAATATCTCACTAGCAAATCAAGTATGATTGGATCAAGACATCCCAAGTCAATTTTAGTCTTCAACTGAGATGAATATATGTGAAGGTGTGCAAGTGGCAAGTCAAGCACCATTACTCATTTAGAATTTACAGCCAAAAGAAACTTCCGTCAACTCTGATATTCTAATTGTTGGAGTAAACAATCAAGGGTCATGTACTAAAGGTGATACGCCAAACCCGTAAACGCTCCCTCGGATTTCGTGTTGGGTCACCTAGAAGGTCCATTGTGAATATGGTCCTTGTCCCTATCAGCTCGCATTATATTAAGACGAGTAGGGTCGAGAATACTCTTAGGCGTATCGAATCATCATAAGTGTTTATTGGGCTGTAAAGAGAGAAGAAGTAGTTCATGGAGTGTTTTATAGATCAAGTATATTGAATTGCAAGACAAATCTTTTCTAAAGTTCCCTGGTCGAAGTGAAGTTGTGCAGCTTTGGTGAAGATTTTTTCGATAGAGCTAGCTATTTTTGAGTTTTTGTTTTTAGGGTTCAGCCTTTTATGCATTCTTTAAGTGAGATGGATGCACAAAATTGCAATAAAGAGCTAGACATTGCAATTGTAACTTACATGGCTAATGAAAATTTACATTGTGATACACTGAATCACTGTCTAGTGTGCATATGTTGTAATGTACGTTCACAATGGGGATAAACATTGTTCTTTCACAGTTGCAAATTAAAGGGAAAAAAAAAACAAAAACGAGACAAGAAAACTTTACAATGTGATAAATAAAAAATAGCTAGACATTGCAATTAAGTTGGCTTAGCATCTATATAAGAACAAAATTAGAAACTATGAAAAAATATATATAAAAAAAAAGAAACTATGAAAAATATATATTAAAAAAAAGAAACTATGAAAAAATATTCCATCAATAGTTGAGAAAATGAGTAGTGGATCTGTAAAATAGAGATTCTGATGCAATTTTTCCTGAATAAAGAATCTGTAAGTAAATATACTGATGCAGTTGACTCATAGTAAAGATTATGAAAAGTGATATTCAAGTCTGTAAAATAATAAGACAATGATGCAAATGCTTGAAGCTACTTAAATCATTCCGAGTGTAATAATTAGAATTGTCGCTTTAGTTTGACGTAATTTATTAATAAAATTAACAAGTCTATTACTCCCACCCTCCGTTTCTATTTAACTGTCGCAGTTGCTAAAAACACATAGTAAGAAAAGTAGTTCATGCTTTGACTTAATCAAAATGACAATAACAACCCCTGAATATAATTGATGCAATGTTGTTTTCAATCTTCCACCCCTTAATAAATAAATGTAGATGTAGAAAAATACAATAAACATGTTTTGTAAATGTAACTACGACAGATAAAAAGGAATTTTTATTTTTGACAACTACGACAGTTAAATAGGAACGGAGGGAGTATATCTTAATCTTCTTAGTATATATTGTTTATATCTTAATCTTTTTTTTAGGGATATATCTTTTTTTTAGGAAAAAAGAATTTATTAATCAATATCCGCCAAACATGCGGTCATAACATCACACGAGGGTGAGGAACCTCAGAAAGTCCGGGCAGGAACAAGCAAACCATGTCTAGCTAACAGATGCGCAAGGACATTCCCTACGCGTCGAACAAATGAAAAGGTAACAGCTACAAAACTAGATACGAGGGCCAATCAATCCTGAACTAGACATCCATGAGCTGTGAGATCCTCTCCTGGCCGGCGAAGGCGCGACACACACGTCACACAATCACTTTCCACCTCTAGCCGCTTAATCCCCAAATGCTCTGCCTCCTTCAAGGCTAAGAAAATAGCCTTAAGCTCCAAGTATTCCACTGGGTCACCAGGGTCAAAGTGATACGCAAAAGAGTGTAGTACTGACCCACTCGAGTCCCGAAAGATAACCCCAATACCCGCGCCCGTGTCGGTAACCGATGCATCCATGTTGATTTTCACCACATCTGCCAAAGGTTTCGTCCAACTCTCCGGTAAATGGCGGTTCTCAGCCTGAATCCGAAAGCTCTCCATGGCCTTCATATACTCAGTCGAAGCTGCCAGAGATCGCATACAAACTGCAGAGACGTAAACCGCCTGATCATCAAACACCCCTGAATAATGCGCCTCCTAAATCCCCCACATAAGCCATACAAACCTAGCCACCTCCTGGGCGCCATGTTCATCTAATAGCCGTATAAAGAACTCCGTGAAGGAAGCAGAGTGGAGGTGCTGTAGAGCCCCATAAAAAGGCGACATCCGCCACACTCTGTCCGTCATCTCGCACTCAAAAATCACATGTCGCATCGTCTATAAAGTCTCCCCGCATGCCAAGCAAATAGCATCTCCCATATTCCGCCTCTGCAAACCCTGACCTATAGCCAGGCAGTCGTGCAAACATCGCCAAAGAAAGTGCTGGATACGCGGCTGGACAAGAAGCTGCCAACAACTCCTCAAAATCTTGCTTTCTCCTCCCGATGTGGACGGCCCCGCCACCGCAATGGCCTATAGAAAGAAAGAGACAGAAAGTATCCTGACCAAACAGTGTAAATTCCCCTCTGGTGGTAATGTCAAATTCGCCGATCCGGATGCCCTCTAGGGGCGAGGGATATATCTTAGGGGCCGTTTGTTAAAATGAAGACTGAAATCAATTATGAAATCAAGTCTTAATTAATAAATTAAGTAATGAATATTTTAAGTGCTGAAATTGATTAGACTGTTTGGTAACACTTATTATATCTGAAATTAGAATTTGTTTCGTGAGTGTGTATGTGGTTGTGGGTGTGTGGAGGGTGGGTGTAGGGTGGGTGGGGGTGTTGGTGTGGGGTAATGGGGGTGTAGGTGGGTGTAGGGTGGGGTGTGGGTGTGGGTGGGTGTGGTGTGTGTGTGGGTGTGTGTGGGTGTGTGTGTGGGGGTGGTGGGTGGGTGTGTGGGGTGGTTGGTGTGGGTGTGGGGTGTGGGGTGTGGTGGGTGTGGGGTGTGGGGTGTGGTGGGAGTGGGGTGTGAGTGTTAAGTGTGATGCCCGAAAGACAATTTTGTAATTGTTTTATTTAATAAATGAAATGATATTATTTATTCATATTTATTATTCTCATATTCACCGATGTGAAAATAGTATTTACACTACAGAAAACCCTAAAGTATATCGTTTATGTAATCACTTAACTCAGTGTATGAGATATATACGGGAGGATTGAGTTAGTGAAGATGTACTTAAAATACAATTAGCCCGTACTGAAGTTAATCGAGAGTATCGGGTCTCTCCTTTAACGTGCTATTAATGCGCCCAGAACACAATTGGTGTGATTGTCTTATCCGGACTTTCAGTTAAGATAACCTAGTGGGGCATTTATATATGATAGATATATCATATAGGGCTGGACCGATTTGATTAGAGTTCACGATATAATTCCGTAATCGAGAAGTCTTATCGAATCAATGGATGATCATATTTATGGATATATCTTAATCCTGAGGTGATCACAGTCAACTGCTTGAATCAGTATGAAGTTTGACTTGACGGTTAAGGATTACACTGAGTCTGTGGTCTGAATTACCCCATCTTGGCATTGTACTGGATTGAGTGAGTAGTCTGTGTTATCACAGATACGGAATCCATTCCTTCCATTTATGGAAGTAGATAGACAGTTCCCTTATTTGTTAATCCTAGAAACTGATCGATCGCGCGAGTTCATATTACACTGATTAGCTACCGGTGAGTTGTATGAATTAATTGATCACTAGGGGGTTAATGGTAAATAAGGATAAGAGGTTCTAAAAAGGGTTAACGGTAACTTCCCGATTTATAATGAACAGTCTATGGAGGATTAATCCATATGTAATGATTATATCAATGGACGCTTATTATCATTCTCGTGATGAGATAAATATAATCTCATAATCGGAGGAGTGCAGTCACGGGATTATGGTGTCATATTCCTGTGATTTATTTATCGAATATAATTATTCTGTTCGTAAGATAATTATTTATTTGATTTATCGGAGCCGCTGATTATTAGTCCATGGTCCCCGACGTGCCTCCTATATAGCATAGCTATTCTCGGACGTCGAATCCTAATAATATTAATTTAGTTCTTGTTGGACTTCATTAAAACGATATGTGAATTAATTGTTTAGTGGACTATTAAATTAGTTGGGCTAAATAATTAAATATGTGAAAAATACATTTTTCATAATCTTGGCAAAATTAGTGTGTTAGTCGAAAATAAAATTGACTAGGTCAATATGGTGATTTTCGGCCATGGCATGTATTAGTCAACAAGGAATTAGTTTTCTTGTGATTAATAAGACATGTGCATAAAATATTTATTGGTTAAATATTTATGGTAAGAAATAAAGATAAATATTATTCTAGATTTGTTCTAGAATATTATGGAATTATCTTTCATTTATTGGATTATTTATTTGCAGAATAAAAAATCCTTGGAGGTTAAGTTTTACTCTCTTATATAAAGAGAGTTCTCCCAAGCCTTACAAACACACATAAAATTCGACTATCATCTCTTAGAGAGAAGATAGAATATTTTCGGCCAAGGGAAGAAGGGAAAAATCTTGGAGGTTTTTCCGGGTAGCATATCGAGAGGATTTGAGACGAGAATTTCCTTCCACCGGGTGTTGTTTGGATCACACGTACGGAAGATCGTGGTGCTCTTCACATCTTCTTGCATTCTTTCTTTTGCGGTTCTTCAACTTGGATTTTGAGATCCAAGAGGTATGTTCTACAACCCCCTTGTAGATGTAGATCTAGTTATTTTATTACGTGTAATTTATAGATCTAGATCCTTAAATCGCTTCCGTTGCGGATGATATTACTAACAGTGAGGGTGTAGGTGGGTATGAGGGTGTGGGGGTGGGTGTGTGTGGGTGGGTGAGGGTGTGGGCGGGTGTGTGGTGTGTGGGGGTATGGGTTGTGTGGGTGTGGGGTGTGGGGTGTGTGGGGGTATGGGTGTGGTGAATGGGGATGGGGTTGGAGGTAGGGCGAGCGTGGGGTGTAGGTGTGAGGTAGGTTTGGGTGTGGGTGTACCCCTATCTAACGTAGATTTATTGAAAAAATTCAGATTAAGTAGCTCATCAACCACTTAAAATTTTCCATAATTTTTCACAGGAAATTCAGAAGATCTTAATTAATTAAGAGGTGTTAAAAAATATTATCAAGCAACACTTATTTTAATAATCACTTATTCTTTTAAGAATAAGTGTTAAGTGGTGTAAACAAACAGACCCTTAGTCTATGTATTTTTTTGAGGTATATATCTTTATCATCAATATATCCTTCTCTATATGAAAAGAGAGCAAAAGCTCAAGCACAACATCCACGTCGACGGTTTTCAGCATTTTATTCCGTCTGGGCTTTTTTTTTTTGTATGGCCCATGTATGAACCCAAAAGCCTACTGATCCAATACTCTGCTAACCTAATTACATATAACATCGCCTCCATCGACTGCTGAAGAAACCGTTCTCTACTCCACCTCCATTTTCCCTGGTCTTAATTTTCCTCTCAACCGCTGCTTTCCTTAATTGCTATTGCAGATTTCTCTTCCCCTCAAGAAATACGGATTCCTGTTTGAGTTGTTTGGATCCATTGGTTCAACACAAACATCCGTTGGAGACAATATGTATCGACGGATTACTGGTGGAAAAGCTGGTTTGGTTACTAAAGTTTGTCTTTTATTTGTCACTCATGTACTGGAGCAGTTTAAACCTTGATTCTTGTTTTAATCTGTTGGTTTTTGTTGCAGTTGAAGAAGATGTGTAATGAATGAGCATAATGGGGTGAGTTTTATCGGTTTCCTGCACACATGTCCATCACAATCAATCGAGACACGGTGAGTGAATCTGCTAGCTCCGTCATCCCGTTTTTGAAATTGAATCGATTGGATGATTACCTTTTCAGTTGAATGATTGATTTCGAGTACTGATTTGTGCAGGCTCTGGTTTTGAATGAGGAATTTCGGCACATTCTGCATATTCGAACACCAATGCTTGTCGTTCCTTTTACGCTTGAAGACGTTCCTAAGGTCATACCTAATCCTTTTTGCTTAACGTGTGTAGTATTTTGTTTTCAATGCTGAATGTTTGCTTGAGTTTTTTGTTTATTTTCGATTTTTCTATTCGATTGATTGGAGAGATCTGGTGCTATATGATGCTATGCTTGTTGTTAATGGCTGCTTTGTGACTCCACACTCCAGTATGTGCATGCAGCATCTTTTTCAATGAAATGAAGATTCATTTTGTTGAATGGAGGTGTTATGCTATCAGATTCATTCTTTTGGCAGTGAATTACTGCAATTGGCTATTTTTTCTGTTTGGGCCTTTTCATTGGCTGCCTGTTAACAAAAAAAAAAGCCTGCTCATCCGTTTCTGATAGAGTGAGATACACAGAACCCTACCATTACTTTCTCCTTTCCTCTCCTCTCCTCTCTTCTCTTCTCTTCTCTCATGTATCCGAAGGAAATCTGTCTTCAAGATAGATCTTTGATTCGATCGTTGATGTTGTCCTCTGTAATGGATTGGATTGTTTCCGGTGCTCGCCGTTTATGGAGATAACACCGTTTAGCTTGGAAATAAGCAAAAAGCTCTTAAATTTCTTGGAATTGCGCGACGATGATCTTTTTTGCTGCGTGTGAAGATCTTAAACCTCCTTCTTCAATTAATTCGTATAACAATGGTGAGATCAATGGTGTGAGAAATGAGGCTGTTGGTGTTAAAGCTGATGAGGTTCGGAATAGGGAGAGGGCTTACACGGAGGAACATGTTCAGTTAATTAGGCAAATCAAAATTAAAAAAGACTATTATTCCATTATTGGAGTGGAGAAGGCTTGCTCAGGTGAGGAGATTAAGAAGGCATTCAAAAAATGGTCTTTAAAAGTACATCCGGACAAGAATAAAGCTCCGGGATCAGAGGAAGCATTCAAGAAAGTTAGCAAGGCTTTTAAGTGTTTGAGTGATGATAATTCAAGAAGACAGTATGATCAAACAGGTTTGGTTGACGAATTCGAGAATAATCAGCAACATAATAATGTAAGAAGGCGAAGACGAACTGGGAATGGATTTTATGAAGATGAGTTTGATGCAGATGAGATTTTCAGGGCCTTTTTTGGACAGAATGACATGTTCAGATCATCATCTCACGTTTACCGAACTAGAGTTGCAGGTGGTCAGCAGAGAGAAGGTGGTGCTGGAAATGGGCCTAATTTGATGATTATTCTTCAGTTGCTCCCGTTTTTACTATTAATGTTGCTTGCCTATCTTCCTTTTTCTGGGCCCGAGTATTCTCTTCAAAGAGATTACACCTATCAGGTCAGGAAGACAACGGAGATGTATGATGTGGAGTATTTCGTTAAGTCAGCTGATTTTGATGAGCATTATCCACATGGCAGTCCTGAACGAGAAAGTATCGAGCATAATGTTATCCGTGAATACAAAAACAGGCTTGGTCATTATTGCCATATTGAACGTCAAAGGCGTCAATGGAATAGGCACTATCCAACTCCTTACTGTGAAAGATTAAATGAATTTAGGGTCACTTGATGTTTGGTAAGTTCTGCTGTGCTTTTATAATCCTTGGTTTTCATTTTTAAAAAGAAAAACAGGAATGTATGTAGCACCGCTGCTGAACTTAGTATCCATGTTGTGTTTAGAATGCTTCTTTGTCTTTTCTTTGCTGAACTAGAGCTTTTGTCAATTTGTTAGATTAGATGTGATCATAAGTTGTGCATCCCATTTGGTTTAGCTAATTTTTCCTCTCCACTTGGTTTAGCTAATTTTTCCTCTCCACCATACTTATCCAGAAAGTTCAAAGTTTGAAACAATTAGCTATTTGATAATATGTAGTATATTCGGGATCTGATTTCCAATGCATTGGAGAACAGAACATGCTTATAATTTTGTTTACAACTCAATTCATTAGCTTGAGCATGATGTTCTTAATTGGGCAACAAATATCTTATAGTGTTATATGATCGTAGCTTGAGTACGATTTCTTAACTAAGTGTTTTTCATAGTTACGCGATTGAAAATGCAGGAAAGGTGTACTGTGATGTAGTGGGTAGTGCATACTATGTTGCTCCCAAAGTCTTGCGTCATAGCTATGGAAAAGAAGATACATGGAGTGCTGGTGTTATTCTGTATATTTTACTAAGTGGTGTACCTCCATTTTGGGCTGGAAATTAATGACAAAAACTGTTTGATCATAGTCTTGCAAATTTGTGTTCTCTTCACTTATTATTACTATTATCCTTATTGTACTACTAATGTTATGATTTTTAAAGTCCAATGTGCATTTTGCAGAAACAGAAAAAGGGAAATATTTGATGCCATTCTTGAAGGAGAACTTGATTTTGATAGTAAACCTTGGCCATCAATATCAAATAGCGCCAAAGACTTAGTTCGTAAGATGTTGACAATGGATCCAAAAAAGAGGATTACCTCTGCAAAAGTTTTAGGTATACTTTTTGTTAAATCAGATTAGAGACGGTGTTTTTATGGATGTGCTATTTAACTTGGGTTAAAGGATCAAAATAAGAATACAATGTGATTAATATGCTCAAATGATCCTTTTAAGATGTAGGCCTTTAACAAATTTTTGTTTTTTCTACTGACATTACAGGGCATCCATGGATCCGAGAAGTTGGAGTAGCATCAGATAAACCAATAGATAGTGCTGTGCTATCTAGAATGAAGCAGTTTAGGGCAATGAATAAGCTAAAACAGCATGCCTTGAAGGTGACTTGTAATGCAGTGTTGAATGTAACGTACCTGTTGATTTCACTTTGAACTTACAACATACAAAGTTCAAAGTCCTAAGTACAAACATACAAAGTTCAAGCTTTGTATCCGATTTTGTATGTTGTAGGTTCAAAGTTCAAAGTTCAAAATTTGCGTCTACTTATCCTGTTGTAATGCTACCTAAATTCCTTTCTTTGCAAACCAATATGTATCGATTTCACGATTTGAGGTTTTTTATGCAAACTTTTTCAATTATCTTCCACTAAATTGCTTAATTCTTGCTTCTATATAATGTTTTGAATTGTTTAATTTTCCAGGGCATCTGGTTGCCGTGCCTTGCACGGCCGGAACTCACTAGTATATATATATAAGATAATAGTATTAGAAAAGCATGCACAAAAGCAAGTCTGCAATAAATTAGGAATAAAAAACAAAAAACAAAAGGCTTGCCACGACCACGAGGGGAAGATATGGAGCAAGACGGCCATGAAAGCCGCCGGAGGATGAAATAAATTAAATAATAAGTCAAATTACAAAACAAAGACTTCTTGTTGTGATGTTATTTCAGCCTCATGTCAAACCAAAAAAAAAAAAAAAAGAAAAAAACGAAAAACGAAAAAAAGAAGAAGAAGAGTAATACTAGTGTATTCTGGACGGTGAAGAAAATATTTCTTCCAAAAAGGTATTATTACTATTATTATTATTGGTTATTTCCCCGATCCTAACTTATAAGTCATTTTATATCCTTGAATTTATCTAAAAATATACTACTATCTCCGTTCCGTAAAAAATGTTAATTTATTAAAATGAATTGTCTCATAAAAGAATATCCATTTAGAATATCAATACATCATTTAATGCATCTTTTTCAAATATACCCTTATCACATTTAATGTTTATACACGCTTTTCATATTTCAAAACAAGCATTTATTATAAAGTAGGGGTATATGTATCAATTAGTATTTAAAATATAACACATTAATTTTTTTTTAATCTGTATTCACCACCAAAAGTGGACACTTTTTATATGACGAATATAGTATTTTTTTAAGGAAAAATAAAATATTATTACATCATCAAATCCGCAAGAGTCGCGTTAAAGACATCATTCAGGGGCTGAGAATCCCAAGACAAAACACCAATACTAGCTAAACCAAGCCTAGAAAGCAGATACGTTGGGAAATTTCCCGCACGCCTAATAAAAGAAACTCGAGCAGAAGCAAAGTGACTCATTTCCGTGAGACAATCTTGCCCCAAAGAACCCAGAAGAGGAGGTCTTCTTCCACACGTCGGAGCATTCGAACACAGCCGTTTAAAAGAGACGGTTTGCCCGAGCGGTCGAATATAAGTTATTTTAGTTATAAATAAAACATGTATTTTATTTCTTTCTTACCTCATAATTTATTATCATCCCGGCTACATACATTAATTTATAATTATTTTATTAATAATTGTCAAAGTACGTATTTTAGTAAATTCTTTACATTACCTTATACTACATCCGGTCTAAACTATAAGTCATCCAACATTTTTTTGATCGATACCATAATATAAATTATTCTATATTACCAATTCATTATTTATTACCTTTTTTCCCCCTATCCTACTGTCTTACCCCAACCCCAATTTATTACTATTAATCAAATTACTTTCTTTATGTAACAACTTGCATTAATGTTAGTAAAGAGATATTTCAGACATTTAACATTCAAATTTATAACCTTTAACCAATTTTCTAAATTATTTAAAGACTACTAGAATGACTTATGTTTTGCACAGGAGGTACTTAAAATGACTTATAACATTCAACCGATAGTTTAGACATTTTATCTTATTTTCCCAAAAAAGAAATTTTATCTTAATGATTTGTTATTTTATTATCGGAAAGAGTAATAAATTACGTGTAACATAGAATTTAAACATTATTTAATGCATTCAAGTGCCTAAACGAGACACGCTTTTCCCACTCAACTACATCTATTAATTGCTTCTTGAATCCATCAATTTACACTATACAAGTAAAATTGCCCCCCGCATTATTTTAGTAGTTGGCATGTCTCTCCGTTAAAAAAACGAAGAAGTTAAAAAAAAAAATGAAGAAGTTTTGATCCAAATTTAAAATAAAAAAAATTCAAACGATTTTATTCTCATGTTGGCATATAAGGAGAAGTATTTAGTAAACCTATTCATTAGGTTTCACTTTTAGTAGTTTAAGATAAATACATAAATCTCTAAGTTAATTGTGTAATTATCTTTAATTTGACTATACAATTATGGATAACACATGATTGCTTTGTAAGTTAAGGGCACACGATTCTTATTTTGCCATTCTTGATTGACAAAGAAACATTGTTTGAAAAAAAAAACCTTGAAAATGTATTATCATTCTCGTGGTAAAATAGTTTCTGCTAATGTTATATGTATTACTCATTCCGTCTCATAATATAATGTATTTTAGTCATTTCACACACATTAATTAAGAACACCTAATGATTGAGTTACTTTTGAATATTTCTATGCAAAATATTGTATTGTTTTCTGGGACTGACTAATAATATTGTATTGTTCAGTATGAAATTGAAAACAAGACATTTAATATTGTATTGTGACGATGCTTAAATTCGTAAACAGGTAATTAAATGATTCGAGTTAGGAAATTAGTATCAAAACAAATAGGATTTTGTATGAACTTGGACTGAACTCTTTTGGGAGAGCTGCCTACGTATCCAATTCAAGTGTGGAATTGGAATCAAGTCCCCCTCGTAGTTCAGGCTCTTCCTTTATACTTTCCAATCGTGGCCATAACCTCTCTCCCATAATGGGGAGTTATCACTGGTTCACTATCAGACGTGGGGTGAGGTCTACCCACGTTTGTAAACGGATACGTCCTTATAGACTATATTTTTGGCAGTTACTTGGTTGTTTTGTCCAGAAGTCGTTCTGCTCAGAATCTGACGGAGTCCTGCTCCGCTAGTCCCACTATTATTATTATCTAACTGTGAGATGGGTCTGACCCAATTGTAAATAACCCGGCCCAATGGACCCATATATCATCATATTATTTTGTGAGAAAGATTTATAGTATTTTGGAAAACTATTAAAAAACCAAAAGACCTTATATTACAGGACGGAGAAAATACTAATGTTTATGAACTACGTTATGCCCTTTGCCCCCTTTTCTTGAATAAAAAATGGATCAGGGGAAAATGCCAAAACATAATTTTTATGGGGCAAACCGTCGGTGTTCTATATCTGAGGGGAGCAAGTTGCAATTAATCCCCGAGCATACCCATTAAAAAAAAAAAACAAGAGAATTATTAAACATTACAAGAAGAAACTAAGAATGTGTTTATTTATTTTATATTATTCTTGTTGTCCTCACAGATTTAAGTAAAGAATTCTGATTCTTACTTTCTATCAACATCTGCATTACTAACATTTATTATCAGATTCCTCTGAGTCTCCCAAAGGCCAAAACCCCACTTGGAAATTTCCTTTGGTTTGATCTTGTTTGGGGAGTCTAAAGTTGTCTACTTTTTTTTTTTTTTTTCTTCCAGCCAATTGGGGTTGTTGAGGTTTTGCTTTAAGGGCATCTCCAACCCACTCCCAAGCCCGGTACAATTTCACCTTTTTGGTGTAAATGATACTTTCTGGGTTCTTTGAGGTGGCGCTGCAGGAAGTGAAATTCTGAAAAGTAGAGTGTCAAAATGGAGGAGAAATCGATGAGCAGTGTTGTTAGTGAGGGGATGAATCAATCAGTTCAGCTTGATGTTGTAGTTGATAAAGATGATGAAGATAATCAGATTTTGGAGCTGCATTCGTACAATCAAGTTAAGATCTTCATCTCACTATTTGTCTCGTAGTTGTATGTGCATAATTTCTAGTGTTTTTCTGTAGCCAGATGAATAGGAAACAGTACAGTACAGGATACAAAATTTTCTTTTAGCTGATGCAGTTTGTTATTTTTGTTTATTAAAATTATCAAAATTTTGTTGTAATAGCTTAATCGTTTATTTCCAGTTTTAATTCATCTGGTGCCTGGAGAGTCTTTTTCTTTCTTTCTTGGATATGTCATCAAGAGAAAGTCTGAAAGTTTCAATATCACTTTCTGTTGAGATGTATGGAAGATGCACCGCATTGACAATCGACTTTCTCACGGTTGAATCTCAGCCTTAGAATCGACTTTTCTGCGGTCAATTTGGCACAATCGACAGTGTGGAAGTCGATTCTAGAGTCGAGGATCTACTTTCCGTTGGTCGATTGTTTCCTTCGTGCCACTAAAGGTGCCCTAAATATCGTGACCAAATAAATGAGATTGAAAACTTTATGGTATTGTGTGTTTGCTTGTAACGGTTATCCTTTAAGAATAAAGCCAAATTTGCAGTAGTTTCTCTTGTTTTAATAGTTGGTTGGTGTATAAGCTAATGTTACTTGAAGGGACACCTATGCGGGTCATAAGTACTGTAAGTTTTTGCAGAACTGTAAAAGAGACTCATGGCCAAATTATAGCAGCTCAGGGATAGATAATGTCTTAATTCCTAGTCTTAATCCTATGTTGTCCTAAATATACTTTGACCGAAACTGCTGGTGTCCACTTTGGTTTTTGTTTTGGAGATCATCAGTGGTTTAGCATTGTAGTCCGTAAACTTGTGTATTACTGTTAGCTGAGCATCGAGTACATGAATATCTTAGAGTTTAGTGACTTCTAGTTCTTTGGCAAAAAGAAGAGCTCATCAGAAGGAGAATGAAGTTACTATTAGAGGCAGATGCAATGTTGAAGCATGGGGGGCACTTGCGCCTGATGGATTTTTGGTATTTTTTTAATACATTTAAACGATTTAGTTTTGTTATTTAAAATAATATACCCTTCATGCCCCTGGTGCCTGGTTCAATTTCTTTCGCGCTCCTAGTGCCTCCGGTTTATGGGTCCGCCACTGGTTACTCTTTGCAGTTACCTGTAGTTTTTACTTACATGTTTGTGTGCATGATTCTAGTTCTGGTGGATTAGTTCGTATTTTTTGGCAGCCTTTTAAGTGTCTTTGAGCCGTAGGTTTTCTTGAATCTTGACTTGATCATTCTTGTTATCAGAAAGAAGGACAAGAATCAACGTTACTGCCTCATCCAAGGCGTCCGAGTTTATCTTCTTTGCAAGTTCCTGTAAGGTCTGTGGAGAATGCAATGTCAGGCTTCACAAACTCTGATACTTCTAGCCCCAGTTCTACAAGAACTGGTTTACCGCCCAGACCAAGTTCTGCCAAATTTGTGTCATCAATGAAAAATTTGCTTCCCCAAAAGAGCGGCAGATTCAAAAAATCCCTCCATGATGGTGGTGAAAAAGCAGTTCTCATATTGCCGGAGACTGTACTCTCCAGTGAACCTAAAGATAGGCCGACAGCTTCAAGGTCGTTTTCTCTCAACAAAATTCTGTTCCCTCAATCGCAGACGTCTGCTAATTCACTGCCTGTGACTCCATCTGTGAATTCGGATCAAATAGGTGTGGAGGAAATTGAACTAAATGGCCGTTCTGAATTGCCTGTAAGTCTCCCTTATTGAATCATTGGTATGACACGTTAGGGGTGTGTCAAGTAAATAAGTGGTAAATTGTACTAGGAAAAAGCTTAAGCTTTTAACTGAGATAATAGTTTATCAACTGAGTTTATCTCTTTCAGAAGCAAGGAGTTGAGCGGAAAATGAATCGGTCCTTCTCAGTTCCTGTTAAGATTAAAGCTCGAAGCTTAAGGCGGACAGATTCAACAGGAGGTTTGATTCGTGTGGTATCAGTTGGCTCTCAACCCAAAACAAGCAACAATGCCTCAGTAGATTCTCCAGCAATTGAAACAGGTACATAAGACTACCTAATCCAATTATGTTGTTTTTAGAAATGGAGGACTATTTTTATTTTCATGATTAAGTGATTCAAATCTCCCATTGCTTTTAAATATTTTTAAAGTAAAATCTCGTAGCATACTATGATTTCATTTTGATTGATAAACTTATTTGCTCTTCATTAAAATAGCTTGTTCTGTTGTTCATACCTCGTTTCAATGAAATTGAGCTCAAGAAGAATACTTTGTTGATGTAACTTGATAGTAAATTGGTGTATTTCTATCTTTGTTATCTGCTCTCGATTAGAATGAATTGAGGATCGCGTAAATGCATTCCAAGAATCAATAACACATGTTTTGGGGAAATTCTACTGCAGAGACTCTCTAGTGAGGAGTTCACTTGCTCCAATCACATTACGACATGTGTTAGGTTTAGGTTTTAAAAGAGTGAAACGCATGTTGTCTTCTAAATGCACAAAGTGATAACTCCTTAATAGGGAGTCTCTGCAGTAGAATTTCTTCCCCGTGTTATGTGGTAATTCTCTTCCTTCTTTACTCTTGTACGTATTTCTATTGGTTTATTCACTCTGTTTTCTGTATTTTTGTTTGTCAAAAGCTTTGGGAGATGCCGGAGAAGATATTCCCGAGGAAGAGGCTGTCTGTAGAATTTGTTTTGTAGAACTTGGAGAAGGGGGCGAGACGCTTAAGATGGAGTGCAGTTGCAAAGGGGAGCTTGCACTTGCTCATAAAGAATGTGCGGTGAAGTGGTTCAGCATTAAAGGCAACAGGACCTGTGATGTCTGCAAGCAGGAAGTCCAAAATCTTCCGGTAACACTATTGAAAATTCCAAATCCTGCGTCTAATACAAGACGGCAACCAACTACAGTGCAGCAGAATGACGTGGCTCGTAACAGGCATGTTTTTTTCATATAGTTCATACGAGCATATTCAATCCCTAATGATACAGCCACTACATATGCATTTTTCCTTCTTAGATATGGTACAAAATGCATATTTGGATACTTATTGCAATCCGCAGAAAAGATATTAGCAAGAAATTAAGCTGGTTATTCTAACTGAAAATAGGCTTTCAAACTTTAGAAACCTTAATAGAGACCCATATTTTGAAATGAAGAATTTCGGACGTTTGCATGTACCTAACGTTTGAAAGAAACTTGACCCCATTATTTCATACCATGTAATTGATAATAAGAATAATACTATTCAAGCTATGCTACCACATGGTAGGGTCAACTATTTGAATTAATGATTGCCACTGCATCCTATCATGTACCATATTCTCTATTATGCCCAAGTACATAGATGTTTCCCTTCCATTGGATGTCATCATTCAGATTGTAATGGCATTTAGGAAATCATCAATGCTAGACGCAAAACGCTACCATCTTCTCTCATCTTTCGCTTGCGACTCTGCCAATGATATGCACTCCTTTTTAGTTTGTCTTGAATGTTAAAAAGACTCATTTGGCCTTCCCTGCATTTTGAGGAACATAGCCCTATTACTCTAAAGGCAGCTGTGAGGAGATAGACAAGATGAACTTCAGAGTGTTAAGCCTACGAGACACATTAAGTATCCTTCATTTGTGTTGGTAATAAGGCAGCTAGCTTCCAAAAATCATCAATGTGTAGCCCAGTATGGTTTACATATTGCTAAGAATGAGATCAACCTTGAAATATTCTGTTTTCAGCTTGTATCATGGTTAAGACAAACTTACGTGCCGTAATGGTATGTTTACTGCCAATTGATTTTTTCTCTTCCTCCTTTTTTTTTTGTGATTCACAGGGTCTGGCAAGATGTTCCTATCCTTGTCATGGTTAGCATGCTGGCATATTTCTGCTTTCTGGAGCAGCTTCTGGTATTGTTCTTTTACGGAATTCTGGTTGCTGAGTCTCATAACAATACATGAATCACAGTTAATCTATTTGTGAAAAGCTATCTACGATACGGCTTGCATAGTAAAAAATGCAAGTTTTAAGCTGTATCAGGATAATAGGATACACTTATATCCCGTGGAAGTATAAAACTCAAATCAAATTGATTAGGAACGCAAAAGAATCAAGTAATTCAATAATGGAAGGCAGCAACATGCTGTTTATATGCATATTGAGTTTTTTACATGCTTTGTGTTGATTTCTGTTATTGAAAAGCATAGAATCAATTTGGTGATGTATTTGAACTTATACTGGCAGGTGTCTGACAAGGGGCCTCGTGCACTTACCATCTCTTTACCATTTGCATGTGTTTTGGGCTTCGTTTCAACGATCATAGCATCGACTATGGGTAAGCTCTATTGGTTGCTCTAATTTTCACTATGTACCTCTTCCTTTCTTTCGCCTGGCATTTCCTGTAAAAAAAAAAAAAAAAAAGAAACCATGTGGACATGAACTTTAAACATTCCGTTTTCACGGATACAGAGGGATATACGTAAATATTAAAAGTTTAGGGACAAAGGTCTACATAATGAAACTGTATAAGGACCAAATCATAAGTTTAAACAATCATAAGATAACACAATATATAGTGTGTTCCTTGTTCATTTTTCATTGATTTTCTGGTGGTTTTATTCACTTTTCCAAAGGATTCTCCATTTTACGTATCCGAGTTATGGATGTGTAAGAAATATTGTCATGTATTCTTACTGTGGTTGTTTCTTAAAAGCCGGTATACGATTCTGTATAATGTCTCTCTTTATTCCAGTTTCACACTCCTTTTTTATTTTTCGGCGTCCTCTAATTTCTTTTGTGTGGGTTCAATCAAATATGTTTGATGGCAGTGAGCAAAGGTTACATTTGGGCATATTCTTCATTCCAGTTTGCACTTGTCATCCTCTTCGCCCATATATTTTATACAGTGGTAAACTACTACCCTTTTAGTTTTTTCATTTTATTTTTCTTATTCACTATCCATTTTCATGTGCTGTATATATAGATAAGAAACATTATTGGTGCAGCTTAACGTAAACGCGTTGCTGTCAGTGCTGCTATCCTCCTTCACCGGATTCGGTATTGCAATCAGCACAAATTCACTCCTTGTGGAGTACTTAAGATGGAGAATGAGCCGTCGACTGCAGCTGCAGCAGCAGCAACAACATGCTCAACAGGAGCCAAACAATGAGGCGCCACAACACGATCTAAATATCCAGGTTGCTAACCAGCAATTGCAGCAGCATCATGTTTCTGTGCCAATCGGAACTAATGAAGAAGAAGAAGGTATCAGGCCCCCCCAGCTTGAGATTAGAACTGAGAGTGTATGATTGATTAAATGTAAATAGGGAAAGCAACTTGCAGTTCCAATTTTTACTGGCTGTTGCTTTCTTTTTTATCTATGTATTGTACATTTTTGTTGATCTTCTCGTTGACCTTAGCGTTTGTATGTACTAGAAGACCTAGTAGTATGGTGATCTCTCATTAAATAGCTAATTACAAGTTTTGCAACTATTGATTTCTGCTGCTACTTAAACCCTAAAGTCTTTGTTTTGTGTTTTCATTTGTTTAACATAAATGATATATTAAGGTAAAAATGCGGTACACAATTGGATCAGATCTCGGATTGTAACCACTTTCATTTCCGTGTATATGAATTGTGCAAAAGAGAACGAATTAGCAAACATTCATTTCATTCCTATAAACATGAAAGATAACAAAAAACTGATAGCGTGCATAACTTATGCGATATTATCAAAAGTTGTTGGCAGTTGGTATTCTTCTTCTTCTGCTGCTGCTGCTGCTGCTGTTGTTGCTGGAAAACTACCACCACAAATTGCTTGAAGAACCTCCTTTAGGAACAACAATCAACGCAAAATGGTTCTGGATTTGGATGTTGTCACTGCTTCAAGCAGCCTGTACATCCATCTGTCTAGCATTCCTGTCACAATAATCAGAGTCACATTGCCCTACCCTTCTTTTCTTTATAATGAATACTAGTAATACATGCATATCAACTTTTTGCTAGTCCATTATGCCATATCTTCAACAACAACAAAAAACAAAACAAAAAAAAATTAAGGCTTTTTTGTTGAGGGAAAAAATGCAAACCTGTCACAGCAAATGTCCCACCAAGCACTGCACAAAGACGGGTGATGAAGTGGAGAAAACTACGACGTTCTTCTTTGATAGTCACAGTAATTGGTGACAGATCATACAAAAAGTATACAGCTGACCATAAATAACAAAAAATAAAAGTTAGTGAAGAAAAGGTCAGTCAATCATGAAAGAATAACAACACAAGGATCAAACAAAATTGAGAAACCTGGCCATGTTCTATCAAACTCATGTATGGTTGAAAAGTACTCTGTCACTGAGAATTGATTCGTTGGTAGAACTTCCTTCGATAAATATTTGTACTCGGTAGGAACAACCTATATCCAGGTTAAAGAAAACTTAAACCAATTCTGCATTTGGACAACTAATCAAACCATCAAGAGATAGCTCATAAAATAAGAACATACAATGAAGCGGTAAATCTTCATTTAGAACATAAAACAGCAGTGATACACACACACATATGCATGTATAAATACCTTAATATAGTACTTGAATGTTCCACTGGTCCCATGCAAAGTTCTTACTGTCCCATCGAGTGGGTTATGAATTCCAGGATATTTGGGCCCAAAAGACAAATCGTTAATGATGTGACTGACATTGACATGAGTGGCTGTTCCAAAAATCTGCACATGGAAGATCCTGTGTCAAGATGACCAAATACTCAACTTGAAGTACTACATAAAATGCAAGTATGCCAAACATATTGCACAAGAAATATCCAACTTAGCATGCAAAAGCCTGACCTAGAAGATCCCTACTTTTGGAAAATCCACAATAATTAATGACGGCGCCAAATATTTTTTATGCCTATTTTCAGTAAAAATGAAATCAGAATCATAACGACCACGAAATGATGCATTAACACTCTCGAGAAACAATTCTTAACAGTAAAGATAAAAAAACTATTAATGATATTCCGCTTCTTTGCATCTATAAGGGAAAGTAAAAGACACCAAGAACTGCAATTCTAGAACCAGGAAGGGGGAGAACACTATAGAAAAGTAAATAGCACAAGCTAAGGCAAACCATCATTGTTTCTGTATAAGAATTCATTCCATTTTCCAACCATATTCTATTTAGCTATAACAAAATCCCAATTTGTGACATTCCCATCTCATGAAGCCAGAGAAACTGTATGTGTGATCCTCAGAAGGACAGCAAAAAAACTCTAAACTAAACTTCTACCCATTCCCCGGAAGTATAAAGTCAAAAAATATCAAGTTAACCGTGTGTGCATTATGCAGTCTCGCATAAGATATAATCCAGCAAAATCGCATCTGACCATTTGAGCCACATAAATGTTTAAACCATGGACTGAAATGTGGAAGTTCCCAGCAACCCGTTGAACATCTAGGGCACCGTAGACCTGCAACCGAACATGGAGTAGAATACAAGCTTATTCAAAGATGAAACACAATGGGCTTGGACATATAAATGAAGCATTGACCCACCAAACATCCTTCTCCATCAGCCAATGCTTGCTTGACCTTCTTAATTGTATCTTGAGCATTTTTATCAAAACCATCAAGCTGAATTTTCTGTTCAGTGTCCTCGTGATCTTCTTTATTGTCATGATTGTGTTCGTGGTTGTGGTTATCTGCATTCAAGCACATTAATTGTCTCTAAAAAATGGCGACATAACAGCTCACAAACATGACCCCCCTTCCCCACACCACCACCACCACCCCAAAAAAACTCAACAATATGTTTCCCCTGGTGCAAATTTCTAAATTAAAAAAAAAAAATCAACCACACATGGCACAAAACATGGAAATGCCATTTTAAATATATACTCGTTAACTACAACTTCCAAAGATTCGAAGGCAATACAACAATATCTAAGCCTTGAGGGGACACACCACAGGCCCAGAATCATAACAAGATGAACTTTTCACCCCAAGATCTTGGCAATTGATCAATAAATATGTGCCAATTCCACATTTAACAACCAAACAGAAAAAAAGGATCCATCAAACAGTCACAACTCCACAGGATAAATAACGGTTCCAAACTTAAAAATTAGTTCATGCACAAAGAAAAACAAAATGCCACTTAACCACTTTTAAAAATAATTAGAAAAGCTGTTACTTTCTTTAGAAATAAAAGCAGCTAAAAGGTGCTTTAAAAGACTAGCCCCTGCTTCCGTACAAGTGCAATAATAGCACAACACAATAAGTTTGTCGAATGCCTTTGTGGGGATGCTGCATATATGTTGAAAATGTTGAAATTTCTAACCAGTGACAGGGAAAGAAAGAACAGAAATGCAAAGCAAGTGATTGACCACAACAAAAAGAATCTGAGTAGAATTTACCATGCTTATGTACCGAATGTCCCTTCTCCACAAGATCTGATAGATACTCAGAACCAATGATAACACCATCACGATTCAGGCGAAGCTACGAATGTCAAATTCATGTAAAATAGAATTAGGTTAAAAAGAAGAACCAATGAACACTCATTTCTAAAAACAGAGTTAAAAAATATCTTTAGAAACATCATACTCCTTATTCTAGTCATGGACTTCTCCATCCAAGAAGAATCCTAAACAAACACTTATATTTTGCGGGGTTACTAGCACCAACTGATCTAGATCTTCCCATAACCTAACATTAGCATCATCACCTAGACCTGAGAGAAATAAAGAAAATCCTACGCCTCTTCGACAGTGGCACAACCCTATGTTCGAAAAATTCACCCCTATTGTGAAGAGAGAACAGTAAATATTTCTTATTCAGATGATTAAGATAATGGAGAGAATACAACTATTTGAAAGGACTTAGACAAGGTTTAAACTAACCTAACTACAGCTGCCCAACCAAACGGCTAGAAAAACCCTTCAGCTACTAGCCGTAAACCAAAGAGGAGGGAAAACAGGAATAATATTAGACCCTAATACAGAAAGGCTAAAAACAAAATATCCCTTAAAACAAAATGCTTTTAACATTATTTATCATATAATCTAACACCTATTACAAGAACAAGCATTTTGATAAAAAACAACCAACTGCAGCATAATGGGTCATGACTAGAGTATGCAGACTAACATGAAAAATGAGTACACATTCAGCCCCCAACTAGTAACATGAAGCAAGGGTTCCATTGATACACTAACACCAATATAGGAGAAGAACATTAAATTATGACTCAAAAGGATTACCGGGTACGATAGTTAGTCGTTCCTACAATAATTTATCATCCTATGTTATAGCTAAAGTACTGAAACCACCAAAGAATGCCATTGGAATGTATCACAATTCATAAAACATCACCAATCAACAAGCTCCAAAAAGAAATAAAGATATTCAATACCTTCCACTTCCAGGGAAGGGAAGAGAGGAAGAACATACCTTCCACATATTTGTATCGAGATCAACTTCATGCTTTCCCGAGAGGTCAATAGCATCCACACTCAGAACTGGAAGAAAGAAGATTGCATACTGATTAGTCATACCAAACCAAGCACAAAATCAGAGAAAGTGAATAAATATTACAAAAAAAGGAGGAAATTATTGATGCCAGAAAAGATTCTAAAGAACCCTGACCATCGCATGGTAAAGACGGAAATGACATGTTAATATGAATCGGTAAAGTTTCTCCACGTTTCAAATCAACAGCCATCTGCAGATGCATTGAAAATAAATAATTGGGAGAAGGCAAATATCCATAGTCCTTCGACATAATTAAAGAAAAACTAACATCAATGAATTCATCAACGTGTAGACTATATAAACACTAGATAATAAAAAGTTAGGAATTGTAATGCAAACCTGATGAACAGTGTATGTAGTCAAGTAGTATCGCAGCTCGTGAAGAAATAAGGTTGCCATGATAACCAATCCAACGATGGAAACTAGCACATCACAAGAACACAAAAAAAGACAAAATCAGAATAAGCATCTCCTATCCTACACAAGTGTACCAAATTGAATGCAATTACCCAAGTCCAAAAAAAATTAAGCTTGAAGAAAAAAAAATTACACCATGGCGTATACTTAGACTCAATTAGAGATGACCCAAGAAAGTAAAACAAAGATAAGGACGGAAAGAACTACCAAATGCACCGGTTTGAGTCTTCTGCATCAAGTGGTCCTCAGCACGGGGGAAAGCGTCCAAGCTTTTCAGAGCTTGTTTTACCCCCATCTTTAACTAATTCGCAACCTCAAACTACAGATTATAGTAAAACAAGCTGAAAAAATAAAATAAACGGTTCTAATTAGAACAAGGATAAAACTGAAATCATTTTCCGCATCGAAACCTAATAAAATTCACATCGATCATAAAAGCAAAGACCAGGAATTCTTGACGAAAATTCAGATGAATAATTGTAAAGATTATCAATATCACTGAATTTGTAACAATAATTTTGGAAGAGAAGCCATACCTATGGCGTGAGCAGAGACCGGTATTAACTTACGACGCCGAGGATCCGGATGTGCGGGAAATGGAGAGAGGGGACGAGGGAAAGAACAATAAGCGATTAATTATTTTATTTTTTTGCATAGTTTAATTTTCTTTTGGGAATTAGTAGAAATACAAGTGACTAATTTCCTTAAAAAACATGATTAATCGTTCTACATACACAAAATAGAATTAAAAAATATTTTGTAGTCCTTAAACGTGGTAAGGGTAATTTCGTTTTTTTAGGTGCCTTTTGTCCAATCACTGTGCCCTTCTAGGTCCCGCTGCTCAGTCCTTGCCACCCCATCATCATCAAAAAGTAGATCAATAGTATTTCTGGTTCGGCTGCTGGTCGCTTTGTGATGAAAATAGCTCGTGTTCCTGTCCATACCGCGCAGCCAATCATTGCGCCCTCGTTGCCTCCAATAATCTTCATCTAGTGTATATAAATGGTCTAGCTCCCTCAAACGATCCCTCTCAATTTCTATATTATAGTTAGGAGCCTCACGGAACAAACGAAGTGCCTCGGACAAAGAGGATTGCCACCCCCTTGTAAATTTTCCTCAAATTTGTCATCCCTAATCCAGAAGGGGTCATAGCGGGGAACAGAAAACCACTTGATCTTGCCCCGACGAAAAGGATTTGTCTCAAAAAGTAGAATCGGTGCATGATCCGAACGGGAGCAGGATAAATGATATAATCGATGTCCTGGGAAGAGGGCCTGCCATTCCACGTTGCTAATACCTCTATCCAATTGGACCCGAGTAGGTTGCACCTCCCGTCTATTGCACCATGTAAAAGGTGCCCCAAAATATCCAAGATCAGACAAACCACAGTGCGTGAGAGCGGACTAAATAGCAACCATCTGCGAAATAGGCCTCAGGCGTGGCCCTTCCTGTTCCGCGTGCAAAAGAATCTCATTAAAATCCCCCGCCACTAGCCAAGGCAACTGATGAGAAGAGTGAAACCGGCGAAGCAAGGTCCAAGAGTGGATACGCTCCTCCATTATCGGATTGCCATAGAAACCTGTGATTCGCCAAACTATACCATATGAATTAGTCATCAGCGCATCAATGTGCCCATGACCATACGTAGAAATCACAAGATTAACATTCGACTGCCAAAGCAATGCCAAACCACCACTAGCTCCCGAACTACCAACTACAAGAGCACTAGAAAAGCCCAAAGCACAACGAACAATTTCAAACTTATTTCTAGAGAGTTTTGTTTCTGACAAAAAAACTAAAGATGGTGAAAAAGAAAGTACAAGAGCCTTAAGAGCTTTCACTGCTCGGGGCTGGCCCAAACCCCGGCAGTTCCAACATAAGATATTCATGGCGCCGGGTTGGCCTGCTCCTCGGCAAACTCCACCAATGGCATTAGACGCAAAGCACAACTCTTTTTAATGTCAACCTCCTCATCCACACCGCCCTCAACTTTTCATTTTTTTCTCAAGAGGTTGGAGGACCCCTGGGCCAGCAATAGAGCCTCTAGATCGCGCTAAACGTTTGAGTGTAGAAACCCGCCGGCGGGGCTGGTGTTCTTGCAGCATTGCATGCATGGTAATCCCCGGCATGAGAGAAAATGTGACATCCGAAGCCAATTCACCCCCGCCCGACCCCGTAACCTCTGCTCCCTATTCACCAACGCTTTTAAGCGCACCAATATTCTGTACAAGGTTCATGTCCCCTATTGTAATATCATCAGCCCTTACGTGGCCCTCCACCTGCTGCATGGTGTAAGGGACCAAAGCAAATGAATTCAGCCCATCAAAATCCGGAGCATGAACATCCTCAGAACTCGGTTCTCCATCATCCCCCCCCCAAGAACCACCTCTTCCAGAAGTTGTGATCGCCTGTCCACCTTAAGCCACGTCCTATACGGAAGAGCTTTTTTTCCTGTAGCTGTCAACTCCCCGTGTAATTTGGGGAAAACTCCAATCGTGTGATCCACCATACCACATGAGAAACACATATATGGCAAACATTCATACTGTATCATAGCCATTACCGCCACTCCATCCACCACCAACCGCACACACAGCGTACCGGCGCCGTCAAATCCATCGACATCCGTAATCGATAAAATCGCTTCCTCGATGGTGTCTCCTCCTGAATTTGGCACCCCAAAGTGCACCCCAACATCTCCATAACACGTTCACCCACAATATTGGTGTACAGATGCGTGGGAAGCCCGATTAGGTGTACCCAAAATTCCGCCGCCGTGAAAAACTCCACCTTGCTCTCCCAATCATCATTCCAATGCCGGAGAACCAACAGAACATTATCACAGCACCATGGGCCGTCGCCCAAAACCCTAATAGAATCAGTTGCCGTATCAAACACAAATTGGAAAACATTCTTGGACAGTCGAATCACAGAGAAATTACAGCCCCAGGACTACCGGAACAAATACTTGGGCATGCCATTTGTCATTGGAAGGAACAAGCGGAAGGTCTTTGATTTTCTCTGGGAAAAGGTATGGAAAAAGCTATCTAGTTGGAAGGATAAGCTTCTTTCCCCTGCATGGAAGGAATTTATGATCAAGTCAAGTCTGCAAGCCATACCTACTTTTATTATGCAGTGTTTCAAGGATCTCTCCACGCTGGTAAAGGAGATTGAGAAATATATCCGTGGGTTTTTTAGGGGGATTCAGAGGCTAAACGGAAAGTGCATTGGCGTAATTGGGATACCTACTGCCTGCCCAAGAATCTTGGGGGCCTGGGTTTTCGCAATCTGGAGTGTTTTAATTTGGCTTTGCTCGCTAAGAAATCGTGGCGTTTCCTCACTTGCCCCACCGCTCTAGCAAGTCGAGTTCTTAATGCAAAGTACCATCCGGGTACAACTATCATGGCAGCAGGGTTGGGAAGCAGACCTTCTTTCATGTGGTGCAGTTTGCTGGATGGTCGAGATATGTTAATGCAGGGATTACGATGGCGTATAGGTGATGGAAGCTCCATTCATGTCTTTCATGATGCTTGGGTTTCTAGACCGCCGTCCTTTCGGCTTGTTCATTCATACCATTCTTTACCCACAGATAGTAAGGTGCAGGATTTGCGTTTTCCCGGAACTAGACAGTGGAATGTGCCACTCCTTATGAACAAATTTCGGGCATAGGAAGTGGATACTATCTCGCACACTCCAATAGCAGGCGTTTTGCACCTTGATAAGTTGATTTGGCATTACGATCGGCGCGGAAAGTATACAGTGAAGTCAGGGTATTTCCTTGCACTGAGCTTGTATGGAGGGTTGCCGGACGCGATGCATGCATCTTCCTTTTCCATTCCGGACAGGGTCTGGGCAGATGTTTGAAAAGTCACAGTGCCGCCACGTGTTCAACATTTCTTATGGCGATGTTTGCGGGATTGTTTGTCAATTGAGGAATAGTTTGCTAAGCGGAATCTGGGCTCGGGTCTTTGTTTGGCATGTGGCAGGGAGATGGAATATCTACGACGTGTGCTTTTTGATTGCGATTATGCTAGGGCAATTTGGGCAGCTTCACCGTTCGGCAGCCAGTAGATTCAGCACGGATCGAACTTTAAGGAGTTTTTTGGAGCACTAATAGTGCGATACACCACATATGAGGTATCTACTTCCTGTCTACAATTTTGGAATCTATAGAAAGCCTGGTGTTGTGCGGTCTTTGATGATGCGCCTATCTATGTCTCCCGTGTGGTCTCTATGTCCTTAGCCGGGGCAGTGGAGTTTCGTCGGGCCATGGGCTCGGTACATGTGGATGTCGAGGGGACCGCCCACCCGATTATCTGGAGTGTGCCTCCCGAGGGTAGCCAGAAATGTAACACCGATGCTTCTGTCACGGACTCGGGTTCGGGAGTGGGTCTAATCTTTAGGGATGCGCTTGGAGTGATCATTGCGACTTACTCGTTCCACTTTGACCTCGGTATCAATCCAGAGACTTTGGAGATGCAGGCAATTCTTTTGGCTATGGAAGAGGCTATTCCATTGGGACTTCTTACAATCACCTTTGAGTCTGAATATCTACCCTGCATTCAAGCGCTACAGCGACCGTCGGATGATTTGTCTGTCTTTAGATGCTTAGCGCGGGAATGTATTAGACTTTTGCCTTCCTTTGTTTCGATGTCTTTTAATTTTGTTAAGCGTAGTGGAAATTTCCCTACGCATCTATTTGCTAGACATGGGCTAGGGCACTCTGCTCGTATTGCTTGGGGCACTTCCCCTCATCATGATGTAATTTTTGCCGTTATTACTTATTACGGATTTAGCGTAATAAAATACTTGTTTTCCCCAAAAAAAAAAAAAAAAAAAAAAAAGGGTGTATTTTGTCATTTTTATCATTTTTTACTATCTATGTTCTTTTTAACAATTTTGCATCCACTATCGTCTATTATAACCATTATAAGAAAATAAAATCTTGCATTTCAAGATTTATGTGATTAAAGCCTCACTCCATGATCAAGATGATATAAAACTTCACTCCATGATATAAATAATTTAAACACATAACTGGCTTATGTGTATGAAAAAAAAATTGTATTTTACTATTTTATTAGATTTGATAAATAATATTGTTATAGAACGTACAAGAGAAATACAAACACTTGCCACTACATGTAATAAAAAATACATGTATGTTGGATTAATGGCTCCCTTTCTATGTGTGTTGATGCAATGTTCAAAATGGAGGTTTATCCCAAGTCATGGAAAGATGCTCCAAGTTTTCTATGGCTTACGACCGTTGTGAAGATAAAGTACAAGATATAGAATAAGAGTCTTGATACTACATATATAGCCTAGGGAAGAAAAGGGAGCCCCACGATCTCCTATATAAACCACCGTAATATTTTAATTTTCGGAAAAAAACAGACGTGTCAATTTATGAGAACGAAATATTATATATATATATATATATAATTGGTTATATATATATTAATGAATTTGGAATTAATGGGGATTTAAGTGGGAGGTTTTAATTGTGAAAATAACCACCTCACTTAATTAGAAGTTTGTCAAAAGGAAGTTATCAGAAAACTTAAACGTTAACCTTCTTGAGAGCAAAAGCAAGCAGCCATAGAAAGACTTTCCCCATTTTCTCATAAGTTCTTGGACGGTTTGTTGATTTGACTAGGGATTCGTGATCACAGCAAAGAGAGCATCGTTTCTATACTAAAAGTTTGGAGTTTCTTCAAGGTATGAGTTTCGGCCCTAAGGGCGGTTTTAATTGAGTTTGATGTTCTCTTGGGTTGATTCGTAGTCATAGAATGTTTAGAAACCTTGATCTTAACTAGTTCTTGAATTGGTTGTTGATCAAATAGGTTCTTGTTGGAGTTGAAGGTTTTGTTGCAGTTTTTCCTTCAAGTTTGCTGTGGTTTTGTGCTTGAATCAAGTAAGAGACCTTCCTATTGTGTTAATTCAAGTATTATAAAGTTTGGTTGTGAGTTTTGAGTTGTTTTGATGCAAGGTTTCATGTGTTTTGATGTTTAGATCAATGTGCTATGATATGGTATGTTAAAGAGTCATAATTGTTGTTGTTTTGCTGTTAATTGATGAAGAACGTTTTGGAAAAGTCGTGGAATCGTGAGAAGTGTTGAAAAATCATGTTTAGGGTTTTCCAGATAGAATGCGTACGTATTGGGTAGCAATGCGCACGCATTGCTGGAACAAGTTTGTACAGGATTGCTCCAGCAGGTGGAATGTGTACGCATTCCAATGAATGCGCACGCATTGCTGCTTCAGGATGTTCAGGAATGTTCTCAGTATGAACAATGCGTACGCATTGTAGAAAATGTGCACGCATTGGTTGAACAGGAACTTCCAACAAGTCTCTGAAGCAGTGAATGCGCACGCATTGACCCCGGTGTTAAGGGTGAATTTATACGATTTATATTGATATATTTTATGATATTTTCCCTCATATTTGTATAATTTGCATAAGAAACGAGTGTTTAATCGGATTATTGAGTAGATGATATTTTAAATAAGTAAAATAGGTTAATTTTGGTGTTTTAATTGTGACTTTATGATTATTGGGATGATATTACGCTTTGTGATGTTTTAATGTGTTATAGGTACATGTTTGATGCTCAAATGATGATAAAAAAGAGATAAGAGTCGAATTATATTGATGATAGAAGAGATAATGATGATTTGGATTGATGAAAAAGAGATAAGTATGGAGAAATCAAGATTTAGTCGATCCTGGACTGGCGTCCAGAAGCTTGAACTGGCGTCCAGAATGGACGGGCGTTTGATCAAGTGAACGAGCGTCCAGGAGGGGAAATTTGGTTCAGGATGTTCAGATTTTCAGTGGACGAGCGTCCAATTTTGTGAAGGACGGGCGTCTGATGTAGATTCGGCCCGACTCGAAAAGTTTACACAGACTGGACTGGCGTCCAGAAGGAGTGGACGGGCGTCCAGCCGCCGCCATGCTGAAACCGACTTAGTTATCTATAAATACAGCTGCGTTTTTCCACATTAAATATACCAATTACACATTACTCAAAACCCTAATCCTAGGGGCGGCATAGGCTGCGTTTTTACTCTGTTTTTCTTCAGTTTATGCACTCTAAATTCTAGGCTAGTTTAGATAGTTTTTATGCACTTTTATTCATCAATTCCAAGTTTCAAGAGGATGCTTAGAGGCTAAAGCCTTTTGAACGAGCATTGTGAAGCCGTCCGATTCAACAATTCGGTTCCGTTCTTGATTGTTTTGTGAGTTTTTAATACAAGTTGTTTCTTTTATCATGTTTATTATTGTTTATGCAATTTCATATCGAAAGATCGTTGCTTTGTTGATTGTTTTATTTGATGAGAATCATCTAAACGTTAGATCACCATGATAAGGAATAGATCTTTGATCTAAGTAACGAAAGTTATTAGGTTAGATTTCTAGGTTAAAAACGTTTAAAGTTTACACCTTTGGATTAGAAAAAGCGTTAATCTTTAGATCGAAAGATAGAGATTAATAGATGGACTACCTAAGAAATTGGGGTTCATACTTTTGATTAGGTGAATCACAATTTGGTTAGAAATCACGAAATAATCTGAGTTGGAATTGAATGTTGATAGGATAGGTGGATCAATTGCTCGTTTGTCCGTTATAACTTGATCAAATCCCTTGAACTAGAATTGTTTAGCTTTAGTTTAATTGGTTTGAAATTCATCTTTTCCTGGCTTTGGATCTTATCTTCTGTCCAGTTTTCCTTATTGTTATCTTTCGTTTTAGTTATTTCCTGTTTAGTTCATTTGCTGTTTAGTTTTAGTAATCGTGACATAGGTTAGTTAGAACAAAAACTAGGATTACCAATCGTTAGTTCCCCGTAAGATCGACCCGGTATTAGTCACTGTACTACGATCCCTGCACTCGGGGAATACCGGATTATAAATTTATTACTTGTTAATAAAATCCGTGACAAGTTTTGGGGAAAAAATGTTTTGAGCTATGTGTTGATTCTTGATCTAATAACATTAAATAAACATGATCAAGCCTTGATGAATTTTTTATGCGTTTAGTTCCGGCACCATATGTACTCTTTCAAAGAGTTGAAGTTCGGGACCGTCGGAACAGCATGATAGACTTGTGCTTTGGTGGATTAGTATCCTCCGATGTCTGTGTATGTGATTGGACGTTGTGTCTAGATGACTAAGTGAGGGAGTAGAGTTGGTTAAGTTGAGGTTGCCTTGAAAATACTTAAGTGGGGCTAGTTAACGATTAATAAATACATAATTGTGTAGTAAAAGTCTAAATACCATGCCATTCTTGGTTAGGCACAAGGCTATATCGCGACGTGTGGACGGTCAGTAAAAGTGAATAACTTTATTGGCCTATAAATGGCTGAATGGTAGAGGACTTCGGCGAACACGTGCACTATCGGGTTAAACTCGTGGCTATCAGTGTGATCCATTGTTAGGTTGCAAACGATATCTCGTGGTGGATATACATCATGCGTAGTGCTATTGGATGCGGGTATAACAAGGATAAGCTAAGTTAGAAACGTTTAGTCATGACATGTTGATGAGCATGAAATGAACCGTAGATTGAGTCGGCTTCATAAAGATAATTTCTTAATCGTAAATAATACTTTATATACTTGTTTAATGCAATAACTTCTATCTTTTACTAAGTATCTTTGAACTTATCTCGAATGCATATTTGTTTTGTGTGTTTGGGGTTGAGAAGATAAACCGGTGGAGCAAGAAATCGATGAGGATTTCGAGGACAACCTTTGAGGATGTTATCTTGATGTTTTTATTATCTACTCATTGAGTTGTATAAGACTATGTTGATTTACTTTTGCAAGACCTGTTGTACTATTATTTTGGAACTCTTGTAAGATAACCTTGTTGTTTTCTTTTACGCAAGACATCGTACGGTTGTAAGATCATCGTTGTTGTTTAAGTTATCTTTCTATCTATAGAATGTTGCGTTTCTATTCTTGTTATTCAAAAAAAAAAAAAAACCCGAGTCTTTTAGTTTCCGTTAATGCTAAACTCGATACGACGTAGTAGAGGCTTACATATAACATTGATTTATTTAATATTATATGTGCCGAACGTTTCTATTTCGGATATGGACTCGGTGTCCGGGAACGGAGCGTTACAACCACCTTGATCTTCAATTGTAATTTATAAATCATCCCATTTCAGTGAACAAGCTTAATATAGTTTCAGTATAAAGCGAGGATTCTAAGAGATAAATTTATGAGTGTAAATTTATCTAATCTGAAATTTGTTGTTTCTGATGAACGTAGGTGAATTGCCCAGCTATGTTAAACATGTGTTTTTGTCCTTTTGTTTACATTCTGATATGTGCTTTACAATCGTTTCGAGTGATTCCGGTTTTTTTTTTTCTTGGATTCCGAGGATGAGCTGATCCACACAACAATATATATAGAAGATGAAAAACTTTGTACTTAGTTAAGTTACTCTACAATTGTGATAGTCGGGACAAACCTTTGACAATGTAATATAGATTAGTTGAAAAAAGACAGATATACCATTTTATTTAATTTTATTCACGTATGATATATATAACATTTTCATACGTGAATCATTTTTTTAAAAATAAAATATGCAAAATGTATGTCTTTTCTGTTAAGATAGAGTTATCTGAGACAACATAATAAACAAAATCAAATAAAAAAAACATATAAAACTACATGCAAAAATGTTTGAAACAATAACCATCTACTTTAATATGATTTGAAGAAGAATATATGTCCAACAACGTATAAAATGAGAAAAATAGTCTTTTCCCCAAAACTTGGGTCATTAGATGAGTGAAGTTCACCTGAAAATGATAAGTGAAACATAGCTAACGTGTGACAAGTAACAAATGCAATACATTACACAACATGTTTAATATTATTAATTTCTTAACAAAAAGACATAATTAATACCGGCTCAACATTAATTTTCCACTTGTAAATAAGTAGATGTGACATCTCCCCAAGCAATTTATTCCTTCATATATACTTATGTATTATTTTGTCTTAATAATTAGAGACATGGCTTAGTCATTTTAATTCCTTAGTGAAAAAAGATTTACAAAGTGTTCTCTCTATTAATAAACTGTCTCTATATGTGGAAATCTTGTTGTAGTCATCTCGAATCAGCATATATTAGCCCACTTGCTCCATTAATTTGACTCCATTGTTTATATCAAATACCATAATTAATTAATTAATTAATTGGGACACTTAGGGCGAAATTGTCTTAGTCTATAACTCATCTTTTGTCTAATTAAAAAAGGCTAGAAGCTACTACTTATATTGTGAAGTTGTTAGTTACAAATTATTATAATTGTTATTATTAGTTAAATTATTGATTTATTTATTTATTTATTATTGATATTTTGATTAAGAAAGCATCTATAGATTATAAGAACCATGCAGATCCTTAACAAGCGCAATTGTCAATAAGGTACTAGACAGCATGAATTGGTCTTCACTAATGTATTATTTCCGTGTCTAATAAAATTGTTATAATATCATTTTAATATTATATACAATGCTCCAAGCTTTGATTATTTAAAAATTCTAGTTAATTAATCCTAGCTGGAAGTCACATATATTATTATATTGTAAACTTCATCCAGATATTAGACAGGCAGAAACAAAAGATGCAAACATACACATCCAGATGTAAACTTCAATTTTCTATTTTAGTGTATGTTTTAAATTTATAGTATGGACTTTGCTTTCTTCCATTTATAGTATGGACTTTGCTATTATGACTCCTATCGGAATTCCCATAAATATCCATACATATCTCAACTCAGCTGTGTTTCATAAATACCCATACGTGTCTCAACTCAGCTGTGTCATTAGACGTAACCAGCTCAAATACAAAACCAGTTTAGACATGTTCAAAAGACTCAACTGATTTACTCGGCTGACAGATGGATCTCAACTGCCACTCCACTCAGCAGACTTCCCAGACTTGAACACTCCACCCATCTGACCATCATTCAACTGATCCACATTCAGTTCTGCTAATATTCAGGCGCAAAAATCAAGTCACCTTGACAACATATATACATACAAGAAATACATTAGTAAAAATGCAATTACTTCTCTTTTTTGTTTTGAGAAATAATTATTATTTCTCTTCTGCTTCATCGGTTTGTATTGTTGATGGCACCGCACCGTACATATCAAACTTACCGTTACTTCATCAAAACAACAATTAATGATAGTCAACCCGAACTACGCCACGTGTCATCCTTTTAGGATATGTAATAAATAACTAACCTCTAAGTGTAGGACAGTGAGGGCCAGGAGCTCCAAAGACATTCATCAAGGCAGGTCCCTAGCCCCAGGTGGGAGATCGGCAGAAGCTCCCCCTTCAGCCACCGCAGGTCGGTCAAGGCCTGGCGAAGAGGAGCTGCCCAGTTCGGCCATAGTGGCCTTGAGGGCTCGGCGCGGGACGCTCAGAGCAACCCCGGTTGTTATTCCACGTGTTGGATAACTAAATATAAATAAGGAAGGAATCCTAAGTCATAAAGACTGTAATCCTGATATTTAAATGTCCATAATTATCCATAAATCATAGGGATTTATGTGTGTATATCCTTAGGGAAATAATATTAGCAATAATAATGTAATTCCTTGCAGGACAAGGAAAGGGATAAATCATCCTTATATAAACAAACCCTAAGGAACTACGAAAGACTTGATTCCAATTAAGCTATTGGATACGTAGGCAACTCAAGAGAAATAACTTGAGTGCTCAGTCTAAAATACACCACAAACACATCTCCATTAACACGATCTAGGGTTTTGATGTATGATAAAAATATAACCATATTATATGACTTTTTATAGCGTATTTACGATAATATCATATAAATTCTATAAAAATATATCTAAAAACACATAAAAATCGCAATCGTTATAAATAGATATTATCGTTATAATTTTAGTAAAACTTATAGTTTTTATGATCAAAATTACTGTGGCTCGTGTTTTTGACTGTTTCAGGGTACGTGTGATGGAAAACTGAAGGATTAAAACCGAAACAGTAAGAAACGGAAGAAATATATTTTTCAAGATCCGGCCCGAACCGAAAAAACCCGGCCCGAGCCGGAATCTCTCTGCACCAGCACATGGGGACTGTCAGGAGAGAATCTCCACTGTAGCACCGGCCCGCGCCGGTACTACACCGGCCCGCGCCGGTACTACACCGGCCCGCGCCGGCCTTGTGGTACACTCTATAAATACTCCTCATTTGCAGAGTGTTGGAGTTGTACCAATATATATATATCACTTCTATATATATATATATTATCTTAATCTAGTTTGTAGTTCTGTAAATACCGTAAACGACACTCTGTCAAAATAATAATGTAGTATAAGTATCGTTGTAATACTTAGAAGGTTTATCAAGGTTCGTTGTTGCTAAAGGAGTTGCTATTTCCGGAGAATACGGCTCTGACACTACAATTGTAATCTGGTAACTTTTTAATGTATTTATGTTTGTTTGTTGTTATTAGTATCTATATATTAGTTATAATGATATTAGGCTAACTCTATATCTAGCCAAGATATGAAATTGAATTAGTTTATCTTTTTAGGGAAATAGATGATGACTATGTTAAAATTGAATTAAAATCGATTATAATGAATCTTTTTCTATTTTGCAACGTATTGATAATATTCGGATTGACGTAATTAACCAAGATGAATCGCAACATATAACCTAACGATAAACTGACCAGAGAAGTTAGGATATGAGATAAAGGATAGAAAAACCGGAGGGTAAAAATGGCCGAGTGAAAACGTGACAACGGAATCCTATTTCCTACCCGGGGGCAGATTTGTCTTGGGAAAGATTAATCTTATTAAATTTGTGCTCAAGATCGTAATAATGTTAAAATCAACGGTTTAATTGAAACTAACACCGGAAAGTTAAATCGATCCGCCGACAACCGGAGCCTTTTGAATAACATCGGCCGTCGACAAACGGAATAACCTCTTTTATCCGGGGTAGATTTGTACTCGGTACCTGCTCGGACTAACTGAGATTAGCATGGGCAGTTGTGGAGATTGAACTGTTGACAATTTGACATATGACAATTTCATACGCTCGTGTGAGGAGGAGTTGTCTAGTTTAGAGTACACCGGTTCATATATAATTGATTCACCTTAAAATAAGGAAAGATCAAGCACATCTATTTCTACTAAAAAGATATCCTGATTCAGTGACATATTCTTGGCTAGTTTCTAATAATATTACTAGTATTTATATCCTATATATTGTATTGGTACCTATATATATTTATATCTATATATATATATGTATTTATATTTATATATATATATATATATATATCTGTTTTAGTTTTATGCATTTATTTACTGTTTTAAGGTTACTAGAAAGGAAAAAGAAAAATTGCGACTTAGATTGAGTTAATAATAGCTTCTTGGTGTTTAGCCACACTCTGAATTACCATACGTTTCCCTGAGGATTCGACACCTGACTCACCACACTAGCACTACAGTTTGACCCGATACACTGTCGGTTAAGGACTGGAATAGCACTAGAAAAGGCCACGTCAGCTTTCTGGCGCCGTTGCCGGGGACACGACGCTAATTCATTGTGTTCGAATGGTTTCTACTTGTATTAGCTCAAAATTCTCGAGGATAAGTCAACACTCTTCTTATCACATTTCTTTTTATTTTTCGTTGGTACTTACCTTGTAGGTAAGTTACCAATCTTTTTACTTCTGTCTTTATCAAGTTATTTTCTATTTTCGATAGTTGATGACCAGAAGCGGTAAGGCCCCACTCACTCCTTATAAGCCTGACATAAATACTTACGAAAGGCAGTTAAGAGTAGAGAGTAAACGTGGTCATACTAGTCAGGGAAATCCTGACGAATCATCATCAAATCGAGGAACAAGAATGGCTGAAACCAGTGATGAAACACCTGAACAAGGGCTAGAACATGCTCAAGGGCATGGAAAACACCCTAATAATCCTAATAACCAGAATCTTAATAATAGAAATAATCAGAATCGGAACCAGAATAATCATAATAATCCTAACCTACCAAACCCGAGACCTATCTGTGATCAAACCGTAAGAAGAAATCAGACTAATAATCCAATTCTTTTACCTAATGAAGGAGCGAATAATTTTGAAATAAAATCTCATCTTTTTGGTTTAATTGACACAAGAGCCCAATTTCTAGGAGAAGATGATGAGGATCCACATCATCATCTCTATCTTTTCGAAGAATTGTGTAATACAACCAAAAGTCAAGGTGCTCATCGTGAATTAACAAGGATGTCTATGTTTCCTTTTTCTTTAAAAGGAAGAGCACGAGATTGGTTTATGTCACTCCCACATCATTCGTTGACAAGTTGGGATGAGATTCAAACCGAGTTCTTAAAGCAATATTTTACTCCTGGTAGAAATTTGGAATTAAAGGTCGAAATTGCTAATTTTAGACAAGGATCTGAAGAAACGCTCGGGAATGCTTGGGAGAGATTTAAGAAGCTATTAAGAGCTTGTCCCGATCATGGTTATTCCTTAGATATGCAAATCCAACTTTTCTGTCGTAAACTAAGGAAAGACTCACGTGCAGATGTAGATCATGCATGTGGTGGTTCTTTAATGATGAGTGAAGCCCAATTAGTTTACGATGCTATAGAAAAGATTTCCAAAAATAACAGAATGTGGGAAACCGGTTCTAGCACAAGAAAAGTAGCATTTGCAGGAGAATATACATATAATACGGAAGTTCTAGCACACTTGGAGAATTTAAGTAGGAAATTTGATGGCCTACAATCAAACAAAAATCTAAGTTCAGAAAATAGTATACCCACTGAATACTCAAATCAGGATAATGTGCCATTAGGAGTTGAAGAACCAACAGGATATTCAAGGGAGGAGGTGAGTTTCTTACAACAGCATAAGAATTTGAACAACGCGTATTCAAACTCGTTTAATGCTATTAGAAGAGATCACCCTACTTATCGTTGGTCTGAAAACCCTAGTAAGCAAGGACAACCACCGTATCCAGTTCAATATAAGAATTCATATAGTAATCAAGTTTATCAAGGAGATACCGTGAATCAGAACCTACAATCATTACCTCGATCGTATCCACAACATACTACTCAAAGTATACCAGACTCAAAGTTCAACTCAACCTGAAGGAGTTGATAAATGGGATAAATTAATGGAGAACATGATGGGTGTAGTTTCTACTCAAGCTAAAAATGTAGAAACTATGATAACTTCTATAGGGACAGTCACTAAGGATATGAGTACGTTGAAAACATCCATGAGTGGACATGATACCAGAATGAGAACTATAGAAGCATCAATAAGGAATATGGAAGATCATTTGAGTAGAGAAGGAGAACGTAAAAACACTAGACCATCAGGAGGATTACCAAGTAATACCGAAAGAAACCCGAGAGAGGTAAATGCTGTTATTACGAGGAGTAGAAAACTTTGTAGAGATACTGGAACAGAAAACTCAGGAGATAATGAAGTAGAAAATGATTTAAATGGTAAATTTATAAAGGAAAAGGACGAACTTGAATTTACTGATGAAGAAGAAGAAATTATTGAAGATTTCTTAAGACAAAATAGTAATATTGAACCTGAAAATAAGAATGAAGAATGGGTCAAAATCCCTAGGATTCTAAGAGATCCAACAGATAAAGACCTGAGAACCTTATTTAAGGAACATGTTAGAGAAAACAATACTGAAGAAAAGAAGGAAGATTTGCCAATAACCGAAAAAGGGAAAATCGATACAGAAGATGTTTCAAAGAGAAGATCGTATGAGAATGAAACATGGCGGACAAGTAATGCTCAAAGATTTAAGGAAAAAGGAAAAGAGGGTATAACTTCAGAACCAAAGGTTATAGATTTGGAATCTTTACCTTACCCACCTAAGGATCAAATTAAAAAGATAAAAACTGATAAGAAGTATGCTCGTTTCCTTGATACTTTTCGTCATATTCATGTCAATATCCCTGTTATCGAAGCCCTAATCAACATGCCTACCTATGGAAAGTTTCTTAAAGATATACTATCAAACAAAAAACGGTTAGAAGAATATGAGAATATATGCCTTAATGAAGAATGCTCTGCAATACTTCAACATAAGTTGCCTCCTAAACTTAAAGATCCTGGTAGTTTTACAATCCCTTGTGAGATTGGAGGATTTTTGTTTAAGAAAGTACTATGTGATCTTGGAGCAAGTATAAATCTCATGTCTTATGATGATTATAAGAAACTAGGCATAGGAGAGCTTACAAATACTGAAATGACCCTTCAGATGGCAGATAGATCAATTAAACATCCTAAGGGAATCATCGAGGACGTGTTGGTTAAAGTAGACAAATTTTACTTCCCAGTGGACTTTGTAATAATGGAAATGGAAGAAGGATATTCAGCGCCAATTATTCTAGGTCGTCCATTTCTAGCTACGGGAAGAACATTAATCGATGTTCAAAAAGGAGAACTAATACTAAGAGTTAATGAAGATGAAGTTTCCTTCAATATCTTCAAAGCTATGAACCATCCATACAAATCACCAGAATCAAGTTCATTTATAGATGAGATATCTACATTCTGTGATGACCAATTGCAAGATTATGAAGATAAGCTAGAGGAATGTTTAGCATTATCTATCTATAAGGAAGATGAAAATGATACTGAAATGAGAGAAGTGATCCTTTATCTTGATAAGGGGCTGTTTTCTAAAAATCCGTGGCATAAGTATTTGGAATTAGAACTAGAAGGACCAGTTCTAAAACCTTCAGTAGAAGATCCACCAAGGAATCTGGAATTGAAACCACTTCCTACAAATCTTAAGTATGCTTTTCTTGAAACTGATAATCTACTACCGATTATTATTTCATCAACCTTAACTAATGAACATGAGATCAATTACTTAGAATGTTAAGAAATCATAAGAAAGCATTTGGATGGACAGTGGCAGATATTCAAGGAATTAGTCCTGAGATATGCGTTCATAAGATCATCCTAAATGAGGGAGCTAAACCTTGTATTCAGCCGCAACGCCGCCTCAACCCAAATTTACAATCCATTGTTAAGAAAGAGGTCATTAAGCTATTAGAAATGGGGATAATCTTTCCCATATCAGATAGTGAATGGGTGAGTCCAACTCAAGTGGTACCAAAGAAAGGAGGTTTCACGGTAAAAGAAAATGATAAAAATGAATGGATTCCGACAAGGGAAATTAAAGGATATCGAATGTGTATTGATTTTAGAAAACTGAATGAACATACTAAGAAAGATCATCATCCACTTCCATTCATCGTACAGATGTTGGAACGATTAAGTGGACATAAATATTATTGTTTCTTAGATGGTTATTCAGGATATTTACAGATATTCATTGCAGCAGGAGATAGAGAAAAAACTACTTTCACTTGTCCGTATGGAACTTTTGCTTATAAACGAATGCCATTTGGTTTATGTAATGCACCAGCTACATTTCAGCGATGTATGATGGCAATATTTTCTGACATGGTCGAGAAATTCTTAAAAATCTTTATGGATGACTTTAGTGTTTATGGAGATTCTTTCGATGAATGTTTATCGAGTGTTACAACGCTGTGAAGATACCAATTTAGTATTAAACTGGGAAAAATGTCACTTAATGGTATCAGAAGGAATTGTTCTAGGTCATAGAATCTCTGAAGTAGGTATCGAAGTAGATAAAGCTAAAGTCGAAGTAATTGAAAAGTTACCTCCACCAGTCAATCTAAGAACTTTGAGAGGATTTCTCGGACATGCTGGATTTTATAGGAGATTTATTGCAGATTTCTCAAAAATAGCAAAACCTCTAAGTCATTTGCTTGAAAAGGAAGTACTATTTAACTTTGATGATAAATGTATGGAAGCATTTCAGACCCTAAAAGAGAAGTTGACTACTGCACCAGTACTGGTGGCACCAGATTGGGATTTGCCGTTTGAAATTATGTGTGATGCAAGTGATTTAGCTGTAGGAGCTGTCTTAGGTCAACGATATAACAAAGTACTCAAGGCGATCTACTATGCATCTCACACTCTAAACGCAGCTCAACTCAATTATGCAACTACAGAGAAAGAACTGTTGACTGTAATCTTTGCCTTAGAAAAGTTTATATCATATATTGTCGGATCTAAGGTTATTATTTATACAGACCATTCAGCCTTGAAGTATCTGTTAAGTAAGAAAGATGCTAAACCACGACTTCTTAGATGGATACTGTTACTTCAAGAATTTGATATAGAAATCAAGGATAA